>CAKLNU010000673.1:0-1200000 GCA_922788865.1 Poeciliopsis turneri
TTCTAGATAACTTCTGTACCGTTGTTAAATCAACTTCATAAAGTAACTTCTGAGATAAAACCAAACTAATTTTCTATTAACTTGAATGGGATTTTAAAGGCAGCGGGTGGACTCTCATTGTCAAGTTAAACCACCTCGGATTTTCTTGACAACACGAACCAAGCCAACGGGGGCGCAGAAACGAACTTGTCTCACCCTCGGTGGAGGTCGATGCGGACGCAGGCCCGGCCCTCGTTGTCCCAAGCGCAGTAGGGGTCCCTGGCGAGCAGACAGTCTGGCTGAGACTGATAGCGGCTGCAGTTGGCCAAGGGCAGCTGGAGAACCTCAGAACGAGATCCGATGTACAAGTACTTCTACAAAGGGAAGCGAGAAAAGGCGAGGACAAAGAACCGGGGGGGGGAAGGCCGGTCACAATCCAGAGGGAGAGATGAGGAAGAAGAAGAGAGATAAACACAGACAGAGAAGACAGGAGAGTGACAGAGTTATGGGTTAGAGGAGATAATGGGATAATCGCTCTCAATTACAATAACACACACCCTCCTGCCCTCTTCCAATCCAATCTGGTTTGCGGCCCTTTCGCAGAAAGCCGCTATAAAATATGTCTGGCCGTGGCTAAGCCAGCATTAACGAGATAAGCAGTCGGCTTTGGAGACGAGAACACCCGGACCAAAGTCCATCGATTTAAGCGGCCGTAGAGAGACGTGTGCACCAGAGGTTCAGCTCCCAGCCAGGCTAAAGTCGTGGAATTACAGCACTTATGACAGGGGAGTTTCAGCTTCATGAGGTGAGACCCGATATGAAAAGGGGCTGATAAATACTCCCTTATTCAACGTCTGCTGACAGATGATCCATGCTCATAAGCATCAGGCAAAAAAGGGTATTAACAGATCAACACAGACAGAGGAACGGCACTGAAAAGGAATACAAATGAACTTGAGATGAGACAACAAAGAAGCCAATTGAGATCCAAAATTCAACAACAATGTGCTGGTGGGGAAGAAGGAGAATCCAGAAGCAAAGCGGGAAGTAGTTTCGACTAGGATTAATTGGATTAAACGTGATGAATTCACTGTTGAAGTAATCGTCAACTAATTTAGTAATCAATTGATCGTTAACTGAAGCACACACACTTAAGTTTTGGTTCAAAGAATGTTCCAGAAACACTGTTAGTATACACACTAAGAAAAAGACATTTAGCATTTAAGACACAAAAAACCTTTTCAACATGGGGGGGAAAAGAGGAAGCTCATAATGACATAACTGCATAAAAGACCAAGAACAGCTCCTTTTTTTTAAAAAACCAAAGTATTTCTCCCTCAGTTTGTTGCAGTGAATCTGTACTTCCACGCCCCGACAAAAACCACGGCCCTTTGTTGTGAGAGGGTATCAACGTACTCTAAAATGGATGTGAAATGTTTCCACAACTGTTTTTATAGCAAAAAAAAAAAAAAAACCCAGCTACTTTTGTGTTTATGCTGCATCTGAAGCGTCGGTGGGCGTTCTCTCACCTTGGAGTGCGAGATGGTCAGGCTGTCCACGGGCTGGGCCGAGTCGAACAGCTGGATCTCCTCGATCACGTGGGCCTCGGAGCCCAGGATGAGCACCCTCTGCAGCCAGCCCTGAGCTGCAACACAACAACACCAGACGCTCAACTCTGCTCTGCAAGCGACTCATCCAACAAGAGCAGACTTCATCCCGGTCCCACGTAACGTCTGGCTTGACCTCGATAACAATCGAATTTAAAGTTATATTTGGAGACATGATGGCAGAGTATCGATTCACTGAGGACTTACTGCAGATGTTAACATCTGGTCAGGCTTTAAGTGCAAGACCTGCGTGGTTTTGTATTCCTTCCTTCGATAGATGGAAGGAAGGAAGCAAGGAGGAAGGAAAAGAAAGAAGGAAGAACGGAAAGACAGGAGGAGCGAAGGAAGGAACGAGAGGAGAGAGGGTGGAAGGAAGGCAAAAAGGAAGCAGCGGGAGGGAGAAAAGATGGATGAACGGGAGAAGACAAGGAAGAAAGAAAGAAGGGAAGGAAATAAGGACACTGGGAACATTGGGACAGCACAGCAGTTCACTGGTTCAACTGGGATTCTGCAGAGTAAATTGACCCATGAATCTATACCAATCATATTAACTATTTATAATCAGTGGCTGCAGAGTGTTTTTATTTAAATATTCATGGAAGCTGAATAAATTCACACCTGCAACTCCAAAGGAGTTTGTTTAAATATTAATGATGAAATATGATCATGTGCAGGAAAAGAAAAAAAAATCTCTGTTGTACTTTATGACCCTATATGAAGCTGCACTGTGAGCCTCGGGCTTTAACTGTTCCTTTTTGAGCCTAAATGATCTAAAAGCTCAGATTCCCATCACGTTTAAGACGTTTTTTTTTTTTCCTTTCTGAAGCACAAGGTGAAGCTCTCGGCATTAATCATATTTGCTCGTCTTGTGAAAGGAGAAGCTCTGAAATTATTTAATGACGATGACTTCACCTGCTAAAAGTTTCTGGAGAGGAAAAAAAAAAAGGAGAAAACTGTGAAACATGTCGGTGATGATGAAGTGGAGCTCGCAGATGAGTTTTCTAAGCTTTCCAGGCCAGTTGGGCTAAAAATGTACCAGCTGGAAAAGTCTGGCTTCTTTTCGCAGCAAAAACTATTTAACGATGATTTTAAAAAAAAGATTAGCATTTCTGCTCGCTTTTAGCACCCTAGGGGACAGCAGCATCAGAGAAGGTGGTGCGTGGGGAGAGGAACCAGTTTAGATCCCCGGTGATGAAGATGGTGTCAGGAGTGACCTTGATGCCTGAGACGATCTCAACGCTCTGAAATCCACCGTCTTGTGAGGTCCTGGTGATTAAAGGGGCAGTGCTGCGCATTTTCTAGCCACAAAGTGAAATTTAAAGACGAATCAAGTAACCATGTTGTTATAAAAATGCTTTATATCTCACATACGACTTAAAAGAAAAAACTTTAGCTGGCTAGCTAGCAAGAGTTTATTCAGATTCACTTTATCACGGTGAACCAAAAAAAATCTAAAATCTGTGATTTACCTATTTAAGTCCAATTTACACGATTTAAATTAATTTAAGGCATTTTGAGTTTTAATGAATTTAAAACTTTTTAAGGATACGCGGACACCCTGCAGGTGTGTTCTGATGGAGGAAATAAAATTATAACGTGACCTAAAGCTGGAAAAAAGTCGGTTTTACTTGGGCAAAAACACAAGAACCAAACTCGTCGGCGCCAGGGCGAAACACACGTATGTTCATGTAGAGGCGCAGAAAGCAGCAGGCGTATCATCATGCAACGTCAGCTAATCCCTCAATCCCGCAGAAAAACCGTCTCTACTGTCTCTCCCTGTTTCTCTCGTCACATCAGCTGTCAGCACGCTGCGGCTAATAGCTAATCAAGCCGGGAGCCCGACCGGCACTCTGAGCGTCTGCCTTTTGGGTTTGTGCTGCGAGGCGCAGCGAGTTGGAAGAGCACGCGCTACTGTGTGTGTGTGGCACGTGTCTGTCCGGTTTGGCCCGCGCTCCGTCGCTGTCTCACCGTCTCCTCCCACGCGCTGGTCTGAATGGCAAGCAGTTGCGTTTTAAATACCTGCGCGACTCAGCATGACGAGTCTAGAGCGGACGACCCGACTTCCGATCAGAGCCGCCAGCATATGGGGCCCTGTTCCTGCTGACCGGAGATATTAATTAAGCTGTGTATAGGTGAGACGTTTCCCTTGATGCGTGGAGGTGTTTCTCAGCATGCAAATGAAGGCCTTAATTGAAAGCCAGCTGAAGTCTGGCCATATGGCGTGTTGTTTGTGTGCCACCGTGTCTAATTCCAGCGGCCGTCCCTGGCTGCTGCCACAGCCTGTGAGCTCTTACCTGTTTAATGGACACACACACACATACACAGGTAAAATTCAAGCTAAGGATCATACTCAAACCGTTCCAGCACCACACTTTGGACATATTATCTTAGGTTGCATTCACACCAGCTCTGTTTAGTCCGCTTTTCGTTTCTCTGGAAAGTTTGTTTTGATGAAAGAAGTGTTTAGTTTTGAGATTCTGGTCCGCCTAAAACCTTAGGAAGCTCAAGGATAGTGCAGGAAATTCTGGGTAATTACAACCAAAACAAATGAGCGAGGCTAGCGTTAGCTCCCGAAATGGCTCATCTTCACAAACCTCTGGACTTGAAGAAAGTTACAAAAACTGTTCTCGCTTATAGCATAGAAATAATTTTGGGAATTCTAACTGACCTAAAACAATAAACATTTAATCTGACTTAACTTCAGACAGAGAGAAAAAAAAAGTGTCTTTTTTTTTATTAGGTGTTCGAAAACATCTGGTTTGAACTATAAATGACACTTTTCAAATTTAGGCCTTTAGTCGAACATTAGATTGCACTTTATTACAAAGCTGTGCAGTTTGAATTTCAGGCACTTTCAAGGACTTTATAGAGAAATCAAGGAGGAATTTCCAAACCTTGGAAGTGAAATTCAAGGACTTTCGACAAGACATTTCGTCAGAAGATTCGATTAAAAAGAAATGCAGTCCGACATTATGTAATCAAACGTGACAAAGCTCGTAAGGCCTAACTCGCCTGTGTGCAACAAATAACAGAGAAGATTCAACATTTTTGCCTTCCAAGAGAACAGGATGTTCTCTTGGGTGGCACTTCTCTGCAAGGATCAGGACGATTTGCAACTAGGGAGCACTTTTTATCAGCCCCTCGAACACACGTCAAAACGCCTCGGAGTGCTAAACGTCGAGTCTGAGGTGATGAATATGAGCTGGAGCATGAAGGCTGCAAGTTTGATCTTAAGTCTTTTTTCAGTCTGAAGAGTGCCGTTATCTCAAACGTGTTTGCGTTTTTGCTGCAGATACCCACTGCAACGTCTGTTTTATTGGGATTTTACGTGCAACTATCCACCGCAAAGCAAAGCGGTGGATAGTTGCTAAGAGGAAAGAAAAAGAAGCAGAGTAAAGAATATGGAATGTAAGCTGTGAATGCAAATGTAACCCGATTCATTTGAACTCGTGTCCAAAATCTCAAAGAGAAATTAGATGTAGTGACATTTTACAAACTGAATTTCTTCAAAGAGTCACTATAAGTGGTTATAGCGATGGGAAGGAAGGCCCTCCAGTAGCAGTCTGTGATGCACTAGATTTGAAGAAGCCTCTGAGTGAAGACTCTTATCTTATACTGATAAGATAGCTTCTGCTGCAAATATCTTAGAACACTTGAAATAAGAAAAAACTAACTTACAAGTAACATTCCAGCAAAGATAAAGGAGCTTATTTCTTAAACTATGACTAATATTTGGAGGATAGCAGACAAGGCCGTTATTTTGAATGATTTTTCTTTCTTTTTCTTGTTTTTAGATGCCAGCATGGTGCTGCTGTTTTTGAATCGTTGACATTGGACCAAACTATGTTCCTACGATCTACACTGTAAATTTATGTCTTTATTGCGTCCGTATCTTGCAGCTGCTGCAGTTCTGTGCTCAAAGAACTCTATATTTTCTCTTAATACTGATGAAAAAGTACAAGTTATAAATTAAATGATCTGCTAATGGAACTTTGTCATCAATATTAAGAAATTAATTGTATAAAACAAGCTTCTATATTCTGCAAAAAAAATTCTGTAAATTGATTTTATCTTGTTTCAAGTGTATTTGAGCTAGAAATTATACCAAAAGTACTTGGTAAGAGTTTGTGGTTTTGCAACATAATGAAGTGGAATGTAATTTGAAAGATTATTATACTTTCTCATATTACAAGTGAAATAATCTGCCAGTAAAACTAGTAGTTCTTCATCAATATTAAGAAATTATTTACATAAAACAACTCCTATATCGTAATAAAAAATTACCTATAAGTTAGTTTTGTCTTATTTCAGGTGTAGTAAGACAACTGCACCAGAAGCTAAACCAAAAACACTTGGTAAGGTTTTGTAAAGAGGTTTAATGCCACTGCCCTGCGACAGACTGGCGACCTGTCCAGGGTGAACCCCGCCTCTCGCCCGGAACGCAGCTGGAGATAGGCACCAGCAACTCCCGACCCCGTTAGGGAGAAGGGTGACGGAAAATGGATGGATGGATGGATGGTTTAATGCCACTACATTTTTACATTTTTTTTACAGGACTTTACATTTTTGCATAAAAACACACCAATGTTTCCCTGATAACCGGGGCGACGGAGCCTCTCCTTACCTGTGCCGATGAACAGCATGTTGTACGCCCGCTGGTCCAGGCCGGTGACCCGGTCCACCGCCAGCTTGGTGAAGTTGACGCCCTTGGTCAGCAGCAGGGGGCGACCCAGAGCTTTGTCCTCCATCAGTGGGTGTTTCTTGGCGAAGTTGAGCGTGGCGTCGGGCAGCTGCAGGGAGCTGTTGTAGCCGTTCTCCCTGTCTGAGTTAGTTATGCACTGCGGCGCAGGGAGAGGATGGGAGAGAGAGAGAGAGAGAGAGAGAAGAGAATGGAGGGAAGGAGACTTCTTAGTTGGCGCTAGTGCAGCTTGGCATGGTTAGTTGGCGTGGAGGTTGACTGCCCTGCCTCCCCTCTGTTTGCTCCATTACCTTCCTTCCTTTCCATCCTGGCCCATTATGCCCTGAGCTTTTTTGTGACGTGCCAGCTTCAACTGTTTTCCACCTCCACACTTCTCTCTCTATCACCTGTTTCTATTCCTCCCCGCTGCCTCCCTCATTACCTCTCTCGTCCCACCTCTCCTGCCCCTCACACTCTTTTTTTTTTTTTGCTTCTCGAAACGTCCCTGGACTCCGAGTGGGGTTTCGTACCGATCCGGGCCGCGGGCTGGGGGTGGCGCCCGTGTATCGGCCCCATCTCTGTGACGCCTCCCTGTACTCCTTGTAGGAGCCCTCGAACACCTTCTTCACGTCGCCGATCTGGTACTGGCACACGGCCGACACGTCCACGTCGCCCCTGAAACACGACAAGAGAGGATGGCAGTCAGCCATGTGCAGCGGGGAAAAAGTGACGGATGAATTATCTGTCTGCCGGATGAACGGCTGACACGGGCTGACTTGAAAATAAGAGTGAAATGCGTCTGTCACTGGCATGTCAAGTGAATGTGAACCAAAAAAAAGGCCTTTCTATAGAGAGAAATATGTCATGTAAAAGGTTTTTAAGAAACCCTATTGCTACTAATAAAACGCACTTTACTCTAAAGTCTCTCAATAGGATGTTGTGCAACAAAATGCTTCAGAAACAACCTAAATGTTACAGACAATATCATTTATCACAACCAGTTCTTGTAGAGTTTTGATTTGATTTGACAATCGATTGTAGAACTTAAAAACTGATATTCACAGCCGTCAAAGAAAAAAGTCAGAATTTTCATTTTATTATTCTTATGATAATTATTATTATTATTTCCAGTCTTGGCATAAGATATTTAAAACAAAACATACTGATTATACATCACAGTACAAGACACACTGCAAATGTACATTAGTACATTAGTGAAAAATGAGTGACGACCATTTTAGTCACCGAACGTGCAAAGCCACCGTTGAACGCAGCTCAAAAATCTGCGATGGCGGCTTACAAAATCCGAGCCACACTTATCAGATTTGCAAACAATTTTGAAAACTGTCTAAAATTGACTTTGCTTCCACGTCATGATGTTGCCGCTGCATTTTGAGCCGCTGCATTTTGAGACGCTCTGTCGCGTGAAATCCTGACGAAACGCACTGAAGTTTGTGGTCGAATGATAACAAAGTGTGAAAAAGAAAAAGCAGACAGATTGTGCCGGGAGGCGCTGGATTATTCACACTGCGGTAGTTTTTGTATTGAATAAACTGCCATATTGATATATTTCCCACTTTTTTGTGGCAAATGCATCTGATGTTTAAACTCTCGTAAATAATTTAGGCAAGTGGCGGCTGTTGTGACTCAAGAGTCGCGTTTTGTTTAACATTGAGGCTATTTTTCTTACACACACACACACACACACACACACACGCACACGCACACACACACACACACACACACACACACACACGCACACAACGAGTGGGACTAAAACTGGCTTTGACTTGTGACCCAGGCAGATTAAATTACATTTGTCGCCATCATACGACATTTGATTTCCATCCTCATCCACTGGGAATGAGTTTCTTTCCTTTCTGTATTCAGCCACTCAGACACCGACATGATGGCAATGTCGTCTACCAAAAAAATGTTGTGCACTTGCACTCAGGGAACTGTAAAAGTCACGATTTTCAGCCTCCTGCTGTTTTTTTGTGTGTTATTGTTGGAAACACTTATTGACGTACACGGTTTTAGATTTAGCTTCAAAATGGATTGCACACTGCAGTGGTTTGACAAAGCTGCAAACAGCCGAGGAAAGATTGTTTTTATGAACTTATGTCGTGATTTATCTGGAGGGGGGGCAAAATGGGAGCAGAGCTGCTGATTTTATAATGTCAAGCACAGATGATGACGTTAAATTCCTAATGGGTTCAGCAAAAAGCATCGACGGCGACCTTCTGACTTGAACTCTGAAATTATTTCCATAATGTGAAGTTATCTTTTTTTCCAAAGGTTTTATTATCTATAGTGGCCTTTATTTGATAGCGAATCGACAGAAAACAGGGTGACGAGAGAAGGGGGAAGACAAGTGGCAAAGGTCGCCAGGCCGGGAATCAAACCTGCGACAGCCAGGTCGAGGGCAAAGGCCTCCATATGTGCATTACACATGTAATGTTATCTTAATGTTAGCTCTGCCAAAGTGAGGCGGCTATAGAGCTGTTGCAGCGTAACGTCACACGCCCAAGATCCCGACCCCCTCTTCCTGCTGGAGGGCAAAAAGATGCTCACTGGCGGTTGGTTTTAGCCGTTAAGTTGTCAATATAACACGATAAATGTTAAATGTATGTGTGATATGTAAAAGAAAAGAAAGAAAATAGTTTCAATAGTAAAAGTAGCTATGCTAGCTTGACTTTGACAACCTTAACAAGTGAAAGAACAGCCTTTTCTCCCTCCAGCGTTTTGCGCATGCGTGGAATTTTCACATGAAACAATAGCATGCAAGGGGTCAGTGAGGTAGAAGCCTGTCAGCAGCTGAAGGAACCCCAAAAGAAAGCTTGCGGTTCAAAGCCGACCCGATTGGTGACATGATATCTTACTGAAGAATACAAAAAGCTCAGTTCAAAGGCCTTTGAACGCCTGGAGACAGAGAACACCTCAAACTTTCCTCCAAAAGGATCTCAACCCCCACCCACCGCCACCTGTACCTGGCTGGGAACCACTAAACTATTACAATTGGTCAAGCAAATTACAGTCTTCACAAAGTGGCTGCAACATCTAAATTATTCAATAAGCCCGCTAAATAGAAGAGAGAGGAAGATGTGTTCGGCATGTCTTATCATAAATGTTTAAGAGATCTAATTTACGGAGGAAATTACCAGGGCTGTGATGGATTTTGGCTTCCAGGGGGAAATAAAGCAGCTGGGTTGTGACGCTAAAACCAGAGGGCATATCTGGCAGCTGGAATCTTTATTGAATAGTTTAGTTAATAGTTGTAAATTGCAGTCGTATTTGTGTTTATGATGGAAAGATTCTAAATAAAGTGAGGAAAAAACAGCCTTCCTCCAGAGAGACAACGCTGCAAAAGATCTTACCAGGTGCTTTTGGTCTGGTTTTTAGAAATAAATATCTTAGGACACTTGAAATAAGGCAAAACGGACTCGCAAGTAACTTTTTAGCAAGAAATGGGAGCTTGTTTTAAATAAATAACTGCTTAATATTGATTTTAAAAAGTACCAGTTGTACTAGCAGACTATTTTATGTATAACAAGATATTTTATTCATAGTATGAGCGAAATAATCTGCTAGTGTGACTATTAACTTTTTAAAATCAATATTAAGCTCCTGTACCTAAACTAAACAAAAATCCTTGGTAAAACTTTGTTTTTGCAGTGTTGTAATGCATCAGAGTTAATGCTTAAAATCTTCATGTTGGCTGGTAAATGGATAAATGTTATTGCTCCTTTTCACCTCTCTGATTGAACCCAGCCTCATCTCCCTCAGATCAGCTGATCTTAGTCGTCTGAGGTGGAAACTTCAGGGAGACTTTTTCTGTTTCTGCTAGTAAATATCAGACGGGCATTCTTACTTTATCCTCATTCGTATATCGTCTCTTTCCTGTCCATTTACTGCGGAATAAAGGCCACTAAACTTAGAAAATAAAAGCACATCTTTTATGAATAGTGTTTGGCCCTGAGTAAGTGGCTCTTTTTAATGTCTCTGTTCTGTTTTAAAAGCGTTTCATGTCTTGGATTTATCTCTTTTATATATCAGGACCTTTCGTAAATGTACTGTTTTTGTAAAAAGGTGCTTTATAAATATATTGCATTTGGACGTTCCGATGCTCCTACCGTGGCCAATAACTGTGCGGACTGAATAAAAGTTGGATTTATCTCGTTTCGATTTTTATTTTTCTGTGTACGTTACGCTTCAGCTGTAAAACATGAAATGATTCTCCAGCGTTTTCCCTGCTTCTCTAAGTGGAGGCCGTACCACCGTGGTCCTAGCGCTGCGGCTCATCGTAGTCGTAGAATCTTTCAAGGTCAAGACGACGGTTCTCTTTAGAAAACGGATTTATCGCCATTTAAATCCACATTAAATCTGTGTGACATTCAGCCTCTAATAAAAGCAATAAAACATATCCAAGGACGCCCGAGTGGTGCGAGCTCTAAATGGCTCGCATTTGTAACAGTAATAACTTAAATTAAAACCCCCCAATTACACTGTAAATACCTAATCGCACAAAGTACATCAGACGAGCCATCTTATCAGAGCGGCTCGCCGCTCGGCGATTTCATTAAGGGCTTCTGACACGTCGGCGGCGGGCGGGCGGGCGGGCGCCGGAGCACTAATGCGGTAATTAACTCTACCGCTGAGTCTGAAATATGGCGTAATACATCTTGGGCGTCCGGCCGCGTGTCTTTTCCTCTCATACTGACCACTGAGCGTGAAAGATGCCGTAGAAGGTCGTCCCCCGCCAGTCGGGCCCCGGCAGCGTGAAGACGGCCCGCAGGTTGTTGAAGTAGACGTGGCGTTCCGGCAGGGAGCACTCCAGCCGGGCCTTCTGGAAGGTGGTCCACTTCTTCTGCAGGGTCCTGGTACCGCCCAGATCACCCTGAAAGAGCCACACACAGCACCTGAGCCCCCTCTTTTCACTCCAGAGGTGTTCCATGCTCAAACCCACTTTGGACTCTGAGGTGAGCCTTCAGAGTCACATAAAGATGGTTACAAAGTCGGCCTTCTGTCACCTCATAGAACATTTCTAGGATTAAAGGGCTATCGTCACAGCAACATCTCGAGAAACTCGTCCAGGCGTTTGTCTTACTGCTGGACAATGAAAGTTACTGCGACAATATTTTTGTTTTTTAGACCTTTTCCAAGTAATAAAATAGTAATAATGCAAGTACACACTCTATAAGATCAATAGACATTCATTTGTAGTGAACATTTAGCATCGGAATTTAAAGATATTTTACATATCCAAAAGAAATAAACATCAGAAACAAAAGATAAAGTGAATTATGATGTCTCTATAAACAAAACTGTCCAGGGAAACTGTCCAAACTAAAGACTTTTTGTCATCCAGAGAAAAACAAACAGCCATGCAAATGGAAACAAACAAGCTGGTTTTAATTTATTGATTATTGTGAGAGGACTAGGAATGAATAGATCTCTGTGAGATGTCCACAGCTTTGGATTTTGCGTCATAACTTAATTTTGCTTCAAGCGTTTCTCGAGTTTAGCCCTGACAAAATCTCCCGTCCTCCTCGATCTTCATGACTGTCTTTGTTCACTGATGTTCTCTAACAAACCTCGGAGGCCTTGACAGAACAGCTGGACTTACACCGAGACCAAATCACACACAGATGGACTTCATGTACTAATTAGCAGGCTTCTGAAGGCAGTTGTTCTCTCTCACTTTTACGTGCTTAGACGTTGTCGAAGAAAATCGAACGACAGTAACGACATCTTCAAAGCCGGCGCGGCAGACAGGAACGGCCGACCTCGGCTTTTACGCAAACCGATCAAAGTAATAATCCACCGACGAAACATGAATATACTCAAACGCTCACTGTGTGGTTTATGCTCTCTGCAAGCAGATGGACATTTCTCTCAGAAATATAGGATTACAAATGATTTTTGCTGAACTGTATTTTTCAACCTGGATATGCTCTTTAAGCTCCCAGGTTTTTTCTTCTTCTTCTATTTCTTTTAGCGCTTTGTTATATTGCATTTCATTAGCCTCCCCTTCACCCCGTCAAAGACAAATATTATCTTTATTCTCCCTCTTTATCTGCTCAGCAGTAAATCTGTTCAGTTTGCCCCCGCCGAGTGAACTGTTGTAATTGCACGTAAAAGCTTTCAAATCCGTTCTGACCCTCGGATATTGAAGTCTGATGTGAAGGACAAAAAGAAGAAAAATAATAACGCTCATTAAAAAAAAAAAAGAATTAAAAAAAATCGGTAAATGTGTAGACAGGTGGTGCTGGGTTGTATTCTTCTTTGTGCTCAAAGGAGACCCAATTTGTTGAATCGTTCCTATTATCCTCTGCAAATGATGTAATACAGGATTCAGAAGGTGCGAATGCTTGTGGCGCAGCTGCAAAACACACAGAAGCAGTGCAGCGCGTGCTGAGCTATCAGGATATAGTGTGATTCAAACAATTCAAACATCACAGTGCATTAAAAGAACACTCAAGCGATCGCGCTCGTCTCAGCGAAGGGGCTCCCGACGTGCGGCCGTAACGACGGCGCGACATCAAAGCTAATTAGTTTTCCTAATGAGGCCATTTATTTTGAAAATGAATAATTAATTTGCAGATATGTCCACGTCAGTGTGATTGTCTCCACACAGGCCGATATAAGCAAGCTGGCTGTGTCGCTCCTGCTGTTTTGGGTTAAAATAAACGATTTAAAAGCCACTGATCGTGCTTATTCTCCTTCCTCTGTTTGGCTCTCCGCTGTGGTTACGCTCTGAGATCTTCTACTGCAGAAGATGTCCAGCCGCCTGGTTCCCACTGAACATCAGCTGGCTTTGTACAGCCAGCTTACGCTGCAGTTCCAAGGTTTTCGGGGCGTGAATTTTTTTTTTTGCCTTCTTTGAAAAGTAGCTCTGTCTCAGTCTTGTTGGATGGAGATCACTCTCCCAACTCTTTCCACAGATTCTCAGCTGGATTTGTAGATATGTCCAGGTTAAAGTTCAGTCAATACGGGCCTGAACTTTGACCCGTAGTGCAAAGCTGGCACGTCTGTGCCCGCATCTGTGCACCCAGAGGTTGTAAAATTTAGCTCATTCTTTCTTGTAAAATAGATCAAACTCAGGCAACTTAAATAAAGTCAGTCCAGACTTTGATTAGGCCATTCTAATACTGAAATGTCCTATAGCAATAGTCTTGATTGATTGTTTAATTTATACAAAGATCAGTGGCTGCAATTAGTTGAGGTGTATTTTATAGTGGGGTATCAGAGTTAAAGGGGCTGAACATTTTGAATTAGTAGTAGAAAACCCATCTATCATTCTCCTCTCAGTTTTACGCTCTATTTTATCAAACTGAAACACAGGGAATACTTTTGCATTGCCCTCTACACCCGATTACTCCTAAAACTGCTCTCTAGCTAAAGCCCACAACGGGTTAGCACATTATTAATTCTCAGAAACAGCTGCCAACACAGCTGGAGGAAGCAGAAAACAGCTGATTCGCAGACAAGTGTGCAGAGAATCATGAGTTCACGTCAAATCCTGAACTCCTGTATTAACTCCTGCATCAGCCGAGGCCGATCGGCATTTGAATCGGTGCGTGTTTGCAGAGCCAGGGTCGGATCGGATTACCTTGCAGACGCGGGCCACTCTGGCCACGGTCAACTCGGTGTCGCAGTCCAGCTCCAGCGCTCGCTCGCTGAAGAAGAAGTAGATCTTGTCGTCGTCGCCGTCTTTGCTGCCGCTGCTCTCCCTCACCAGGGCCGAGGCTACGAAGTCCGGCTCTGCGGACACAGACATATACACACACACACACACACACACACACACACACACACACACACACACACACCACACACACACACACAGAGGCACAAAAAGGAGATCAGAGGGTGTATTTTTACTCGGCTGACATATATCACAAGTGAGCAGAGACGGTTTCAGCCTGCAGGCCTGAATCACACCCCGTGTTTGCTAGCTTGACACCTCCATCTCATCCTCTGTCGGCCTTTCTCACCTCCTCCTCTATTTGCTTTCATCATCCCCCTTCGCCTCACCTCTCCACCAGTCGTTTCTCACTCTCTGTCTCTTCCTCTGCTCACTATTAGCGATCCATTTTGTGTTTTCCCCCTGCCTCAGTCACTGTCGTCTTCTTTTTTATTTTTTGTCTCTGTGTCTGGGCCTCATTAGGTTGTAGATATTGCTTTTTCAAGACAATCACGCTTTTTTTTCTTTTAAGAAAAAAAATCTTAGATGCTTGGGGGTTCAAATTCATTTTTATGCCAAAAAGGTTTTTTTAAAAAAATATATTTATATAGATATATGTATTCTGTGAATTTACTGCCTGCCCAGATAGACTATTCTTTGTAAGATACGAATCAAATTTTCAGCCGTAATGGGATGGTGTAAACTCTCCACCGAAGCCCAGACCAGTTGAAGGCTTTTAGTTTGGTCAGAAACGGCTTAAATTGAGGTGAGCCTGGTTTCACTGCAGGTCTGGTCTTAAATAAAGAAAAAAAACTTCAATATCTGTATGAATAATAAACAGACACACTGCGCCTCATCTGTATGCGCCTCGTTTCTTGGCGTACCTCCCCGTCTCCCCTCACCTCTCTCTCTCTCTGACTCTTCATCACCATTCCTAATGTCTTGTTTTTCCATCATCCATTTCTCCTGCTGTGACTTCATCCTCTTCTCTCCCCTTCATTTCTTTCCAAGTGCCTCACTCTGTCCCCCGCCTCCTCGACCCAAATGATAACAATCCTTCGTCGCAGCTGAAGAGTGAGCTTCATACTCTCAGCTTTTGTCACCTCAAACTTCAGGCCTGTCTTTTGAAACGACGCGAAGCTTGATGAAAATGAAACAACCTCATGAGCTTCCACTGTTTTTGTAGCCTGTCTTTACTCCTCAACCTGAGATAATCAATCATATTTTCAGTGGGTTTTTGTTCTAAATCAAAATGCTCAATGCAGTTTAAAAGACTAGCTTGGATTGGTAAGCTACATCAATTCAAAGTAAGTCGGGGTTCCAATTTTACTGCCTTCCCACAGAGAAACAGGCCCTGCTAAGGCTACACAAAGAGTCATTTAGACCTGAGCCAGTGTTAATGATTTAGCCCTATAGACGCGTTGCATGTTATTGTTTGCATCTGGAGAGTTTGCACAAAGCAGGACAGTAAAAAGACGATCCTTTTACTTGCCATCCATAGCCGCTCTGCCGCGGTAGAACGATTCAGCTAACAAAATGAAACCTGGAGATGCAGGTATCATTAATTCAGTGCAGTGTGCCACAGCAGAGGGAAAGTAATGCAGAAAATGGTGAACAACAACTCAAGAGTTCTCACATTCTTCTTTCTTCACACTCGCTGTGTTGGCTATGTTACACGTAGCGACAGTCTGACAATGCCACTAATGTATCAAGATTCAACAATGAAAAACACGCAAACATTTCCCACACAAAAAGCAGAAGCTTGATGTTTATTTTGCGATTATTGATTAGTAAATTTAAACACCTGCTCTGCTGATAATATGCCAGAGTTGATGGCATATTAACTTGCACGCATTGCAACATGTCTGTGTTTTCTTTATGTTTACAAAAAGCAAAACTTTGAGGTCTAAAAGCAGTCAAAGCTTATACTTAGAAATGAAAATGTTTATAAGGTTCACAAAAAGCCATAATTGAGAAACAGCTACATAAATACAGCTTGATCTGATTCAACTTGAAAGAATTTCATCCTTTCAAATGGGATTTGGTGGTCATATTTTCAAAAGGCAGAAAAACATTGTTTATTTAAGAGCCAAAAACAGATATAAAGTTATTTACGTCAACATTTTTTTTTTTTTTTTTTAACAGTCTTCGAGGATCATGCATTTTAATGCGAAAGGTTGTTAAACACCAAACAGTTCAGGTTGTGTACTGACAAGATGTTTTCTGTATATCACCAGAGGCAAAGCTCTGTTTGTTTTCAGAAAAAAAGACATCTTTACAGCAAAAATTTAACTTTCCTATCTCTTTCAATGAACTGCAGTAACATAAATGACACAGAGAGTTAATTTGTATTTGGAGCCAAAAAAATAAAAGCACAAAAAAGTCCTTAATTCTATAACAGTGACAAGGCTATTACATGTATTAATAACTGACAGGTCCTGCAAAATCTGCTCTCGTTCTTATGCTTTCCATGCTCGACTGAAAGGTGGCTAAATTTAGACGTCTAATAACATGTCGAAATAACCTTCCCTGGTAGAGCAAATACAGACCAATTTTAACCTAGACATCTACGGACACATTAGGTGTGTTTTTATTGAAGAAATAAATCTCGCAGGGTTTTTCTGGCCACTCTATAAACAGAGCACCACACAGGGTGACGTTAAGAAAGCTAACCTGCCGCTAGCTACAGCTGAAGCAGAATTATGTTTATTGACAAATACGGGCCATTTGTACTACTAACGCATATATCAAGAGCTGTCCAGAAATATATAGCACTCATACAATACAGTTAATCACAGCAACATACAGAGGTAAATGGCTAGACTTCAAAATTAGCCATACCACTAGCTGAAAGTAAGTTCCACTTTTTTCCACAGTCAGGGCAGAAAAGTGTTTCATTTGACAAAGAATATGACGGAAAAAAAACTACTGGATTGAAAGAAGTAGAAAGCTGTTATATCTATTTAAAACACTTATTGCAAGTTATACAGCTCTCTCCAATGTTTCATTCATCTTTGGTAAGAACACAACAGCGCATATTTCTAACTCTTAAAAATATGACTTACAAATCTGACAAACTCATGTTTAAGAGCTAAAAACAGAGCTACAAAGTTATTTATGTCAACATTGTTTTATTTTTATATAGATTTTAAAAAATCCAGTTTAAGAATGGCAGAAAAACGAAGTCTATTTTCAGCAGTGGCACTATGAGTTATGTTCATTTTGTTCCTAATGGATGACTCTCAGTGATGTATGGCTGACGGTGGTTATGGACTTGCAGGCCGTGTGGGAGGTGTCCCAGCTCGCTGAGATGACAAAGTGAGAACACACACACAACGTAGTGTGTGTTCACTGGAGACATAAGCTGAGTAAGGCTCAGGGGTGACCTCCAGGAAACAACTGTACCACTGCTTCCTGCAGTGGTACAGTTGTCTGTCCTGTAACAGTACAGGCTATTTACAACAGCAAGTATATACAATAATAGCTCGGCGAGGCTGGCAGGCGATACCCTGCCATTCAGATAACAAAGTTTGTGTGTCTGCTTATCTCTATAACGTCTTAAATTCATGCATCATAAAAGTAAGGTCTTGAAATGTCTTAAATTCATTTAAAAAAAAGTAAGTTGCCCTTAAATACATCAGTCACTTGTCTTACACTTTATTGTAAAATGTGTATAAGCAACATTCTCAAGCAAATATTTTTTGAGAATGTTGCAATATTTTCATTGCGTTCTGTGATTCGAGGGGGTTGAGGCGATAGCTACCTAGCTGCTAATGAGGCTTTGCTAACTAGCTTTTTTAAATCAATCATGGGAAAGTGTAAATTTGTCACCAGTTTTTTGTCATTATGCATTCTGTGCAAAAAAACCCAAAACATTTGACACTAATACAATGTAAAATATTCACTTTTCTTTTGTACATTTCAGTTGTGATGCAGCAGGTCTTGATTTTCAAAACGCTGGTCGGTACAAGAGTTAGTTGCTATGGGGATTGATCTCAAACTAGAGGACAAACATCACTGCAGACCAAGGAGTTAGTCCAACTTATTAAAATTGACCTTCATTGAACAACTGATGGCAGAAGAAGATTCTAGAGGAAGTGCATTTATTGTATAAAACCCAGTTTTTTCATCTAGTTTGCCTCCAGTTCACCTAACAGTGATGATGTTGATCCACTCAGAGGTTTAGTGGACAATGGGAAGTTGCCTTGGGTCAATGATTTCTCCCCAGTGAGGTAATGAGCCATTAGATAATACCAGAGCTGGTTAACCTTTAATGTAAGGGTAAAAATCTACTTGGAAACTGTACATTATTCTTAAAGTTGTGATTTAACTGTCCCAGAATGAGGGGAAAGTATTATGAGTGCAAGAACAGCACATTTTGTTTCATCTCTACTTAATTTTATTAAGTTACCACTTCATTCTACTCCACATTTTTGCACATTATTTTTTTATTTCTTTTCACACTCACCGTTTAACCAGGCAGGCAAGTATTCACTCTTCATGCTGTAATGCTGCTGGCCCAGGTTTCTCAGAATGACCGGCTCCGTGCCCAGGAAGTTGTTGAGCGTCGCTGAGTACATCTCCTTATCTGTAAAGAAAGAAAAAAAGTGCAAGCTTTACATTAATTCAGTTTGTTTTTTCAGCAGACAATACAGGCATGGATTGAAAGATGTGTATCAGCTGGGAGGCACAAAAATGCTGCACGAATGGCCGCCTGTAGGGTCACTAAAGCTGCCCACACTCAAGTGAATGCAGCATAAAAAGCTAAATTGCACTTCTGGACTCTCAGCTCAATTGCATTGGCTGCAGAAGCGTTGAGAATTTCTGCCGGAGCATTTTGTACGGATTTAATGCTTCTTTTAATTTGTTCAGGTTCCACAATTGGAACAACAGCAGCTGGCGGTGAGCGTCTTCTTGACAGGGTCAGACAAAATTGTGTATTTTCTAAGAATAAAATATTGGTCAAACAGATCGTCTGTATGCATACAATATGGTGAACAAGCCATTTCATTTTTTTTTCTTTTGTATTATTACTATTATTCTCTGCAGGCTGTTTTTGTGGAAGGTTTCGAAACGTTCTTGAGAAAACTGCATGGACTTCTTTAAGGTCTGTCGACATTTTACTTTGGATTCTTGTACGTTGAGTTATGTGATGTTGCAGATGTAGCAATAACAATAGGAACAAATTGTGTTTTTGACAGAAAGTGCACTTCAAAATGGTTTGCTTTTCCTCACACTGCCATGCAAAAAACATTAATGCAACTCGCTAATTGTGAAATGTAAAGAAAAGCATAAATGTGTTTTTCTTTACAAATAAAAAGAAGTACGTCTTGCATTTGTAGCCCTGTGTGTGATTTGGGTTCAGGAAAACGCACAGAACATTAGCGAATAAACAGCCTCATGAAGACCAAGGAAAACAGCAGACAGGTCGGGGATGAAGTTGTGGACAGAGTTTAAAGCACGGTCAGGTTAGAAATCAATATGCTGAGCCTTGGATACCACATGGAGTTCAATCCATCACCACCATCATCATCATCAAAAAGTGTAGCACTATTGCAAAGCTACCAACTCACGCTGGACAAGGACAGATTTAAACAAAGAAGAAGCCAAAGTGGCCTGCAGACACTCCTGAGGATTTGGTGGGAGAATCTGTTGACATGACAGGTGATAGTTGTTGCCTCCACAAAGCTGGAAAGGATTGACTGATTTCATTTAAATAGGACAGGGCATGTTAATGTACGTACAATGTTGTCGTGAATATATCAGATTTAGCTAAACGCTCATTTCCAATCAAGTCTCATTTAACAAACAAGAGATACAAATCTTCATACGGTTTCATTCATAGAAGAAGTGCAGTAAAAACAAACAAGAACTATATCTTGTCGGGAAAACCTATTTTCAGAGACATGAATGAAAGTCCTGTTTGTTTTTTCATATACATTAAAAAAACTGTCACAAAATAATAACTGAAACACAAAATTTCTCAAAGGTACCTAAAGGCTCAATTACCATATTGAATTAGAGCTGATGAAGCTAATTACAGAAAACTTGAGACGAGGATGGAGGTTCATTATACAGCAGGACTACAACCCTAAACATGCAGCCTTGATGGAAGGCTTTTTGATTACAGCATGTCCATTTCTTTTAATTGCCTAGTTAAAGTCCAGACCAAAATCTAATTAAGAATCTGTAGCAAGATTTGAAAATTGATGCCCACAGACACTCTCCTGACTGCCTGAGCACATGATATTTTGTGCCAAAAATGTGGGGGAGAAAGAAAGAATGCAAGTACAAAAACTTGCAACTGTACTTGATGTGAAAAGTGGAGGGCCAAAGACAAATGCATGCTGACGTTTTCAGACTTTTATTTCTAAAGGAAATGTGCAAAAACTATTTTGTACCGTTAGAAAATGTAAAAAAAGTTAAAGGGGTACAAACATTTGTGATTCATTCTCTTAGGCGATTTGCTATGCCTTAATGACTCAAAAACAAACAAACTTCAAAACTGAATTACAAAATAAAAAAATAAATAAAGCAATGACTCAAGATGCCTTGGAAGACTGTCAGGAAAATGTGAAGAACTACTGACTGAGAAAAAGCACCAAGACGCTTTGTTCCTTACAAGTGAATAATGACAAATGGGAGGCGTGCAGTACATCGCAGTGTATAATTATGTCAACTTACCCACAATGAGGCCAGTGTGGCCTTTGGCAGGGTCATATGGACATTTGCCCTTCCCATCCTCCAGAGCTGCAGGGTTGAGGGTGAAATCGTCTGCTTTCTGCAAGCAAAAACAAATTCCCACACACACACACATGCACACACACACACACAAACTATGAGGGGAGCACAGGTGGTTCATGGTCAGTTTGAATTATGACCCACATGACAGAGCTGCAAGCCTCGTCCATCCGGTGCACTAACCCTCTTGCCATGTTGTCCTGTCGCATCAGTGTAACATGCGCACGCGCACTTAGAAACCCACACGGCAGCACTCGCATTATTCAGCCGACCCCCGTGTGCTGAGCTTCTCTTCTGTTGCATTTACTTTCGTTTAGTCACAAGGTAGCATGGCCCCCTCCCCCCGGGGCTCAGACGTGTCAGGTTGACACCTGTCAGCCACTGCTTGCCATGACTCCATCCAGAAAAACACACACACGAATACTTACGATGTAATTGCATTTGGGCTGGAAGGCGTAGGTGCCGCAGGTGTAGAGGTGCGTGTGGTTGTAGCTCTGCAGGAAGCGAATGTAGTTGAAGCACTCAGTCTGCAAAGGGAAGAGCGGCAGAAGGGAATAATTGGAGTGGGTTTTTCTTTCAAAAGTAAAGCTGCAATAGGAGTAACTTTGTTGTTTGTTAAAACAAGGATGTTTTCACCACCGGTTCCTCCAACTCAAATTTAAAACTTTTAAGACATTTTGAAGCCTATCACGACTAACCTGAAGGCCTATGTCACAACAGAGATGTGCAAAAGAAATACAGGGAACCGAAACGTGGCTGCAGTTTTGTGCTTCTCACATAACGAAAATGACAATAGCTAGCTAGCGGCTTAGCCATATGCTAGCTGCTAACGAGCCATAAGTGAGGTGCTAAAGGCATGTTTGTTTGCTTTCTAGCTAGTTTGCTTAGTAGCTAACTATTTAGCCAGCAGCTAACAGCCAGTTAGTTAGCCAGTAACTAGCTGGTAATTCTTGCTTGTGAGCTAGCAAAAATAATCAGCCTTCTAGTTAACTAGCTAGAAGGTTAGCTAACCTTCCAATGAGCCATACGGGCTAGCAAGCTAACTAGGATTCTAGCTAACTAGCTTGCTTATAAGCTAAACATCTTGCTAGCTAGCAAACATTACCAGTTTGTTGTCTTTAATTCTTAATTCCTTTAATTCTTAAAGGAATTTAAGAATTCCTTACATTCTTTCATAAATTTAAGGAATATTAAGACTTTTTAAAGATGGACAGACAACCTGCCACCATGGTGCAGCTGAAGAAAGTCTTTAAGGAAAGTCTGCAATGAAAGCTCTACAGTCACTAGAAATACATTTACCAACAAGCTCCCTTTCATTCTTCTGCAAAGAATAAAAGAAGGAAGCAGTACGAGCGTTCAGCCACCCTTTGACTGCATCACTTAACATACAATGCTGTGACAAATTATCTGAATAATCTAAAATGATGAAAAAAAGTCACCGACAGTTCCAGGGAATAATTAACAGAGTAATTTATGCAGCGCTTTATGGGGATTGCCCTTTAATGTCTGCACGGCGAGGAATGAAGAATGAAGCTCTTTGGATGGAAAAGAAAAACAGATGCTCAGAAACGATGCATTCCAGCGGAATGAATAATTCACCACATCTTCTTGATATTGTCTCTGCAACAGCAGGCCAGACAATCCAGCTTCATACAGAAAAACCGAGCAAATCTGTGAGCCAAAACAGCCAGATTGTTTGTTTTGGTTTTTTTTCTTTTAAACAAAGTTTACATTTTTCTTGCAGATTTATTCATGTTACTTCAATTTCATTTTGGAACAACAGAGCACATTTTCCAAATGTGAAATCTTGTATCTTTTTCCCTCCACTTCACAAGTGTCGGCTGAATGTTGCTGATCGACATCGAAACGAGACAAAATGTGGAAAAGCTCGAAGGGTGTGAATACTTTTAAGCTCCACTTAATTTTATCTAACATAGACTTTTTAACTTGGAGCTATTTTCAAAGCACTGCTGCTTCCCCTGCTCTCCGATGAACCGTTTCCCCTTTCAACCCAAAACCACATCAAAAGTTGCTGTTGTGCATCCAGTATATGACTTGCTATAAAATATTAAGGAAGGATGTTTTGCTCATGGACAGCATGCTGCCTCAGTAAATGGAGGCTCCCGGTGAGGCTTAAGTGCAGACCCTGGAAAACTCACTGTCTGTCTGCTAATGTGTTCAGCTGATGATGAGAATCTGTGTCCAAGAGAAAGGATTTAGAAAGATGTATGTCCTAAGAAGACTTGGAACTAGACTTCATTTTGCTAAATAAAGAATTAGTTCTGAAAATAAATTCTTAAAGCATTTTGAATCTTAATTCTAGTAGGAAACCATCGTAGCTCCTTCATTTAGTTAGGACTGGAATATGATGCTAATGGCTAGCCTGAGTCGGGTCAACACCAAAATAGATTAAACAACCTCATCTTAAATCAACAACAATGTCAGAAATGTCACAGTGTTTTATTGAAACATTGTTTTATGAATCTTAAAGCTGTTGTCATGTTTGCATGGAGCGGCTGTTTACAGAAAATCCTGATATTTTACACAGGAAACAGCCGGAAGATGGTGCGACTCCAATGATCTTCCAGCGTTAAACACGCACTGGGTAGGGAAAATGTAAACCATTTCTACTTGAGGTTACTATTTAAATTAAAAGTAGGGTAGAGTAGAAAACAAAATGAAAACCACTTATATTTCTACTTCTTTTTGAACTGCTTTACCTTTAAATCACAAAGTTCCTCTAACCAGAAATACTTCACATGTTGGAGTTATTTCACTCAGGTAGACTGTTAGCGATGAACCGTCTTACAAATCAATTTCCTGTGTAAATGCATAGCACCCAACATAAACATACAAACAGGGTTAAGGGTTCATTAAACAGACATAAATTACCATGGCATTTTTGAGAATAGATGAGAGCTATGTTAACCTTTTATAACCTCAAAAAACCCCTCAATTAAAAAATTTGAAACAATTCCTTTAACTTATCCCGATTTAATTCAGTGGAAGTTGTGCAGACTGTACCCAACCAATCAGTGTGCGTGTTCTGACTACAGGCGTGTCCTATTGTGTTTGGACTGCTGTATTACCAAACCCCATCCTCAATCGCTTTCTATCCTTTCTGCAATCGCAGAGCTGGAATCGGCTTTTTTTTTTTCTTTTTTTTTGCAGCTCAAGACAAAAGACACGCTGAATCCGAGCGCTTTAAAAAGCTGCTGAGCCTGACCCTGTCCGAATGATAGACTTCTTGGTGGGCTAATGGAATGACTGGAAAGTTTCCAATCTGGAGACTCCTCGCAGTCTTAACAAAATGTAATTAAGTGAACTGAGAAATGTTGCACTTACAGTATAAGCTATTATTTTTCAAAACGAGTGCCGCGCTGTCGAACCGGCGGACGGAGCCGTCTGAGGGGTTTGTGGGGCTGTGTGAGTTAGCGTCCACTTTACCTGGTTGTTCTTCCCCTTGGAGACGCATTCCCTCTTCTTATCCTGCGGAGCCGGCCAGTCGATCTGGGGCGGGGGTGAGGGGGGAAAGACAGAAGCAAATGTGACTAGCCATTAGCAGCAATTGTCGACCTTCCACCTGCAGGTGGGACATCTATATGCCAGCAACATACAATGCCTGAAAAATAAAACCCTTCCCTCGTCTCTTATGAGATGCACTTTGAAACACGTTACAGTAAAAAGAGACATCTTATTGCTCTGCCAATTCTCCACACGATTGCCCACCAGTTGCAGTAACTATAGCAACTAACCCGGACTCGTGTTAAGACTGTATTCCAACAAATATGCTTCAGATATGTTTCACTTTGTGAAAAATTTACAGTGTTTGACACATTTTTTGATGAAATAACTATATTTATAGATCGTCAGAAAAAAACAGGGAAAATAGCGCACGGCGAAATACAGAGTTCTTTACAAAAAAATGTTCACATATTTACGTCTAATCTTATTTTGATTTATCTCTGGAGAAGAAAGCGATTTAATTGCATTTAACAGCAAAAAGAGGCATGTTTTACTTGTCAAAAAAACATTTTAAGGAAATAGTTGGGAAACAATACACTATTAATGCTAATACAGTTTTGCAGAACTGTTTTTTTTTTTTTTTTTTTTTCATGCATGGCTTGTTTCACGTCACTCCACAGCATGTTAATTAGATCAAGATCTGACCTTTGACTCAGACTGGTCTTTTTCTATATTTCTATGTTTCTAACCTGGTGTTTGGCCCTTGATTTTTGGAGACTCCTCTCAGCATCTTGTGGCTGATCTTTTGAGTCCTCTTTAATCCCTCCAACATATTTCTGAACACCTCAGACACTTCCTTGGATCTCACTGGTGTGTTCCCGTCCACTTCAACACTCAGAACCTCACCAGACTAAATCTCCTTGGATATGCTGAGTCGCCACATTGTTTTTAAGTTTTACTGATTTGGTATGATTGTGTGTTAATTTCCACTAGAAAACGGCTGTTTTCTGTAACATTATTTTTACAGTGCTTAAAAGTAAGATTAAAAGTCCTATTCCAGATTTATTTTTTTTGTTTGTTTTATTAATATGGCTGTATTTGCCTCGCCTTGCTAATCCGCAATGCCCTGAGGTCAGTTAAAATAATCCAGAGACTGAGCTGCAGGTGGAGGAGAGTTAAAATACAGAGAAATGTCACTGAAGCATCTCAGACTCATTCCATGGTTGTGTTGTTTCTGTCTCTGGCTCCATTAAACCCACTGCCGGGAACGAGTTGGACCCTGCGAGAGCTTTACTGGAGGGATATATCTGATGATTAAACACCACAGCTCCCTGAAGGGATCAAAGACAGTGTGGAGAGAATATCGCGGCTCACAGTGCCACCGGAACATGTGGAGACCTTGAAAACGCTTTCTCCTCAACAACACCTGGCTGAACTCTGCTCCGTGGACAAAGGTCAGAGGAATCCACTGTGTTTCCTTTGACGTTTCACACACCATTAGTTCGAATTACAATGGCTATGAAGGCGAGAGAGCGAAAGCCTCCACTGGACGCAAACCAACTCCAATCAAACGGTGGACCTTTTACAAAAAAGCAAATGTGCTGGTAGATAAACCGCGCCTTAAAATATATAGGATGGTCATTACGTGCAATGGCAACTGTGGCTCTTAATGGTCCCGAAGTAAAAATAAAACATAAAGCGGGCTGTTTGGCATAATGACTGGTGGTGTAATCTACAATGTAAATTCTCATTTTTATTACTCCATTTTTGACACGTGTAGGTAAAGTGAGGCCTTACGAACGAATCCATGCCCATTAAATGTTTCATGTTTTGTTATGGTTTGCAGCTGCAAAGCTCCAAAGGGCTTATTGAGATTTTATGCGATGGTCTCTTTGAGACATACACATTCAGCTCAACAGATTTTCAATTGGATTTAGGTTTGAACTTTGACTGCCATGCAGTAAAATATAAAAATGCTTTTGGTCAAACAATATCATTGAAGCCCACACAGTATGTATAGAGATGTTCTGCTGGAAGTTGATCTTTGACCCCAAGTATTTCCCAGTCTTATTGTTCCCGAACTGTCCTGCATGTCCTTTTAACTCCCTCAGCTTGATGTGGCCACCACTAAGTGGATCTCCTTGCATGTCCCCTGAATGTCCTGAGTTCTGATGGCTTTTCTTTGAATAATCACTTTTAATCACCAACCTTTAATATAAGCCGATGAAGTGGACAAATAATACAACAGATTCTTTTAGCAGAAAGCGAACCATACTACCTTAAAATGTAATAAATGTTGCAATTTTGGTCACCAATTGAACGAAGTCTACCGGACTACCCGGTGTGTAAACAGCCTGCGCTGCAAACAGGGAGGATCTATTTCTCATTCAGACAAACCAATAGTCTGACAGTTTGCGTCATCTGAGTAAATTAAGCGGAAAAAAATTATTTTTCTGCCTGATTCATAATTACACATTCATTTGTTCAGAAGAAAGAAAATACAAAAGAGCTAAAAAGAAATGTGTGGGAGTAAACTTGGAAAAAAGTGTAGTCCAAGTTCAAAGGCCAATTTTGCAAGAAACAGGGTTTACCTCGTCCTCCCACGCTCCATAAATCTAATTTAATTTCCAGAGAATTTCTCTGAAAGCCGACAAAGTTCCAATTATCGGGAGCGAAATCTAAATGAATAATTAGCCGCGAAATATCACGTCCAAGACCTGAGCTTTGAACTAATTTGATTAGGATTTTAATGAAGGACCAGCTCCAAGCATTTATTTTTACCTCTAATTTTGTTTCCACTGGGTTTTTTTTCTCTTGCTTTTTTTTTAATTACTTCATTAAAAATAAAATCTCACCCTGTTATCCACGCACATTCACAGCTAAAGCTAAATATAACGGCGTGCAGTAGCAGACATCACACAGAAGGAGCTCTCGTTGCTGATACTCCAAAGTAAACACACCTCACACTGACGCACGGCGTTAAGGAGCAGCAGCGGTAATGTACTTCCATCAACTCCCTGTGTTTAGTTACACCTCAGCGTATCTGTCATTAAAGTCGGTAAAGTAAGAATGAAACGCGGCGCAAACATTTATTTTGGTAATGACCTCAGAGCTATTACACGGCCACTTGGTCTCAGCGTCTCTGCAAATCTCCACCTACGTCAGCACAAATAGCGCAGGCGGCATTTAGGCCATTAGCATTTGAATAAAAATAGAAATCTGATTTGCAAGTGGCTCAGGCTGCGAGTTGAACTTTCTGGAAAAATAATAATAATGATAAAGAAAAAAAAAAAAAAAAAAAAAGGCCCGTGAATTGAATCTAATTGAATTAGATGGAAATTTCATTTGCTGTACAGATTAAAAACAGAGCGGAGATTCCAGTGCGTGGGCGCTTTCTTGGAAGCCCGGTGTGTTTAGGCGCAAATTTATTATGAAAATGAAAGCGGTGGAGGATTAGAACGAGGTCGCCACAAACACGATAAGTGAATGAGAGAAGGAGGCGTGCGCGCGACGCGAACACGGGCGCAAAAGAATGACAAAAAAAAACAAAACAAAACAAAAGGAAAGAAAACGGTTGTTCACAAAAATCCTGAGGAAAAACCTCCCCGGAGAACATCCAGGGAGGGAAGATGGCGATGAAAGTAATGAAGACGGAGAGCAAGCAAGGCAGCAGAGACATAAAAGAGAAGCAATTAGTGAAAATAAAGGAGGAGCACAAAGTGAGAGAACGACGGAGGAGGAACGTGGCGACAGAATGGGTGGACCGTTTCCCCGGTCATTTTCCCATCTTCGCTCCTTCTCTCTCTCTGGCGCTGCGGGCCCACAACAGGTGGCCTTATCATTACCGTAAGACTCACAACCCCGACTCGAACGAGCCGGCGGCTTTGTTGTGTGTCGCTGCATGCGCGCGGGAGGATTTTTTTTGTGTTATGTGTGCATCTAATAACTGCTCATTACAGCAGCAAATCAGATAGAAATCCCCCAAACTGCTGCTGGGCTCGCTCGCTACACACTCTCTGCATCGCCGCGGCGGCATTGATTGCAACACGGCCCAATTATTGAGGGAGCAAAAGCAAAAACCCGACCGAGTCCCGGAGGGGGGTTCTGCGCGCTGGAGTGTGAGCAAAGGGTCAAGTCGAAGGGGGGTCGATGAAGTGAAACAGGTTTTTTTTTTTTCCCCTCCCGAGTGCCAAGCAGAAAAACAAAAACACACAATAAAACAAGGAGGAAGTGAAGTGAATGAGCGTACTCTAAACTGAGAGTCATGAGCCGAGTCTGGGGACGGGTTCCTGCAGGTGGATGTGAGGCCGTGCTTACTACCTTGTTGCCACACTGCAGAGGTTTTTTGGCTTTTTTTTTGTGCTGACAGAAGAAAAAATACTGGGGGCGATGGATTTACTCAGTAACCTTCGGAGTGTTACGCCTCACAGAGAGCAGGAAAACGTGTAAGGTGAGTCAGGGGAAATGTTGGACAGGGTTTTGATTAATTATGGAGCTCATTCTTCAACAGGTATTTTCAATTTTTCAGTGAGAAGAACTGAGTTAATGCTAAGCAAGAGGTAAAGAGGTTACTTTGTAGATTGGACTGCGCTGAGTCATAAAGCTTTATAGTTCTACTTTAATTATTAGATGATTACAAAATTAAAAGAGCGAAAGATTTTTTAATTTTTAAAAACGGGACATTTCTGACCCATTTTTCAGTTTATAGCTCTTGACTCAGCATGGGGGGCGGGGAACTAAAACTGCATGTCTACCTAAAATATGTAACTTTTATTTAAAAAAAAAAGTTTTTATACGTTTTAAAAGTGTCACCATGTTCTGACATGGTGACAGTCACAACAGTTATGAGATTATCTGTCTCAAAACAGATAATCTGTGATCGGTTCTATCTCCTCCACCTCCTGTTATCGTTGTCGTCTGAAGAAATGCAATGCCTAACCAACCAATCAAACAGCCAATCAGAGCCTGGAGGCGGGACTTTGCGTTGTCATTCATCCTCATGTAATTGTTGCTAAATGCTCTCATGGAGGAGAAACAACCTACCTCTGCTGTCATCGGTAGCCATGCTAACTAGCCTTAGCTTTCACAACAGGCTATGCTAGCTGCAGTAGCATGAGTTTGTGATTGACAGCAGTAAGGTAAGACCCACCTCTTTGCTCTGATTGGTTGTTCCTTGTTAGGAGGATGATTTTTTTTTTTGACAGACTGTCTCATACCACAACACTGAAAGCGTCAAGACAGTTTCCCTGTTGCTTTTTCTCCTCCTTTAAAGACATGGCAGCTGAAAAGATAAGAATGTGGAGGCCCTGGCCTTTGGCTAACAGCAGAGGAATTCATGTTATTACATAGCTCACCCTGTCAGCAGCTACTTTCTGAAGTTATTTGTTCAATTTTAGCTTTTTCAGGAATTGCAGTGTTAACAAAATAAATTAGACCCACAGACGATTCAACAACTAGTAGCAATCAATCAACATTGTGGGTGTTCTTCAGTGTCCTCAAATGAAACGGAGAAAAAGCGAAAGAAAATAAAAGGACTTTAAATGAAGGTTGCTCTGCGCATTAATAGGGAGCAAACAAAAGTGTGAAACAGAAGAGGATGTTTCATGCCTCCGCACTTTCCTTATCTAAGAACCTTTTAAATGTTGTGTTATAATTCTATTAAAATTGATGTTCTAATTAAATCTAGAATGAACGTTTATCTCCGTAGCAAATGAATCCTGCTTTTGTTCCTGGACTGTCCGTCATGAGTCCCAGTGACAAGAAATGTGGCCTTATCATTTAATTTGTTGCCTTGCTACAAAGACATTTCTATAATTGTTGTGTTTGCGGATCGCCAGGCTGTAATTATTTTGGACAGAAATACTTTCCTGTATGGGTTTCGATTGCGTTCACATCTGCCTTTTGAGGCGCGTTGTTTGCGCCTACGTGTGTGTGTGTGTGCGTGTGTGTGTGTGTGTTACCTGTGGTCGGAGCTGTCTGCTGATGTCGTTGGGGTCCAGGGCGAACAGAGCTTCCCGGGCGCCGACATACAGAACCCTCTCGTGGTCGGACAGAGTCAGCATGCTGTAGTTGAACACTCCCGGAACGCTGAACCGCGCCATGCTGTCTTGCCCTTCTGGATGAAGACACAAACACACGTCGTCAGTTCAAACCTCGGATGATGGATTCCCTCTAACTCCAGCTAACCCAACGGGAGATAACAGGAGAGGAACATTTACAGTCGCCCTCTGGTCAAATTCTGTGTATGTTTCAGCCTTTCACTAAATAGCTCAGGAAAACTAATGATGTACAGTTTTTTAAATCTTCTTCCAAACGGTCCCTGGATGCGCCAGGTCCTGCATGTCGGCTTGCTGATCTGCTGAAAAACTCCAGCCAGATCAGTTGTGCAACCTTTTTCTAACATTTGAGACTATAAGCCCTAAAAAAAACCCAATCGGTCTATTTTTTTTTACTCCACAGAAGTAGAACAGTTTGAATTACATCAAAAATGGATACAGTTTGTTGGAAACTAGAAGGAGTCACATCATTGTTTTCTTCTTTTGGTTGTTCTTTTACCCCAAACTGATGGAGGAGCTAATATGTCAGCTAACCACACCGTAAATCCTTTGGCTGCGGTTAGCTGACAGGCTAATTAAAATAGCCTTGAACCACAACAATGGCAGCCTGCTTATGAATGAAATAGTTAGCAGATATTTCCTTTGGGGGGGCTCAGGGAGCTTTTGAAAATTAAACAAAACTCGACACAAGGTGAATAGTAGATTTATGTTTTATGGTCCACAGCTGAAATTACATAGTGACACCAAGGAGGTTAAGAGACAAGAACGAGATCCAGTTTTCCTTTGGGATCAGTGATAAACCATCCACAACATCGAGTAGCAGCTCTAAAGAAAGGTTTACATGCAGAAGAGTAAATACAACCAAACTTTGACTGAGCCAGCTGTCGACTGGCTGTTTTGTCACATTCCCATCTGTCAAGCAACAAGAGAAAGCAATCCATGGAGTCTTTTTATTCTTTTTGCCCCCAGGAATTTCCTTAAAAAGCCATACTAAAGTATTTAATGCCCAGAAATGTTCACATCTCTGATGAACCAAAACAAATGCATAACACACCTTTCTGATTTAGTTGTTATAAACATTTGCAAGGCATTTATATCTGTAAATAACAGTCTCTGTCTGTAAACTGAAAGTCCTGTTGGAGCCTTGTGGATCACCGCGATAACATTTCAACGCAGCACAACAGAAGCTCTTCGGACGTGCGGGAAACGATTCCTGCAGGATGAAGCGCTGCATGGGAAGTTTCCATAGCTCTGTGTTTACTCTGGGAGTACGGGTCTGTCTGCAGGGCAAGTCTGATAAGTTCCAGATCTTCATTTCAGAAGCGCGATAAGGTGATCATGTGTTTAGAAAGGCTGTGCAAATAAACAAGACGCAGAGATGCTTTCCCGGAGCTTTCAGCTCTGGCTTTAATGAAGGGTGCAACGGTCTGTGGCGTCCCAGCTGTCGGTGATAGATCTGAAAGAACAGCTCTTCACAACCTGCGGCTCTTAAATTCAATACATATTGATGCATATAAAAGATATCTCCATTAAAGGAGTGCACAATCTGCAGAATCGCTTTTTTTGTTTTCTTTATACTTTAGAACAAACTAACTTTCAACAGCTTCAATAACGCTTTAGTGCGTTGTAAAGGCGGGCTTGTTATCGAGCCGCATGCCAAAAGGTGCACATTCATACACTTGTTCAATAAAGCTTCCATTAAGACGGGTAATTTCCATATTAAGAAAATCGACTGCACTTGTTCTAGAAAACAACATAAATTGTGCTTTGCCTAAATTAAATGCAGCTTTCAGAGCAGAGATTGCTAAAACTCAGCACTGCAGCATTTAAAAAGATCCCCCCCCCCACTTTGCCCACACACACACACACACAGAAACACACACACACCCTTAAGGAAAAAGAGCAGCCTATTCCAGGCTCAACAGAGCATCTAAACACAACAACACTTGGATTTGTTGGACCTGGAGGCATTATTGCACGAAGAAAATGAGATCCGAGCGACAACGTGAACGGAATGCAGAGGACTTCAGTGTTTAGAAATGCTCACTAATAACGGGTATAAATCTGCACCGGTGATTAGGTTGTTCATTGTCTTTGCATGCACATCCCTATGCAGGTTGCAGTTCTAAAAGAGAGGGTGGGATGGGGGGGTTTGCTTTTTGGGCTGTTCCTTAAGAAAATAAATTTGGCTCTGGTCGCCTTGTAAAACCTGGTGATTGCTTTGAAGAAAAAAAAAGAATTAATTTATGCGATTTTTCTAGCTTGAGATGATCAGATAGTGATCTTTCCATAATCTCTTCTGCATGACAGAAGCAAAAAAGAAAAGAAAATATAGCTGAGGTTCTTCTGTCAAAATATGAAAAAAAAAAGCTCCCACTGTTTCACTCTTTAGCAACCATACAACACACACACACACACACACACAAGTTGTAAATCTATTGGCATTAGGATTCTGTATTGACCTCCATTCATTTTGATAACCACATTTAGGCCTAATCCAGACAATTTGCCTAAGCACAACCATTTCTAGTCTATTCCTAATCTCAATCTTAACTAAAACCTAATTCAAACTTTACCTCTGATCTTGACCTCTGACCCTTAACAAGGCTCCGCCGCATTAGGACAGGATTTTGTTCTTCATAAGGCTCATCGGTCCTCAGAAGATTAGTTAACATGCCAGAAATGGTCTCAAATAAGATCACTAGACAAGCACACGCGCACACACACACACACACACACACGCACAACAAGCCATTCTGATGCCCTCATTAGCATACAGACAAACTAATGTTGTGTAGCAAAAGAGACAGCAAAACAGAGACGACAGTAAAGGAAAAAAAGGGAAGTTTAGTTTCCATTCTCTGCACCATTGTTGCTTGTAGTGCAATGTCACCTTGTTTTTCCCTCCACGCTCCAAATCCCACATTATCTGGGTGCAAAAGAGTACATGCAAAAAAAACCAAAACATCAACGACTACTGCAAAAGCATGCGCGCACATAATCGTATCCCATAAACTGAATGGGGATATATTTTTTTTCTCTTTTTTTTTGCATATTTTGGTGCTTTCGCTTTGTGACCGAAAATAGCAGCTGAAATCCATGCAGCAGGGAGCGGCAGGAACTGGTGTGATTTATTGTGTAAGTAAGTGCTCGTGTGACGCGGTGGCCTAGTTGGGACGAAAACGCACAGAGAAGGCTGTTTTGGATGAACAAACAGGCTGCGTGTTTGTCTAAGCGTGAGAGAATATCTGTGTGGGAACGAAAAAAAGAGAGAACAAGATTGAACAAAACTGGAAGCAAGATGTAAACATGATGTAACAATTCCACACTCGCTGCCACCAAATTTCAAGGATTTATTTTTTCACACACAATAAATATTTTATTCTTGGAAGCAGGTTTTGTTTGTTCTTTTGAAACTTTTGCATAATTAAAAGTAGTTTAAGTTAAACGCACAAACGTTTTATGCATTATAATAGTTTTTTAATGTCTATTTTTTATGAAATGTGCAAAATTTACTTTATCAGGACAAACTAAATTACTTTTTGATGCTATTTAAAATCTTAATTTTCCTTTTTCTTTCCCTATATTTGCTTAACCCTCTAAGAAGAGAGATTTAATGAGCTATAAATAGCCATAACTGCCCAAAATAGTATACAGAAAACTTTATGAGAAAATAGGTCAGCCTGCTCAGACGTTGGAGCTAGTTCAAGCTTCCAGTATGCTGAGGTGACTGACCCTTCAGCAGGGTGGATGAAGAGGCTGCATGCTGCATCTTGAAAGCAGGTAACACTATTGTGGGATCATTGCTGCAATATTTGAGTTTTACTTTGGTAAACTGAGTAGCAGTGCTGCAATTTATGTAATTAATAGCAATGTTACTTAGATATATACAAAAAAAAAAAAAAAAACGCTCTTAAGACTCTTTTCATATTATCACCTTCTAAAATAATGGCCTAAGTGAAGTGATTTTTTTTGTGTGTGCCTAAATTGTCTTTTGGCAATAAAGAGGAGGTAATCATTTTGTGAAAAAAATTGCCATTATTTTACAAAGGTGATGATATGCAACTGGAGCACATGCAAAAACATGGAACAAAGCAAGTAAGTGAGCTAAAGGGAATTGCGTACGAGATTGAAGTGTAGATTTACTTTGTTTTCTCCAAAAGTTCAGTTGCTTTTGCGTGCCAAAGTAATCTCCACCTGCATCTCAAACAAACACTTTTATGCACACTGGCAATAAAAAAAAATGTGGAAACACCCAATACAGCTTGAATAAGTAGGTGTGTCCAGACTTTTGACTGCTACTGTTTATATTGAGCGAAATGTGCCATGACATTATTTGGAAGAAAGAAATATCTATCTGGAGCACCAAGACTAAACAAACCTCCTAAGCTGGATAAGTTTTGAGTTTAATTAAAACCTAAGCGGTGCCCGAGGAGCAGGAAGGAGCGAGGCAGAGGAGAGGATGGTCTCGAGAAGCAGAAGGAAGGAAGGAAAGAAGAGGGGGGAGGAGGATAAGTACCGAAGTCATCTTATTATCTGAAGAGCGGCGTCGTATAAACATCGGAGGGCATGTGCGGATGAGGAAGCGAGATGAGAGCGAGTGAAGAGAGTAGCAACATCCAGAGATGTATGGCTGAGGCTCTCAAACACACACACCCCCACACCGAACAGCTCACATCTGCATACGTATGCCAACACCAAACACGCAGAGTTCTTGCGTACGCACACTTGCCCGGAGCCCTCAATTGCTCTCCGGGGAAGCTGAGCGGTGGCTTCCACGTCTCGCTACCAGGTCCCAGGGAAGGTTCAGTTCAGAATAGATTTTTGAAATGCATTTTTATTTTTAAGTAATCAGATGAGCTCCGACGTTAAGAAGCAGACACACTTACCATCTGCCACCACGCCATGTCGGCCTGAGGCTACGTGACGCTGTAATCTGCGTGAGTGTGGCTTCATCCAGTTAACGGCTACAAGACCGATGTTTATGAGCAGAGGAACCCGTCGAGGAGCGTATTTAACAGAAAACCGGCTTTCGTACTGGTTAGGGGTCAAGCGGAAGCATTTGTGCAGGCGACTTCGAAGCACCTGTCCTTGATCTGAATTTATTGGGCAGCATTTGAAGACTTGCGTGTTTACTCGTTACTTGTCACTTGTGTTATTAACATATTTATTTCATTTCCCTGTGGGATTAAGAAAGTATTTATGAATTGAATTGAATTTGAAGTGGACAGAATTGAACTGAGTTGTATTGAATTGATCTAGGCTGCCAGTATTTGTACAGTGAGTGACCATCTCCCAGCCCATCCATCCATCCATCCATTTTCCGTCACCCTTCTCCCTAACGGGGTCGGGAGTTGCTGGTGCCTATCTCCAGCTGCGTTCCGGGCGAGAGGCGGGGTTCACCCTGGACAGATCGCCAGTCTGTCGCAGGGCAACACAGAGAGACAAACAGGACAAACAACCAGGCACACACACACTCACACCTAGGGAGAATTTGGGAAGGCCAATTAACCTGACAGTCATGTTTTTGGACTGTGGGAGGAAGCCGGAGAACCCGGAGAGAACCCACGCATGCACAGGGAGAACATGCAAACTCCGTGCAGTAAGACCCCAAGCCGGGAATCGAACCCAGGACCTTCTTGCTGCAAGGCAACAGCGCTATCCACTGCGCCGCTGTGCATCTCCCAGCCGTTTGGGATAAATTACCAGGCCGCTGATGCTTGGAAGCAACTCTCTGTGGAGAAAAGTGAAGAGAAAACCAAAAAAGAGGTAATACAAAATCAAGGGGGGGAGGAGGAGAGGCAGCATGAATCGAGAAGTCTAGCAGATGATGAAGGGAACAAAGAGGGTACACGCAGACAGTCGAAATGAAAAATAGAATGCAAAACACAGAAAGGCTTGACCAAGGTCAAAACAACGGGCGACGGGGATAATCTGAGATAAGTGCAGCACAATAGCTTTATTTTTCCTGGCAAACATTTTCTGTAACTGTGTGTGTGTGGAACTGTGCTGAAAAAATAAAATGCTGGAAAAAAAAGACAAAGATATGTACATGTACTCTCAGAAAGATAGCTCTTGATGACAAATGATTGACAATGACCTCAGGGGTCATTCAACAACTTACTGAATGTAGGAATAGATTAAAGCAAGAAAACATATTAATGTTTCAGTGATTTACTCTCCACAATGATGACTATAAGATTATGGAGGCTTTTTGCTAACTTTACAAAAAGCACAATACATTTACAACCAACCAGCTTTTTACTCTGTGCGCAGTCCAGTGGAGGGCAATGATTGTGTGCACTTCTTTTTTTTTTGTTAATGTGTGGTTTCAGGAAATGATGGTTTGAGTGTTTTTGCTGCTGATTCCTGATACAGAAAGTTACGTTGTTGTCAGTTGCTACGGCAACAAGAATTTTAATTTTTTTAAATGAGTGATTTCATCACAGCAGGAGAAGACCATGCAACATGACAAAAGTTTAGATTCAGCGTCTGAGATAATTAACCTCGAGTTTAGAAGTCAATACAGGGCTTTTTACTCTTCTGCGTAGATGTAATTGAGCAGCTTTTATCCGTTTAACTTGCCTCAAACTTTTCTAAAGAGCAACAGAAAACTAATGATCAAACATTGGGACGCCACACTTAAAGATGAGGCAACTTCTGCAATATAAAGTTAAAAAAACAACAACAAACAAACAATGAATACCAATCCTTGATCATTTCTTCAACAATTGGATTTTGTTGCCTTTTTATGAGTAAAATCTGAGTAACCTTAGAAACTAACAAATGAATGTGTGAACATTTTTTTGCACCAAAAGTTAAATGTTGTTAATTATCTAGCTACAGCTTGTCAGCCTTAAAAATGAATCTTTCTCATTTCACGTCTGTTCGGTTTCTATAACTCCACTAACATGAGGCTCTTTGTTTCCGCTAAAACTAGTTGAAGTAGTTACATTTTTTATTTTATCTTAGCTAAATTAGCCAATGTAGCTAAGCTGATTTAGCTGACGTATCCCTAAACATTTACACTGGTTTTAGTAAAGCTCAGAAATCTTAGACTTGCTGTTTTTACTTCCAAGTTTTGAAAGTCAAATTTATCTTGCTACAGATTCCCAAAACTCTTAATAGCTTGCTGAGAGATTGCTAGCGAAGAAATACTAACACGTCACCCTTTCATCAGCTAAAGAAAATGATTACTTTTTTTTATTTTTCATTTTATTCTAACCACAAAAACACCCAATCTCTAAGCAATCATTTCTCAAAACATGTTATTTTAGGGATATTTTGCCGTTTTCTTCCCTTGGCTAACCATTAGCAATTTTATTTGAAATGATTGTGATTATATAGACCTCCGTTCTGTTTATTGCCACATAAATCAAAACATTTTCTTTTTCCTAGATATATCTGTATGGCAGCCGAGACATTATATACCTGGAAGGAGTCTGCATTTACGCTTCGCGTCTACACACCACCCTGCTTTGTGATGCACAAGTGTCAGCGCATCCTTAGAAGCACGGCAATGAAGATATTTCACACAGACCAAACACTCTAAACTGCCTCTGCAGCATCATCCGGCGATAAGCCAGCATCATTAAGGAAATGGCAAGTGCAGCAAGCAAGAAGCAAACCTTGACAATGAGACGAGATGTAAGTGAATCTGCCCATGTGTCGTCATTAAAGGCAAGCGGATCAACAGTCTGCTCAGAAAGTAATGAAATGCAGAAGCAAGGACGGTAATGTTTGCTTTCAAAGCGCAGCGCACATTTTTTTCTTTTTAATAAAGGAAAATAAGTCGAACACTGAAGGGAATCAAGTAAGGATAAAAATTGACTGTGGAAAGGCTTGAAAGTCAAATGCAGAGCTTCAAAACAATAGACATAAAAGACAGGAGCAGTTTTATGTCAGATAATAACTTTATTTACGTTATTTGGTTTAAAATCAAGCCACTGCACTCTAAGTATTTACTGTCTCAAGTTCAGGCTAAAATTTCCAGTCCCTCCATATGACGGGAATATAAAGAGGAAGTATCGACAAAAACTGTCCTACGTTTTTCTTGTGCATACAATAAATACTAAACTGACTGTTGAGAAATCTTTTCATTCAAGAAAAACAAGCTGACGGACATGGTGTGTAAACTACCCCAATCATTCATTACCTAATGCTGACCACCAGCATTACCGCTGGTGGTCAGTCTTTGCCGTAAGTGGATGAGCTCAAATACTGATGTCACTTTGGTCTGTTGTGGTAAAGAAAGAGCCTCAACTCCATGGATGGATGAACGAACAGACAGATGGATTAACGCTGCTTTTGGCAGGTTACGAGGTGGTTTCCTTTTCACATTTTGTGTTTTTAGCACAAGTAAAACTTTATGACGGTTGTGAATATGTCACTACTTTACTTATTAACACAGATTCTTTCAGAAATCAAACATCAGCAGGTGTCGAAGTCCTGTTTTACCGCCGCTGGTTTTTGTGAAAGTTGCTGTTGGATAACTTCACTGTAGACAAGGTTTATGCAAATTTCAAATGTAATACTTTTAAATAACTTTTTGAAGATCATTATAAATGGAACATAAAACCTATATCTCCAAAGGAAGTAGGGTTGGATAATAAATCAATGAGAATATATCGCGATAGATGCGTGATCAAAATCAATAGTACATCTGATAGAATATTCAATTTTCATGGAGTGAAAGCTGGATACAAGACGAAAGGTCACACCACCAGTTTGGGACAATTTAAAACAAAAAACTTAACGAGTATCAATTAGACAATTATTGATAGTGACTGATCTAAAATGATTATGTTGCGCCTGTTGCTTCATGGCCGGCTCTCGGTCCGGACCTCGCCCTCCCTTCTCTCTGCCTGCTATAAATACAACCCAGCCTCCTCTTATAGCTTCTAACCACCGAGCCACTTGCACACCGAAACTATGATTAAAGGTCTATTTTAGGGCGTGCTTTGAAGCGGAGATGAACACTGAACAAACTGAGGCAGAAATAAAAAGTAAAAAATACAAAAGTCAGAATGCACAAAGACAAACACACTCCCTCGTTGAGGTACAAGTTTTAGTCTATTGGAGACGTTCACTGGAGAGGAAGGTGTACGACAGAATGGGAGCAAAGAGACGGAAACAAGAAAGAGAAAGGTATACATACCTCAGGCTCTTTGCATAAGTACCTATTGTCAGGATTCTGTTTTTCTCTGCTTGGTTTAAACAAACTCTTGTGTGCATCTTAAAGAGGCTTGACACCTCCCGGTAATCTTTGCCGCTGCGTTGGTATTGCTGCACTTAAGGAACAGTCATGCTCATAAAGAAACTGAATTTAACAAGCTTGATGAACACAGGATGTGGTAAAAGATGAATAAACTAGCAAGGGAACAAGTGACCCCATGGAGGAGATGGTTTCTGGAATTTATGGGGGCTGCGGGGGGTTCTAGAAGAACATGAAAGGATGAGGGGCGTGGCGTGCGGGCCGAACCAAAAGTTGGGCTGGATGGGGATGGAATTGGGGGTTGGGAATAAAACCCACAACAAGAAGAACAAACCAGAAGCTGGTTGATGCAACGAGTGAGGTTTTTTTCCCAGCCCACCATTGCTTTCAAGCATGCTTGAAAGAACCAGCTGGAGCGAGTAGCAGGGTGATGAAACATTGCAAGGCGTGATGAATTTTCCAGCCACATACAATCATTTTGTAGTAGAATCAAGTCACTATGATGCCTTCAGTTGTTATAAAAATGCTGTACATATCAAACGTGACTTAAAATAAATTTGATTTCGCAATTTAACACCTTGAAATTGGGCCTCTGTCTCAGGAAGTCGTCACAACATGGCTCCTCTATGAACCCTTTAACTAAGCTTTTACCAGCGTGTCACTGAGAAGTAGCTCATAAAATAAGTTTTGAAATCACTGTTCCCTGATTTCGAAACTTTCCCTGAAGTGATGCTTGTAGTCCCAGTTGAGAACTGTTCTACCAGGTGTTTCCTAATTGCTGTCAGCTAGTCTGAAGGAGCTGAGTGGCAGAGTTGTGGGGCAGAAGCTCGAAAGCTTAGAGCTTCATCCTCTGAGGCGGGGCTAGGTCCACCCAGGCGTTTTGCACAGTTGAATGGCTGCCATGGGAGATTAAAGGACTTCTCAAATATGTATAGTAGAATCCAAAACAACGCTCCAGGTATGTTTCTGATGAGGGAATAACATGTTAACATGATGTAAAGCTCAAAGCACTTGATTTTACACGATACTGCCCCTTTAACAGAAGCCAACAATTGGAAATAAAAGCCCTTCAGAACACAGAGCAGTCTTCCGGATTCTTCTCTTCCCAGCCACTTCAGGTTAAGGATGCAGTCAGACAACAGAAAACATTGCCCCCCTCTCCTACGCACCACTCGGCGCAAATGATTTCTACCCCGTCCACTTCCATCTTCTCTCAACAGGCCGGCCATGAGATAGAAAACGCCAATCCCCTCGCTTCAACGATCCCCCTTGCTCCCCCATACGGATTCAGAAATACACGGCCTGCGAATTACAAGTCTCGTCTGGTATAAGTCGAGAACTGATGTTCAACACTGTGTCAAATCCTCTTACTGAACGTAACACACCGGAACAGGACGGTCATGGTGCCGAATAGCACGGAGACATCTCAAAGGGCGGGGGGCGGGGGGGAGAGGGGAGGAAGAGAAAAAGGTCACAGGGGCATGATGAATAACGCTCACATCGCCAGGAAATCCGATGAGTTTCTTAAATCTGTTCCCGACGACTGTCCATGACTGTGTTTATGGCACAGCTGTGGATCATTTTTCAGCATCTCTCTGTATAAAAGCAACAAAAAACTGTCTTTTAAGAACCCTTACTATTGGAGTACTGGTGTTTAGTGGAGTCATTTGTCTGCAGAGAGAATGCAGGGGATTTCTTTAAGCATTTACTCTGTAATGTGCTGTATTTAATCTTGGACTATAAAATATAAGCTGTGAATTTGGGTTTGATACATTTATGAGGCCCATCGATTGGATGCAAGACTAGAACAGATGTGAACTAAAGTGCACAAAAATAAGAAAACAAGCTGGTACATTAGCCTTATACATCACTGAAGATAATATATTTAAAGAAAATATGCATATTACTAACCACTTTGGCCTGCTTCTTAACCAATGGGAGAGTTATATACCTGAGCCTTCAAGGTCCATTTTATTTAACTAAGTTTCTTAAAAGCAACATAAAAACAGCCCTAGTAAAATGTAAAGCATTATGCGACAAAAAAAAAAAATAAACTAAACACGATTAGTTTTTTTTTAAGAAGCATTTTTTCCAGATATTTATGTTCAGCTCCTTTGCACCGATAGGAAAACCACCTGGCACATCAAAACACTGGCATTTAAAGTACTTCAAGCTTTGAGTCTCAGCTTTGCTTCAAGTCTGAACTAGCCTGGTGAAAAGCAGCTTCTTTTTGCTATACGCTTTGTTTCGTACAGACAGTCTGGGAAACGATTCCTTCCTGAAGGCGGCGACTCTGTTGAAGCATTAAACGGTTGGATCTGGTTTACACAGTCGCTAATGTTTGGTCGTGACGTGTGTAACGCGATAAAGCTGGCCAGAAATTGCGTACCCTGTAAACAATCCCGTAGAGAGAAGGGCCACAAGAATAAAATGTCTTAAACATTTCTCTTGCTCCGACTGTCGTTGCTCAATATTTTAGAAGCTGAACTGCTTCGTTCACTTCCTTCAAACTACGTCCTTCTGTAAGTGGACTACAATTTTATATCAACATCATCGTTCACAACGACGCCTTCTGTTCACTGATTGGCTCGGTTTGCAATTCAACCAGAGAAATTGAACTCAATGGGAGAACTCTCCAAAGCGGCACTGAAGGGAGATGAGAATCTAACAAAACTGCATTGCAAGGCAATGGCTAGACTAGGCCTGAACTTTAACTGAACCATATTTTAATAGGCAAAATCATGGTACCAATTCATGCTTCGGGTTGTCCAGCTAAAAGCTGAGCCTCAGACAGTCTCAAATTTTGCAATTTCATACTAATTCTACTACCTCTGCCTCTCAAACAGCGTTTTCCATGCAAACGGGTCTTCTTCCAACAATAGACATTTTTTTCCCCCACCAGAGCCAGTAGAAGCTGGTCCTCTTCAGTCTGATAACAGAACCAAATTTAGTCATTAATCATGGAGATGCATCGCTTAAATCCTCCGAAAGGTCACGGCCTTCTGAGAACTCCACACCAATCCACACTAGCATCCCAGTTCCACGGTGGCGGTGTAAAACATAAGTGGGGATGAGATGAAAGCGGCTGAGAACAACAGTCCTCCGCGTTTTACTGAACAGCGTTATAGTTGTGATGGCATAATTGGAAAGCTGTCAACTTGACAAAAGAGTTTCCTTCACCTGAACGCATCATTTCCACTGCCGCTGCAAGTTGCACCAAACACACACGCACACACACGCAAAGAAGTTGCTTTTAAGTCACAGCTTTTTCAAAGCAGCATCTCTGCCTGTCATACAAATGAATGCTAACAAACACTCACTTTATATACAAAGCAGTTTTAAACCAGAGGGCAGAGGGTGGGAGCAGTGCGAAGAACCACAAGATAATCAGATGGAGAGAAAAAACATTTAAAAGCCAAATTTTGTGTTGTTTATTTGGAGCAGAGTTCATTTATTGGATTCCTTTTGACAGCTAAGTTTTAGCCAAACCAACCCGGCTGCTGCAGTGCAAGCACACAGAGGCAGACTGCTATACGCTGGATGAAACCAGATATTTTAATATTGTGAGTAGAAAATCTTGGAAAGCCAAACGGCTCAGCGGTGGAGCTGACACACCACAACCAGAGGCTGCAGACATCAATGCAGTTGTAGGCGGTTTGATTCCTGGTCCAGAGGCATTCGCTGGATGTCTTCCCCTCATTCCTGTTCAGATAGTGTTGAGTAAGGGCCAATAGAACCACAAGTACATTTTCCAATGCCTGAATTTAATTGAGCCTAAACATTTTTGCTGTTGGTCCATTAGGGTCAGTATGGACGAAGATTTGAACCACTGAAAGAAACAAAAAGAATTCTTTTTTTTTTTTTTTTTTGAATTCTGACTTTGATGTCAGAATTGACATGCAAAATTGTGATACTGATTTCTGTTTGGAGTTGTTTGTCCAGCTAACAGGTGAACCTCAATCAGTCTCAAATTTCACCTTCTCAGGACTCAGAAGGTAAAATCTCACTTTAATCACAGAAATTAAAATTTTCAAGTCAGAATTCTTTTTTTTTAAGTCTGATTTTCCTCAAAATCCAACTTGTTTAACTTGTTATGCACCATCAGGAATTTTGAAATAGAAAAGTCAGAGTCCTAATTCTTCATTTTCTTCAAATGCCGTGGCTGGGTCAAGTCTTTTAGCAGCTTTCCCCATAATTCACTTTTTTATAGGACGGAGATCCGGACTCGCTTTGTTGTTCTGAAGCCACATTGTGTCCAAGCTCCAACTTCCTGGCTGATGTTTTGAAATGTTCAGTATGTTGCAGCATTTCCAGATAATGTTCTTTTCCTCATTATGTCATATATGTTGCAAAGTTCACCACTTGGTACCACAGCAAAGCAGCCACAAACATGAAGCTTCCAGCCCCGATCCGCACAGCTGGAGATTATCTTCACAACATAAAGTCTTTCCCAACCAACTCTGGCTCTCTTCTTTTATACCATTATCCTCAAGCGGACATATGAAAGTGGCAGTTGCGTTCATTTATACACAATACACAGAGACGACCCAGAATGGAAGAAGCTCCACGGTTCTTCCATCTTCCTAGATGTCACTCGGGTTGTCTCATAACTATCCTGCCAGTAACGTTTCAGCAACCGATGATTCACACAATTAATCAAATAAAAACGTTGCCACATCCCGCAGATTTTTTTGTTGAACTACTTAGACCTTCTTGTATACTTTAGAAATACATCAAAAATTGCAAATAAACAATTTCCACTTCATAACAGAAAATAAATATATATTTTTTTGTCTAAAATGCAATAACATAACATTGCTTAGTATGCTTGATCATTTATTAATTCATGGATTAATTTTTGCATTATTAATTAATTAGACAGTGAAAGGTGCTTAGTAGGTGATTTTATTTTTTTTTACAGAATTTGAACCGGGAGAAGCAAAAACACATGTGGAGTCCTGGGTAGAACATGTTTACAGACTGCAGGGTATTTTTCATTATTTTAATTATAAAATGTTTACATTTTTGTACATTTCTGTCTCCATTACAACTCTGCTTTATTCCTTGGAGTCAATTTATTTTTATTTAAACGATTAATCAACCTCTAAATTAGCAGACGGTTAGTTCGGCGATGGATTCATCGCGGTTAATCCGATAAATTGGATAAGCCCAGAATGTGTGCAGTAATTCCTAGTCTGAAATAACCCTCGCGCACAACGGCATCTCGGAGGGCTGCGTTTTCTTTTTTTGTTTTTTGTTTTTATTGCGCTGCTTGTTTTGAGTCGCGGGGCCGCAGCGCTGACGACGGCCTCCCGGCGCATTAATTAGACTGTGAGTCGACCGACGCTAAAAGGTGGTTTGGATAAGAGCGGCCTCGCTGTGGCGTTTTCACTTCAACCCTCACTTGCCCACACATCCGCTTTCGCAAAGTCGGAGTGACAACAAAGAGCACTGCGGATCAAGACTCGTGGTCTCAGCTGTTAATCTTTACTGACCAATCAGCATGGGGCGGGGAGGGAGGTTTGGTGGGGGGCGAGGGACAATCATGGTAGATAAAAGCAGTGATGAATCTCCTCCTTCCAGTCCCCGTCTGCCTCTCGCACATCTATTCTCCCAGTCACGCACAGCCTCTCTGCGCCTCCTCCTCCGCCTTGGTCTTAACCACTCATTACAGTAATTGGAGGGTTTTGGTAGATAGGGCAAGAGAGACAGAGAACTGGAGGGGGAAAAAAATAAAAAATAACGGTTGAAAGAGAGGGAAAAAGGTTTCTGGAGGTCAGAGGCCCAGCCCTTATTGCGCTCTCTTTCTAAATCGCATTGCTTTTCTGCCTCCAAAACCGATTCCATCGTTCCTTTTTCTAACTCGAGAGGCAAACGTTAGGATGGGCTCTTCTTGTAAAAAACAACAATAAAAAAAAAAAGACGACCGGGCAATCATTTGCTGCATCAAAGGCGGCCATGTTTCACAAACAGAGGGTCGAATTTCTCAAAGTTCTCCTACTTGTTTTTTCTGCTCTTCCTCTTTCTTTTCTTCCTCTCATTGTTGACCGCAGCTGTTGAGTTTTGTCATACTTTAGTTTTGGCTCGCTAGCCGCTGTCATTGTGCTGACTCTTGGAGGAGGGTGTGTGCGTGTGTGTGTGTGAGTGTTTTTAAGAGTGTGCACTGTTATCCCAGCAGGAGAAACTCAAATGAGGTGTCAAAAAAAGAAATCAGTGGGAGAAGATGGAGGTATATTTCTTGTGATCAGTGGAGACAGGCCGTGGTAAGAGAGCAAGAATAACAACGCAATGGGTGTGAGGGAGAGATGTAATACAGGGAAAGATGAAAAAGTACCACTGTGCAACAACAATGTTTCGAGACTTATAACTCTACCTGTGTGTGCGTGCGCATGTGTGTGTAATCCCAGTTTAAATTGTGTTGAAGGGTTTTATAGGCAAATCTGGGTTTCTTCCTATGCTGTTAAAACGTAAGGCAGACATGTAGACTTGCCTGAAAACCACTAATTCATCATTTTACTGGGTTTTTACAAGCAACATAAGCTAACGCTTGCAAACATGTTTACATCTGTTTACTAGCTGCCGTACTTTGTTGTTGAAGTTCGACTGGTGAAATGTCAAATCCCAACTCTTCAAGAGCGCTGTGCGTCTTACTGGTCTGAGTGTTGAAGCCAAAGTAGCAACTCAGTCTGAATTCACAGTCGATGCTTCTCTTGTAAACGCTCTTTACCATACAGCTCACGGTAAGAAACCTATTTAACAGACGTCTCCATAACATTTTTAGATGTAAACAATAAAAGAAAATCAGCAACACATGCACAAAATGAGAAAAATGGAAACAAATAGTAAACTTTTGTTTCCATATGAGAAACGAAAGCCAGAGCAGACCATGGGTATTAACATTGATCCTCTGTGGCTAGCTAATAAAAGCTAACAACATCGCGACTCGACTTTAGTTTATTTGACTTTCGAAGGACATAAATGAACCCTCTGTGGCTAGCTAATATAATCTAACACCATCTCTATTCAACTTCAGTTTATCTAAGTCCCAAACATCCTGATGCAGACACTGGTTTGAGATCAAGGAGTTTTAGTGCCGGTTTCAATTTGAGCAACTCCTGGATGTTGCGTAAAAATTATGAGCTAATTGCCTCCAATGGCTAGCTGCTGGGATTCAGAAGCTTGGATGTTATTTCTTTGGTCATCTTGATGTGGGATTTCATAGCTAAGCTTAAGACTCACTGTTGATTAAAAGAAGTTTCATTGTTTTGGATCAAGCTTATGAATTTCGACTGCGTCGCGAATGCCTTTTATTTCTTCGTGTGATGTGGCTGGATAGGGACAGTGTCGGGCTTTACGACACGTAGCCCTGCTGCTTTAAATACTCACAGATTGCTTAAAGGCAAAGCGAAAAAACAAGTCCTAATTGCGCAGAGTATATTACAATTTTATGAAGCTTGCTAAGAAATTATCTTGTAATAACATAGAGTTTTAAACTGTTTCGCTCTGCGACAGCTATACCAGGCTGCTTTAAAAGACGTAAAACGACACCATGTCGCTGCGTAAGAGTGACAGAAATATCCTTGTAAAACGGAAGAATCAAAAACTACACAGAGACAGTAAGATATAACTGAAAAAAAAAATCTTAAAATATACTCTGTCAGTGATTAGAGTGAGGAGAGCATGAGGAAGGAATCGAGGGTATGTAAATTTACAGCACTCATTAGCAGCCCTACAAGTTGCCATATATAATGTGTGCGGAGAAAACGTCTCATTAGAAGCAGAAAGGGATTTATTTTCACTTGACAAATGCGCTGGAGGGGGGTGCAAACTGTTAGCATGTGAGTTTTATAGAAGTAAAACGAGAGAAAAGACGAGCCGAGGAGAAGAAGAAAAAAAAAGGCGAACAGATAGAAGAGAGGATGTTTGTGTTTCTTCTTCTGCATGCCCATGTAAGCCTTGTGTAATTGCAGGGTGGGGGCAGGAATGGAAGTGGTGGGTGGGAGTAAATATTATCTTTTCAACCATCTCTGCCCCGGCGTGACCCCGCCCTGTTCACGCACGCCTCCTGTACCGCCAGGAGCCCCAAATCCCTCAGATTGCCAACCTAAGCAGTACACACGTCCACACACACATATAAACAAAGACGGATCAGATGGGCAGATTCACAGCTACACACACACCCTCTCTCTCTCTCTTTTTCGCTCTCTCTCTCACACACACATACACACACAGCCTCGGATTCTATCACACTTGTTTTCCTTCTTGCAGCATGTCTTCCACTTCTTATGCACGAAGACGTGCGTTGCTATGAACACTGCATGGTGATTCTGCAGCTCAAAATGCAACAAAGGGTGAACAACCCACTGTGTGTGTGTGTGAATACATGCGTGTGCTTTGACTGGAGTTGAGATTCTCCAGCACTCGTTCCGTCAAGCTTCCTTTCCCAAAGAAAAAAAAAATCCATCTTTTCTTTCTTTTTGTCTTGCTCTCCATTCCCCTAGAGTTTCTTTTTTTTCCCCCTCCACTATTTTGTCTTCCTCATAACTCCTCCTCAGCACTATAGGTGGAACTCATCCATATCAGTCAGTTAACCCAGCACTCAGCCTCTGGAGAAATCAGTCGGCGGGTAGGGATGATCCCACTTGTTTCCACCACACACCAGCCAGAGTTAGAAATCTTCTACCAGGCGAAATTGGAGTCGACCATAAAAAGGGTTTTGCGACGAGGGGTTTTTGGTTCGTCAATAAGCGGAGCTGTACTCGAAAGCGAGGAAAGTTAAACCACGATTATCACTCTGAGAGAACTAGCCTGGTCAAAAGCAGCCCCTGGTTCTATGCTTTGCTTCTGAACACATTGCATGCAAAAGACTTATTGCTAACGTTTACCTGCGACGTCTGTGATGCGCCAACTTGACGCTATGCAGCTTACCAGAAATGGCTGCGCTATAATCAACCACTCTCCACTGCAAAGAGGGAAGTGCAGGGTCAAACTATATGTCTGCTAATGTTAATTAAATATTTGGAAGTGTGGCTAATGCGGACTGAACAGCTTCTTTCACATCCTCCGCTGCCGCTGCTAAAACTACAGGCAAACTACAATTCTAGAATATTGCAGAATATCAATATTATCATGCATAAACTTCTCCTTCCGCTTGCTGATTGGCCCAGTTGAAATTTTACTGCAGACAAGGCAAGTGAATAGGAGAAATCTCAAACGAAGCACTGAAGGGGGATGAGAATCAAGCGGAACTGCGTAGGAAGGCAACAGCCAGGCTATGAGGGAATGTTTGTGAACAAATACCATCTTCAAGATGAATGAATATCGCAGACAGGTCAGGATAAAGAAAGGGAGAAGTTCAGGGAAGCATTAGCTTCCAGTTAGATTATAAAATAACACCTCAAGTTTCTTACGTCCACCGAACACTGGAAAATCACTTATCTGAATATGAAAGCAGCAGTCCAAGGCACAACAATAAACCTGTCAGGAGATGAACGCATAACTGAACAATCAGGTCGTTAACACATGCTATATGTTGCTATATGTTACTATATGCTACTAAACACTGAGAGGAGTGTTTGCTCCAGCTCTGAACTGAGTTTATTCAGTTCAGAGCTGAATAAGCGTGGATGGAACGACACAAGAACTCAGTATCCAGCAGAACAATGACCCCAAACATGGAACCCGTAACCCCAATGGGATGATTTGGATTCTGTATCCTATCGGCAGCAGTTGAAATATGTTTGTCATAACACTACAAACACGTGATCAACTTTAAGGCGTATCAAAATGTATGCAGCCTGTTTATCTTCTTAGTAGCGCGTTTGCATCGACTCCTTCCATACGTAACGTTGAGTGAGTGTGTCATCGTTTCCCCTGCTTGGCCTCAGTCGTTTTTATAAGTCCACATTGGCTAAAAAGAGCCGGCCCACTGTGTGTATGCCAACGCCGACTTTTCTTTGTTACGATGGAGAGTTTTTACCGCAAACTCTCAACACCCTGTTGATTGTTTTTCCCCCCGCACCCTCACCCGATCTCTCTCATTCCGTTTTTTTTCTCTCTCTCCTCCAACCACAACACTGCAGAGGACTGTCAAATAAATCCTTGTGCTAAAGGAACACGGCTGAGTAAAAAAGAAAGAAAGAAGAAGAAGAAAGTAAAGGATTTCATGAGTGGCTGGTAGTGGCACGAGAAAGGTTTTGAATTCACCCCACTGCTCCGTGAGTACAGGTGAAACCAGAGCTCTCTGTGAAAATGCCATGAGAGGATTTCAGGTTCATTTGAAATGAAAAAAAAAAATGCTACTGCAGACAAAGGAAAAAGTGCATAAAGACACAGCGGGGAGAGCTGAAAAAGAAGGAATAGATACGGGATAAAAAGGTGGGATAGGTTCAACAGAGGTGTGAAAAGCATAGCCTTTTCCCTATATTCTTTCCATTCTCTTTGCCTAATCCCCAGGAGAGAGAGACAGAGAGAGCGAGAGAAGGCAGCACTTCTCCTGTGGAAGGATTAAAAAAAAAGAGGACTTTTTATACAGCTTGCAACAATTGGCATTGTTCAGCAAAGAACACCGAAATCTGGCTGCAGAGAAGGGCTGAGATAAAGAGCGTGAACGCAGCAGAGTGCAGGATTAGACTGATGCATTGTCTTATGGAGGGTCGATGCCAGCCTCTTTATCAAAGGTCTGAAACCATCCACCTCCGACATAATGGAGAAAGTCTCCTGGTTTGCTGTAATGGAACACCGCTGTGTGATTATGGGTGTTGAGTCAAATGCATGGATCAGCCCAGTGGTGAGATGGAGGATTCTCCTAATTCAATAAGTCAGCCCAGTAACTCGGTGTGCACTCCCGGTATTTGATTTCTTTTAGCGCAAACTTTTAATATGATAGCAGAGATGAAGGAATCCACGCTATTTTCATTTCTTTTTTTAAACCCTGGTAAAGTTCTACTTTAGTGACTTTGGACTCACAAATTCTCAAAGCAGCTTTGGCGGCCAGTCCAGAGAGGGCTGACCTTTTGGGAAAATCCATGCTGAGACCCGGAAGTGACAAAGATTTTGTGAACGGTCTTGAGTTATTCTCAGCTTCTATATACTTTCCGTCTAAGGGATGGAAAGTATATAGAAAAATCTACTTTTGCATCTCCAAAAGGAGATTTTCATTAGCAACATGCCACAATTAACATGTCATCATATGAGACAAAACAAAAACAAAACTTTTCAATGACATGTGAGATGCGTGTGTCCTTGGGATAATCAGCACCTCCTCATACATTCAGGTTTCCCATTGGCTGGAATAAAGTCAACCTTTGAAAGAGCAGACGTAAACCTCCAATTCCAAAACAAATCTAATATTGGAGTCAATATCTGTAAGTCCACTCACCTTGGTATCGAACGGTCTTGCGTGGGACTGGGTTCCAGTTGAGAGCTGCTGACCTTTCCCATCCAACCAGCAACATCAGGAGTAAGACCCTCGTCCCACCCATGGCTGCCGAGTCAGCTCCGGTTTGCTGGATCTGTCGCTCGGTGATGGACAGAGGGACGGATGAGTCGGCAGGCTGCTGCAGACAGACGGAGACCACAACAACACATCAGAAGGGAACTGCTATTTACTTCCTTTACTGCCTTGGTTGTATATCAGAAGCCCCTATGTGTGAGCGGCGCTAACGCCACGGCTGGAACTGAACACAAATTCAAGCTGGGAAGAAAGATAAATTCCTCCTGTTTAAAAACAGACCCTATAAAACTCAACAAAGCAGCATAAACTAGAAGTGAAGGATGTAACTGCTTGAAAGGACACTCGCAATGCGCTTCCATGTTTGTGCGTCCCTGCCAAGACAAACAAACTACAACATTCAAAGAACTTTTGGCTGAGGAAAACACGCAGGAAAAGTTCTCACCGCCACTCCCTCATGTTGAGCGATAATCTAGCTATCGGCATTTGGACGGCTCAACAAAACAGCTTATCGCCGCACTCTTGTCAGCCCAATTCAGCAGCGGTATATTAAGCCGGAGCTGAGTTATCAAAGTTAATTGGCACTGGCAACGCATCAAACGCCAACGTGTCGGGAGATGAATGTCGAGGCAAGGACAATCCAATAGAACGGTGTTGTAAATGAATTGGTTTATATCTAATGAACATGTCAAGAAGTGCGACTAGGAGGCGGCGTTACGGCCTAATGACAGCTCGGGGTGAGTGGCTTGTTACGACGCTGTGAGGGAGACGAGGCCGAGGTGGAGTAAGAGGAGACAGGAAGTTAAATTATGAACAAATAGCCAGGAAAAATCAGCATTAATATTCACAATTTTCTTACTAATTCAGTCCTAATAATTAATTAGCCCTTTATTATCCACCGAATTGCAGGGATGCTATAGATCAGGGGTGCTCAAGTCCAGTCCTCGAGATCTACCGTCCTGCAACTTTTAGATGCAGCCTTACTCCAGTAGACCGGGCTCAGCTCTGATCAGGCCTGGTAACGAGCCATTCATTTGATTCAGGTGTGTTGGAGCAGGGATGCATCTCATAGTTGCAGGATGGTAGCTCTCGAGGACTGGACTTGAGCACCCCTGCTATAGATTACTTCTTTTTTAGGTAACTGTATGGCTGTGACTGCATGAAAGAGCGACCATAATACCCCCATAAACACAAATCCTGCTCTTGAAAAACATTCCCACTTGTAATAAGCTTCTTTAGGACATCAGTCGCACAAAGAAGTACATGCTTTACTGAATTGCACACAGTAACTGCATCCAACCCTCTCAGTTTTAGCATAATGCTCAGGAGGAGCATGGCAGCACAGATAGACAGCGGGGAAGCAAGGAATGGTGTCCCGTCAGACCATCAGTTCCCGAAACCACACACAAAAAACAAAGCCGTAAAAGTGCAGTGTGACCCCGCTGGACCGGACACACAGTAATCATATAAAATTTATTGATATTTATGAATGATTTTATTGAACAAACTGTGGACAAACTGCTGAAAGTAACAATCCTAACAATACAGAAAGTTTAGATTTTTTTTTTAAGATCGTTATTTGGGATTAATGTGACACAATGAATCAAAATTCTTATCATGACAAGAAATGTATCACGATAAATGATGAACAATACAATAAATTCCCATCCCCACTGGGGCCAATGCAAATAGGAGGCAATAACCAAATCTGGATGGACTTAGAGGGAACAATAAGTATTTTCTTAATGTTTTTGGAGATTGGATCTTGTCAATGAGCCAACACTTGCATGAGAAACCGATTTTATCTGCCCATTTTTTATACCTCTGCAAAAGTGTGTAAACCAGCCCTGTTATCAATAGTCAAGCCAACTTAGCACTTTTTGTCGCAATATTTAATGGCTTTTCAGACAAAAACAAATTGGTACCAGCAAAAATCAGAATCAACGGGTCAGGCTTTATAAAAATCTGTGATCAGTCCGTAAAGTGCAATTGGTGCGCCCCGAATACAACGACACAGACTCTGGTAGCTGCTTATGTTGAGTAGTATTGAGAAGTATTCAGAAAACGATTTTGTGTCTTTTAAGACGTCGAGAACAAATCCGTAGATTTTCATCGTGAAACTTCAAAAAACGCATAAGAACTTTCTAAAAAAGCCATCTCTCGTAATTGCACCACTTTGTTTAAAGTGCACCGAGGTCCTAAAAGGAGGAATATTCCATCCACTGCAACCACTTAGGACTGCAACTAAGTATAAAGTAGCAAAACTGTTCTTGGAGAAGCCTGTATTTATCTGACAAACTCACTTTTAAATGTCACTTTTAAGTGCTGAGGCACCGCACGAAAAAGCCCGTTCGCTTCACTTCCACTTAAACTGCGGCAGAAACCTCAGCAGTGGACGTCTCAGAAGCTTACATACGGGACACAGACGCAGATCAATTTGGACAAAAAGCCTTCAAATTAATTCCTCTTCTATTATAGTGGCATATAAATTCCTAAAACAAATAGAAAAAACAGCCTTGCTCAGACCTGAGTTAGGAAATGTCTTAAACATGACACGCCACCTGTAAGCTTCCCCCTTTCTCTCTGCACCTGCTCACTAAGTTAAATGACATTTCTGACAGTAGAAGATCGCTGAAGGGGGCGCTTTGCTTTCTGAACAGGCAAATAACGTCAGACTTTAACTAGAAAAACAAGAACAGAATCACGTACGCGGATTTGAACCCACCAGCCCGCTTTTCCTCGTCCATTCCAACATGTGAATATTAAATTCTGACCCTGGCAAACAAACATTTACTCTGTTTGGTGGATTGGCAGGGGAGGTAATTGAAATGCAGAAACGTGTGTGTTGTGCTGTGTGGGGGCGTTCGAACATGTTCGTGTATCTACACCCAGCCTGTGAGGCGGGTATTGATTATATTTTTGAGCTAAAACAAAAAAAAGAGAGAAGCCTCCCTACCTTCCCTCGCCAACTCTCCCCCACCCTCTTCATCTCCGCATCAGATTGCGGCGACGTGCCGTCAAACGAGCGTGCTTAAACCGCTGGATTTGGGTGAAAGCTCTGCGAGCCTTGCTGTGCGGGCTGCTAGCTTTATTGGATCGATGCTGATGGCCTTGCCGGGCAAACGCTTGAGTGAGCGGAGGACGGATTGAGAAGACGGAGCGGTGAAGGGATGAGAAAAGCAGAGAGATGGAAAAGACGTTCAAAGAGAAGGAAAAAGCCTTCTCCCTCTTCATCTGCTGCTTCGTCTTAACGGAGGGACGTAATAAAGCGTGGAGGGCTTCTGGAAGGGTAGATCATGTGAAGCAGCGGTATGCTAACGCTCCAGGGCAAAGTGAAAGCTTTATCTGCAGGAAAACTCTAGATCTCATCGTGCCCACTTTGGCCTTTGTACTGTCTAGAAATGGATGTTTGTCTGCATATTTACTCACTATTATGATCCATAACTTTTCTTAACTGAGTGTAAGTTTAGAAAAGTACTGAGAAAGGTAAACTGGATTTATTAATTAAGTGAAGGCAATTGGTTGCACTTAGGGGAACAGAGTAAAGTAGAATGAATGCAGTGTGTACAGATTTCAGATTTTTTATAAAAAAAAATAAATAAAAAAATCCATTTTCTATCCTCTGTGTTAATGAGCAATATATTGTGTTGGTCTACCACATAAAAATCCCAAGAAGGAACAAAAAAGTTTGTAGTTTTAGCTATGGTTTGAACATGTTCATTTCCATGAATTAATTAATTACAAAGGATTTAACGCAATTGGTCACTATTTTTTTCCTTTCTTTATATAAAAGGTCCCGCCAGAACCTTTGCTTTCACTTGTTTCTGGTATGCCCATAAGTCTGACGCACAAAGTCACACCTGCAGAAATCATAGCAACAAAGCCGCTTCTCTTGACTCACTTGGGGGTAAATTTGCTTCAAAAATTGACCCAGTGTGACACTGGGAAAGACTCAAGTTGTGCTAAAAGATGTTAGGCTGTCAGTGAAGCTAAGATAGCGTGTGAATACTAAACATGCAGCAGGAAAGATGGACATCGCCAAAGTCCACATTTCTAAAGAAGTATTTTTTCAAATCAGTTATAACGAGGGTTCCTGAATAGAGTAGCACTTTCCACCAATCTGACGACTGAATAGCTTAAATAAATCATAAAAAACAATAAATATATTTGTCGTTGATATTCAATAATGTCGATTTATTGAATAATAGCAGCGAAAGGGGTTTTCAAATTATTGCTTATTTTGACTATATATAGTTTTCAATTAAAATGTAATTTTTTTCCGATGACTTAATTACAGATCCTGCAATTAACTCCCACCACAGACATTAATATGAAAAAATGTGGAAATGCAGAAAGGCTGTGAGTATTTATATAAGGCGCTTTGATAATTGTTTCCCTGTTCAGGCCGTACACTGGAGGCGGGAGTGTTTCTTTGAAAGAAATGTGAGCGCCACGGTGTATTGGTAAATTCAGCACTTCATTCTGAACGATTTAGCGTCTAACAGCGCGCCGCCGCCGTCGGCGGAGATGAAATTGAGCTATTACCGATAAGACCAAATAAGTACCTGCAGTAGCATTTCTGGATTGCCTCTCCTTATTTGACACCGCTTTGCAAATAAAACCGTTCACTGAATCATCAAGGCAGATCTGCGAGGAACTTTACAGGCAACAGGGGAACCTGTGATGAATTTTTCGGTTTCTTTCCATCGAGCCAGCACATATAATCCCCTCGCCGTGTCATAGGAAGATGAATTGAGTCTTGCTTTTCCCTGAAGACCAAATTAAGACAGTTGCTCCGTCTGTCACCGCGGTCTCTTTAAGGTCCTGCGGTGTTGCATGACTCCGCAGGCGCTATCGAGTCATCTCTTAGCTGCTGGTGTTGTTGGTGAGCCTGGTGTAGCTAATGAGCCGAGACACAACAGCCTAATAATTTCTTCCACCACTCCACAATGGAGGGCTCATTAAAACATACAGAGAAATAGGCCACATGTTCTGATTAGGCCGCGGAGGCTCCTGCGCGCCTCTGTCACTTCGTGTAAAGCACGTGTGGGTTCTGGCTGTGCGTGTGTTCGGCGTCGGCGCATGTTTGGAGATCAGATGAATCCCTGTAGGGGGAGAAGCGATGCAGGATTGTTTCTAAGCAGGCGGATGTTAAGGAAGGAAAAAAAAACGGGAAGAGATGAACGTTTCCAACCCCAATCTGTCTGTCGTCTTTTTATTGCTGCTATGTCACTCTGGTTTCTGTTGCCGGCTTCCTGTCCCTCGCCTTTCCTGGAAGCCAAACACGCAGAGACAAGCACACGAAAACTAACAGACGGGGTCCTATGCTGCAGTCACTGCTGATTGTTAGTCTTTCCAGTCTTTGTTCGCCTTTTAACCTCCACCTCTGACCTTTGGCGGGTTACACAGAGCCTGGGCGGATTGAACATCCCCTTCCACTCAGAACATCACACAAGGACACACTTAATGTCCATTAACCTGCAACTGCCCTCAATAATGCACACACACTTTCAATCACACGGTGACAGGATGCACTCAGACAGCTACCCCACCCCACCCTTCATATACCCTTAACAATCACAGAAGCTCAGAGCTCTTCCTTCCTTCCTTCCTTCCTTCCTTTCCTTTCTTTCTTTCTTTCTTTCTTTCTTTCTTTCTTTCTTTCTTTCTTTCTTTCTTTCTTTCCTTCCTTCCTTCCTTCCTTCCTTCCTTCGTCCTTCCTTCCTGCCTTTCCCTCACAGCCTCGTGTGTATCCTCTCCCTTCCCCTCCCGCCTTTTATTGCTCAGGTCGCGTTTCGAAATGCGCACACCAATGAAAGCTCCCCGCAACACACAAAGCCCGTTTCAGCTGAACCAAACAAGCAGGATCAAACGATTTCACACCTTGAGGACAAAAGGGTTTGAGAGCTCCTCAAGGACTTTTATGGTGTGTTCTCCTCACTTTGAAATCATCACAAAAAGGAAAAGCCGGAGCTGCGTTGCCGCATTAATGGTCGGATGTGCGTTGGGCTTCCGAAGGCGGCCAAAGGTGATTTTCAATTGTTCGGAATGAGTTTCCGTAACCAGAAGAGCGGCATCTTGAATGAAGACCGTTCATTAGTGGTGGGGATTCCCTGAAATGATTAAAACGCAATCCCTCTCGTATCTGTATCTACTTATTGAAGGTTCCGTCACAGGGCTAAGAAAGAGAAAACACACACTAACTCTACCTAAGCACTTAGGATCTACCAATAAAACTCCAATTAATTGGTAAAGGTTACAGGAAAACAACACATGTGACAATGTCATAATAATTAAAAATTGTTCACAGTGGTGAAATTTTGTAAAAAATGTAATCCGAGTGCTGGCAGCTCCAGGATGAGTTACCGGTCCAATGAGGCGGTCCAGACAGAACTCCTGTGGCTCGCAGCTAATTTAAGGCTGACAATGCATGTTTTTCTCTGATCTATTTATTTATTTTTATTTTTTTCAGCAGCCACGAGTGAGTAAAAAAAAAAAAAAAGACTTTTGGGGGCTTTCCCAACAGTGCAGCTCGCTTTCACAACAGGTTGTCTCCAGATTAGTTTCCATCTTCCTCCTCGGTTTGCTGTGAAAGCAAAACCTAAGTCTCAAAATACTTTTAAAAAAAAATCACATTTTTCTATGTACTCTTATTCAGTCAAGTCAAACGCTTCTTATCTGTTCTCTAATATGGAAACCTAGATTTTAGTTTTCTGGCACTGATAAATATTGCCATTTTAGCATGCTAAGTTGAAATATTGAAATGCTAGCTGCTATAGGCTCTCTGCGTTAGCATTATGAGCTCTAGGAAGAGACTGTCTTGGTCACCCAATATCAAACCATTGACAAAACCTAAAAACCACAAACATTTTCTGCCACACTGATACTTTTAAAATAAGTTTTTCTGACAGAAAAAAATGCCTGGACTTATCACTAGCGTTAGCAAAGGGTTTCAATTGTCTCTTACCATCCGGTGATGTTAGCTGCCGGTCAGCCGGATGGCAAAAAGGCTTCAACCAGCGACTTTCTTAATCTGTCTGCTTTGAAAATGTTAAAAGTCATGACAAACACAGACAGCTCCTAAACTAAAGGTGCTGGAACTAAAGGAATGCCACTTCTTCTCTCTCCATCCTCTTCACTCCCACTCTCCTGGTCCGTTAGCTGAATGCTAACGAACCATTAGCTAATATTAGTTAGCTAGTGTGATTAGCTAACTAAGAGTAGCTAGTCACACTTGACTGGCTTTGCATGAAACAGCAAAAACAAAAGATTACAGGCACTAAAAATGTCTGTTCATCTCAATGTGGGAAGAAGGACACAGGGAAGGAAGGGAGGAAGGAAGTAAACGAGGACGGAAGAAAAAATGTGCAGGTTGGAAAGGAAGAAAGTAAACAAGGAGAGACACAAGGAAGGAAGGGAGGATTCTTAATGGGATCCTTGCACACCTCTTCCTAGTTACTACTGACAATATCTAAGAAATTGACTCAATCTCAGAATGCCCTTAACAAAAGAGGCTGCTGTGAGAACTGAAAGAAAACGAGACCCTCTGGAAAAACTAAGACTACAACAGTTAGCAAGCCAAAATAAAATGCTAAAGTTGTCAATACTAGTAATTTTGGGGGGAATCAAATAGAAGAGTTAAATAAAAACATCAGTGCTATTTGAGATTGCAGTGTCGTCTCCTTCCTACTGCCAGTAAATGTTAGCTAAACTAGAAAAAAAAAAGGAGTTTAATTTGTAGCACAGTCCGGTTTTTTAAAAGCTATCAAAGAGAGCACTTGTCACAAATTGTCTGAAACCTAATCTTCTTAGGCGGAAAGATTGATTGCAAAATGATAATTTGTGACCCCAGTTCATCCGTTTTCATTTCCACGATTCAAATGCATTTCTGAAAGGTTCAAAATGTTATCTTGAGAGCCTGAGAACCAACGGCGGCGCCTCAAGAGGTGACGCCGTCCGTTCGATGAATTTCACAGCCGAGAGCGTCTGGTTAGAGATCAACCTTTAAAAACTTGGAGGTCCATCAAAATTCATTTTTGAAGATTCGAATCGGAGCTGAAAGAGTTTTTATGAAAGCCCTGGCTGGATGCCTTGAATACAAATGTGTGAGTGTGCTCGCTGTCTGGCGATGCATGCATCAACGTTACGCATTTAAAGGTTGCCAGTTCAAGTCCAGAGCAAAGCACCTCCGATGCTGGACTAGAAAACTATCTTGTTACAGAGCTTCTTTTAAAAATTGATGACATGAAGGATTTCAAGTGAAGGGAAGTCAACATGGGCCTGTGCATTTTCTCGTTATTTCCTTTCATTTATTCATATGGATCTCTAGGGCTGTGCATGAAACTGGAGGAAAGTAAGATGTTTTCTTTTTTGCTCCCTCTTTAACTGTTCCTACAGAGCTGTTGCTGTGTGTTTTTTCCATTTAAAGCATCAAGCTAATAGAGCCGACATGAGCACTCCTCTTATGGTGGAAAAAAGAAAACAAAAAACACCCCCACACTGTGCACCATAAGAGTCTTGGTGCAAAAATACTGGTGGAGACTGAAACTTGGTAAAACTGTGTAAATCTATATATAAATATGTTTCTTTGTGTTAAAAGAAAAACAAAAATGAAGTTATTATCTTTGGTGAACGGTCTGGAGCTAGCACGCGACTTCAGCCGTTACATCTAGAAACCAATGGTCAGGTCCGAGATCTGGGTGCGGTGATGAACTTGGACCTGAACCTTCAGAATCGCATAAAGACAGTTACAAGGTCGGCCTTTTATCACCTGAAAAACATTTCCGGGATCAAAGTACTCATGTTTCAGCGAGATCTAGAGAAACTCATCCATGCATTTGTCTTTAGTCGCATTGACTACTGCACAGGTCTGCCTTAAAAAAAATCAATCAGACAGCAGCAACCGATCCAGAACCAAACATGGAGAAGCAGCGAACAGTTTCTGTGCACCACAAATCTGGAACAAACTTCAGCAAAACAGCTGCGTTCCTTTAAATCAGAGCTCAAAACCCTTTGATTAGTAGAATATGGAACACTGACCAACACATTTGATGTGCATTGATGATTTTAATGACGGCATTTGACAAAATGTAACATTTATAGGTCATTTCACCATTGGTGACCGCGTGGTGCTTTTATGATGTAAAGCACTTTGAACTGCTCTGTTGCCGACTACCTGACTCGACTTGAATCGAGGAACTTTTCCAGATTCCAATTCCGATGTTTTGTTTGTTTTCCCACCAATTTTGAAGTATAAACACAAAAAGACGGCGTCTTTAAATCCGTAGCCTCGTCGCGTATTTTTGAAGCGCCGTCCCACGCCAGAAATCTGGCGAGGCAGATCTCCGCATAAAGGGGCCAAATGAATAGCCTCATGCTGACCGGCTGACATTAAAGGCCTGCGTGCTTGCGACCTTGTGTGTTTGCCGGCAGATTGTGTGGTCTGCTGGTGTCGAGCTGGCACAGATGAAAGGCTCCAGAATCAAAGCCGGGTTCTGACTGTAGAAGATGAATGCAAAAGAGAGTGTGATTGTGACAGATGCAGCGCCCCTCTGATACACCCAATAGTTTGTTTCTGTCATCTGCAAACAGTTTGAAACCACCTCTAAAGCGTCCATCATCAACGGGTGTGACGCTCATCAATTTTCATGCGGCTGGGCGATTTATTTCCTGTGTGTGTGTGTGTGTGTGTGTGTGTGCAAGCAATTAATGAACGGTTCACTAAAATGAATTTGTACAAGCTACGTAAAGCATCAGTTGTAATTTACAGCGGAGAAAAATGACAAAAGTCAACTCTATTGGTCTTTTACGTCTTAATGAAACAACAAAAAAGCAGGAAAAATAAACCCCATGAGAGCTGACATTGTTACATCTCAGCCTTCCTCACTGCCTCTCTCAGCTTCTTTTATGTCTCACTCCTAAGAGACCCTGTAAGCCTTTAAAATTTCCATCTTCTCTCCTTTCATCCCCCCCACGTCAGCGCTGCGGCATAGGCTAGTTTGCCCCCGCTTCTTCCCCTGGCTGCACTTCAACCCGCCTTGTTCTTCTTGTTACGGTCGGCTGGCCAGGCGTGGCCAGCTTTATAATTCTTTGATCGGAGCTCTGATCTCTTCCATCAGTGCTCGGGGGCTCCAGCTGATTACAGATGAAATGGATCTGATTTGGGCTCCGTCTGCGGGCCAAACACCTGCCCGAACCCAGGGAAAAGCACTGGAGGAGGAGCACAGGGCCAGATGAAACCGGATGGGCCGGCGGTGAGCTGATCGAACAGCGGGACCATCTGTGCCTGTTGGTCTGCGGCGGAGGCGCGGAAAACATCCAAACTACCAAACCAAAATGCTGGCATAGTTATTTTAAACCCACATCTTGCGAATTAGAAGCAGTTTTCAAGACTATTATAACACCTGTTGGCTTAAAAACCAGCTATCCAGGCTACATTGATAAGTATTTACCCTCAACAGTCATCATCCATAAAGCTCTTTATGGTTTGAAGAGCTTTATGCAGTCACCACTACCTTACCTTCTAGGGTAAATAGATTTTTTCTGCTTGATAAATCTGAGGTTTGGCCAAATGTTTCTGTTTAATCTTTTGGCTATAACCGGAGGTCCAGAGGTCCATTTCATGACTGCATGGCGCTGTATTGTGTTGAAAGCTATCCAAAAACGCTCATAAAAAAGCATGCATTGGAAAGACTTAGTTGATAACACGGCTGAAACACTGGCTATGCACAGGATTAATATCCAAAGCCTATTAGCTGTCCATGCAAGGGTCCTTTTGTCGCATCCATATCTCAGCATAATATTTTCTATTTATTTTAAATTACGAATGTTTCTGGCTTACAGGGGATGGTGGAATAAGAGTAGTTTTTAAATAATTCCAATCGACTTATTCAGGTTGTAGAAAAAGCTAACGACTGCAAATATAAAAAGAGCTGTTGAAGGGAGGTCTGACTAAAAATCTACAAACTCTCCATGCTGTCACGCTTGTCAGCCTCCAGAAGATGAGCACCAGCCCGAGATCTACAGTATGTCTGAGTTATGCAGCATGGTTTTTACTGCGTATAGACGGCTGCAATCAGCGCCTCTCAACCATAGACCCTGGAGGTCCATGGTTGTAATTCCAGACAATCATTAGAGCAGCAAATCTCATCAGCCATAATCAGCAAAACCCATAATCAGTTAAATGAGTGGATCTTGTCGGAATACTAGGCAGCGATTTTTTTTTTTTTTTTTTTAAATTGTACTTAAAAAAATTGGGGGAAACAGCCCTACCATGTTTCTCCGCTTTTTTTTTTCTTTTTCTGGCTGACCATAATCATACGTGATAAAATATGTAGGCCATTAGTGAGCGTCGACCAGATTGGAGCTACTTAGTTTGAGCGATGTACTGCTCAGCAGATCAGCAAAGCGAGATCTTGAATAATTCATCCCGGGGTCAACGTTTGCTGTGATGAAGCTGGTATTGCTGTTATCATCAAAAATGATCCAAAAGGTCTTAAGGAATCTTTCTACCTAAAGTCATTTCAATCACTGTGCATTTTTTGTAAGCCACTGAACTGAACCCTGTGTTAGCGTGCTAACGCCGCTAACGTTAGCATCTGCTCTGGAGCGTCTCATTGGACAATTTTGGCAACACGAGCGCCATGTTAAAGTTACACAAGCATAAACACTACAAAATTTTGGACACTTGGGTTTTTCAACGATAACTTGAGAAAACTTCACTCTATTTGTAAAAAAGCAAACAAACTGATTCTTAGTTTTGCAAACTAATAATACATAATTTCATCTCTTGACCTGGAGGAATCTCAATTTATAACTCATCCTAATTCTGGAAATACATATTTTATTCAACTAACACTTTGCTACTTGACCTAGCCTGTGTAATACCATTCCTAACCTCCTGGGGGCAGTATAGACTGTTGATGTTCATTAAAGCAAATTTAAGATTAATCTTTTTTTTATTTAGCTTTTAGCTGATGCTTAGCAATTATTATCATTCATTCTTGATATTACCCTTAATTTGGCTTTATATTCATTTTGAACAATTGCATTCGGTATGTTTTGTATATTTAGACTGACTTCTATATTTTTATTTTATTGTCATATTTAAAATTTTTTTTTATATACCAGTTGTCTGAATTAAATGCAAATTTAAAATCCATATTTATTTGAGGTTCTGTGTTGACCATTAGCACCCCATCATCATCATCACCATCATAAAGTGCAGATTTTTGTTTTTCTTTCTTAGCCTTCATTAGTTTAGGTTTTAATGCGTTTGGATGTTTCTCTGTTGAAGTTGCTTGTTTCTCATTACCTCCTGCTTTTGTCCAACATACGAAAACTGTTGCTGTGTCACGAGTGCACAGTAAATGAATACCTATTGATTAGCTGACTAGCTGATTGAGGAAACTAGTGCAGAAAAACATCAACACCCAGAGAAGTCCTTTCCATTTCTGCCGGATTTTCTATCAAGCTTCCTTTCTCTCCGGTCGACCTCCTGCTGTCAGCACAGCGTCTGTTGTCTTTTTTTTTTATTTATTTTTTTTTTTTGACAAGCACAAGGGCGCAGTGAAAAATTATAAAAAGCACGTGCACTCTGCCCTGCCGTGACCCGCCTGTCCTGCCTGCAGGCCCCAGGGGATTCTGGGGCAGCGTTTTGACCAGCCATCAATGTTCAAACACGTAACTGCGAGCGAGCTCGACCAGGACTGCACGTCGATCAGCCTTGCTCCAGGCGGTATGAGCAATTCGCTGGTACACACACCTACACAAGCGCATAAAATGCTATTTGGACGAATAATATTTTTTATTGCCATACGTTCAAACACTTTTGAACATGTAAATGCGACTAAAAAAACATGGTAATCCACCTGCATTTGAATGCGTTCAGACACAATAATCTCACGTGGAACATGCGGAAAGTTCACGGCGAGAAGGGAAAACACACACAGAATGTTTCATTACATAACACACACTCGGAGTTTTGAATTCGGCGCTCACGTGTGCTGCAGCCTGCTCTTCGCATATTACCACGCTCATCAAATAACTCCTGCAAATGTGCTGCATTTTCCCCCCTCAGGCCTCTCTCAGACAAACAGACAAAAAAAAAAAAAAAAAAAAAAACTGACAAACTTTCTCCGTTCTGTTTCAGAGCTCATTAAAAAGTATTCACCTTGGTATAATTCGGAGCCGTAATCAGCTCTGAATAATAGAAAAGGGTCGTATTGACGCCCGTGGGCACCAGACATACTGTCTCATTTCAGAACGACACCCACCGGCTGGGCGAATGCAAAATGCATCGAGGGCCCGCATCGCACGCGCATACACACACACACACACACAACATCTCGTGCTGACTTCGGTTCGCCACACTTGGCTGAGAGTCACCGACACTCGCTCACAGTGTACTCCGGCTCCGGGAGAGGCAGGACCGCCTGCTGTGCTCCTCGGGGGGCTAATTGTCCGGTAGCACTCTTGCGCTTTGCTTCCCACTCTCTGACTTGTTTCCACTACTCCTATCTGTTCTTTTGGAAGAAGTTCAGGAGTTCACACTGAGCCCAGAGGCCTGCATCCCAGTGAGGTGCCACTGGGCAGTAAAGGTTACACCTAGCTGGACTCCTATATAGAAGCAGCCCACACATCTCTTACTGGTGGGGAGATCAGGTGGAGGGAGGGGCGCGGGATTCCACTTAAAGAGACATGGTGGGAGAGCGATGCTGCAGATGGGTTGTCTTTACGTTGCCGTGCAGAAGTATGAGGTGTGGTGTGAATTTACCTTAAATACTTTATAAATATTGCACCCATACTAGTCCTTTGGAAGGCACAACAGGTCAGGATTCTTTAGGACGATGGTCTCGGACCCCGGTCCTGAAGGGCCAGTGTCTCGCAATTGTTAGATTAATCTCTGCTTCAGCAAGCCTGGCTAATGAGCAGAGCTGTCTACAGCTTGACTGCATACTAGTGAGGCAGTTCAGACGTTTAGGTTGCATTCGCACCAGCTCTTGTTCGTTTACCTGGAAGGTCCGGTTCGCTTGGGAAGGTGGGAATGTGCAATTGAACTCTGACGCAAACCAGAAGAGCGAACTCTGGTCTGTCTAAAAGCCTCGGTCTCTGTTCGGTTGAACTGAACTCTGATGCGGTTTGAATGCATATGTGAATGCCAAGCGACCAGAGACCGAGTAGACTACAGAGCAGACCATTCTGGGTAAATCCAACCAAAACAAACGCTCTAGTCTGGTGCCAGTAGGAGTAACGGCTCGTGGTCTTTAGCTAGAGACAAAATAGAAATCCTACAATCATTTCTCCTTTGGAGGTTTTTGTGCTGTGTTCTTCAGTAGTTGTTGGTACAGCGTCGCCACAGGTGAAGAGGCAAACATGTTTATCGATTAGGTTGAATTGTTTGATGCAAGGCTGTATGAAAGTGAACTGCACCAGCAGAAAATGTAACACATTTTAGTTCCCAGTCAAACCGAGTGTACCAGTGAAAACACCCTATGTTCCAGAGTGTCAGACCAGAAAAGCAAGGTCCAGGAGAACTGGACCTCGAGAACTGTAGCTTCTTAAATAGATAAATAAAATAAGCAGGAGACTGGACGGCAAACTAATTAAGGAACCTTTGCCCTTGAGCAAAGCATCTAACCCAACAACCTTCAATGCCTTCGGTGGCTGCAAGACGTTCAGAGATAATGAAAGACTTAAGCTCTGGCCACTGGGCAGTTCCCAGAAGCCAAAATTAAACAGCATGGTTCAACTGTGCTGCTCCCACGAATAAATGTGCATTACTGTGAAAAATGCAAAGTAGGACGCTTCTAAAGAGGACTGTGCACACTCAGCAGGAGCAAATTCCCTTCCAGAGGATAAAACGTACACCCCATGCCCAACCAAAACACATAAAAGCCCATCATATCAGTTTGCCGAATCAGCAGTCATCAGCAAAATAAACCTGGCAGATGATGTATACTATACAGCGCAGACAGATATTTGTTGACAGGAGCAGAAGTGAAAGGTGAGACGAATCAGATGAGAGCGGCGGGCCTGGATGCTCTAAGCTCGGGTCTATTAGAGTCTGATTGCACGCATTGAGAGAGAGAGAGAAAGAGAGCGGAGCGATACGAGAGGCGTGCGTTCGGCTCCTTCGGCCAAACTCTGCATTAACCACCGCCCGCTCTCTACTTTGTTGAACACACAGGCTGATCGATAGCAATGAGTGAGGGGGTGGGTGGGGGTAGTGTGTGCGGTCGAGGAGGGGCTTATAGAGGGACACGAGGCGAGCAGGAGTGGAAAGAGACTCCAGCTTTACGGGAAGATAAACCAAGGATCGATCGCGTGGACGGGGAGGACCGAGGAATGCAAGATGCGGCAGATTCACACCCGGTCACCTCGTCGGGCCCGGCCGACGGGAACTCTCTGTGTGTCGGTGTGTGCAGACGCTCAGACGGCACGGAAACACTCACTGCTTTGAGTTTCTATTTTCAGTCTAGTTACGGGTTTCAAGGTTTCTTTAAAAAGTGCACGTTTCGAAATCGCAAAGAATTTGGCGGCGCAGCGTTCCAACGGTTGAAAGTCCTTTCGGATGGGACGGTCAGAAAATTGCTGAAGTAAATGGGGTTTGTATGTTGAGTAAGTATAGTGCAAGGCAGCACTGCCCTCCACCAATAGGTTCCTGCACACTGCCTGTCAGCTGGCTGACAAAGTCTGCCACTTGGAAATATCTTTGGCTGAAGCATCATCAACAGTCAAGGAGTGAAAACTGAAGACCTGGATATATCTTCGAACGACGGATATTTGAGAGGATTTAAAGTCTGAGGCGAACAAAACTCCCTGCACTTCTCATTTTCACCATGTCACTGCTGTGCAAGAATGCCTCTGTTTTGCAACTGGTAGCTCTGATGGTCCATTAGGGCCACCGTAGATAAAAAAAAAAAGAAAAAGAAAAAAGTACGACGCGTACATTTTCGCCACAAAACTTTGAATTCTGAGATCAATCTCAGAAATTTACTAGAAGAAAGTTCTGAACTTGAAAAGTTGAGCATTTGCAAGAAAAAATACCTAAGTAAAAGCGTAAAAATGCAATAACATCATTACAACTGCAAGATTAGAATTATTTGATACTATCACAAAGAAATGTCGCTTTTCTGTCTTAAATGGAATTACATCAATTTTGTTATGAATTTTTTTTTTTTTTATTTTGCTGAAACTTCAATTCTTTCCTTGAAGGTGATGAAACTTTGAGAATGTCATACCAGCCATACCAAACACGCTCCTTTGGAAGCTGAAAGGTTTTTTATTTGTTCTTTACAATGAAAAGGATGTCACGAACTAAAAAACAAAATAAATCAGGGAAACTGATGTCAGAGTTGGATAAGCCGGAATTTAAAAGTAAGCATTGCAGGCATAGTTCAACACACGAGAGCATTTATGTCTAAAACTGCGGTTTTGTTCCTGGCCGTCATTTCATGGCCACAAACTGAAGAGATGCGTTTCACTGGAGCTAGTCTTTCTGCTCTTGTACGCTGAGAAGATTTCGACTCTGTTCTGTCAGTTCATTTTAAAATATCAAAAAAAAGGAGATATTTATATGATGTAGGACTTCCAGTTGAAAAAGCCACCCTCGCAAGTTAGTTCGAAAGTCAGCCAGCGAAAGCAACTAGCATGTAGCGAAGCAGGAGAACGAGAAATCTGAGTCAATTAAAGATCTTTTTTGTTTTTGAATCCCTTGAAGAACTGCTGAAGGAGTCAGGAGAGTTACGTTGCACTTCTTAATTTGTGAAATCACGATTGTTCTTGTGATTTTGTGAAACCACAGTTTTTGTGGCGCTCTAATTATGAAATTCTTGCAAGAAAGTTTGCAATATTGTCACATTTTGTTACTTGCAACATACATCACGGAGTATTTGACATCAATAAAGGGCTGAGGCAGCAGGGCAGTGCAAGTCAGAAATACTGCCACCTGCAGCTGGGAGATGGTAGTCTTAAATCCAATGTGTTTGACCATTTGTTGTTTGTTTTTTTTTTGTTTTGGGCGGAAAATTTGGAATAAACTTGCAGTTTTCATTGGAAAAAATGTGAATTTCCACAAAACAATGGAGGATACTGATTTTTGTAATTCGGTGTCTGGAATGTAGAGGGGCCACGTAAACAGCTACGGCGGGCCAGAGTTGGCCCCCGGGCCTTGAGTTTGGAGGAACTGCACATCCACTCTGGCCTGGGAATGTTCAGCGAGTGCGACTGCGGAGAGGGAAGTCGGGGATTCCCTCCCTAGAGACGCCTGATCCCAGATAAGCTTGGGACAAAATAACATCGGATGATGTAAAAGTGACATTTTTAGTAACTGGGGGCAAAAATGAATGCAAACGACAGATTTGCCACACAAGGCAAGCACAAAAAACAAACAAACAAACAAACAAAAAAACCGCTGGCTCTGCATTAACACAATGAACTGAACATTAAAAAAAAAAAAAACAGCCGCTGCTTCGCCGCAGTAAATAAAGCCGCCGTTTATTGTTTCGCTTTAATGTAATCAGCTTGTAGCTCATGTACTGTATATGTCAGCGTGCTTTCAGTGAATTAACACTGCAGCTGCTGCTGGGCGGATGGATGCTTGCATTTATCAGCAACGCATTTATCAGCGCCTTGCTGACACCTGCCACGCTGCCGTGATAACCTGCATCTCTGTCTGTCTCGCGTTTTCTCTCCCGCCTCCCTCCATCTCTGCCTTGATCTCCATGTCGTCGCTGTCACCCTGTCCTCCACTCCCCACACGCACACACACACACACACACACACACATATCCCGTTGAGCTCCCAGCTCATGTGTGATGGCGCCCTGTCAGAGAAAAACCATTTATGATCAGCAACCAATATCCTCCCAGAGATAGACACGCTCTCAGAGAGAGAACTGGAATTATTAGAGAGAAGGAGGGATAAGTGTGGAAGAGAAGCGCACACTCTGAGGGAAAAAGTCGAGGTTTAGAGAAAAGGGAAGGGAAGAAGGATGCAGCCCGGAGCTGTTTTTTCATAGCTTTGTGACTCCGAGTGTGTGTTTGTGTCTGTGTGCGCGCGCGTGTGTGTGTGTGTGTGTGTGTGCGTGCGTGTGTCGTTCCGCCGTTGTCACCAAACACCCGTCTGCACGACCCTCTTCACTTCGGCACGTCTCGGTATTCTCCACACATTTGCCGGCATACAAATGACTTTTTTTATCAGAGGCAATTTACTTCAGTCTGCTGGAGCTCCCGGTCGCTCGATCAGGCAGACAACTAATCGTACATGAGAGAGCGCTTCATCACACACTTCAAAAAAAAAAAATAGGAAAAAAAAAGAGGAGCCACCCACTAACTAACACAGACTGAGAGACAAAACGGTGGTGTTTTTGTTTTTTTCGTGTTTTTTTTTTATTAGTTGTTTTTTTTGCTGCGATAGAACACGTATGCTTGGGTCAGGAGGCAAAAGGAACGCGGCGGGAGATTTGAAGGGGAGCGGCAAAAGCTAAAGAGGCGGATTAGCAGCTCGCCGCAAATAATCCTCATCAAATGTGAAGCCTGACCCGGCGATTCCGACTTTGGCCAAAAGAAAGCCGCTGAGTTGGCAACATTGGGGCGACCATTGTCAACCGCAAACGTGCGGACATGACCTGGTGGGCGGGTCTGTCAGTCAGTTTCTCCGTTTGTCCAGCAGCAGGGAAACAGAGGACTTGATTTTTAAGTCGATAAAATCGGGGAATGAAATCGATCATAGAGCTTCCAAATTTAAGGAGTTGATTGACTCGTCGATGAGTATATTTTTGTGATTTTTACCAATGTAAACAATATTAAATTATTTCAATTTTTTGTAAACAAAATGGGGGTAATTCGCAATATATAACTGTAAAACTCATAATTACAACCCTAATTCACTTAACTAGGACCAGAAACGTGTAATTGCCACTTTAGAAGTCATATGTACAACTTTAATTTTGTAATTACAACTTTAATCACACTTACATTTTGTGATTATGGCATTAAAATATTGCCATAAAATTTTTCTGTTTAATTACAACTTGAAAAACGTGTAATTATGCAATTAAAACTTGTAATTGTGACTTTTATTCATGCAATCGTGACTTCCTGTTTGGCTTTTTCTTTCAAAGAGAAAGAAAGTGTCCATAAGTGTCTGATCAGAGACTGAGAGATGTGTAACAACACACACCACGCGATAACGCAGTTGTAAAGTGATACGATGGGGGAAAGTTGAGGGCCTGTAAATGATTTTGCCAGGCGCTGCACTGTTTGTGATTGGCTGAACCAAACCGGCTTAGAGTCCAGGTCACATCAATCTCACTCTTTATTAGAAGCTGAGGGCCGAAATGAAATCTTTTAACCATTCCAGGGGCCACTTTACACCAGAAAGTAATCAGAAATGGAGAGAGTGGTGCTACATTTTCATTTGCTCCCACCGGGCGTCTCCCCCCCCCGGCCGCATTACGGGAGCTTCAACAGTCAGAAATCACAGAATATGAACCGCGGCGAAAACTGTAACAAATGACTTGTGGGCGCATTCCGATTTCACCTTTGGATCATGACAGAGAGCATGCCAACGTTTATTTACGGCAAACCCAAACTTTGATTTAGTGCCTTGGATTATATTGTGGACTTACAGGTGAAATAAGAAAGAGGGCGACGGGGAGGGAGGGAGGGCTGCCTTTCTCTTCTAATCACTGAAACTCTGCTGGAGTCAGAAGTGAGCAGCCAGAATCATCCACCCCTACTTTCCCCCCCACATCCCCTCATTCACGCACGCACACCTTCATACCCAATAACCTTCAGCATCATTCCCAACAAAACTCTCTGAAATCTGAAATCCAATATCCGACCCGAATCCAACCTCCCTCTCCCTTTTTGGTTCCCGTTTTTTTTTTTTTTTTTTTTTCCCCCTTCCTCTTATCTCATGAATGGCTCGTCGTAGATCTCTGCTCGCTCTTTGTCTCGCTGCAGATTCATTTCTTTTTGGGAGTTCCTGAAAATGACTATAATTTTCTCATCCCTATTGGGCAGCACACCACCCCCCCCCTCATATTCACTTTCCTACATCTTCCTCTCTGTCATGTTGAATGCCCCCAGCATCCCCTCCTCCCTGTGCTGTTTGCTGAGGAAGATTTCAGAGGAGAGAAGAAAACATGTTTCTGTTTCTCTTCTCCTCCCTTTGTTCTGTTTTTTTTTTTTTTTTTGCCCTTCTTCTTTTTTTTTCTTGTTTTTCCCCCCCCCTTTTTGTTTTTTTTTTTTCTTCTTCTCTCTTTATTTGTGCGTGTGCGCGGTCGCCGCGGCGTTCGTCTTTGTGAATGTTGAACAGCGACGCTCGACTCAGACGAAGGTCACATTGGCCTGCGGGAGACAAAAGAAGAGAGGTTGGGGATGATGAGTGACGTTTGTTCGCGTGGAAGGACAAGGCACCTTTAAGTGTTCTGATGTCCCCCCAAAAAAGGCATTTATATATATATATATATGTGTGTGTATGAAAAACAACAAAGATTCAGTTTGGATAAATCTATAATTTAGAGATATCAAAACCTCTGATCCATCCAAAACTTGGAAAAGGACGTCTAAAATCTCCCAAAACTGAATCTGAATATCTATTCCTGTAACCATGGTAATGAAGGTCAGCTTTTTATCCCCCTACTGCAAGCCTAAAGTAAACCTTTCTTCTCGCCATCACCAAAATGTAACCTTGACTGCATGTTTACAGTGCCGGGCGACGATGAAGTGCAGTTTTTAAAGCAATATCGGAGCTATTCTTCTGTGCGGTGCGATTCTCCCGACAGGCGTCCCTTGAGGTGGTGGGGGTGGGGAGGTTTGAGCCGAAGAGATGCTGAAATTGCGATCAAGGCGCCGGTTTTGATAAAACCGGAAGATGATTGTTCTTTAAAGTCGCTCCAGCGCGCGGGTTCGTCTGTAACTGGTATAAAAGGGGGAATAACAAGTTGCACAAAAAGACGAGAGCTGGCGAAACAAAGGGTCGACCTCGCCTGACATCGCTAACTTTTGGTAAAACAACGAAGAACACACTTTTTTTCATGTTTAGTTTTTTCTTCTTTGTTTTTTTTTTTCGTGTTGTTATTTTCCCAACAACATAACTTGCAGGAAAAAAGGGAAGGTGGAACAGCAAGCTTGATTGTTCATAAATGCACTTTAAGATATCCTTCAACAGTATGCTATTTTTTTTTTCTAAATAAAATAGCACATGAAGGTCTATTTTATTTTGACCTTCAGTGTAAATACACTGAAGGGACAGCATAGGTTATTTTGCTTACAAGAAAGTCTAGAGGGCTGGACAATAAAACTCCCCCCAAAAATAAAGAATTGAATCAATAAATATTCAAAACATAAATTCTAAACTAATGCAACACTGAAACCAAAACAAACCAAAACTGAAACAGTAGCAGGCCAACTTGCACACAACAGAGGATAGAATTAGACAGATACTTTAAATAGCCAATTAATAATAAGCTGCCTTTACCTTCTCTAAAAGTTAGCAGAGCTCTCCAAGAGCAACTTTCCTGCAACAATAAAATGGAGGCATCAGAAATAATTCTGAACCCAGTGCACGCTTCCTGTTAACCATACCTGTGGAGGAATCAGCCTGGACTCTGACCCACTCAGCGATCTACCCGCTTTTAAATGTACATGCCGATTACCTGTCTCTGTAATGAATCAGCTGCGCTCCAACACAACGTCTTCCTTATATGGGCAAACGGAACAGTGCATAATGGACATAATGCCCAGTGTATCTAATGTAGCACACAAGATAGACTCTTTTCTACTTAGAAATCAGATCTGCCATGTTTTAAGTCAGAGGAAACAACCTGAACGTCAGTAAAACGAAGTGTTTTCCATCTAAAATGGCCGCCATGTGCTGCAGCAGGAGACGGCTTTTATGACGGGTTTTCTTAAACTTCTAGCGGTTTGTATTAAATCTCACATAAGGCAGCTACTACACACACTTGTTAAATAAAGATTCTCCTCCAGTGTTTGTACGTTTAAAACCAACAAAAAGTGAGTTGCTATTGGTTAGCTTTGTTAGCATTGTTTTCTGAATACCGTTATCCTGTTCACATAACACATATGGCAACAAATGTAATATATAATTTCAGATACATGTATTTATTTCGTAAAGATTTGCACTGACTTATAATAGATGGAAAAAAAAGTTAGCTAGCTAGAGTCTATCACCCTTGCTAGCTAGCAAAGTTGTATTTGTGGCTAGCTATCTGAAGCTATCGCCTTTGCTAGCTAATCATCTTGTTCCTGCATCAAAGTTTTAAAGTTTTGACAGCTTTATGTTAAAAAGGATGAACAAAACCTAAAAGGTTGGTGGACCGCGTCCTCTAAATTGTCGTTTTTAGCAATGTGTCTGTTTTATTTTTTTGTTTTTTTTTAAGGTCGGCGTCCGAATCCTCCGACACCGCCATACTTCATCCTCCGCTGTGAGGAACCGCACGCTGGAAACGCGCCGAGCCTCTCGTCACTGTGTTCCACTTTATCGACTCTGAAAGCTGCGTGATGTTAATCAAACTTCATTGATTCAAGCACATGGACCCTTCACTCAAACGCGCGTGCCCACTCAAACTGAAACACGCAACAACAACAACGAAAAAGAAAAACACAAAACAGCCTTGGCATAGCTTCAGCACAACAATAAAAAAAAAAAAAAAAGCTTTTAGACTAGAGGCTTGTTTTGTAAGTGAAAAACCTGAAAATCTCGAGAATACAATCAGAAAAACATTTGAAAAGTCAATACAACTATTTTTCAAGCCTTAAACTTAATCCTTTTATGCAACCCTGTAAGCTTTTTTTTTTTTTAAACAGACAAGTTGATTTAATACGACTTGTGGAAGAATCTGCTCCATCTAGGAAGGTTAATTTAATCTTTCTGGCTTTCAGTGGCTGGTGAAGAACTCTTCTTACTTTTATATTCTTTACTAAAGTCTGAGTACATCAAAGCCCCAAGATAACCCCCCTCTGTCCTAAAGGCTGTTACGCAAAAGCCTAAAACTCTCTTTGACAGCAGGTCCTTAAAAATACAGTTAGGTCATGCTCTGGAAAGTGAATTTCGTCTTAATGTGGAACCTCGTGCTTCTGAGTAAGTCACCATATTAGGACACGTGTAAGCATGTGTGTGTGTGTGGCGCTCGCAGCGTCTGGTAGACTGTTTAACCCCTGCGATGAGTCCCGGCGCGTCTGCCGAAGCCGAAACGGCAGCAGGAACAAGAAATACGCTTAGAGGAGGAGGTGAGGGAGAGAAATCTGTGTCCAAAATGAAATATGTGGCTGCTGTCAGCGCTGCGGTTACCTATCGAGTCGGATGAAGTCAGACACGAGTATGTGACAGCGCGGCAGCGCTCTGCTGGATTTTTCAGATATAAAGTAAGTCGTCCAGACCTCAACTTTCCATTGGCCTTCTCCAGAACGGAGCAGCAGCCAAAAAAGCTCTGCTCACCGCCTCTAAAAACCCATAAATATGCGCAGGCATCCACACAGCAAGCATGTGAGAGGGAGCCACAAACACAAGCCTTCTGCAGCTTTCATCAACTTAAATTTAAGGCTTTTTAAGAACTTTTAAGACCACTATGAATAAAATTTAAGACCTACCTTGCAACAAATGTAATATATATATATATATAGATAGATATGTATATCTATCTCTCCATATATAGATATTTATATTGTAAACATTTGCACTCACCTATGAAACAAACAATGTTATCTAGCTAGCATGTCTATCACCTGTGCGTCCAAAATGAACTAGGTACTAGCAGCTGGTTACATAGAGCTGTCACCTGTGCTAGCTAATCAAGTTGTATTATCATCTAGTTACACGTAGCAATGACCTGTGCTAGCTAACAAGCTAGCTAAAGTTGTATTAGCAACTGATAGTACTTTGCAATTTGCAGCTAGTTACCTGTAGCTATCAAAGTGCAATTAGCATGTCTGTGTGCGACTCAAACTGTTGCCTGACAGAAAAGTCCTGCAGGGAAAAATAAAAGCCGCAGCATATGTGAAATTAGTCTCCCATATTCAATGTGAGACCCGTGCTATTTTAAGACGTGCTATTAAAATATTTCAGGCTAAATTAAATGTTTGGTTTTTTTAATGAATTTAAGGTATTTTAAATGGTATATGGCCTGTAGTTGTTTATCAAGGATGAGATAACGCCAAAGCAGTTCACACTACATCCTGTCATTCACGTTTTAAGGCCTTAATTTTAGATACATAGGACTAACGTGAGCATGTGTGTGTGGCCACCCTGAAATTGACAGGCGGGGTGGAGAAGAGGGAGGATGAGAGGCAGAAGGGCCTGGTTAAAAAGCAGGACACCTGCACACACACACACAAACACAAACACACCTCCAGCTGCCGGCTGCCTGCGTGTTTGACAGGCGGCGCGCTGAGTGGCTGCGTGGACGCCAGCCAAACCCTTGCGAATCACCAATGACTAACTGTGCAAAGAGGCACTCTCTGAACTAATCACCTGCATGCTCATCGTAAACAAATACAGTAAATTGAGAGCGGATGCGTCGCACAGCCACACTCGGCTCCCCGCACCTGAATCCGGGTCGCCGTGTTTGTGCAGCCATTATGCGCAGCCCTCTCTATCAAGCCCAATTGTCAAAGCCCGGTGCCTTTAATTGCCTTACAGCAAATTTGACATTGTCCACGCTGACTGCACCCTGAGGACAGGAAGAAAAGCGGAGCGGGGCTGGCTCCACCATCTCCTCCAATCAGCAAAAAACAAGAGGCACCCCGACGCCACGCTCCGTTTGATCGCCCGCGCAAGACAACAGGGATGCTAATCTCATGCAAAGACGGGCCTCTGAGCGCGTGCCAGCCTGGTGCGACCAATCGCGAATGTTTTGCGTGCCGGGCGGTGGCGGCTCTAATCAGTGGCACAATTGGAAGAGGCACGCGGCAATAAAGTCCAGCAAAACGCCTGCCAGTCTCATTTAGAGGCAAGCAGTCTTCCAAGATCCGACCGAAGAAACACACAAACACACACACAGACACACAACACGCAAGCAGGCGCGTACAGTAGAGGGGAACACACTCCATCTCGGTGAACATCTGGTGGAGGTCAACCGGCTGCCAGCGGCCTCCGCCGGCCGCACAAAGCAAGAATGAGAACCGGGAGATGAAAAAGATCTCGAGGCTCTAAAGCTGGACTTCAGAATGGATATTTCCTCCAGAGTGATTGGACTGTAAGTGCAGCTTATCATTCACGCGACTTACAGGCCAAAATTAGGGAGGTCCTCATTTGCCGAAGGCCGTCATCAACATGACTGGCTGACGGAGTCGATTCATACCGACATCCCTCCGGGGACTTGTCAATTGTCGGCTGAAGGAAGTATCAGTTATTCACTGCGGACCAGAGACGACTGATAAACAGCAGACAGGGCAACATTTGTCTTCCTCCCCGCTCCGCTTCTTATGGGACATGTCATGTCTGCTCGGTTGCTATTCCTGGTCGAAGACAGACAGACTCGCGTCCACGTTTTGCCACGTTACACCCACTGACTGCAATAAATTTTTATGGGGATTTGATGTAATAGACTAAAAACAAAGTGGTGGCGACTTGTGAAGAGAAGACAAGTGAGTGCTGGATTTTTTATTTTTTTAAATATATTTTGCAAATGAAAGTTTGAAAAGTCTGTTGGGAATTTGTTTTCCATAATTTGTAGAACCAACTTCTATTGCAATTACAGCTATTCGTACTTGCAATCCTTTCTAGGCTGAAAGACGTCATTGGCTTTGTTTTGCTCATTTGTTCTGCTGCCCTTTGAATCAACCTGTTTCCCCTCCTTGCCTGTGGTGTCGCTACACCAAAAACCACTGAAGGAAGCGACACAAAAACCTCTGAAGGAGCCAGGAGCGCAACTTCCTTCTTCACGAAATGTAAGTAAACAGGGAGTGGAGTCAGATCTTAGTGGTTGTGGGATTTCTCTTTTGTCTTTGGCAAAAGGCTACGAACCATTTCATGAGCTAACGATAGACTCTCACGCTTGTTTTGCTTGTTTTTACCCAGAATCCTCCAGACTGCTGGAGTCTGCTTCCTGCTTAGGTTTTTAGGCGAACCAGAGTTTACGTTTTTTCTGGCCCACATCAGGGTTTGATTCACATCTCACCAAACAAACCGGACTTTCTAGGCAAACAAACTAGAGTTCGATCAAAGAAGACGAGAGAGCTTTGATGTGAATGTGCCCTTAATTAGGCCAAAATAAAATGAGTTCTTGATTCAATATAAAGAATAGTTATATTTGCAACAGCCAGGTTGGTTTGGATACCAACCAAAAATCATTTGAAAATTGCTCACTTTTTTTTTTGTTTTTAGGTTATCTTTGTCTGATATTGAAATTACTTGATGATCTGAAACATAAGTTTGACAACAAAAAAAAAGGGCCAATGCAAAGAAACCTGTGAGTGAAATACTTCTTTACTGCATTGTTTTTCTAGCGCTCAAGACATTAAAGTACGAAACAAAACAGGACGGAGAAAAACGTGGAGCTGCTTGAAAGTGATGCGAAGCATTCTCTTCTTTCTCTCCCTTTAAATCATTCTTCAGATGACGAATCCACGTTTTGGAGTTCGAAACGAAACCTCCAGCCGATTCTGTTTCACGGCAACACTATCAGACGAGGATGGACTTCTCCGGCTCCAGACTTTATATCTCCGGCCCATAACACAGATGCTGCCGCAGCCAGTTATTCGTGTCCAGTTTCTGGCACGAGGTGTACGATTGGTTTCGAGTCCTATTGCCTCTGTGAAATAATAATAATAATAATAATAATAATAATAATAATAATAATAATAATAATAATAATAATAATAAAATGTTAGTGTTGACAGAGAAAGAAAGTGATTGTGATTGAAATTTCCCCCCCCCCCTTCTTCTTCTGTGAAGTAGGACTCTTTTACTATCATCCACTCATTTCCTGTGTGAAGAGATGAGCCTGCGTCATTGCTTCTGGCATCTGATATTGGCTGGAGCCGAGGAGCTGTGATTATTATTCTCGCTGTGCCAGAACCCACAGGAGCCCCGGTGGACACAAAATACCGAGCAGCACCTGGTGCGCCAGCTAAACTGAAGAAGAGGCGCACGGGCGAAAGAAAAGCAAAGAAAAAAACCCGTTTCCTCACGTTCACCCGCAGCACAGACGCGCAATACACGCTTTGCATTAGGGTCAAATGAAAGGGGACGGAGTCTTACTATGATGCCAGAAGGGTTGTTTCTCTTAAAACAAGCGTGTTTTCTAAGGGAAAGCTGTGAAATAATGAGTCTCTGGGCTGAGAGGTGGGACGCCTATGTGTGCGTGTGTGTGTTTTAAGAAACATCGGTTTCCATAAGTAGGACGATGAGGCAGCAAAGCACCGGCTCCCGCCTCAGACCCTTTCGCGATATTGCCCTGGGCGGTTGGGAAATCCGTCCCAATATTTGTCTCATAAAAAGCAAAGCCAAACAAATCCCTCCTGCTGCGGTACCATGCGATAAAACCCATCGTCTGTCACGCGCGTGTGCGCACACACACAGGGGTCTTTGTCCTGGATCACCTCAACTGCTGGACTTTAGCTTTTCCCTCTGCACGCACTTTAGTACGGTCAGATCAAGACTCAAATTTGAAATCTGTGTGGGCAACGCTGTGCATCAAAAATAGGCTACAAAGGCTTTCGGATGAACCGACATTGGTTTTCACAAGCTGCGATTTCTTTACACACGTGCACAAAACTTTGTTGATTTTCCGCTGATGTCAAGCGACCACACAACTGCACAACTCTCCTTTAAGTGAGAAACGAGATTAAAATCACACATGTATAAGTTTGCTCACATGATAAGCCATTAAAAATCCTCCTTCTACCACTTCCTGTTCGTCTTTCTCGTTTCTGCCAGTAGTAATGGCTGGTTGCTGATCATGTGACTCATGTTTAAAATAAAAAAGTGTCTCCATTGCAGATTTGCATATAAGTTATTAGAACTTGTAAGTTAGTTTTGTCTTGTCTTGCACAAAAACCACTTGTTAAGATGTTTGTGCTTACTGACTGCTCATGCTGCTCCGCAGGTCCCCACTTCCAAAAATATCATGATATTCCTTAAAATAAAGGAATAGAGGAAAAAAAACAGATTACCAGTGCAGAACAGCCACTGAAGGCACAGATGAAAATTTTGGAGGAGCTTGGATTATCATGCAAGACATGGACAAAATCTTACTGGATAATTTGATGTATCATCAGAGACACTATCAGTGTCTCAGTGCTTTTCTGCCTGAGAAAGGGAGAAGAAAAAAGAAAAACAAGAACCGCCTGTGAGCGCAGCCCGTCATTTCGCAGACTCAGTCAAGGTCAAAGTGACTGTGATTTTTCTTCCTCTCCTCCTGTATAATAACCAGAGGCAGGGATATCCTGTTTCATTAGCTTTCCGCGCACACACACACGCCGCGCTCCCGCTGTCTGTCCGACTAAACGCGGCCGGCCGAGGGTCAGCGCTGCAGCTGAAATAGCAAAGAAGCAGAGAGCTCCACATGGCTGGAGGATTACTGATGGAGGGAGGGTTGAGTGTGTGTGTGTGTGTGTGTGTGCGTGTGTGTGTGAGTGGCTCAGAGGTAATAAAACTCCTAATATACACTATTGGTTCATCTACCTACATGAATGTGTTGCTGCCGCTTGGTGAACTGCGTCACGTCAAGTTTTTGTACATCATAACTAGAGATGCACTGATCCGATAATATCTTGTATCGGTCCGATATTGACAAAGCATTCTAGATCGGGTACCAGTGATAATGTGCCCCTTCCACATTCTGCTGAGTCTGATTCTATGCCTGGTGCTCTGAGCGACATCATGCTTCATTATTCATTTGACATTATAGTTAGAATTCATAATCGCACTTTCTGAACTATTTGAAAGACGGTTTCCAGCTGTTTCTTTGTAACATGTTTGACCAACACAGTCGACCTGCTTTTGTCAGTTTGAATTTCTTTATTATTTAGTTTGAACTTGAATTGCTTCTTTCACCTTTTCATGATAATTGCGTTGCACTTTCCCTGGTTTGTATTTGGACTGTGTGAAAACGTAGCTTTTTGGATAATTCAGGAGCATTTGCAGAAATGTCAGTTGAGTCGCTCTGTCCTTAACAAATGAACAAATTCAAGTTGTGTTTAGCTGTTTGACCAAACTTCTAAAGCTGTTGGTGTGTTTAAGCGTACTGTACTCATGCAGAGTTATAAGATAAGTTTGTGATTCAAAGCTTTTATGTCTGTTAAAAAAAGACGAGTGCTTTAAGACAATTCAGCTGTTTTTCTGCATCGGATCGTATCGGCAGATACCTGTGTCGGTATCGGAAGTCAAAAAAGTTGACTGGTACATCCCTAAACGTACTATCTGCTTTTGCACATGTCTGAGTTAGTGTGTGTGCATGCGTGGATGCGTGTGTGTGTGATAGCAGTAACACTGTGAGCTCTGAGTATTATCTCATTTCTCTGAAGGCTCATGATGACCCTCTTCCTAATGGCCTCAGAGCTCAGAGTGGTGGGACAGGCAGCAGGGAAAATCAACCTCACCATCTCCCATCATGGAAACCGACTGGCCCTTGGGGGCCCATTGCCTGCTCGGCGGCTCCCCCCCACAGGCTATGCCTCTAACCCTAAGAGACGGACACCGAGGGGAGCTCAACGGCTAAAACAAATTAGATCACCTCCATCTGCTGCCGCCATTACAAGCCTCTTCAGTGTATTTCCGAGCAGAGCCCGCGGTCGCCATGACACGCGGTTATTTGAAATCAAACAGGATAAAGATTTGTAGAAAGACGGGTTGTGCTTTTTACCATACCTCGCAAAGGCATTCTTTTATCCTCTCCATTTTTGTCTCTTCGCACGCATCAATTTATTGTTTTTTTTTATTGCAATCTACTCAGACAGACTAACACAAAAGAGTGAGAGAAAATTATATGCGGTTTTCAAAAGATCTGACTCAATATGTGCAAGATCCACTCTTTGCAGCAATTATGAAGTGTGTATGTCTTTTTTTTGGGGGAAATGTCTGTTATCTTTGTACGCTGAAATTTCTGCATGTTAGCTGGAGAAAATCTGTAATTTTTCAAGTCTTTTCAAGTCTGTTGCGCTTTCAGGCTAACATTGTCAAAATGAGATTGTTCTTTATGTTTTGCTTGGTGGGTAAAAAAAAAAAAAAGGTTAAGCCACACAATCTCAGTTGGTTCCAGGTTTGGACTTTAACTGGGCCATTGTAAGACATTCCACCTCTGTCTGCACATTTGTAGGCATTTAAAAGAAGGCAAATCTCCACTTCAAGTATTTCAGTTTTTAGCATTCATTCATTGGTTACCTTTAATTAATACAACCAGGGTTCACACAGATCACTGATCCATTTTACAAGTACAATGTGGCCAAGAGAGTCAAAACAGCTGAGTTAAAATGACGTCACACTTACCAATAAACACTTCCAGAACCTTCCAGACCTCCCAGGTCTTCTGGTTGTGGTTCTGCTCTGCATCCCCAGATCCAGATTCAAAGATGGAGAAGAAGCATTCAATTTTTATGCTCTACGAATCTGGCAAAAGACTTCCAGAAAACTACAAAACAACCGAAACACTGAGTTCCTTTAAATCGAGGCTAAAACCCTGCTGCTGCTTTTGATCCATATTAATATGGAATGTTAACATATTTGATGTGCATTTGCTAGATGCTGGTATATAACAAGATTGTATTGCCTGTTACTGTAATTTGGTTGCCTTGTTGCTGAAATGTGCTATACGATTAAACTCACACAGTTATTCTAGGACTTTAAATTCGAGAATCGTTGGGTCAAGGGACCGGGTGTTGAAGACCGCAAGGCTTTCTCTGCCAGCTCGGATCTTAGTCTCGGAGCCAACAGATTTTCTTCCAGAATTTCCTGAATCAAAGAGTCATGGACTCTGACGTTGACCTTCCTTCCCTCTCTGCTGAAGAGAAGCCATTGTTTTCTCAGAACTACACTTTGACCTCGTCCACAACGGTCGCTACGTCCGCTACGCAGCTCGTAGAATCCGCTGGGGTTGGTAGGAGGGGCGATTTTCATTCCATGTCACAATCATGAACTAGCCTATATTGATCTGTCTCAATAGTATGTTTGTAAGCACAATGTGGAAAAGTGTATTGATTTCAAATGTGCTTCATATTGCTGAATTGTGTTTTTGAGCAGTAGCAGAAAATCACCAAAGTTTTGTGTTTGGAGTGTAAATGCTAGAGAGACAAGAGACTCAATGTTTTCTGTAGATTTTTTTTTTTTTTCTTAACTTGGTTGTGGTGTAAGATGACGAGACGAGAGGCCTCAGACATCTGCTGAAAGAATCTTCGTATTGTTCTGCTTTGATCGGATGGGTCCATTCAAACAGTTCGGGGCTAAAACAAGCGTAAGCTGCCGTATCCTGACAGCAGACGAAGCCAAAGGCATGACAGACGGAGGGTTCGGCGAGTAGAGAACCTCCTTCGCCCCGTTCTGCCAAAACGTCACTGATCACGTTTCCGCGCCGTTCACGAGAGCCGAGCGCTTCCTGCCCGAGGATCCTCCGAATGACCAAACTGGCAAAGGAGCGATGGCGGACGGCTCTCTGAAGGAAGCGACTCAGGTTTCCATCGGTGCGATCACATCTGCTCTTCCCGACGCGCTCAGCGGGCGGCCTGACTGAAAGCCGACCTGTTTGTGTCGGCATAACGAAGCACATGATTACGTCCACGGACACTGAGACGCTACGGAATTATATTGTGAAGGATTATCCCTGCTACGGCCACCCACACACACACACGCACACACACACACACACAAGAGAGAGAATGAATTCATGCATAAGATGCATTACGGATCTACATAATCGCACTACAACTAGCATGAAATCAGGAATAAAAGAGCAAGAAGCGAATTACGTCAAGTCTATTTTCTCTCAAACTGATCAATTTTTACAACGATTTCAGTCATACAGGGAGGAGGACAAAGAAGGAAAACACACCCACAGAGCCTCTGTGGAGCACTGAGGTCATCTTTATTAATAAACCTTCTGACAACAAACACACTCACATCAAGGCCTTCGCCCTCCCTCCCTTCCTCAGCTCCTTGAGAAATGGCATCTGCCAGACTGACACAGTAGGAGGAAATGGGGGGGTGGAGGAGAGCGCGGGTGTCTGTAACCTCTCTCACATACGCACACACGCGCAGAAAAACACACAAAGCACACAGAAAAACAGCGGCGTTCTGTGTCGGCAATCTGTCAGAAGGTAACGGAGCGGCGTGAGATCGTCCACGTCCAGGCGAGAGTCTAAAGAACGAACGACTCAGAGGAAAAGCGGGCAGGCCGAGCGAACGGGAAGTCCAACCCGGACACACTCTAGGAAACACGCTCCGGCTCATTTGCTCCCCCTGACAGGGAGGGAGAGAGCAGGGACGGGTTCTGTGTGTGCGAGGGATGCTCGCAGGCGGAGGAGGGCAGGTGTGTCTGAGAGCCGGAGGAAGCGAGAGGTAAAAACTAAATGAAAACCAGCATCAAAGCTCTTGAATAGCGCACGTTTACTCTTCCGCCTCGGCTCACTTGCGCAAACGTTTGCCTCGAGACGGAGGAGAGGAAAAAGTTTTTAAAGCCGCGAAAAAGGAGGGAAGTATTCTTTTCTCTGGCTGCAGGCTTTTGATTTCCCGTGCGTGGAGGAGGCAGTTCTGCTGCTGACGGGATAAATGGAAAAGATGAGAGGCAATTAAGAAGGGTCTACCGCAATTTGAAGAGCCGTTTATGACGCAGTGAAGCAGCCTTTAACAGGTGGCGTGAATGTGGTGCCTCTGAATGTTTTACGCCGTCGCCGGGGTGAGGTTGTGATGGTGACGGTTTCTTGGGCGACATCTTGCTCCTCTGTGGAAACAGGAATTCAGGTGCGAGCAAACAAGACGGCAACGAGAAAACACAGCGGCGATGCCTGTAGAGAAACGGTTGTTCATCAGTCTGGGAAGAGTTATGACGAATCTTGTGAAAAGTGTGCAAAGTGTAAAAGAGGTCACCAATGTTTCTTACAAGTGACCACGGCAAATTTAACAACAAAACAAAAATAACGGGAGGGGAAAATTTCACGACTCAAAACATGGCTAACCAGAAAAAGCACAATTGTTTTCAAAGTTGCACCTGATTGAACTAGGACATTTCTAAATCAAAGTCTTTCTGACGCTACAGTTAAAACAGAGATGCCTTTACCCAAAATGCAACTGCTACTAATGATTTTAGTAACTGGACATTGTGAAAATGACAGATGCTTTGCTTTATCATTTCAACTTTTTTTGTACAATATTACAAACACAATTAATCTGATTAATCCTGACTAATCTGACTGGCTGATACAAAACATGAAGCATCTGCAGGTGTAGTTATTGTGACGTTATTGCTGCTAAAGTTGCCTCAACGAGCTGATGAATGTTGGGTTGCGGTTTTAATTGTTTGCTAGCATTTCAGCGCAGCAGGTAAGGGCTGAAATGTGGACATTATTTAATCAGTTGAAGCTTTTTGTTGTTGTTGGTTTTAGGAAGTCTCCACAGGGTCTCCAAAGCTTTTCCAGGACATTCGTGTCACATTTACTTGAAATCAGTCTAAACCTTCCACCTCGGGTGAAGTCTCGAGTAAGAGTTAAGCTCTTCCTTCACCTTATTCCAGGAACTGCCATCATTTTTTTCCCCCTCCTTCTTCTTTTTCTATTGCCTTTGCTGGAAGCCTCTTTGTCACGAGCCCTACCAGGTATCAACACCGAGTTCCTTTTGAATCAATAAGGAGCCTGTGCGGATGCCTCTCTGCCAGAACGCTGGGGGAGTCTTTGAAGGCGGCATTCTTCTTTCCCCCCTTCACATCTGCATCATGTGATCAGGTGATGCGCGCCAAACAAGACGCGTCTTATTTCCACTTCCTCCAGAGGAAACCTGCCAAACGGAAGACGCTTTCCCGTGACGCGGCTCGTCGCAGAGGACCCTTACGTAACGCGCCGTGTCTCTCTGAGGAGAAACACAAACAAACGAAGGCTTTATGTTCATCGACTCCCACGTTGCGTAAGTGAGCAACGCATTTAAAAAAAAAAAAAAAAAAGCAGGGCACGGAAGGAAGCACTTTCTTGTCACGTTTAGAGGCTTCATTCGCAGCGAGCGGGACATTCTGTGACAGTCGAAAAAGTAGAATAAAGTGTCAATATTCCCAGAAAAAAGTTGAACAATGAAAAGAAAAAAACATAGTTGTCTTTAACATCACAATCAACGCATCGATGCTGATGTGTTAAAATGTTAAATATTTACTTCTTTGTAAAACTGACACTGAAGCGTAACTTCACAAGTTACCCAACATTATTCATTTTTAATATTTTTCATGTTCTCACAAATACCTGCTTCATTCCCCTAATATTATGACTTTATTCTCTTATTATTATTATCATTACTTTATTGTTATATTATTCCAACTTCATTGTCATACAGCTTTATTCTGGTAACCTAAAGACTTTATTCTCATATTATTACAACATTTAGTCTGGTAATATTATGACTTCATTGTCATGCAAATTTGTTCTCATAATACCACTACTTTATTCCTATAATGATTTTTTTCTTTCTTAGACTTAGTCATACTTTCCTCGGTGTGATCGCTGCTTTGTGTTGATCTGGCACATAAAATTCTATTAAACATGTTGAATTTTGAGGCAGCGACATGACAAAATGTGAAAAGCTATAAAAGGAAGAAAGACAGACGACGTTTGCGAGGCGTTGCAGTTAAAAGCGCAAACGCAGCAGCCGTCTGCAACGCAACGTGACGAGGTCACAAGGGAAACTGTCCAGAAATCTGACACGTCAAATACGTGCAGTTGTGTTGGGAAGGTAGCGAAGCCGCCTTTTCCCCTTTACAAACCAGTAAACAACTGGCAGCACAGACACCGTGACCGACGCGGGTTTCACCGCCGTCGTCACGAGGCCGTGTTTATCCCGAAGCTAGCAGCTCTGTGTGCTTCAAACTGTCTGGACTGGGGGGGGGGGGGGTTAGGGGAGAAGGGGGGCACCAGCAAAAACTTTCCACTTAGGCGCCCACTTCACTTACATTTCATCCATTTCCAATTGGATCCAAACTGAAATCAATGCCGCAGTAATAGACGGCAAGAAACAGTCTTAAAGAGTGCATCGCTACCAGCTAAATGCGGCTGCTGGCTGCTCGATGAGGGGGAGAACGGTTTCGTTGTAATGTTGTAAAGGCTAAATCTTCTATTTCAAGATGGATTAGGGAACAGAGCGGCTGGAGTCTTTGGTGGGAGGCTGCAGATTGTCAAAGCTTGCGCTAGATAATCTGCAAAAGAACAGAATGACTCTTCTTATTCTGCTCAGAAGCCGCAGATTTCATCATCGCGTGTTGACGAACAATAACACGACAACCTGAATGTGTTGTTTGAGCTGGGTCAGCGGCTCATGCAGGCATGTTAGAAACATGTTCACAATCTAGATGCTAAAAAAACAAAACAAAAAAAAAACAACCTGCTGTGAAACATTTTTGTTTCTGTTTCTGCGTTTTCTGTCGCATGTACATGTTTCAGATCATCTCATATATTTTCTGTTAGATTACAAAGCTATGATTTTGTTTATGAAGATGGGAAAAAGCTGTTCGCGCCCTTTGACCCTGTCCCGATTCAGGGTTTCCACCCAGGGAACTTGCTAAGTCCAGTGGTAGGGGCGCCATGGCAGTCCACCATATTTTTGAGTAAAAAAAAGTTTATAGGAAATTTGAAAACATGACTTGGTAACAATGTGTTATTGGAAGACATTATTAGCAATGCCTGGGCACCAACTATGAAGTTTTTTTTTTAAAAAAGGCAAACATAAAAAAAAAAAAAAAACATACATTTTTTGACTTGTCACTATTTGCTGGAGTTGTTAGCATATAGACCGGTAAAGACAGGCAGTGGTTACGATGTATAAAAAAAAAAAAACATGTCATAAATAAACAGCGCTCAGCCAGGCAGGGGAGCACAGTAAAGCCTGGTGGCCCGCCAGGCTTATAAAACAATGTGTGGCTTATTACTGCCACACCCAAAGAGTCATTACTTATGTAGAATCCGACTAACAACAAACAGCAGGGTAAAAATATAGCTGAGAGCAACACATCATGACCTGATGCAAATAATTTCCAGGACAGGTGAGAGAAATGGTTTGATGGCAGCGGTTACCACCGACTGTGCTACAACCAGTTACTTCTTCCTGTATGTTCTGGTTGGTATGGAAAAGCTCTTTTCCCTAAAGAAATGAAAGAATTATTTAAAATCTCCTCTCAATATTTCCTCTGGTTCTCTACGTCTGATAAAAACCTGGAGGCGTGACAAAAATAAAAAAATAAAAACATTAATTGTACGGGGGAAACACTTTTCACAGCTATATTTAGGAAGATCGTCTAAATTTCATGCGAACCAAATCGCAATGATTAGCATCTTTAAAAAGAAAAAAAAACAAACAAAAACATGCAATTTATTCTGGCAAATTCTCATCACACGCAGGTTTTGTCACTGGGGAATCTTTTTTTCAACCTTCCGTCGGAACGGTTTGAAGCGACAACATAAGCAGACCTGCCTGCAAGCCAACGCAGAGCTCGTTGGTAGCAGACGCATGCTGTCAGCGCAAATCAGACGCACAGCGGCAGAGTTTAGGATGGAAAAACGTCTTCACTGGTAAATGGAAGCCACAGCTGCACCAGGGGGAAAAAAACAGCAGTGGGCTGACTTTATAGACAGACCGGCAGCATGCTAATACAAATTGGTACGTATAAAAGAGGATGCGCCGCACTCTCGGCGTGTCTGGTTTTTCTTTTCTTTTTTTTTTTTTTTTTATGTGAAAATTAGGACGTGTGCTGAGCCGTTGACGAGAAAGCCCGGTTCACAATCGCTGAGTTAAAAAAATAAATAAATAAAAATTAGAAGAAGAAAAAAAACACAGACAGCACCTGCCAGGACAGTCGGGCAAAGAAACAAAAAAAAAAAAAAGTCAACACACGTTAAAAAGGTCATGGATTTTCTAGATAAAAACCAAAGAGAAGACGAGTGCGACTTTGTTGGAAAGGGACGACAGCCCCAAGTAGACAATCAAATAATCGCTGACGGTTCATGAAAGCATGGAGAAAATAATAACATGCGCTTTGTCGTCCTATTTTTTTCCTCCCCGGCCTTTCTCATCATCTCAGACACTTCGACCATTTCCCTCCATAGACGTTTTTCTTGTGCGTTTCATTCCAGCCTCCCTTCTTCTCTCCCGAGTTCTCGCTTCGCACTTTTCCAGTCTGTTTGGCTCCCCGGCATATCTGTGACTGATGAGTCACTTTTTCTTTGAAGGTATAATTCAACACTTTGGGATCCGCGCGTCTCTGCTTGCTCTCGCCGACATCAGAGGATCGTCGGCGGTCTTTTGCGCGTGCGCGTGGAAGGACGCCGAGACGAAAGCCGGGTGACACGAAGGTCAGCTTTGCATAAAGGACTGAGAACAGGGAGAAGGGGCCGATCGATGCACCAGCACCTGTATTGAACGATGCTTGTTTGATGCAGAAAAAGAGGAAAGTGAAGTGTTGCGTTGCTGCTGGGCTAGTCCTTCCAGGGTACATGCGTCAAAACTCAAGGCCCGCGGGCCAAACCCGGTCCGCCATAGCTTGCATTCGGCCCGCTGAGTCATCACTTTGCTCCAACCACCTTTCACTGCAATTACAGCCACAAGTAAATATCTCTTATCGTCTTCATACAGGTACAAACTGATTCTTTTTTTTCCACTCATTTTTCGCTCCACCCGAGTCAGACTGAACACAAATCCTCTGTGAGCAACAATTCTCGGCTGGAATCAGCTCTGGACTTTGACTAGGACATGAAACGGATCTAAACTCTTGCGTTGCAGGTGTCAGTTTCAAGTCTTTCACAGGCAGATTTAGCTCTGCCCATCTTGCCGTGAAGTCAAATCGGATCCCCAAAGCCTCCCTGCAGAATGATGCTTCCGAGGATCGTGTCCTCTGGGTGATTTATTTTTTATTTGTATAACTTTCTGGGTTTGTTTTCGACCAAAACAACTCTCTCTGCGTGTTCGCCGGGCCGCCCACGCGGCTCGTGGCGAACTGCTTTCATGCCTCGTGGGTGTAGGTGGACGGCCATGTCTCAGCAGGTTGGGAGTTGCGCTGCACCCTTCTAATTTTCAGATAACGGCCTGAACAGCATTCTGGGACGAGTCTTAAGCTTCAATATGACGCCCTATTATTGTAACCAGAACCTGCTTTAAACTTCTCCCTGATCAGTCTGCTGGTGTTTCTTGGTATTCATGATGCTTGCTCTCCACTAATCTTGGTGGATTTATACCGAGGTGAGACTGTCAAGCGATTAGTATTCTGAAAGCAGGAGGATTTGGTGGGTTTCGTTTTACTTCCGCTTCACGATTATGTCCTGTTTCATGTAAGATTCAATTGAAATACCTTTTGAGTTTGTGGCTAAAATATGGCAAATATGAAAAAGCTCAGTAGGCTGGAATAATGTTGACACTGTGTATCAAGCTTAGTTAGGTAAAATCAGCTTTTTTGAGCTACATGTCATGTTATGCCGTGATTCTGTCATCAAAAACATACCCGATGTTTTATGCACGTTTGAGAAATCCTTTAAAGAAATGGCGACCATTCAGTTGTGCAAAACGCTTGGTGGGACCCGGCCCCGCCTCTCCTCCAAGCTTCTGCCTCACAGAGCATCTCTTCCCCACTCGGCTCCTGCAGACTAGCCAGCAGCAATTAGAAAGCACCTGGGAATTGAGCATCAACTGAGTTCATTATAGGAGCTACTCCTCAGTGAAACTCTGGTAAGGACACTGCTGACGGGTTAACAGAGGAGCCATGTTGTGATGATTTCCTGAAGGCGGAGTTTCAGAAACTTCTTAAAGAGACAAAAGCCCAATTTCAAGGCGTTAAATTTCCAAGTCAAATTTCCTTTAAGTCACATTTGATACATGTACTGCACTTTTAGAAGAGCTTTAAGGTAACATAGTCACTTGATGGTGCTATAAAATGGCACTATGTGCCTGGAAAAATACATAATACTGCCCCTTTAATCACAATTTACGACCGTGCGTGTGTGTGTGCGTGTTTGTGTGTGTATTTTCCCTCCCCTTGAGCCCGCAGGTGGTGTGTAGGGCAGAAAATGTGAGAATATGTCACCACGAATGCGTCGCAAAGATAAAACGCACACGCTTCTTGATCAAACACGGCCCACCTCCCCCCCATTTAAACAACTCTGCTTCACAACAACCACGCCACGACTTTGCGAGCGCGATCCTGTGCGCTGCAGTTCACGTCTTAATCTCCCGCCTTCACCCAAGCTCGGCAGAGCTTGTCGTAAACCCGGTTTAATAAAGTCTGGCGGGAGCTCTCTGTCGCTGAAAAGCGCCAGTCCGACACGCACGCGAGCCGCAGATACACAGACGGTCTATTAAAGGAAAACCACTGAGACGCAAAGCGCTCAGACAAAGCGAAGCCCACGCGTCGACTCGCGGACACGCAAAAAAACGGGAAATCAGGGACAACGTCAGGACACAAAGACACACACTTGCGTCTCAATGAAAAAGAGATGCGGGTTGATGCGGACCCGTGTGTGTCTTTGTGCAGACACAAAGAAAACGACGCTCAGGCTCAGGGACACAATGAGGTGGGGAAAAAAAAAAAAAAGGCCCACATGCAGACACAATGAAAGATGGATAAGCATTAAACAGATTCAAAAACAAAACCAAAAACAGGGGCATGCATCAGCAGACGGTAGGGCCTTGACGGCGAGCGGCCAACGTGACGCCCCAAAACAGAGGCGGCACGCTGCGACGGAAAATGTGGCTCCGGAGACGACGGCTCTGCTGCGCTGAATGAAATGAGACGCAGTGACTCTGTGGAGCCACTAAAGTGTCCACGTGGCTGCAAAAGAGAGAAGTTACACATGGAAACGCGAAGACAGAGGAGAGCGGAAGGGCTCCGGCTCTCAAACTGTGACAAAAGAGGGCATTTAGTTGTTTTTTTTTTTTAATGAGGGGAGCAGCTTCCTTGAAGTCACCAAAACCCATTTTCCGAAAGTCACCCGATGTTTGGCGAAGAGCAACAAACCTTTGCACAGATTTTTACACGTTTCAATTCCTCTGCAGAGGATCTGACAAGGAAATCCAACAGCATTTCATCAACAGCAAACCCAGATAAGGGAGGCAGAGACGCTGCGGCGAGCGAGTGAGCTGCCGGCCCGTTGATTTTTCGGCCGCCGTAAAAATAAATGGGAGGCGGAGAGATGAAGAGGCCCGGCGAAAGCCAGCAATCATGCTGAGAGAAGCCCTTTTTCACAAAAACAATTTAGCACAGCAGCCTGGGCTGTACATCTGTTCCAAAGATGTCTTACAACCCGGCCTCTGTGTTGCACACAAATTACACAATAACTTTGTCAGGCTTTCAAAACGTAGTGAGGTCTGTGAATTAATTACAATAACTACTGATCCGGTTGCGTGCAGAAGCATGTCTACCTGCTTTCAACAGGTTACCGTTAGCTCAGCATGGCCAACGCCACCGGAAGTAGTTGTGTTACCTGGCATGTTAGTTACTAACCATTGACCAGTTTTTGCTAATAAATTTGCTCCGAATCAGGTGGTTGCTGGTTCAAATCCCGTTTCCGGGGGGTCACTTTTCCGCTGCGCCCTTGAGCAAGACGCTTCATCCGCTTTGGCTGGTGGTGGTGGTCACCGGTTGAGTTCCAACCTGGCTTCTGGCAGTCTGTCAAAATCTGTTGAAGCTCTTACTTGAGTGCATTTTTTTACCACTCTGGTTAAATCTGGGATCATGGCGTCATAATTATTCAAAGAAATTCTTAAAAAAAAAAAAAAAACATCTTCAGAAACACCTACTGGCTCAGACTAGCTAGCATAGCAGACACCAAAACAGAGATAAACTATCTAAAGAGAGCACACAAGTCTAAAACTGGCATTTTTAACATTTAGTAAAGACTCTTTTTTACATCCCCCAACTGTTTCTTTTAATGAATAACACTGAACACATTCCCACTTTAATCATCTTCTGATTATCTTAGCGAACAGAAACCAGAGGCAAAGTGTTTGAAAGATCCCTGAAAGTGCGAAACCGGCACCGCAATTACTCCCAATTAAAACCCTTTTTCCCTAAATTAGGCTGAACGAACACGACCGTCTCTTTCCAACTATTACTTTTCGACCGTACAAATGAACGCGACGCAGAAAGAGAGGTCTTCAAACGGCGACGAAAAGAAACGAGTCGCTCGGCAAAACAACCGGACACCATGTGGCAAAAAACCACACCCAGCAGACTGCAGACAGCCACGCAGGCCGCAGCTCACGCCCACGCACACCCGCTCAGCCACGGCCGCTGACTTCATTTCAGAATCAATTAATGAAAAGCACAGTCTTTCCCCGCAGGGAGTGAAAGACAAATTAGAAGAGCTTAATCCCGGTACAACAAATCAGAGCCGCTTGGTTCGAGAGTACGAGACGCGTGGAGGGAAGATGGGTGGACAATGAATTTTAAAAAGGGACAAAGGACAGACAACATCTATCTATCTATCTATCTATCTATCTATCTATCTATCTATCTATCTATCTATCTATCTATCTATCTATCTATCTATCTATCTATCTATCTATCTATCTATCTATCTATCTTCTCTCTGTCTTTCTAAAGAGGTTTTATTGATTTTGTTGGACGTGAAGAATCAGAATCAGATATTTGGGTGAGAGCGTATGCAGCCGGTCCGACCCGAGGCAGAAAAACATATACAAGTCACAAGGAAGAGTTTCTCTCGCCCACACCGTTCATAAAACACGGAGGACGTTTTCTTATGGATACACAGGGGCAATGGGGGGAAGAGAAACACAAATAACGCTACGGGATAAACTGTTCCATATGTCGCAGTTGTGAATGGCTGTGCATGCTAAATTGGTGAGATTTAAATGTGTTGAGAGACGTGAAAAGTGTTTGTGCTTGGTGAAATTTGTGAAATTTCGATTTTTTTGAAAGAATTCATATGAGAAGAAGTTCCAACTCCAACCGAACAAACAAATCTGCATAATAAGAAGAGGCGGCGAGCGGTTCTTCCTTTCACTGGTTCGGTGCCGACTCTTGTTTTGTGCCTGTTGCAAATCAGCGGTCAATTGTCACATCAGAGATTCATGTTACATTCAGCTGAAACCGAGCCCAGCTGCGCGTTTCAGAGAACGTTTCGCAGCTTTTGCCACGCAAATTCGACAAAAAATTCTCGGCCACAGGACTTAAAACTAACACCAAACACAGATTTTCAGCTGTGTCGCACGAAGAGGCTCGACTCCCGTTCTCCTGATGGCTGCGGTACGTTTCCCACACCAGACCTAACATGTAATTCTCATGACACTTCATACAACATCGTACAGACATCTGCAAAATGACCAGAATCGTTCAGAGTCAGTTCCAGAGTCACCGCTGTCCCGTGTGTGTGAATCATGTTTCCTGGACAGATGGTCCAGGAAACATGCACATGAAATAAGACATAACGATTGCTTGCCGACAGATTGACCCAACACTGTCAAGCGTTCCTATGCACAGGATTAACCCGAGAGCAACTTAAAATGTTAAATGAATCCTTAGTATTTTGAATGCATTCACCAATAAAAGGCCCAAACATATGCAACAGAGCTGCATGGCATTTTAGTGTTGGCATTGACTATTCCAATAATGACACTCCATTGCAGTTAACACAACTCTCTTTCTTCTCCATCATAACCATGTCTAAGCTATTTTCCCTAACTAACTAAGATGTGGTTATAAAGGACAGTAAAAGTCCAGCCAACTGACTAATTGCATCACATCACTTTGAATGGATTGCCCTTAAATGATGCAGCATACCAAATATTGCATTCTTGCGATCATCTTTGAAACAATCATATTTCAAAGATGATTGTTTTTTGTTATATTGTCCAAACTCTAGTATTTGGTTCACACTTTTGAATCCAATGAGTTAGACAAAGGAACAAAGCAGCATTTGTAGCCATAACAAAGAAATGATGTGTGATTCAAACTGCCGATAGGGCATCAATCTGAGCGCGCCACAGAAAACTGGAAAACGACGAGAACAAGAAATTACTGCAGTGCCAATCAACTCGGTTCTGAGAAATTTACCAAAGCAGCCGAGAAAGACTGGTGACTATGAAGACAGTCACCAGTAAAGCAACTCTCAGGACTCCTCGTTATAATGCATGAATCCACAGGCTGTAGGTTCGTTTTTATTCGCTGCAAGCGCGATGCCCGGCTAGACGTCGACGGAACGCATCGGCACGGTGTGATCGGCGCATCAAACAAACGCAGAGCTGCGTCAGCGGCGCGTTCGCATCGAAGCCTATCCACAAACTTTGCGAGGGATGACCTCACAGAGGACAAAACGAGAACGAGAGAGAAGACGCCAAAAGAGGAGACGAGGAGAGAAGGGGGCAAGAGAAGGAGGCCAAATCCGGTCTTGAAATTGATGATGTAATTGTTGACTGCTGGGCGGCTCTTATCTGGGTTTCTCAGGGTTGTTGTCTAGGCGAGCCGGCCTCATCCTTGCTCTCCAATCTTTTTCTCTCTCCGGGAGAAGAACAAACATAGCAGCCCCTGTACATTACTCTATTCCTCCCCGACCCTCTCTCTCTCTCTTCCTTGAAGCTTTTGTACTTCAAGTCTCCGTCCCTCTCTTCTTTTATCTCGTTTTTGTCATATTATTGTGGCCTCATCCTGCGGTGCATCTTTCTTCCCCCACACCCCCCTGCTTTTTCTCCACACAACTTAGACATCACACAGAGAGCAGTGGGCTAGAAAAGAACAGCAGGAGATGGGGGAGGGTTGGGAGCTATGGGGGTCAAAGGTGTGTCTACGGCAGGATAGGGGTGAGTGAGTAGAAAAACACTGAATCTCTCTCTCCCTCTGTCTGAATTCCCTTGAGAGCACACCGCCCCAGCCAACACCTAAACAACAGCAGTATTGTGGCTGCAGCTGCTGATACAGCTGGAGTCAAAGGAGGCTGCAGCACTGCATGGGAGGGGAGGCCAATTAAGCGCTAACCCGAGCTAACGCTAATACACAAAGGCTGTTCTGTGTTGGCAAATGGTTGTGTACGGAGAGAAGACCTAAGAGCTTGAGTCAGCGAGGCTGGGATGGAATCAGTACGTCAAGTTTTCGAATCATCGGTGGGCGGCGGGAAAAGGTCAAACAACGGGCCGGTAATCGCTTGCAGACGATTCACACACAGTGAACGTGCAATTCTGATTTCATATATATATATATATATATATATATATATATATATATATATATATGCTGAAGTTGTGCCATTTGTGTTAAACTCTGTTTAACACAAACGAGGCAAGTAAAGTCAGGTGAACCGCCAGGACTACAATACCCTGGACTCATCCAACTAAATAAAGTTCAGCTGTAACTGCGAAAGGCTCATGTGCCCAAAACGACCCGCATGCACAGGAGGAGAAGAAGAAGACATAAACATAAGTGCAGCAGCGTTTAAAGTCGCAGTAATGGATGCCGCCGTCTATGGATCGGTTTTAAAGTTTTGTTTATGTCTGGATTTATCACAACAGGCTTCCACTGGTGCAGAATTACGGCGCATGTCTCACATCAGCGGCGTGTCAAGATTATCTGATACATATCCGACTCAGTGGGTCTGATCTTCTGGGTTGATGGAAAGTTTGGAATTGCGCGGCTCAGGCTGCTGTGAAAAAGTCGGATGGGCATTTGGGCCAACAAAATAAAATTTGGATCACATTCGCTGTTTCCTTTCGACCATATCTGAAAGGAAACAGCATTTGCAAAGATACGAAAGACAGAGAGAGCAAAACGATAACGAGAAGGACACAGATGCTTCTCAGCATGGATTGGATGATCCTGGCAGCAGGTTGGATATCTTAAGAGTTAGGCTAAGTGTTAAAAAAGAACATGCAGACTTCACTGCGTGTTCCTTTAATTGTTAACTTAAGGCAGTCAAACTAGTTCAAAATGTGTAATTTTGAACTAACTTCTCCTCCACAGAAACAGACAGGCTCTTTACGACACACAGGCAGGATGCCATCCGGTCCAACCTGCCGTAACATTTCCCTTAATCGGTGCGCTAAAACCTTCGTACCGGTTTCTCATTCACCCCAGATTAAAACCAGAGCCGGTACGACGTCAGAAAAAAAAACACCTGATTGGTCGATGAGGGAGTAGAGGGTCTCCAGGGGGGGGGGCTCCAGTCCTCCCTACGCTCGATAAATCCCGATGCCCTTTCATTGACGCCTTCAGGTAAAGCAGTTAAGTCCGCCGCACCTGAGTGCTGTAAAAGAGGTTGAAAAACGGACCCGTCCTCCTGCTGTTAAAAAATAAATAAAAACAAGTCCTCGGCTACACGTAAAAGCCACTTTGCTCCATCATTGATGTCTGACCAATTAGGAGAAGCATTGACTTCCCAGCAAGACTGTAGGCTGTTAGGAACACTGCAATAACTTTGAATTTCCAATTAGAGGTGCTACACTGTGCATACATCTGTATTCTCACCTATTAGTCCACTAATGACTAAATGATTTTCCAGCAAGGGAGCAGGAAATAGGAAGGGTAGCTCCCAGCTTTCTGCAAAAAGAAAAGCAAAACAAAAAAAAAACCTTAAGCTACTCCCACACAGAGATCTCGGAGAGCAGCCTTGCATGGGCCCTCCTGCTGCTGATAAGCCTCGCCTGGGCCCCGACGTAGTGCCTGCCCCAGAGAGAGGCCATTAGGCCGGCTGCAGCGCCTTCCCGGATAAGCCGCAGCTTACCAGCCTGCGAGCCACAGGGCAGCTTTTTTATTGTTCCTTCAAAACTTTATGTGTGAGCGCGGGGCAGCGTCTCCGTCTGTAACACAGGCTCCAGCAGACCAGGTTCCTGTGTGTGTGCGTGTGGTGTGTGTGTGTGCGTGTGTGTGTGTCCGTGTGCGTGTGTGCGTGTGTGTGTGTCCGTGTGCGTGTGTGTGTGTGCGCGTGTGCGTCTGTGTGTGTGTGATGCTGTATGCTCCCGGCAGTTCCTGTACACTAACGGCCGGTCCCACGGTAGGGAGGGGGAGCTCCGTCAGACCAGAACAATGCCAGAAAAAAACGGGGGGGGCAGCCATAAAAACAAACTACCGTGCTCTGGTTAGCACCAGGAGGAGGGAGGAACAGTGAACCATACCTGCATCATCATAATTCAAAATTCACAAAAATATGAACCTGTACTTTTAGACTGATGTGACACAACATGGAGAAAATTCAGAGACGGGCCGATCCCATATCAGGTGTCTGTACCGCTGCCGATATTGGGGGGAAAAAAACTAAATTCTACATGGAGTTCTCATTAGTTTCCATTACAAATTTTTCTAAATCTTCGTCAGTATTCTGCTACTGTCGAAAACCATAATTTCGCAGTTTCAATTAAATAAGAAGCGAAATTGAAATCTCCAGGTTTACTAATTGCTCACACGATGAGTCATTAAAGACTCCGGCAGAAATGGACAGTAAACACTTAACACGAGAAATATTCCTACTTCAGCCACGATCAATCAGCCGTCAGAACGACTGTCAGCGTTTTGTTGTTGGAGCATCAAACCTCTGACACTTTACAATTTTCCCAAAACGTGGGGAAGTCGGCCGTTTTACAGCAGAACTATGGATTCAACACGTTGGAATGACAGACGTCTTTTTATTATTATTGAAAAAAGAAATGTTTCCAATCAATTCAGCACTATTTCTCTACATTGTATCAGTATCGAACGATGCAAGTCTCAGATATCTGTATCGGTATCGGAGGTGAAAAAAGTGGATTTGCGGCAGGAGATGCCGACTGAATCTTTAAAACATGCGTCATCCCAGGCTCACACTAACGTAACGGGCATCTCGATTTTGCACACATGTTTCAGCCTTTATGGGTCACCGAACCCAAGAAGGGAGAAAAAAAGGGAGCAATTCAGACAGTCTTCTGTACAGAGAGCGCAGAGCGGACAACTGAGCCAGAAAACATCTGCTGACTCGGAACAAACAAAACAACAACCAGCCGACAGACAGCCGTGCTGGGGCCTCCGAAAAAAAATAAAAAATGCTAAGTGCCTTACACTGTGCCCCCAAAACACAATTGGCTATCTGTTTTATGGCTGAGCATATCGTTCTTTCTCTGGACACTACTCAGCACAGACGGAGTATAAAACACATCTGCGGATCAAGACAGAATCAATCTGTAAAAAGGAGGGAATAAAGGTTTCTTTTTTTATGCAACTCTGGCTCAGGAAGAACAAAAAAAAAGCAACTGCGAAGAAAAAAAAAATCTCTTTTGCAAAGTATTGTAGAAAAGATGCACAGATTCGTGGCATCCTGCAGCTGGTTGGATCGCTCTAAACGTTCAAAAATCGATCCGCACTCTCTTGGATCCTTTGCTAAAAAGACTTTTTTTTTTTTTTCCGTGAAAAGCAGAGGTTTAATTTGCGGCTGCGCTAAACTCGGACGCATGCCGCCGGTTTTAAAATGAAGTCTGGGATTTTATGACGCTGGAGGAATGGCAGGGTCACATGAGCGACAATTCTTCTTTGGACCCTTTAAACGCAGGACGGAACTCAGTACCATATAAAAAAAAAGACAATATAAGTACCATTTTTTTCTACTTTGTACCTCGGGGAAAGTTAGCAGCAACAGGTTGGGGAGGGGTAACACTAGCTAATTTAGCTAGGTTAGTGGGAACAATTATTGACATCTGGCATCTATATTGGTCTAACATCATAGAATGGTGTGAACATTCTTTTTTTTTTTTTTTTTCTGTGGTTTTGAATCTGTTTTAAAATCCCATGTTTGGACTCCGGTAACCAGCCTGTGCCCATTGTTTTGAAAAGAACACCCGGCGTAACACTCACCTCTCACTCCGATTAATTGAAATCCATGAAACGATTGTGTTGCATGTTGATAAATTCAGCTATCTGCATTAGCATGTGTGGCGCACACATGCTAATGCAGATAGCTGGCAAAACAAAGAGTTTTGCTCTACAGTCAGCAGGCTGAAACATCATAAAGTGGTGAAGATTTCTCCAAATATGTCACCTTTATTTAATTCATACGAAAACAGCAAGCTACAATCTAAACTAGCAAGCCAGAGGCTAAATGCTCCCCTTTGATTCGTCCCCAGCTAATCCCCTTATTTTCTTACATTCTGGAGCCATAAAGATCTTTACATTTCTTCACTGCTACATCGTCCCTTATGTCAATATTTAAGGACACCCTCGCCTTTAATGAAATCTCTAATAAGCAAAAAAATCCATTTCACCTTGTAGCTCTAATTAAGTGTCCTGATTTACATAAATCCTTGAACAGGAACCCCGTTATTGAGCGTGTGTGGGGGGGTGAAGGGGTTATCCAGAGATAAACGGCGAGGAGGACGGAGAGAGCGAGCGGAGGAGGGCAGCAGATGGCCAGCAGTGGTCAGCTGTTAATACACAGGCGGGTCGGGACTGCCCTGCACTCCCGTTCCACCGGCCATTAATAATGCAGAGCCACCCAGAGGGAGTCCGGCGAGCGTCTTTTTTTAAACTCTGCTGCAGGAAAGCACAAACCTCGATGTCGTGACCGGAAGCATCGGATTTCTCGCCGTCTGTTCGTCTGAATCCGAAAACAGCAATTAGATCTGGGTGATGTCTCTCTCCGCTGCACGCTGACGGTTTTCTCGTGTTGCTTGTTTTGATTTTTCTGATTTATTTATTTATTTATTTATTCATAATTGCATTGCTCAGCCAAACAGGAGGGAAATTACAGGTTGCGATGAAAGAGCTTCGACAAGCAAAACTTCCGCCACGGCGCGAGAAAGAGCGAGAGGGAAAAAAACAACTCAAGACGTACCGGGCCGGCGTATTTGCTGCCAGGATGTCAAGTTTTGCTCCATATTGGATTTTCCACAAGTCAGTCTTTCCTGGAAACATTTCCTCTCCCTCCCTGCCTCCCTCAGGGCTTATTTACTTATTTATTGATTCCTCCTTTGGGAGGAACGCATCAGTCATCGCCGGTGACAAATATTTATCACTGCGTTGTATTTCTGTGATCAGGGAGATGTGCCTTTTGTTTTTTTTTTTCTTTTTCTGATAATGTAGTTAATTTTTGACGGCAACGTCAATAAGACTTCATTTAATTTGCGTGAATTGATTTCGTGAGAGAGGAGAAAACGATCCACAGTGGCCGCTCTCCGAGCATTCGGTGCTCCGGCACCACTATTAGAAAACGCCAAACAGATCACAGCACTCTCTCCACGGCATCACTTTTATTCACGATAGACTGAATATGCACTTGTCTGTTCAATTAAAGTTGAGCTGTATGAGTAGCGAGTGCTTACACTTTGGCAATGCAAAAAAAAAAAAAAAAAGACCTCATTAGGCTCCTGAAAGTGAGTGGGATTAAGTGAGGAAGTTGGAAAAAGGAAGGTAGGGGGTAAAATCTGTCTAAATGAGAGAAGGGGAGGAAGAGAAAATGCCCAAAGAGAGGCCAGAAAGCAAAGGCGTCGCGTCCTGGAACAACTGCAATCAGGGCTGCTTCTGTCGCACACAAACCGATTTAAAGGCAAAACATTTTTGTGCAGAACGCCAAATAAGAGCGTAACTCTGAACAAATGTTGACTTCTGCGTCGTTGAACAAAATGCGATTCGCATCGAGCTTGCACAGTGAGGAGGCGCAGAGTTAGCTAAAGTCACTATTTGTCAAACAGTTAATCGGGCTAATCGTGATTAATCGATTGTTGAAATCATCGTCAACTAATTTATTGATTGATTATTCGTTAAATTTGAGAATACAGACTCAAAAAAGGCCTTTTGATAATCATTCCAACACTGAACAAAGTTTATGCACATTTAGCATTAAAGATAAAAACACCCTCATCTGTAATTCTGCTCTACCTAAAGCTCCTTCACTAAAGCAACGCTATGCTATCGCATCTTGGGCAATAAAATGTTTAGTGTCTTGTTTAAAAAGGGAATTGAATTACGTGTTTATCTGCATTTATTTATGTAATCCCGATATTGAATGAACTAACTTTATTCAATAGGATTACTTGAAGAATGTGCACATTTCTGTCCGATTAATTGATTAATTATCAGAATAATCGATAAACGAATTGTAAAATAATCGCATGCTTCAACCCTCCCGCCATCTTTTTTTATATCAACCTCACATGAGACAATAAATGAAAAACCTATAAAATATGCCAATTGTTTACATTCGATTAATCGTCAGAATAACAATTACTAAAATAATCGTTTGTTGCAGCTGTACTTTAATTTTTTTTTTAAGTTCATCTGACATCTACCCAGTTGGATTTTTGTTGTTGTAATAAGTTAGAAAGTGTCCCAATCAAAGTTTCAGCACAGCGATGGAAGTCTCAGTCGAGTGAAGACACGCTCCGTCTGTGTATTTTGTAATATGAACGTGCGTTTTGGGGTTTTCTTTCTTTCTTTTATTTGTTCTGGCAGCTGTACCAGCCTCAGCAAGAGGGCCACGTTGTTCCCTGCTTTACAAAACACATCATCCAATAAATAAATCTTGCAACAAACTTCCCCTTTTTGTACTCAGGACATTTGATTCCGAACTTTAAACAAGTTAAATGCAGAACCAGGCCCGTGTAGAAAGTCTTTAAAACAAAAACCCTATTTTCAGTTTTGTGTTAAGAGACCATCAGATTTTCATTCTTATATCCCACATGTTCACATTTGTGGCAGAAGGAGAGAAAATAAAACTCCCAAACCGTGTGGATAGCGTCTAGCTGTTGTCATGGAGACTGAGACGCGACTCTGCTAAGTCAGCATTTTGGCAAGGTGAATATGAGTCACTGTCCGACCTAAACAGCCAGCGGCTAAAATAAACGGGCCTCTGTGTCGTGACCGTGTGAGTTTTTTTTTCCCCAGTTGCCACCTGTTGATCAGGAACGTCTGCAAACGAAATGTGGGCATCGATACTTAGATTGCAATAAATATTCATGACCGCAGCAGAGTCCCGACGCCACGTGATTAAATGCCAATGAAACACTTTCACTGTTCCACCTGCAGCCAGATTTTAGCAAGTTGTTTTATTATTATTTTTTTTATTTCCTCAAGTTGACTAGTGGAAAAACAGCTTCCAGGGATATAGGTTTCTGATTCAGCATTAATCCATCTTTCCTGACAAAGACAAGCTCCTAAAAGACTTCAGGAGGACTCTCGGCCTGCTCTTGATTCTCAGCCTGGTTTCAATACCCTCTGGTGACAGTGCTGCCGAAAATTTCGCTTACGCTCAAAAACAGACTAAATATCCCATGAATGTTTTGATGCTGCAGTCGTTTTTCTTCTGTTTTCTCATATAACATCTAATTGGACGGACAGAGCGAGAGTAAAACTCACAAAACCGACAAAACGCTTCAAGACGCGTCAAACGTCTCCAGAAGGGAAAGTTTTATGCTACGCGATATCGATATTGCAGTTGTGATTATTAGCCGATTCCAATACAGTCAACAATCCGATACAGTCAACAACAATAAGAATGAGAACAACCAACCCGGTTATCATTAACCAATCGGCGCTGCTGCAGCCAGCGGTGCTGGTGCACTGCACACAGTGGATGGAATATTAAATGAACACAAATTCAACAATGATCTTAAACATATGTCGGAATTTCAACTTTTAAACGGATAAAGCAGGCGAAGATTTAGCATCTGAAAAAGTCCCGACCTCAACATTACTGAAAATGTTTTTATGTTTATTAGCTGCTGTGTATGTGACAGGAAACCAGCCAAATATATTGAAATCTACCAAAAGGATGGCGCTTACAAATCCAGCCAGAATTGCTCCGGGTCGTTTATTCCAAGCTACAGCGACTTGCTGAAGGACGTCTCATCCGACATGTGATGGTGAATGTACATATTTGATCCTGGATGTGTCAACAACAAATCCAAACTTTCACACTGACTTCTTCTTTTTAAAGAAGAAGTTTTTTTTTTTATCATTCCATTATGAAAAAAACCCCCAAAATACACTATATTAATTACCAAATGCATGTGAACTCCTTGCCACTGCAGCTTTCACGTGGAGTGAGGAAAAAAACTATTTTCTGCAAACCTTCCAGATGGCAAAAGGGGAAAAAAAAGAACAAAAAAACCAAAACGGATCTCTAATATAAACAACTTCTCCTCCCTGGGAAGAACATGTAAACACACCGACACAGGCTCATCTCTAGCGATGCGCTAATCACGTGCTAATGTGGAACATAATTCAGTGTGTGAGATTGTGATTTTTAGGCTCCGCATATCATTGCCATCTTATTCATACTGAAAACTTTTTTTAAAAATATCGGCTTACGCAGATCGGAGCCGTGTGCAAGCGATGTTTATATCGCTGCGTTCCCGGACCGAGGCTCATTTAGCATGCCGTCGGTGTAAACAAGCCCCTTCCTTTGCTTCTGCTGTAAACATCAGTCCATCCAGCCCAGGCCTGTGCCCCCCCCCACCCCTGGCCTTTGTAGCCCCTCGAGCTCTCACATGACCCATCTGCTTCAGCTCTCTGGCCTTCCATGGGCCATTTCTGATCAGCACAAACAAACGCGCGCGCGCGCGCTCGCGCTCGCCAGGACTAAAACAGCTGCGGTATCTCCATTCTGTTTGGCGAGCTTCTGAACACAGAGGGAAACGCCTGAGATGAGAACTCCCTTCATCTCAGCAGAAAACACAGACCTGTTTTAACGTCCACAGCACATTTAGCTTCTGGAGGAGGATTTTTTTGTTGTTGTTCCGCCTCAAGTATAGAGAGGCGGGAAAAATTGTAGCTGTATTTGGATGGAAACGTTTCTATTTTCCCAGCCGTGCCTCCAGTTAAAAAGTCTGGCGCATCAACCGTTCCCCTCTCCACACCGAAAGCAAACGACCGGGGATCAAAACGCCGCGCCGAGCGAGAGGTCAAGCATTGGCGGTCCCGTTACCACGGCATCCAGCTGCCTGCCGTGTGGCTGGCGGAACCGGTCGCGTTGACTCGACGCATGTGGCACGTAGATGACGATTAGGCGAACGCAAACAGATGCGTACCAAGCAGACGGGAGGCATCTGGTGCAGTGACGACATAATGGCGATGATGCAATGTTGACCCTTGCGCATTGCTGCTGCCATGTGCCGCAGGAGCACACACACACACACACACACACACACACACACACACACACACACACACTGGGTAAGACTGATAATGTGACAGGACAGTAAAGCTGAAAACAGGACAACCAGATCATGAGACAATAACAACCTGCAAGATGCATTGACAAGAATGAGATGAGATCTGAGCAATAGCTTTTGAAATGCTAAATATCACAGTGTTTCTTTTTGTTCCCCACAAATGATTAAAAGTGTTTTAAACAATCTAATCATTGGGCAACGTTCCATTCCAGATTTTACTTGTCGATATGCAGTTGTGTTTATGACTAATTCTAAAGCGTCCCTAATGCCAAAAAGAGCACAACCTTCTGACTGCTCAATGAAGTTTTCTCAATAATCTCAACAATGCAGCAAACTTAGCTGAATGCCTTCTTCACAGTTTCTCAACTAAGGGTCAGACGCCAGCGAATGCCATTTGCGGTTCAGCGTTACCGGATTCAGCTATTCTCAGATTTTTCTGTGGAAGTCCCAATTATTTATGGTAAATGCTAGGATGGTAAAAACCAGCCAGGTCAGAGCATTCAACTATTGATTGCTGGAACCATGAACTTTGTTGAAGTTAAAAATTTTATACAATTGCTAATGTTTACCCTCGATGTATGTAACGCACCAGTTCGACGCTATGAAACTTACCAAAATCGCCGACATTGTAAACAGCCATCCTATGTTGCAAAGAGATGGAAGTGTCGATCTGAATGAGGCCACTGTTGGTGTCAACTCAATCTCTGGAAGAGTGACCAACACCGACTGAACGACTTTGTTCACTTCATCCGCTGCTATCGGTAGATCAACAAGCTGACTACAATTCTTAAACAACATCGTCATTTACAAGTTTTCCTTCTGTTCGCCAACTGACCCGGTTGAAATTCTACCTGAGGAATCAACTTCAATGGGAGAAATCCCAGGCAGAGCAGTGAAGGCAGATTAGAATCAAGTGAAACTGTTAAGGAAGGCAATGGTCAGGGTACGCCTTATTGTGTTTGTTTTTTTTTCATAAAGCATAACTTAAATATTCGAAAGAATAATGCAAATGGAGAGAAATACTTAGGCGCACTGATAGTGATCTTTGACTGGCATTTTTAAAGCAGCCAAACCAGCACCGTTTTTAGTTTTTCTTGCCGCTGACCGGCACAACAGAAGGCTGCAGATGTTAGCTTCAGCGGTTTCCACTGTGTGTATCATTGCACTTGACGGTATATTTGATGTTTGATCTAGTGAGACGTTCACTTATTATCCTTTTCAGAGGAGATCTCAAGTGTTTGTTCATTTCAGCTATTCGCCGTCAGTTGCAATCCCTACAAATATCCGCAGTATTTGTAGGGCTAGCAAGCCAGGCTAGCAAGCAGCTTTTTGCTGACTTTGCAGAAGCAGCAGAGCGGACGTCCCATACCGAGGGATTAGTCCTCGATGCAGCCATTCTGGGTCCCATTCCTGACCATATTTGCTGCATGTCTTCCTCTCTCTGTCTCAATGCGGTGAGTAAATGTCACCAGCGCCACACAATCTTAAAAACAAAAATACAAGATTATTTTTGGTCCTCTGATAATATCTAAGGCTAGGATACAGTGAGATTTTAACACCGGTCCGTACCCAAGCCTTTGAAACAGCATTTGAGTCCCAAAACATAACCGGGTACGATTTTGAGCCAGCTCTTCGGAGCCGCGGTGTGGCCGCTCACAGATTACAAATAAAGCTCGTGTCTTTTAATGAGGCTTGTAACAGTTTTGTTTCCGAGAACAAAAAGGTAATGAATTGTCTCCTGTGACTCTGTCAGCTCGTTGGAAGATAATAGTCTCAGACGGCAGCGAGTCAATGACACACAGAAAAACACGCTAACCAGCCATAAAAAGGATGTAAAAGTTCTAAGAGTTGTGTCTCGCTGGTACTCGAATGACATTAAGAAAACATTAAACGGCCCTTTGAAGCAGCACGTGTGTGTGTGTGTGTGTGTGTGTGTGTGTGTCGCTGAACGGCTCAGCCCAAGCGTGGCTGTCTGCAGTCAGTGTTTCTGTGTGTGTGTGTGCTTGTGTGTGTATTGTTAGCAGTTGGTTCTGAATGTGCAGGAAGATGGGAAGGAGGGTGCCCATCAGGATCTCTTCATTGTCTGCGTGATAATGAAGAGATCGAGACGGCAGGAGTGCTGCGGCTCGCTCAATGGAGGCATTAACATCTGGGTTCATTCTGTGTGCGAGAACAAGCGCTGTGTTGTGTGAGGCTTTGTTATGACCAACACTAGATTTCAAGTTGATGTTTTTACTTTAAACCAAAAGATACGGAAATACTCAAAAACCAAAACTGTTTTCACAGACAACTCCTTTTGAAACTGCTTCCATGGTAATGGAGAAAAGGACCAGGAACTTCCCTTTATTATTAAGATTAGACTTTTTTTTTTGTTTGTTTTATTTTCTAAACTTAGGAGCTGAGCTATTCAGGAGTTCCTTATAGACGCAATCGTTCACTCTCAGCTACAAATACCAGTTCCAGCTAGCTAAAACTAGATTGTTTCAGCTAGCTTTAGCTAAAACTAGATGGTTTCAGCTAGCGTTAGCTGGCTGAATGTAGCTAGCTGAAACCAGGTGAAACTCTGTGTGCTTGCTAGTTTCAACTGGCAAGCATTCAGGCAGCTAGTCTGAGCTAGCAGAAACTAGCTGCTAGCAGAAACTAGCTCAGACTCGCTAGCTTTCCTTGTTTGTCTTTGGTAGATTACAATTTCTGAGTTACAACGCCGCACACAGGCCACGCGTAGGCGTTACAACATCTTTGGCAACACAAAAACGACAAAAATCGCTTCCGAAAAATATTTTCATACAAACCCTTTTTTTTTTTTTTTTAAATCTGAAAGAACAGCTTGGGCTATCTCATTGATTATGAAAAGTTATTTTAACATACTTAAAAGTTTTTAAACATGTTTAGCCAAAAGTACATGCAAATTACAATTTTCAATGGGCTGAAAAACTATTTTCTAAATGCAGGTTGAGAAACAAGATAGCTGCTAAAGAAAACCTGGCGTAATTAACAAAATATGATTGTTGACTGACTTTAAATTGTGGTAGAATTCAGAAACTTCCAAGCAGAATATTTTTCTTGTTTCCAAACAGATACTCAATAAATGACCAGTTACAATTTACATCTATGGCTACAGGACACCGAACCTGACTCCGGCCCCAGGGCCCACATCTTCCTAGATCCAGCCCTGCTAAATGTGCGACAATGGCTGTAGCACAATGGCGAACCCTCTGGAGTCAACGGTGCAAGTCTCACTTTGGAAAGAAGACCCCCACAGCAACGCTCGCTTGAAGCCCGCATCCTCCAGCTCACGTCGGTGTGACGTGCCTCCTCTAATGCAGACAAGCCTCATAGTGTCTGCGCTCTGCACCACCCCCGCCGACCCCCGGCCCTGTCTGTTAGTTAACTGGTTCTGGCACCATCCAGCTTGTAAACCACCCCCCACTGAATCCCACCCCACTCAATGTCCAGAGTGGACACACGCCCATCCGGCCCTCCCCCTTTTCCTGAGTAATTGCAATAATCACTCAACTGAAGCTAATACTTACTTCATTAGGTAAATCTGTAAGGGAATAAGGAGGAAAAAGCACTACAGAGCACTATTTCTGAGCAGCGGTCGATTATGTTAGAAGTTTATTATGAGGTGAAGCTCATTCAAAAAAAAAAAAAAAAAGAAAGAATAATAAAACCAGTAAATTTAAACCTCTGCATATAAAAACTGCCCACATACAAACAACGATTTTCCATAAAATGAATCAAACTCACTTTAAATATAGTTCAGTACCTAAGTGGTTTTCCTTTGTTGCATATTTAGTCAGGGTAAAATCTCTCCTGCCCCCCACAAACAAAACCAAAATAAAAAGCTGCACATCACATCACACTTGCTGGTTCATGGAAAAAAGGACCAGCAAGTCCTGCAAGGCGACAGAAACAGCATTTAGTCATTTTTCCAGCGGCCACTGTGCGCCCAATCCAATCAGATAGAACACGCAGATTCTCACAAGGTAAAGTCTAAACAATCATCATCAGGCACCTCAAGAGTCATGTGCTGAGCGGCTGACTCCCCTGACACATAAACGCAACTCAGATGTTTCAGTCAAAGTTTGCCAAAAGTTGCTGCTTTGGCTATTTTGCCAGCTTGTCAGCTGGATGTCCTCCCCTCCTGTGATGTCATGGACCTAAATAAACACAAAGCAGGAAAAAGTGTGGGGATTTTTTTTTATTATTTATTCATTCTTTTTTTTTTAAGTGTGCCTTTTTCAAAACAAAACCGTGCCACTGTGAAACCCTGCAGCGTGAAATCAAACGCATTATTACTGGGTTCTGTTTTTAACCCCCTCAGTTTAAATGCGTTAGAAGGAGAGGAGACCATCCAAGTCTACGGAGGAGATAACAGGAAGTCGGAGATGTTGTGCAGGAATAATAATAATAATAATAATAATAATAATAATAATAATAATAATAATAATAATAATAAAGTCTGGTTAAGCTCTTAGAACTTGAGAGCTAAATATTCCAGATTTACGTCAGAGGGTTGCAGAGTCACATCCGGCTCAGTCAGTCGCTTTAGTGATGTGCGTGGTGCATTGATTTTGTTTTTTGCAGAGCGGCTTTCTCAGCCTGTGCTTTACGGAGACGGTCCCCCCCCCCTCACCCCTCCTTTCCCAGCCGCTCCCGGCCGCACTGCGCCGTGTTTACACCGCGATAAAAAGTTGCGCCGCAACCGAAACCACCGGAGCCGGTAACCCGACCCGACCGGACCGGACCGGACCGGCGCATCGCGCGCGGCCCCGCACCGCGATATTTCCAGAAAAACACACACATCTGCGGACAGCGCGAGCTGCCTCACCGCAACAGTTGATGCTCCACGCGCTCAGCGTCGATGTGGGGTTTTCTCATCCTCCCCCCTCCTCCACCACCACCACCACCACCTTTCCTCGGACTTCCTCTCTGCGCTCTCAGCCGCCACGACGTGAATAACGGATCCAAACTTACCTTATTATTGCGCCGATGATCACAGCCGCTACGTCCTGCCTGTTTTTTCCCCCTCTTCCACAGCAGACGGATCCAGCGGGCTATCCTTCTTCTTCTCTCCTTTATCTGGCGTTTGTTGTTTCTTTCTTCTTCTTCTTCTTCTTTTTTTTTTTCTGGTTTGACTTATAAATTATTCCACATCCCCCATCAGTCTCTGACGAGTCGGTCCGCGGTTCCTCTCTCCCGTGTCCTCTCCGATTTGAAATGTTTGGACTCAAAAAAGGCGAATCGTGCCATATGATCCTGTCATTCAGTTTCTGCACAGAAGAACTGGCTCCTCTGCGCGCAACTCCCCTCCCAAGGCTTTGTAACACGAAACCCGGAGTAGGAAGAGGAGGAGAAGAGGAGGAGGAGGAGGAGGAGGGGAAGAAAAGGAGGAGGAAAAAGAAAGAAGAGAGAGAGAGAGAGCGTAAATTTAATCCACTAAGTGGGACGAGCTGGAAGGATCTTGTCCGCCTCTCTGTCTCAGAAGTTTCAGCAGTCTGACGGAGAAACGTGAGCGCTGCGTCTCTGTGCCAGGCTCCGCTAGAAATGATGAGTGCTGCTGCTGCTGCTGCTGCTGCTGGTGCGTGGCGCTGCAGCGTGTGTGTGTGTGTGTGTGTGTGTGTGTGTGTGTGTGTGTGTGTGTGCCCCCCTTCTACCCCTGCTTGCTTCTGCAGTACGCAGCGCAGCATGAACCTGGGAGGATTTAAAAAAAAAAAAAAAAAGGGCACACAAACTCGTCTCCGCCCATTAGCCCCTATGAACAAGGGCCCCGACACCCCAGGGCCCCAACTGAAGCCAGTTTTCATTGTGTGCAAAGTAAAGGTCTGTTTTTTTTTTTTTTGTTTTTTTTTGAGGGGGTCCTCAACATGGAGTCTGACCCCAGACAACCCAGAGGTGCTTTCCAATGAGGGCCCCCTCATAAGCGAGCATTTTGGGGAATAGGGCTTTTTGGTCGGCGGTCAGTTCTGGCTCCAACTAAACCAGAGTTCTGCTCTGAGAGTTCGACCTGCAACATCTGGGGGGAGTTTGTTTGCCGATTGAAACTGTTTGCATTCTGTCCCGTTTCCACCACAAAGAGAGAAAATCGACTCCTTAGGGTTTTATGTCACGGATCTACAGAAGCCAAGAGTTGACGTTTTACCGCGTATGCTGTTTCCCAGTGGTTTTCTCTAGCTAAGGACTTAATCTTCCATTTCTGCATATACGTCTTTCCTATTGTTTTCTCAAGATGATGGGTTTTAAGAGAATGAGTCAATTTCTCAGTCTCTTGAGATATCAAGCTGGCTTCTCATTTTCTCGAGATAAGCTAATTTCCCGACGGTTTTCGCTGACATTTTCTTGAGGTACAGAGTTAGTTGTTTCTCGAGTTAGCGAGTTCGTTTCTCGATGATTTTGTGGAGATAACTTATATGACTGGTGTGCTTTATGAACATGCAAACAAATCTGATTTCACACTCGGACACCCTGAACTGGGCTCAATCGGGGAACACAGCCTCAACGTTTGCCACGTTTCCAGCTGGTGCCGTTCCGTCTTTGTAAGTAAGTCACGTTTTATTTGCACGGCACCGTTCACAGATAAAAATCGCAAAACGCGTGGGAAAAGCACATCGAACGCGACGTGAATTCAAAAAAAAAAAAAAAAAACATGCCGAAGCAGACGAGCGAATTCCTCTTGGCGACATGTGTAGGTGAAAACAAATCAAAAGTGGCCGAGTCTGGGAAAGAATGCACAGGAACTTCAGAGGTCGTGCTGCTCTTTTAATGTCAGTTGATGCTAATTTAACTGTCTGTTTCCCCACAAACACTCAGACTCAGAGTCATACGCAGCAACTTCTGTTTTAAGGTCCTGTTGTTTGAAGCGGTCTGGTCTGCCCAATAAAAAATGGCTAATGGACTGTTTCTTTGCGGCGTGGAGTGCTTTTGACCATACATGAAACATTTACAGAAAAAGAAAAAGCCACATTCCTCTGATCTGGACAAACAGTCATAATGAGCCTGTGTCTCGAACATCGACATACGGATGAAGGGATCGACTGTAAAGCGGGGTGTCACGGCCACCTTCTGGATCGTCGCCCGTCTGCGTCGGTGAGCGACAGATTCGGTCACCCGACGAAGCTTGGCGTCGCCACGAGAAGAGCTCGCGTCCGCATTTCCCTTCGCCGTTATAACGCGGACAAATTTAACAGCCCGTGTTCATGAAACAGAACCTCGCTCAGGGCAGCCGAGGTTCTGCAGGCCTTTTAGTTTAAACTTTCAGCATTCAGGGGGATTTAAAATTCCTCACAGTGGAATACGTTCGCTCAGATCACACCGAGACAAGTCGGGTTTTGCTGAATGTATTAAAGCTGCACGAAAATACTGAGAGATGTTCGTTAGCTACTCCGGCTTCTGCCTGTTATCCTGAGAACATTTATTGGTTGAAGCCTTTGGGGAATCGTGCCTTTTTTTTCCTTTTTTTTTTGCTTTTTTAATAATTTGTGCGTTCAAACTATATGTCGCAGCTTTGACAACCTGAAAACGTCATCCTGCTGAATTACATCCAGTCTTCTCCGGGAACAAAGACGTTACGCTCTCACAGGGACGCCGTCACCAACAGTCAGGTGCCGTCGGGTGCCGAAGTGATGTCAGAAAGTCTACTTTTGAGACACGTCGAAATGGTTTTATCTTGTCAGATGTGTTATTCATACATTTAGAATCAATAATACAAAAAGTCTTTGAATTTGTCATTGATGCATAATTTGATACCGTCAGTGTAAGTTTGCCCCGTCGCACTGGGTGAGCGAGGTCTTGCATCCTCAAAATGGGTTTGAAATAATTCACTTTAAAGCTGCCAGAGACTGAACTGAAAAGTTGTCACAAAGGCGATTTTAAGTTTTACTTTTAATTTGTTCAGTTTACAAACGCAGGCGCCACATTGCAACATTGATTACGGACGCACTCTTTCATCTGTGTCTTGTGAAACAAACGTGCCTCCACCGCAGCTCGCTACTGTCCACGTGAGAAGCGGCCATATTGGAACGAGAAGTCTGCCTTGCAAGTGATATCCAGGGGTAGTCGGGAGTTGCTCCCACTTTCCCGGTGGGAGATCTGACTGCAGAGGGCGCCCCAGTTGATTTTCTCCAACCAACTACTCAAAACTGGACAGCAGCAGATTGGGAAAACATTTTATTCATTGGCCTTTCGCTTCAGCTGATCATGGCGTCAGAATTTGGCTTTCGCGGCACAAAAACCTGGATTCGTCCTGCCTTTACCTACATCCAGCAGGATAATGTCATAAAGCTCAAATATTCTCAACCTGCTGTGTTAAAAATGATTAACTGAATTACTACACATATACTTTTGTGTAGTGACGGGTCTCGTCACTGCAGTCGAAAACGAAGTAATGGCTCCGCCGAGCCTGAAGGAATTTTAAAAAATCGGTGCCTTTCATTTGATACCGCAAACGTTGGGATTTGGAACTACGATGAATATGAGCCTTTTCATTTTCCTACAAAGAAAGAGGTGAAGAAAACGTGAAGGAAGATGTCAATGTTCCTCTTGTGTCGGTCTGCTGCCTTCCAGAGCTTCCTGTTTGCAGGCTGAGTTTACGTTGTCTATTATCCAACATCGGGAAAATAATTCAAAACAGATAAGAGCCTGGATTATGACATGTAGATTAGGTGTCCAGACTGAAAGGAAAAAAAATAAATACATTGTACATCATGAGTGTGGCTCTTTTCTACATTAAACAAACACCACTTCAGATATCGGCATAACCAGAGTCCATTGTGACAGAAATCTTCAGCTCAGCTTATGTCTACACTTTCCAGATGAAACCTGTTTGGAGAATACTGCAGCAACCCAAATCCTCTTTCAGACAGATTAGCAAATAAACTGGGCCAAATTATAACGTCCATAATCTGAAACACAGCAGGTAGCAGACAGTCGGTCAATGACTTGGGTATGTGTAGGGTTTGGGTTAGGGTTAGGGTTAGGACTATAATTTGGACTCTTTTTAAACAGTCTGGTAAAAATAATAAAAATACAATAAAACACCTCGGATCAAATCAAAGTCAAATATATTTGGAAGTTGATTTTTTTTTTTTTTTTGTTGGGTTGAAACTGGTCCTCTCAAGAGTTGAAATAAATGGAAAAAGAAAAAGAAAAAGAATCTCTTGAACAAGCAGGCCTCAACCTTTGCTTCGTGTCTCCTCCAGTCAACTACAGTTAGGAACCGAAAAGGTTGCTGGAAATTAATTTGCGGGGATTATTCTCGCCGAGGTCGACTGAAACGCACTTGAGGCGTATTGCCAGGAGAGGCAGTGGCGTGTGACGTTCCGCGGTTGACCTCAAGTTCAATTTATTACCGGAGCTCCCAGTCCGCTTCGCCTTCCCGGCTGTATCCAAAACAACTCAATTTAGCACCTGAAAAATAAACCCTCCCCCCCACTCTCCACACTCCTTCCACTCACGCCGCTCTCGAAACATTCAACGCTTTTCCCGCTCCACGCCGGCCTTCCGTCAGGGCTGACGAGCCGCAGAGGAACGTCGATCCGCGCCTTTAAGGACACGTTCTCTCCTTTTACGAAAGCGTCCCAAATATCAAGCTGAAATCGCTGGAGTTAATTTCACACCTCCAAATGGAGCCCAATTTCCCCCTTCTTTCTTTCTTTTTTGTTCCAGCACCTGCAGTGGGCGTGAAAGGACACGCTTCAGCCCGTCATGCAACGTGCAGCCGTCGACGGAGTGGAAGGGAAAAAAACTTTCCCGCCGTTCGCGCAGACGGCGTGCTGCGAGGCCCGAGAGCCCCCGGAGAGCGAAAGACACAAATTACCGTTTAATGGCTGACAGGGCGGCGCGGAAAGATAACGAATGACAGCGAGTCGGCGGCTCCGAGCTCGTTCGCTTCGTCTGTTTTTTCACAGCGCCCGACAAACATGAACAAGGACGCGCCATTTAATTGCAGCATTGCGGTTTTTCTCCCCCCACCCCAGAAGTTGATATGAGATGCTGGAAATATGCAAATCGGTTCCTTTTCTTTGGAAAGACCTTAGAAGGATCACTCTCCATGAATGAATCACAGGTTTATCAAACCTTTTTTGTATCAGTGCAGTGATTCATTAATGCAGTAACCAGTGCAGATTTAAAACAGTTTGTAAGATCGAAGGGTTGTGTGTTTTCGTCATTCTCATAACTTGCTTTAGTTTGCAGGAGGTGCACGCTAACTAAATATAGAGCTCGCTACATACTAAATGAGCTAAGTATTTTACTTGCTTGTTATTTACTTATCAAGTTAGCTCTCAGGAAGCTAACTAAATATTTTTGCTTGCTTGCTAAGTATTTAATTAGACTGCGAGCTAAATATTTAGTTAGCAAGCTAAATATTTAGGCCTAGTTGAACTAAATATTTATTATATAATTTGAATCTAAATATTGAGTTTGTGAACAAAGTAACTATCTCACACTTTAATATTTAGTCTGGAACTAAATACTTAACTTTGCGGATTCAAATAATTATTCAGCTATTAAATTAGTTTGGAACTACGATATGATGAAACACGGTGAAAATTACCACCCAATGTTCTCCCTTTACGACATGCTTTAGAAATCAAAATATGCACATAACTGCAATTGTTCATTGTGTAACTTTAAAAAAACGGCAGCCCAAAGCAAGTCGTTTGGAGAACACAGTGGAATTGCAGGACCAAGAAAACGTACTGAAAGAAATTTTCCATTAAATGTCCAGGCAGTAGTGGGAAAAACAAATGACTTTGTCAGCACTGCTGATTAAATGGACCCTATTAGCTGGTCATCTCTGTAAAAGCTGAAGCTTAGTTGTTTGCACCTAGATAACCGAAGTCGGGAGAGGCACCAGAGACGCAATTGTTGCTACTAATCAATATGGGAAGGGTTATGAGGTGGGGCTTCTTCTTAAAAGAAATCGCAACAACCCAGATGCTAAAGGCTTCGGCTAACTGTTAAAATTCTGCCGTAAAGTCAGAAAAATTGCGGCCAGGAGAAAAGCTGTTCTGAACGAACCGTGAGACTTCCGGGGGTGGGAGGTGAGAGGGAAGTCCTTTGGAACCAAATAGAGACGTTTGGTCCTAACGCACAGCTCCATATTCCAGAGAAATCAAACAGCATATCGGCACCAGCGCCTCGTTTCAACTGCCAGGCATCAGGATGGAGAAGAGGTGATTTGGGGTTGTTTTTCGGAAACGGGTCCAAGACATGGAATCCTCTCAGTACCAAAGTATTGTAGAGTAAAGAGCAAGGCAATCTATGCAAAAAGCTAAAATTCGTTGAAGCTTGTTAATTAGCGGGAAAGTGACCCCAAACGCAGCAGTCCCCCCTTCATCATGTCATACTCTGGTAGTTTGGGTTGTTTGGTGTTACAGACAATCTGGCCATTCATACCCACCGGGGCGACCTGTGGAACACTGACTATTTTAAAATGGAGCTGGGTCAAGTGGAGATCAGAATGGTAACATATGGGAATAGGGTGTATTGGTGTCTTGGTTTTCTTTTTATAATCCCTCCTCATTTGTTTCATTCGTGCAGTAAGTGTTTCTATGCTTTGTTCTTTATGTTTGTTCGGAACGGTCAGATTCTAACCTTCATTTCTTTCTGCAGGCGTGACAGTGATAAAAGTCCACACTTTTATCACCATTCATTTCCCTGGGGAAATAGTATTTTTATATAACAGTACAGCGATGTCCTAGGGGAATACAGAAACAGAGCTCTGTTTCTGTATTTTTCTCTTTCAGCTTCATTACGTTTTTTGAAAAACAATCTTTTTTTCTTTTTTTTTTTACTTTTGTCTCGTCAAAATTTCTTCAGTTTTCTTCTTAATCCTCTTCTCATTCTGATTTCTCTCCGCTCACCTAAGTTTGCCAACAAAAACTCCTCCAAATGTGAAGAAATGTGTGCAGCGCATAAAGCCGGTGGAGAATACGGATTAATCTGCGCCGTCAGCTGCCGGGACGGTGCGTGCCGGGCCGGGCTCAGGGAAATCCAGCGCCTCACATGGTTATACGTAGGAGGGATTAATTCTCGATTTACGATTCAGGTCAATCTTCCCCGGCAACAACAGAGAGATGAGGGTTTTTTTTTTGTTGTTGTTGTTGTTGTGGGGTTTTTTTTTTTTTTTTTGGCACATATTGATGGAAACTAACCCTCCTCCTGAAAGAGCTTGGGCTCAGAAGCAGCACACTCTCTTCAGACCTTTTACTTCTTTCTTCCTTTCATGAAATAAACAGGTGCGTTTGGAAATGCAGGAGTTACAGTTTAGCTCCACTTTCGGGCTGGCTCCGTCCCACAGCTGGCAGCATCCGAGGCCTTGTTGAGCGATAAGCGTCTGTAAAATAGCGGGCGTTTAGCACATCAGAAGGCAGAGTGCGGCTCTGAGACCTGGGTGGGGGGACGCTTGGGGGTGGCGAAGTCTTTTTAAAAAGCCGAGGACCGGTCGCCTCAACCCCTTGAACCGCTGCTCTCTTTGCTTTTGCTCCTCTCCGTTTGACCCTGTTTGGACTTTTTTTTTTTCTTCTTCTTTCCGTCGCAGGGAGATGTTAGGTTGACTCCGACTGAAACCCAGAGCTGACAGCAGTGTTTCTGAACGATTACCTAATTTCTGCCTCGACTCACCTGCCAGTGTCAGCGGGAGTTCGTGGCTTTGAATTGTCGCCTGCCGATGTTGGGAAATATTAATGAGAGAAGTCGGCTGTCGGGTATGGAGGGTATTTAAGATGTCAGATGACTGAAATGTTGACAGTACTTGGATAATGCATTCACCACCACAGGCTTCAAAAGGGGTTTTATGTGTTAGACCAACACAAGGTAGCACATAATTGTAAAGAGAAGGAAAAAGGAAACATGGCTTTCAGTTTGTTTGTTTTTTTTTGTTTTTTTTATTGCTAATTAAAACCTGAAAGTCTAGCTCACATTTGTATTCAGGGCCCTGAGTCAGAACTTCAGGGAAAAAACCTTCGCTGTATTTATAGCTCGGAGACTTTAGTTTCCCATTTACCAAAACAACTAAAGCTGAGTGAGATTAAGGATGTCTGTCAGCATCAATTTTTCAGGCGCTTAATCAGATCCTCAACTAGCTGTGGGATAGGACTTTGACTAGGCCGTCATAATGAGCTTCAGACACGGGGATTGATTAACAGCAGCATACGTTTTCCAGCACAGAAGTGACAAAAATGAAACATGAAGTGAAATGTGAAATTTCAAGCTTGTACGTCCTTGTTGATGTTTACTTGTCCCAAGCTTGAGATTTGAGGTGTTTTTTTTCTCTTTCTTTTAGCTGTTTCTGTAAAATAGTTAATGTGCTTAAAGGACATGTCAGAACTTGCCAAGTAAATTGAACTTTTTTCTGAATTTCTTCCAGTATGTTTTTGTTGTCATTCACAAAGGTCGTATTTCTGGAGTCCTTCTGTCAACTTCTTCCAAAGTTGCTATGAGCCTTTGGGCTGCTTGTCTGACTAATACTCACATTACCCTCCCTTCTTTCTGAAAGGTGAACACCCATATCTTGGCAGGCGTTTAAGTTGTACTTGACTCTCTCCACTGCAGCATGACCAAAGTGTAAAAAAGTTCCAAGATGGTACTCATTCAAAGACACTACATAGATGGTCAAATTGATGAATGACGGGGTGAAGCATATTTAGTAAGTCATACCTGACCCCCCCAACATTGAAGAATATTAGATGGGTCATAAACACGCTGGATGAACGGTAATGAATGGCCGATGGCCAGCAGCGGCAGCTTGATGCCAAACGGCCGAGAGGCAAAGATGTCACAATCAATCTGTTGGTCTCCTCGCAACGTCAGCGATCTGACAGAAAACCTCTCGGAGCCCGCCGCCGAGATCTGCCACGTTCCGTCTCGTCGCAATCTTCCGGATAAACATTTGTGGGCCGGAGAGGAGAAATGCGCCGTCTTCGTCGGAGATGAATGGCCCCCCGATGTATCACTGCCGCTGCGATCGGCCGGTGCTTAATATCTATTGAGATGAGTGTATTAAAGCGTGTCCCGTATGATGAGTGGCTTCCTCCTTCCCCCAAGACAGAAAAAGGAAATTACACCTCGGCAGAACATTATTTCATTTAACGCGTAAATTCATTAAAGGAAGATGGAGAGTGACCAGAGACGCTTTAATCATGTCTTCTTTAGAGGCCAAGGAAAATCGTAGAAGAATTGTCTTTTTACTGTGTCTTCACAAACTTAATGAATCTTTGCGTTCGGATGAAAGACTTCGCTATGGTTAGAAGAGAATCAAGGTCACTCAAATTGGACGTACGTCCGTAGGCCGGGAGGTATCCCGATTTTCCGAAAAGTCCGTAGGATAAATCAGTTCGATGCCAATGATAAACTCCTGGCTGGTCTCTGAGTTTCTTTTACCTAATTTATTGAAACCTTTAAGCCTATAAATCTTCTTTTAATTTGGATCTCTCCGTAGATGTGCTGTTCTTTGTCACCTAAAGGGTACCAACCACGCTAATTTATCATTATGTGAAAAGGGATAGTTTCGGAAGGTTATTAAATTTCTTAACGTCCCCGTCGAGGGCGTGCGGCACGTCAGCACAAAGGGGAGAACTGCTGAGAGAAGCAGGGTTAGGGCCCCAGAGAATCTTGTTTTTCCTCCTGCAGCTACCTACCGTGGCCCCCGGTCCCAAGTCGGTCTTTCCAAAGAGTCGAGTAGCTTCGCTTCCCTAAAGCTTCCTCTGTGTTTTCTGCAACGTCTGCCTCATGAATCTTCTTAGGGCGGTAATAAATATGCAAGAATACCAGAGTGCATAGGAGAGAAAGAGAGAGAGAGAGAGAGTCTCCACAGGCAGTTGCCTCCTACACTGACCTGTTCTCTTGTTGAAAAGAAACAAGCAGATAGTCTGCCTGTTGTTCATGCATTTTGATTCTTTCATTTAGAATGCCAGAAGTTTGGTCACCGTCTGAGTGAAAACATTCCTCGGCTTTAACAATATGGTCGTTTTGTTTCTTTTCTCTTCCCTCTCTCTCAAAAGGCCATTTTCCGCCTCCGGCTTGTTGGCGGTCGGTCATGAATGCACATCATTTGTGTCCACTGGTGGCCTGGGACAAAAGCTGCTGCAAACGCTGAACACAGCAAGCCTCGCCGGTCATGACGGGAGGAGGAATGCAAATGCGACTGCGTGACTGCGCGTTTTCCATCAACAGCTGACACTGCAAGTAAAACGGAAGCGATTTAACGAGGTAAGATTTGGTCAAGAAAACAAAAATTAGAAACAAGAGTTTGTTGAAAAGTGACAAAGGTCCTTCCAGAATAGCCAAACCCAAAAAAGCGCCGCTTTGTGAGCGAGACGTAGCTGGAGGACTTCAAAGGTTTTCGGCCGCTTGGCACAGAACATGTTCTGAAACTTCCTGCAGATGACGGCGAGCTTTGACTCGCCGGTCGCACGGCACAATATATTTTGATGACTGCAAAAGGCAGCTTTGTGGGAAAACAACATGGCATGCCATGACATAAAAAGTGGACTTTTTTTTTTTTTAAAGCTCCTAAGTCCAAATAAACATAGAATGACAGAAGAATTTATTAACACCATGTGCAGTCTGAGCCTGTATCCTAAAATCACCAGGCCCAGTCGCATTACACCGGACTGTGCAAACCTAATTGATGATATTTCTACAGATGTTCTTGAAAAGAGTTTTTAACTTGTGGAATATTAATAAATGACATCACTGATCATTTACCAGTTTTCACAGTCTAAGACTGTGACTGCAAAAAAAAAAAAAAAACGTAAGCATTGCGATGTTTTTACTGATGAAGAACAATTGCTAGGTATCATGAAGATATCATGGTATGTGCTGAAACTGTCCCCTCATATCTTAATGCGCACAATTTTCTCATGTTTGCAAATGAAAGAGATTTTGTCAAATAAATTCCCATCTTTCAACAGAATCTTGTTGAAAATATTGGGTGACAGCAAAAAACAGATGCTACTCTTCTACCTTTTGGCAAAAGCATCTAGGTGGAAGCAACAGAGCAACAACAAAAAAACGGATTACCACCCTGCCGCACTGCCCGAATCGAGCCTGTTTTTTTGTGCATCTTTCCTTCCCGGTGACATCTAATGCAATCATCCTTCAATCAGTGTTTGGCGGCGAAAATCTAATCATGCTGGTTTGAGGTTTCAGAAAGCCATCTGCTTTAATCCAATTCTTGACATGTATCTCTGTCGCAGTGCTCTCACCCCCGTCGTAACCACAACCCCTTTCAGTTGGCTAATTTTACAGATCCATCTCATCGCGGATGAGACAGATGTGAAGGCCTGACGGCGTTTGAATTCTAGAGACAGCCGCTTATGCCTCCCACACCCTGGCCTCTCCTTTTCCCCTTCCCCCATCCCGTCGAGGGAATAATCCACTGCTGTGACCTGAGTTGGCCTTCTCGGACGTCGTCAAACATAGGGTTTCTCTCTGAAGGGCTAAGCGGCCGTCCTTGCTACTATGTCTTGCGTTCTCGGGAGCCTGGGTGTTGCCGTGCATTCCCCCTCCCCAGACGGCCCAGAAATCCAAAAGGGCAACTCGCTCAGCCGTGAAAAACAGTCAAAATACTTACACTTGCCATAAATGCCTATAAGCTTGGCAATCTTTCATGCTTTATAAAGCTGTCCCCTGGAACACCGCGACACTGAAGGCCTCTGATAGGAAAAAAAACAAAAGACAAATGACTGACCGTGCCCTTTTCTAATCTATCAGTTTCTCCCAGAGCCTTTTGTCCTTCAAGCTCGTGCCACATATGGACCCAGCTGCCCGCCGCTGTAATTGCATCACCCTGAAAATGCCTCGGACATTATCTCAACTTGCTCAGGCACTTTTGTGTTGTTTTTTTATTTTCCCCCAATGACCTTTATCCCAAAACCCGATTTGATTGAGATCTCTCCTGAAATAATCTTGGCATACTCTCTTTCCTGCTCTAAATAGGGTTTGTCAAGTTCTCTGAAATCTCTAAAAGATCCTACCACACAAGCAGAAATAAGACGCTTACAGACAGATGTGGCATTTGCACAAGCCTCCGTAGAATCACTGAGCAAAATTCAGCCTTTTATAGGCTACGCTTCGCTGTCTGGAAGCCGTTGGCATTTGCAGATGATTTGATTCAGGAAAAAAGTTCCACATTTAAACACCTTGGGAAGGTGTAGTCGCCATGCCAGGCCACTAGATGGCACTGTGATTTTAACATGTCACTGAACGCCGATGCACTTTTGACCCTGTAAATGGTAACAGAATGAAGTGTTCATGTAACACACACAAACTTATCAGAAATTGTGCTATGCTAAACAAGTTAACGCAGCTCGGTGCTATCCATTGTTTTTGGTAACTGCAGAGTGCTTCACACCTCTGCGTGGGAAGTCGCTGAAAAGTTTCACTCTGACGCCCGGTTTCAAAAAGTCATGTACTTTAAATATTACTGTTTAACTGAAGAGTGGCTCAGTGCGAACGGGTCTTTCGGCCTCTGTTTGTAGCGTCTCCATCCTGCTGGGGACAAGAGGCTACTGGCACCATTAGGGAAACAGACTGTGGCCACTGGACGCAGACTTAAGCCCTATTATGTGGGAACTACCAGCATTTTGTTCGTACCCCCGGATGCTTGTACACATACTGCCTCTTTATATCGATATGGAGACAGATGAACATGTCAGTGCTCCTACCTTTGTGCTCTGTCTCCAAGAAAAACACGTCCGTCACGTCCAATAGCTCCTCTGTCTCTCAATATGTCTGGGTGTATGCAAGTCTGCCAAGCAGCCAGTACAGTATATAACAGTGCAGTTCTTCTCTGCTAAGAGAGCTGGATTGTGCTGTGTAACCACTTAACCCTCACTCCCCCCCACTCCCGGCCCCGTGCCACCCTCCCGTGGCAGTCCCAATAAAACCTGGATTATTTTTATAACACAACGTATGGCTGCCGACTTTACAGGCTCCCCTCCAGCTCTTGTGTGATTGAAAGCAGGGGGTGGGTGGACAGAGCAAAAGAGGAAAAAAGGGGGGAAAGAAAAGAGCAGGTCAATGCAGCTCCGTGTCTCCAAAAGGGCAGCATATCCAAAAACCATCAATGAAGGGCTTTTCTTCAGGGGAGGAGAAATAAACATTCTTTCACAGTCGTTTTCCTTTAACTTCAGTCTGGCTCTACGGCGGCTGAGGTTCCTCGCCGAAGCCCCCCCTCTTCGTGTGCCGCTTGTTATCAAGCAGCTTTATCTTGCTGAAAGGTCAAATTTAGATGTGCTGGTACACTTTCTGTCACCTGCAACAGACAGTGGCAATTCTGTGTGGAATCGTGGTAAATTACCTGTCACAACCTTTAAAATCCTTCTCCTGAAAGGTTTATCTTTTTTTTTGCGAGGACAGCAATCCTGTCGAGGTGCTTCACGTTCCACAAATTTTCCACAAAACCTTCAAATCAAGCAGGAAACTAAGACGTGCTACAAAATGTCGACACCTTCTGAAAATTGGTTTTGGAATTCGTGCAGATATTACAGCCCTCACAGCCCAGCGCCGCCCCGGCCTCGTGGGTTCGCGGGAGTTCCGGCACCGCCGCCTGCTCGCCACCCCAGACGCTCTCGCACACGCAAAGGTAAGACATACAGCAGAAAAAAACAGGTGACTTCCTGTCAGAAGTGGGCGGGGCTAATGTGATGTCATCAATTGAACATGACAATGTGATCTCTGACCTTGCATGTGGAAGTGTTTGAACCTTGATGATTCATGGCGAATAGTCAAAGTTTGACACTTAGCCACGCCCGCATGCTTTGATGTAGGAGAAATCCTTTGATAACTTTTGACCGACAATGCCTCAAGAGTGAGCTGAGTGATTCTGAAGTCTGTATCTGAAAAACTGGAGGACGAGTTCAATCAGATACGTCTATAAAACAGAAAATGACGGCTTTGATCCAAAAATGGTACCAAGCCAAATTAGCATGGCCACCAAGTGAACAGGTTGACACAGAGCAGTGCGAACCAGACCAGCTGAAATCGGAGCAAGTGTTGTCATTTAGTGTTAAATAAGACTACCGGACGATTTCATTGGTGCAAAGAGAGCACCAATGAACCTTGGCACCAGGAAGATTATACAGTTATTACTTTGGCATCTGCATTGCACTAATGTAAATTACAAATTGTTATATTTTATGTCCATTTTTATTGTGTCAACATTTTTTGACCTGATAAAAAGCTGAATACTGCTTTGTTATATGCATAGTTTTTCCACCTTTTCCAGGCTATTACCAGCTTCCAAGAAAAATGTTGTTAAAGCTGTGGAGGAGTTCGCTTATTTAATAGAGGTAACACACACGCGCGCACGCACGAACACGCACGCACGCAACCAATAACTCCCATTCATCTGCTTTCTAATTTCCAACCTATCGTCCTCTCTGTTCAGCTCCCCTATTCACCGAGTTAAATCAGGACACTGAACAAGAACCAACAGCCTGAGAGCCATGCCATGAATAAAGCAGGTAACGTAATTCACAAATAACTTGGTCTTCTGTCTAAAGTGCTATATTAATTTGCTTATCAACCTCTTGGAGTTGTGCACCGCTGTATTACTTTTTGTTATCACAGCTGTAAATGTGTCAGCTCCGTTCCCCCTTATCGTCCAAAATTGGGAGCGAACTTAATTTCCCGTCTTCCCTCTGCCGCGTGATAAAAATCAAAGTTTAGCGAATTATTTCCTCCAGGCGCAGCCAACTTTTCAGCCATCTCTCATCCGAGCGCGGTGCGGCGGAGGACGGTGACTAATTCCGTGGAAAATTAATCAAGGGAGACTGGGTGGTTAGGATGGAGGGATGGGGGGCCGGGGGGCCGCTGGTGGGTGGGGGGGCGGTGCAGGGGTACGTTCCTGGATAATTCAAATTTTAATCTTATATTTAGAAGTGGCGATAACAAAAAGTGAGGACTTATTTCTCTGATTGGAGACTGTGGAGTGGCAGTGCTTAAATTGAAATCCGGATTCGTCTCGCTCCATTGTCGGTGCGGCCGCGCCGAGAGGAGCCGGGGCAGGGTGGGGGGGAGGGGGCGGGCAGATTTTGCTGCTGCATCAGCATGTGTGCGGTAATGTGATAGCGAGGCCTGGCCACACAAAGAAAACACAACCAGCCCTCTAACAACCAAGTAAGACCCTGGGAGGGGCACTGGGACGGGGCTGGGGGTGCGGGGGGGGGGAGACGGATTGAAAGAGGTCTGTCGGCTGGGCGGCTCGGCTTCGGTCGTTATTGCTGTCTTCAGGTGCTGCTGGAAATATTGTAATAAAAACATGTGAGCAACATTTGATGCAGGAGGTTTGACCTCGAGAAGGAAATAAAAACGGTCTGCTGGCAAATCCAAGGCCCTTTTTTTTTCTCTTCTTCTTTTTTTTTTTATCTCTTCTGCCGCCACACGTCCCCACTTTTTACACTAGGATACGCCCTGGAAGCCGTTCGAGCTGAAAATGCGGATGTTTTGTTTTATTCCTGAAACGAAAGTCATAACTAGTAACAACTCGTAACAAAAAAGCCCGTCTTCTCTCTTTCTCTTCTAAACCAAAGAAACTTTGTTGCTGTTTTCCTCCAGCTTCTTTGGAAAAAACCCCCCAGCTTTTTTTTATTCTTTTTTTTTTTTTCCACGCAGAGCACTTGAAGGTAGCACTGCCCTCCTTAAAGCTCAACTTGTCCCACTTTCGACTGAGGTGCAGGCACAATTTTGGAAGTGACGTGGGTGGCAAATGAAGACGAGGTTTTCAAGCTGCCTTAATTCACTCTGCATGAGAGAACAAACAGTCCCTGGGACCGTTTCCCTGCTTGAGGTTGCTCGGAGGCTAGTTTCAACGTTTTTACTGTGCGGTAGATTAACGAACAAAGGTTTGTGTGTTGAAATCCAGCTGCAAATGGGGTGTGCACTTAAATTGAAACGTCTACAAATCATTGCGCTTAATATGACGCACTGCTAAAGGAAACAAGCCGACAAAAAGCACCCGAGTAGCAGATAACTGTTCAGTAACAATAGCTGCTTATTAGGTACCAATGATGTGCATGTGGGAGATTTACAAGCTCTTTATTCGCTATATATGGACCTAATAGCCTGGCCATTGCCTTACTAGGCAAACTGACTTGATTCTCATCTCGGTTTATTGCTCCATCTGGGATTTCTCCCGCAGAGTTGGATTCCCCCCCTGTAGAATTTCAACCAGGCCAATCAGCAAAGAGAAGATTTTTATTTTATTTTTTTCAAATTGTGGGCTTCCTGTAGAGGTTTGTAGTTCGTCAAAGGCAGCAGAGGAAGTGAACAAAGCCATGCTTGGTTGCTCTTCCAAATATTGAGCAATTAAGTTCGGAGCAAGAGGAACGTTTGAGACATTTTATAGCTGGGAAAATGTAAATGGTATCAAGTATTCTTTTAGACAGGGTATCAAGCTTTAGCACGGTGGCGGCCTAACCTACCTGGGTGGCATGTAGGTGAGTCTCTATTTATAGACAAATTCAGGTCAGCCTTTGACAATGATTGGATCAATGTAAGGGTTCACAGTGGTGTTCAAGGCCATCAGTAATCAGAAATGTGTTTATTGCAATTGGGTGACTCTAACGTAGGAAAGACACTCTTAATAAACCACCTTAAAAGTAGATAACAATACGGCTTAGCAATGACTGGCTGCCAACCATAGTCACTAAGTAAGGAGTTTGCTGGCAATGGCTGAGTAGAAATCTGTCTTTTATCCAGGACATTGTCCGTGACACTAAACTTGTCATCTAACGGCTCAAAATGTGCTTCATTCATCTGTCGGCAGTCACCCGTTGATCAACGTGCCTTTGGCATGGTGACTGCAAAAACCATTGACCTTCTCACGAGGACGTGGCGTTCCAGCGTCCTTCATTCCACCAGGGTACAACCTTCCCGCCGGTGATGACAGCAGAAGAGGAAGTGAGCGAAGCCGTTCAGTCCGCTCACTCATTCCTAGTTTGAATACTGCCTACAGTGTCCCTGAGGAAGCACAAAGAGTGCTTTTGTGACCGGAGCCACTTCTGTCCTAAAGACGCAGAGATCAGGAGACAGTAACGGGGCGGCGTCACCGAGACCTTATGAGGAGTGGGGGGAGGAGGAGGGGTTGCTTTTTGCCCTACTTTTGCCATGTGCTCGGTTTCATTTTGAAAAGAAAGCCGCGCAAAAATAACAGAGCAAAGTAAACATTAAAAACCTGCCAACGCCGCCTCTAAATTAGTGCAACCACCGAAATCAACAAAAGGACACAGCTTAATGAGTTCAAACTCCCTAGTTTTATTTTATTTTTATTTTTTTTACGAGCAGAGGATGAGAACTTTTGAAACAAGCTGCCTGTCCACAGCTCGACGTAACAAGACTGTTGGGTTTAAAGATGCATTTCAGGACCAAATAAAACAGTAATGTGAGGACCGCACAGGCAGATCATCAAACCATCTAACAAGCCGAGACAGACTAAAGTGGAAGATGATTGGGCGCAAGGGGACCGCTGACCAGTAAGACGAATCGCCTGCCTAAACTAATGGACTGCTTTCTTAATGTTTCAAGAAGAAAACAAGCTGTTTCGCTTTATGTCAGTCTTAACGCACCTTTTAAGTGCAGGAGCGGGTTCGCGCGGTCATTACAGCGCTGCCAAAGGAGCTTTACAGCCTGGTGTGATGTACGCTGCCAGGTAAAAAAATATGCCACTCTTCAACAGTTTTCCAGACCTACAATTGCAAACGTTGATGTATTTCATGCAGTGGACCGAAGCAGTGAGGCTGAAGGAACATTGTATGACTTTATTCATTTGTTTCTTTTGCAAATAAAAACATGGTTTTTCGGTCAACCTCAGTCAGAGCGTCGTCCACTGCAATTGTAACTAAGTTTGTTGAAGCATGACTGCACCAGTTAGCCTTTGTTCTACGCTTTGCTTCATACAGAAGGTCTATCTGAAGATTCTCGGCCATCTGTAAAACAGAAATTTGACGTCATCTGAAGGGAGATGAGAATAAAGTGGATTAGGTTGGGATGGGAATAGCTACACTAGCTTTAAAAACTCTAGCTATTTCTGAAACTCCGCCTCCAGGAATTCAACACGTCGCTTTATTAATGTTTTTACCAGCGTTTCACTGAGAACTAGCTCTTTCGATGAGCTCACAACAAGTGCAGTTCCACCAGCTGTTTGCCATGGGGATTACATTATGTTTATTTTTTTTAAAAACATGCATGAAAGAATCAAGGCAAGACTCCGGGTTTGTCTTTGATGAGGGAATAACTTTATGATTATGTGAATCTCAAAAGAGCAAATTATACATAATATTGCCACTTTGAAATAGTGAAGAAGTACACCACAATTTACGTTTCTAACAACAATATATATATATATATATATATATATATATATATATATATATATATATATATATATATATATGTTACAAAGATTTGGGGCCTTAACCTTAATGAGACAGGAAATGGGCGAAGAGCAGCAGAAGGCTGGGCTCAGGACTGACGGCCTTCGTGTGTTTGGGGCGTCTGCTCCACCGCTGCTCCCCTGGCTGCTCCCACAACCACACTTTCTGCTTCCACTTCAATTTCATGTACAACCACAAAGACACCTTGACTTTTACTCAGACGCAGACCTGGGCACACCCCATTTAATAAATTGGAAAATATTTTGATTGAGCGACCCGTATCCCGTTACTACTGAGAACATGCCAAAAGATTTTCAAGAAGATAGAAGAAAAACTGGAGTACAAGCATTTGATTACAGGATTTTAAAATTTTTTGTATTATTTGGGGATCATAGTTAAATGGGCTTATACAATGATTTCAGATTCTTATCAGTTATGCTTTACTTCACTAATTGGTCTCATTAAAATCCCAATAAACACACAGAAGTCGCAGCGTCACAACATGCGTGAAAATATTCACTCCTTTACAAGCCGCTGGATCTCACCACCGTTTAGCATTTCTCTGCTTCGAACTCTTGTTTCCGGTGTATTCCTCAAACGCTCTGTGTTGCTGTACTTATCACGTGAAACGCAGAAAGCTCCAATATTCGGAGGATTAGGATGTGGGACTGACTGAAGGCTCCAGCTGCACCAGGCCTGTGGGGTGGGGGTGGGTGGTCAGGGTGGAGCAGATGTGTGTGTGTGTGTGTGTGTGTGTGTGTGTGTGTGTGTTTAGGCTGGCGAGGAAAAGTAAAAACGAAGGAGCGGAGAGAAACTCGCGCCCCAAGGCCGCGCTGGTTTCATTAAAACACTTCCTGGTCCTGAACTCAAATCCCCCACTCGGTCGTTCCCCGGGGGGAGGCAGCCGCCGACCCGGGTTTGAGTTCGCCTGCGTGATTGGAGCTCATCGAGCTGGTGTTACTTTATTTATTTATTTTTAAAAAAGAAAAGCAGAAAGATAAGTTGTAGCTCGACGAACAGAGCGGTGGATAACGCTGCGTACGGTGATATAACAGCTCCATGTGACTCTTCTTCGGTTCTGTTTTTCCTCTCTGTCTCACGTACACATTTGTAAAACTGTTTACAGACAAGCACACGCGGAGCTCTGCTGCGCTGTCTGACAAACTCTGGTGGGATCAGGTGGAGATGAGAACAGAGCATGCTACTCTCCGCTGGTAACCCGAATATGAAACACACACACGCACACGCCCACACACGCACACACACACACACACACTGGGTGCTTTGTTACACGGTTCAAATTTGGTTCAAAAAGCGACACGGACGCACACTAAATACACACCCGTTGTGCTTGTCTGTGCCTTGATCCAGTGAGGCTGAGGTGGGAGGGTAAGGGGGGAGTGAGGAAAAAAAAAAAAAAAAGGGACCTTTTGAAATGTGAGACTCTTTTCCATCAGCAGCCCCTGTGTTCCCTCGGCCGCCAGGCCAGCAGCACAGTGGCAGCAGAAGGAGAACACGGGCCTCTGTTGTCTCCGCCGCAGCCCTCCAGATAGGTTTTGAAACCCCGTCTCCCGGTGGATGCAGCAGGATAGAGGTCTTGTTGTGCAGAGGAGCATGTGAACACACTGCTGACACAAGCGTGGTTCGCAATGTGACTTTTTTTTTCTTTTTTTTTTTTTAAATATAACAAGGTTCGCCTTTTGTTTTTTGTTTTTTTTCCGTCAGAAAGGTCCACATTGAATGAGTGCAAGTATTCGTTTACGTCACGTTAACAGGACTACCAGCGTGTCGCGTGTTCAGGTGCACCTTAAAGCTCCTCCCCCCCCCCCCAGCTCAATTTTTAAAGGGGCAGTACTAAATGTTTTCTAGAGCCATTTCGTAGCATCAAGTAGATATGTTAACTTCAATTGTTAATGCTTAAAGGAAATTTGACTTGGTAATTTAAGGCCGTGAAATTGGGCTTCTGTCTCTTTAAGAAACCCCTGCTCTGTTTGAAACTCCGTCTTCAGGAAGTCGTCACAACATGGCTCCTCTATTAATCCTTTAACAATGTTTTTACAGCATTTCACTAAGAAGTAGCTCCTATAATGAGCTCAGCTGATGCTCAGTTCCACCAGGTGTTTGCTAATTGCTGCTGGCTAGTCTGAAGGAGCATATTAGGGCAGTTGTGGGGCAGGGTTGCTTTGTGCGCAGAAGCTTGGAAACTCTCTAACGCAGCACTATGTCTAACGAGGCGTTTTGAAAAGCTGAATGGTTGCCATGGAGATTAAATGATTTCTCAAATATTTATGAAAGAATCAAGGCAACATTCCAGGTTTGCCTTAACATACTCTGTTTAAATGTCTGTCACTTTGTTGCCGCCTTTAGTTAAACAAAACACTGAACAAAATTTCGACGCTTTCTCCCGTTTATCCTGAAGAACGTAGCTGAAGCGGATTAGCTTGTAGGTGGCGACTGAATAGAAAATGGCTGCATTCCTTGTGAACCCGCGAATAGAGTCTGAACCCATAGATCTCAGAGATGCGATTAAGACGACAACCTCTATAAGATTACAGTGTTTTATTTAGTGAAGTGCACACCTGTGTGTACTTCACACAGGGTGGCATGTTTTCTACCACCATGCTCTTCATGGTGGTAGCGACACCCTGTGACCGCGGAGTCTGACCGCGGCGCGATCTGCGGCCCGAGTGATGAAGCTTTGGAGATGAGATTAGGGCATGTGGGCGATGCCTTCCGCGAATGTTGCTTTGCCAAAACCATCACATTCCAAAGGAATGCTTTGTCAAAGACATCACACCTTATGTACTGGAAACCTGCACAGATTTCTTATCCTGCCTGACATGGTTCGAATATGCCGTTAAGAAGAAGAAGAAAAAAAAAAGCGATCAGAAAGATGTCAAACAACTTTTTTTTTTCTATGTTGCGGAATGCGTCGCGTTTTACTTTTCAAACAAATCTGTACGCAGTTGGTGTGTTTTCTATAAGGCGCTCTGTCAACGTAAGTTCGCTCACCGGGAAACGACGTTTGAGAAAGAGAGGGACAAATAAATGGCCTCCCGGGTCGCCATTCATCATCTGACAAGAACAAGAAAAACTAAACGGACACATTAAAGAAGAAAAACAGCAACTGCTGTGAAGCTGGAGAGAATATCCACAGGAATTGCCAGCTATCGCTTGGAACTAAACAACAAAACAGGTCTGCGCCACAATGCCAGGTGTGAACGGGTGACATAATGAGCATCAGTATGGGATTCAAACATAATGGTAAAGTCTATTCAGACCTGATGGAGGGAAGCTTGACAAATAACGCCGGGGCCCGGTGAAGTGGGGCTCCGTGAGATGAAAGCTGAGATGCAATTTGCAGGGCTGGAGCCTCAAACGGCCTAAAATAACGAATGGGCTTGATTTAAGTAGCGACCAGGTTGATCCTGTTGCATCACCCACAGGCCAAGTTTGTGTATTTACCTTACTGGGTAGGAAGAGAATGTATTTTTTTTTTTTTCTCGCAAACATTTCTCCTCAAAATTGACTCTTTGACTTAACTGGGTGAGATAAAAAAGTCAAGACTCTGTTCAGTTCATCCACTACTACTGATTCACTCTTTTTTCACTGCCAATATCAGGCCATAAGGACCTGATATTGATCCATTAAACCAATATCAGGACCGATACAGATACTGATGTCGAATCGGTGCATCTCTTGTCCCTACTGTTCAACATTTACTCCGGTTATCGATGACTGTCTTTGCTGTGTCACCTTACAGTTACATTAAATAATGCTGATTTATTTGTTTTCTGTGTCCTTGTCCTTGCTGATATCTTTGTGCAATGAAACCCTTTTTAATCCTGTGCTAACTCTCTGTGAGCTCCGGGTTTAGCTAAAGGATGCAGATGAGTCCAGTGTGACTGATGTCCCACCAGAATCGTCAGATTCTCTAGAACTGAGTGTACTAAGGAGGACTGCATACATTTAGGAGTAAATGTACTTATCCTAGTGTGTGTGTGCATGGTTGTTTGTTCTGTTTGTCTTTGTGTTGCCCTGCGACAGACTGGCGACCTGTCCAGGGTGAACCCCGCCTCTCGCCCGGAACGCAGCTGGAGATAGGCACCAGCAACTCCCGACCCCGTTAGGGAGAAGGGTGACGGAAAATGGATGGATGGATGTACTTATCCTGGTTTCAGCCGCTTTATAGATTATTAGTTTCGTTTTCTGGTCTACACGTCGCATATAACGGTAGAGAAAGTTCTGAAATGATTTACCTCATTGCATCGTAGAAACAGGGATTTGCCGACTATACCTTTACTTCACGTTTATTTGATTAACTTAAGTTTTCGATTCATGGTCTATTATCGTATCTTTATGTACTTGCACACCACCCTGCACTCTTGCGTGGATTCCTCGTCTTTTGCTCTCGGTGAGCATCTGTCTCGTCTTGAGGGCTTCGTGAGCCCTCTGGAGGTTTTCAGATCTATTTAATGCACCGCAGCTACCAAAGTCCCCCACTCATCAGCTGCAGAGTGCTCAGGCGTAAACAGGAACCCCTCAGAGTTGGTGAAACAGTTTGGGCTCGGTCCGCGCTCGATGGTAAGTATCCCTACGAGAATGCGTAGGGATCGTCCACGTCTCTGCGACACGGACATTTTGCATGTATGAGTCTTACGAGCGCGGACTTGAGATGAAAGACGCTGTGCCAAAACACATGGAGAGAGAGAGAGAGAGACAGAGAGAGAGAAAGAGAAAAAAATGGTTGAAAAGATAGAAGCTGAGAAAAAAGGATGCAAATGACCAAGTCAGGACTGTGGGAAATTGACTGGAATTGGTTCTTTGCAGGAGTGCGCGAGGCAGAGTCGCCTTTGTGTGAGCAGTTCAAAGCCGGATGTGTCTCAGCCGTAATGCCTTCAGATGCGGCGCCTCGCAGAAGAATTCACGCCACTTGAACTTTTTTTTTTTTTCACCATTTCATCTCGCCACGGATACAAGTTTTAGATGATTCGAATCTGATTTGGTGTGATGGATCGGGAAATGGAATGAAACACACTGAAATTCTGTTCCAGCCGCCGACGTCGGTCTGTTACGTTTATGTGACAGTTGAACGCAAGGCGGCAGAAAAAGGATTTCATGTTGAAAAATCTGAGAATGCATTTCATTTTACCCCATCTGTGCTCTGGTAGCCCCCAAAAAACTGCTGTAGCCAAATGCCTTCATGAGAAATGGTCCATCTATGTCTAAATGAATCTCAGTATAAATCCAGCCGCTCTGGGAAGGAAAGCTTTTCTGCAAAACAAAGACTAAAGGAGCATTCACGCCAATTCTCTTTAGTCTGCTTCAATCAAACTAGTTTGTTTGCTTATAAAGTCCGGTTCATTTGGGGAGGTGTGAATGCGCAATCAATGCGGAACAAAAAAGCGAACTCTGTTCCGCCCACAAACCTCGGCCTGTTTCGGTTGACATAAACTTTGGTGCGGTTGTATGCGTATGTGAACGACAAGCTCCGATAATAGGAAGTGAACTACAGCACAGGGGATTCTGGGTAAATACAACCAAAAGAAACTCTTGTGTCTCGCACTAGCGGGAGAAACGGTTCATGGTCTTTTGCCAAAGACAAAGGAGAAATCCTACAACCACTAAAACCTGACGCCACTGCATTTGGCTGATCTCTTCCTCAGATATTTTCATGTCGTTTCCTTCAGGAGTTGTTGTTGCAGCGCCACCGCAGGCAAGGAGGGGAACAAGTTTCTCAAAAGGGTTTGGTTTGTGCAGTGTAGAAGCTGGAAGTGCAACAAATGTAGCAATTTTTGTCCCAAAGTGAACCAGAAAATACCAGAGTATGAGACGTGACAACATCCCAAGGAGTACAGCAGGTCTGAAAGACAGTTGTAGAGAAGTTTAAAGCAGGTTTAGATCTTAAAGCAGAATCCAAACCTTTAATCAGCAGCTCATAGAGCTCATCCAAAAAAAAAATGCTTCAAACCTACCATGCTCCTTCCTGTGTACTGACAGACTGGGCAATGAGGCAATAAGAAGAAAGTCAGTCATAATTGTATTCCACTTTGTGTTTTGATCCTTCACATTAAATTCCAATAAAAACATATGTTTTTGCTTGTTATGAGGCAGAATGTGGAAAAGTTCGCGGGGTCTGAATACCTCTGTAAGCCACGGTGTGTGTGGTCAGACTGGAGTTCTCCATTCAACCCATCGACGCTCCAGGAACAAATTAATTCTCTAGATGTGCAAACCCCAAAAGCTACGCAACTCTTATTGCAAAAGTAATTCAGCCTCTAGGGGGACTGAATATGAATGCCATATGCTATATTTTTCAGATTTTTATTCGAGGAAAAGTTTTGGAAAAAAAAGTGAAAATGTTCCTAATTTTGCCCTACTTTCTTTGGGGGGGTGAGGGGAGGATACTCATGCAGAACTATGACAGAAACACCAATGTTAGTGATACTAACTTGAAAAGCTGTTGGGGGAAAAAAAACCCCTAATAAATAAAACCGTGTTTCAAATGCCACCGGATCAAAGAGAACAAGACGACGTCAGACGGGGAGACTTATCAGCTTGTCCTCCACCCATTCAGCTTCACCCGAGGGAGCACGGCCAGGTATTAGCAGCAACGCTAGATACGGAGGGAGAGTGAAACACGCCTGTGTGTAGAGAGGCAGGAAGAGAGAGAGAGAGAGAGAGAGAGGGAGGGGAAAATATAAAAACCTATGTGGTCTGGAGAGTTAGACAGAGCAGGAGACGTTGAAAGGAAGAAGAAGAAGAAGAAAAAAAAAGAAAACAGATAACTGCTAACCGAGAGGACAGAGAGGAAATAGAAAACTATCTTAGGAAATGGAAAGAAGGCTAGAAGAGGAGATAGAGAGGGAAGAAAGCTCAAGAGGCAGAGAATAAGGTCGCATGAGCTGAAAGATAGCGAGCGCGTGAGACGAGAGCCAGAGGAGGCCGGGTGGCAGGCAGACGGAGAAGTGGACGTCTCAGGCCATTTCCTGTGATGATAGCCACAGGCTTCACTTTTTGTCAATTCCCGCCGGTCCAACCACACACCTACTGAACCGCTCCTCTGCCACCCTATCACACACACACATATACACCAACTCGCTTTTTTTTTTTTTGGAGCCTCACAATTTTATTTCAAGACAAGCTGTGTCCGGCTACAGTAAAAACCGATACAATGGAGTCCAGGAAGAAAAAAAAAAACCCCCAACAAAACACACATGTTGCTCTGCCTAACTAGAAGAACGGTGTTCTTGAAAATAATTACATCTCATTTTATTCATTGTCACCGAATTACCCGCTTGAGCGGCGGCGCACAATGGCGCCTCGGGATGCATCTGTGCGTGGAAGCCGCTGTGCGCGCGCGCGTCTTCTCGTGACAGAGACTTGACCGACTTCGTGCCGCAAATAGGTTTGATCTTCCCCAAGAGAAACGCTTCAAACTGAGAATCTTTGGAATCAGTCCGGTGCTCGGCGGGGAAGCTAAAGCTGCGATCTTAAGAGCAGTCGTCCTCGTCTAACCGAAGCCCCTTAACATTTGCCGTTCACACGCGCAGGCTGTCACGTTAACGGGGGTCAACTTTAACGTGACTTCACGTCAACAGAAAGCGCTTCACTGTTTCCTCAGAAGGATAACCCAATCTCCAACTTATTCGTCTACGAAGCTCTAGCACTGGGTGATAGAAAAGTCAATAAATAACATGTAGCTAAAAACCGACATTATATACATATATGTCTGTCTACACCGAACGAAGAGAGCGATAGCTTTAAGTTGATTTTAGCATACTCCTCCAAGCTCTGAGCCCTGGTGGCGAAGCGCGCAGACTGGCAGAGCCGGATTTTTGTGTCCAGTAATTATTTCCAGAGTGAAGCTTACTCTTATCACTGGACAGACAGACATTCCCCCCCCCCCTCCCCAAGTCTGGCACCAACAGGTGCCAGTTTTGCAGGAGTCTTTCAGAGAAAGTTTCCCTCCTCGGCTGAAGCTAAGCCGTTTCCCCGGGTACGGCAGGCTCCTGGTTTCTTCTGCTTCATTTCTCCATTTTGTTTGTTTGTTTTTAAATTATATAAACTTTTTTTTCTTCCTTTTGACCCCACCTGTAAATTAGACTTATGCCAAAAAGAACCAAACATTTCACTCATAGCAAAAGTGAGATCATTTGCTAATGGAACTTGTACTTTTCATCTTTAGAACAAGCTCACAGCTTGATGAATTGTTACTTTTAAATTAGTTTTGTCTCGTTTCAAACATACCGAGATGGTTGGACAAGAAAACCAAATACGCTTGGCACAACTTTGTGTTTTTGCAGCGTTTCGTCTTGTGCTTCCCTTTAAAATCTCAGAATTATGCATTTTTAAATACCAAGCGGTTTTATAGAGCAATGCTTCCTTTTATTTTGTGGATTGTGAAGGAAAATGTGCGTTGTGTGTGTGTAGGCGTGTGTGTGCGCGCGTGTGTGTGTGTAGGTGTGTGTGTGTGTGCGTGTACGTGCGCGAAGCCGTTTGTTCAGACTCTTGGAGGCGATCCGACTGGAGACAGGAAGAAGATGTAGTGGTAAATATTTAATGCTATCCATGTGCTATTGTTGCCCTGCATTAGGCTCAAGGCACACATGAAACCTGGCAGTTATGAAGCACAGTCGCACTGCAGCGGCGGAGAATACGGGGACAGTAGAAGCACGGAGGGGGATAAATCTGGAAAACTGGTCTTTTGCTCCAGGTTCAGATTTATTTTGTTTGTCAGGCAGAGGAGTGATTGTTCAATAAAGTGCGCAATAAAAAAGTGAGGAAAGGCTCGAGGAACTTACGATTTCAGCTCGGAAGCTCTCTGGAGGGTTTGTTAGACACGGCCGTGTAATTCTGATGTCTGATATTATTGTGTAAATGTGACAGATCGGCTACATGTGAAAACTTGTATTGGGCATAATGCTGCGCCAAGAGACTTGCTAAAGTTCACGAAAGACAATTTAAAGAGGCTCGCTTACAGGTTGAATTTGTCCTATTTTTAAGCAATGTGAAATACGACAGATTTTTCTGTATTGATCTACAGATTGGTTCCATTTGTGCCACTGCTGCGGAGGCAGATAACCTGAAACGGTAGCGAGCAAAAACAATTTGTACTTACTTCTCCTCCCAGCAGCATGAAATGCACCAGCAACTTGTTTTATTAGCGTCAGGATTGAACTAGTCTCCCTATATAACTCTGGTCTTAACTACGAACAGCAGCAGGAACATCTGTAACCACTGTAAGTCGTGTTCGACTGCAGCGTTGGTGCAGAAGAACATGTTATGGGTTTTTCTTTTTCTTATTTAGAAAGTTGGGGTTTTTTTTTCTTGATTCAGAACCGCGAGTGTTCCTGTAGCCGTCAGAGAAAACCGAAATAAAATGTAAACAGACCGACTTGTCCATTTACAGAAGGCGCGTCGAACTCGTTTTTATTTTGGGGCGTCTCAAAAGTCGGAAAGTTCTTAAAGGGCCGGTTGTGCCAGAAGATGTTCTTCATGTAACCCATGAAAGCTCTTAAAAATACCATTAAGTAACTGTTTGTTTCAACATTCAGTAAGTGCTTCTTAAAATTAAATAATATTGAACACCTTGTCACACTGATCAGTCCATCCAGGATTTCTTGATTCATTTTGTGGGGTTATTTTTGTCAAATTTTGTTGGTGCTAATTTAGAGAGCAGGCAGGAGGAGTGGAGCATGTTCACCAGCTTAAAGCGGCCGCTGAGGTCATCAGTACGGTTGATACGTTCAGCAGAAATTGAGGAAGATCACGCGGAAAGCAGCAGCTGACTGCGTGTGCTGACTTGCAGAGCGGAACCTTCCATTAATCCTCGCGATGCGCCAAGACCTCGTTTGACGGCGGCGGAGCGAGTTTCCGTCGAGCCGTAATTAAACCTAAGCTACCGAATTAGAACGAAGCCTTAAAAACTTCTCGCTTTCTTCAGTTCTGTTTTGATCCGGAAATATTTGTGAAGCCTTGTCTCATCGCCGGCATAAAAAACCCAGCCTAGCGTGAATGCTGTCTCATTAGGGATGGGGGGGGGGTAACGGACTTGGCTCTCTGAAAGTCTTGTAAGGGTGTGTGTACTCGTTTATGACAATGAAAACTATAGAAACCAAGGAAGTCCAATTAACTTCATCAAAGCAGATGTATAGCATCAAGCCTGCTCCGCGGTGTGCCTGCCTTTCTTTTTAAATTGGCTCTTGTTAGGGAGCATTGCTAAGTAACGACGTCCAGGCGGCTAATTTTGAACAACTTGCATCGCTTTTCTCCCTTCATCTCCCAGATTCCCTCCTCTCATTTCTGCCTCAGCTGTTCGGTCCTGTTTGGCCGCAGCGTCGTTGGATTCGGAAATAAGTCTTTTTCTCGACCAGCATTTCTAAAATAACCCCCTCTCTCTTTTTGCAAAGAGTCGAACATTTCCCCTCCTTTCTGCCTCTTGGTGAAATAAAATTAATGTCACAAATCTTTCGTCGTTAGGGTTTCTTCCCTTTACATTGCCCTTTATCCCCCCCTCTCCTCCCTTTGTCCTGTATCAAGTTGTCAGACTTGGCCGTCCACCATGCAAGATGCCCGCCTTTGCTCACCCATCTGTCTCTGTCTTCTCCGTCTCCCTTAATCCGCTTTTTTTTTTCTCTTTTTTTTTTTGCCTTTGTTCTAATCGGTTTTTGCCGTTTCAGAGTTTAATCTTCTGCAGCAAAAAACAACCAGTTTTTAATCCATCATCTTGGTTTGCATTACAAGAATTTGTTTCACTCTTAATTAAAAACAGCTTCCGGATCAAACGACGGCATCATTCACGGAATTTGATCAAATTTCTTTTGACACCGGTAACGTAAAAATAACCGAACTCGACGAAGAAGTGGGGGGGGAAAAAAAAAGCATTTAATCTACTCGATTAGGTCAAAGTATCCTGAACCTCCATCATGAGTAAATTGAAGTTTGTGCCTCGGCGCCTCAGATTCTATCACGTTCAAGGACTCTTGTGTCAAAGAAGCAGAAATTAACTCCACACAAAATGCCTCCGCCTGCCCTGTTTGGCTCCTTCTCTGCTTTGTACTTCTACATCTTTTGCTGTGCAGTAATTATTTTCCCTTTCTGCAGATTTCTTTTTTTGTTTCTGCTTTGTTTTGTTACTCTTAAATACTTAAAAGTTTCTCACTAGATACAAAAACCACATTTTAAATTATGATGATTTTGTTTTAAGTAAAAAAACAAAACAAAAAACAACTAAACTATACAAAACAATCTGTCGCTGTGGGAAAAAAGTAGTTGCTGCTCTTAAGAAATCATTGATTAATTTTGACCAGCCACATTTTATTTTCCTTCAGCTTAATAAGTTTCATGGTTTGAATTCACATGTGAACACCAAGCAGGCCTGAGGCTGCTTCTGAAAGCAGGAAACGGACTGTGGCGCAGGGCATTCTGGGTAAATGCAACCAAAACAAACAGGCGAGTGCGACTTTTGTCCCCGATGGATCTGCGTCTATTGCACCACCAGGAGTGGAAACGCCCTAAATGTAACCCAGTCTACTGATAGAGCAGACACGAAACATAGTCACTGGAATCAATGGGTCTGGAAAGTATTACAAAGCCAGGCTTGGAGTAGAAGACATTAGGATGTTGTACAGAAGATGGACTGACAGTGGATGAGGGGAACCTTAACAAATGTGTGAGTTATTATCCAAACAATGGAGAAAATATGGGGCAGGGCTGAACCTTCCCAGGAGAGGTCAGCCTGCGAAACTTACATCATTATGGGAGGTGTGTGTGTCTGTGTCCAGTTACATCTGATGGAAAACTAGCAGCCTTTCAGAAAAAGAGCATCATAACTACAATCAAACATGATGATCAAGGGAATATGATCGAGAATGACTTATTGTTACTGATGGAGCCATCAATTCTGCTTTATACCACAAAATGTCCAGCCGTCAGTCTGAGGCCTTTAGCTCAAGATTGGTTAAAGAGCAGAACCGTGATCCTGAATGCACCAGCTAGTGCACCGCTCAATGGCTGAAAAAGGAGTTTATATTGACCCTATTAGCAGTTGACTTACATGTATAGAATGTACCTTTTAGAAAAATATGTTTTTTACACATATTTGTTAAAAATTTCTACCATGTTGTGACAGTCTAAGATGATACAGATAATGTGTGACCAGATCGAGTTCATCTACTTTCTCCTAGAGCATCTAAATCAATCTAAAAACAAGAAATCAGAGTGCGCTGTGCGCGCCTCATGTGTGCGCCTCATGTGCACGCTGTTAGACGTACAAAAGGTGCTGAAGCATCCTACCATCTCAGGAAAGCCGTTAGCGGCCATGCTAGCTAGCCTTAGCATTCAGGATAGGCTCCGGTTCAGGGAACCAGCTACAGGTTAGCATAGAGAAAAGAGAGAGGATGTGAGTGGTGCATACATGAGAGTAATTGGCAGCGCTAAGACCCTCCTCCTGGTTCTGATTGGTTGTTTTTGACGGAGCAGTGAATTTGTTCAGATAAAATATGGGGAAGGCAGAGGGTTATCAGTCTCATACTATGGTATGGTCTATAATTGTAGTTTTACACAAATATGTAAAAAAACAACATATTTTTCATTAGATTTAACCGAGAGTCCTTGATAGTGATGTAAAAAATAAGTCATTGTTAGTCGTCACAGTTGATGATCTCCGTTGTTGGGCGACAGAACCAGATGTTTGGTTTAGGTCACAGCTGGTGTTTGACTTTGTTTTGCTGCTGCTCTTTTGTCATGTTATCTTTGGTAGAAGCATCAGTTTTATGATCTGAGATATTTAAGTGTGACAGAAAAAGTAAAAACAAAAAAAAAGACAAGCTATAGAAAGGGGACAAACAGTGTTTCACAGCACTTTTTCACTTAAAGGACTCCACCAAATACGGTGTTAAACATGAGTAACCCAACACTCCTTTCTTATCTCCCCCTTCTTCTTAAACAATAGCTGGCACAGACAGACAATGTCCAGCTGTCAGCTACCCTCCCTCTGCTCCACCTCCTCTAACATCTGTTGTGTCCAGTCATTGAGCGGGTGGAGGATGAGGTCAAACCAATCTCTATGCAGATTATAATGACTTCCTGTGCGTTCATCCTCCTCTCCTTTCTTCCTCTTCTTCTTCTTGTCTCTTCTGGTGGAGGGGGCTGATCCCAGCAGGGCTTCTGGGAAGGACGTTTGCGTGCCGAATTGGGTCTCCATTACACTAAAACTCTTGTCCGGCTCGATTCCCACCAGCTTTACACGGAGTGTACGCGCACACACACGCAACACAACACATATGCATAAACACACGCATGGCCATGAAACCGAATACGGGTACACGCGCGATCGGACAGATGATGGACTCCGTGCTACAAGCCGGGAGCTGCGTGGTCGTGAGTGACAACATAAAGTAAAAAGATGACAGGCGGAGGGTCTCAGTTACAGCCTGATGGTCAATAGAAGTAATTCAAGCTGCTTTGAACATGGATCAATGTTTGGTACCAAAGTGACTGAATTACCATTGGCCTCAGAAAACCTCCTGGGGCAAAGACAGGATGCTTGCTTCTGAGAGCGCCGCGTCATCTGTGTTTCTAGCTGAAGGTGGGGCGAAACGTGTTGCCCGTGACAACACGTTTCGCTGGACGATGGATCGTCCCAGAACCTATTGCGATAAACGGTACGATTGCTGTTTCGAGAACATTTTCAAATAATGTAATAGTAATAATGGCATAAAAATTCAAGAACATGGTGTCAAAGATCAATCAACTTTAAATGCTCATGAACGTTTAAACACTGGAACTGGAAGACATGTGGAGTATGCAACGTAAAGAAAGAACAGAAACGACAAATAAAATAAATTGTGACGTCTCTGAAAACAAAACGATTTTTCAATTAAAAACAAGACAGTTGAGACCAAAACCAGACTGAAGAGACTGAGAAATAAAAAGAGAAAAATGATAAATCAAGCAAATGAAAATGATTGAGTTTCTTTTAATTTATCATGCGATTAATTGATTTATTGTGATCTATTGTTTATTGTGACAGGCCTAGTTCAAGGACCTGCTGTCAGGTTTTATGAGGCCACCAATAGCAGAAAGGGTAAATAGTAAACCAAAAGGCATTTGCAGTTACCTGGAAAGCCCAGTTTGTTTGGAGAGGTTCCCCATTGAACTCTGAAGCGGACAAATAAAAAAGCAAACGCTGGTCCGTCTCAAAACCCCGGCCTTCGAAAGCAGGAAGCCGACTGTCGCGCAGGGTATTCTGGGTAAACACAAACAAAACATCCTTCAACCGCTTCTCCATTTTTGTTGACATTCTGCGAGAGAGGAAGTTGCGCTCAAGTCTTCTTTTAAGATTTTTGTGTTGTTTCCTGCAGTAGTCCTCGGTGCAGCGCCACCACAAGCGAGGGAGGGACCAGGCTCTTCAGAGGGTTCGGTTCGTTAGACACAGTGTAGCGTGAAAGCAAACGGCACCCGCTGAAAACGTAACAAACGCTGCCATCTTTGTCCCCGGTCGATCCGGGTCTACTGGACCGTCAGCTGTGAAAACACGTCTGCAGTCGATATCCATGTGTGAATCCAGCAGCGAGTCCAAATGTTAGGGATCTTTGATGTCTTAATCCATCGACTCAATGAAATATTGCCAGAATATCACTTATTACTTTATGTTTGTCGAGCTCCAGCAAAAAATACCATCGTATTGAAGAAGCTGTTGATTTAGGCCTGACTGAATATTCTTCAAAAGAATTATGTTGGATGAAAATTGCGACTGACAAAGATATGATCGCCGTGGATGAAATTAACTTCTCTTTAAAAGCAGCCCTCAGATCACATTTTCTCATTTCTCGATGAAAATGCTGATCACAGTCAGGACGCACAGCGGTCTGAACCTCGAACACGGACTTTGGGGCGGTGTGCTCGCCGACGTCTTTTGACAGTCTGAACGCGAAGTGGACTGAAAATTATTGGTGGTTTTCAAAACGTGTTAAAAATCTTTAAATGTGGCGTGTGTGTGTGTGTGTGTGTGTGTGTGTGTGTGTGTGTGTGTGTGTGTGTTTTTATTTAGCCATGGGATGCAAAGCTGTTTAAGATCAACTTTGGCTGCAGTTATAGTAGATAGGCTTTGACTGTAATTTCATGCTTTTCCACACATCTTCAACTGGATATTTAGACCTGGACTTTAACTAGGCTCGTGGGTGTCGCCATGTTGCTCCTAACAACTGTATTTATTCTACTTCTAAGTACGTTATGGTTGCCATGGGCATCCTACGCTGCGACCTGGAATCCATCAGAATGTAAATCACTTTTCTTTCTACAATTTACATTATTAGCTCTTATTTCAACTGCTGGCTTGATGTTTTCTTTCTTTCTTTCTTTCTTTTTTTTCTTTTTCTCTCCTTAGACGCCACATCTGGTTTGTTGTTCTCTGTAGCTTGCGGGGGGTCATTGACTGAGTTAATACTACCAGTAAGAAAAAAACGTTCTCCCTCTCTTGCTATTAACAACAAAAAAAAAAAAAAAGTACTCCCACATCGGATCTTCTGTTTCTTTTAGTGCGTGCGCTTTTGGTCTTCTCAAATCAAAACGTAGTTTTCACAACCGGCACGACAGATCCAGAGCACAGTGTGCATTTTTCTAACCTTCAGGCTTCTGTAAAACTTTTAAATTTGTCCTTAATTATTGTTTTCTCGCAAACCCGGGAGACCTTCACCCTTCATCCGCTTTTAAACTTAGATTAAATTACCCACAGGTGGACTCTATTTAGTAATCAGATGAATTACAAAGGAAACTGGTTCCACTGGATCTTACTAAGTGGTAACAGAACAAAATGGACTCCAAACACACATATTCAAAAGTGGACTGAAAAACGTCAGCTTCAGTTGATCGCGATTGATTCGTCTCAGCAGTGAACAGGATACAACATCCAGGAGGATGAATACTTTTTATAGGGATCATCTTCCTTCAACTGTTTATTTTGTTATTGTACAAAATCCTCAAAAGTACATTGAGGTTTGCTGACGTTATTAGTGGAGCAGCAGAGTTAACATCAAGCACGGCGTTGTGCAAGTCTCTTAAGTTTCACAGAGTGTTTATTCTAGCAATAAGAAAGCTAACTTAATTATCAGTTGCCAAAATTGGAAAACAGAGAATTGTGCAGCGAGAGAAAGCTCATGAATATGTTCATAACAAAGACGGTGAAGAAAGAAGAAAAAAAAAAATGACATAAGCGCAGAACCAAAATAAGCAGTGAGAGAAAGTCGATCTGCTCCCAAGAACGCTCTATCCTTGAAAAGCAAAAGAAAAAAAACCCAACAAAACCTTACCACGCTACAACTTTGTGTTTTTGTGTACCTTAAAGGTCTCTGTGAAATGTTTTATTAACGAGACCCAGCAAGAACACACGTCCAGCCAGCTTCTGCACCTTCATGATCTCGTCTGATGGCATTCCTTCCCTCAGAGGGGCTGCTTTAGTTGAACCTGTCGTCTAATTAAGAGAGAAACCAGCGTGCCACAGGGTGCTGGCTCAAAAAAAACATTATCATCTCTTGCAGCAGCCACCCTCACCCGTCTCTTTCCCTCCAGGAGCCTTTTTCCGCTCGCAGTAATGCCCTATCCCCCTCTATCCATTTGTCTGTCTGCCTAATCAGCCGGGGCGTGCGCGTGGCGATGGCAGCCATCCGCCAAAGCAACACGGGGAAGGGCAAGTCGCTCATTAGCATGAATCCATCTCCCCCCCCCCCCTATCTCTACTCATCATTCTCTTTTCTTTTTTTTTTTGTTACACCCCTTTACGTCGTTAAAGCCTTTGGATCCCTTTCCTCTTCATTTCAGCTCTTCGTCTGGCTCCATTTCTCCGTCTGGCTGAAAAGCCTCAGAGGAACCTGCCAGTTCTCGAAGCCATTCGGCTGCATCTCACGCGCCTGCCTCCAAGTCCCGGCCCGGTGGGGGTGAGGCGAAGGACATGGTGTTACATTCCAGTTAACAGGCAGCTCTGGCGCTACGCGTCGCCACGGGCCCTCTTTGTGCGCAGCGGGCAAAATGACTGAGCAGTGCTTAAACAATGAATGACTGGTGACGACATGGAAATGATAGCACTGTGACGACTGGTTAGCCAGGGGGAAATGACGCAGCTGCCTCTCGTCTGCAACAAGTGGCTGCAATAAAGATGTGCTGATGCTGATGCCTCTGCTGGTGATGGTCGTGGAGAAAGACCGACAACTCTATTGAGTCAGGATGTAGAATGCAGTAAAAGCAAAGCATTTACTCCGTTTAGCCGAGTATTTGTTTGTGTCAGCAGCTGTTTGATTCCTTTACGTTGTAATTTTACTGTTTTGAACCCCTTTGCTCTCATGAGGACACCTGATGGATCCAATGACGAACATTAAAGGTGACAGTGAAGGGGCAACTTTCGCCACAGTTCAGAGCTTTTGCGCATGTCTAGGCTTTGACTACGCCGCTTCAAAACCATTTTTTCCCCCCCAGGGATTCAGAGGTAAACTTGCTGGTTTCCTTTGTATCGTTGTCCTGCTGTACAACTGCTCTTTAGCTTTATGTCGTAAAGCGCCCGGTTAGACCGAGCGCCGTCTTCCATGACGAAGCTCCTTCCTCACAGAGCAGCTGTCCTCCATAGCTACCCCACTCAGCTCCTTCGGACTAGCCAGCAGCAATTAGCAAACGCCAGGTGGAACTGTGAAACTGCTGAGCTACTTCTCAGGGAAATGCTGGGGAAAACATTGTTAAAGGGTTAATAAAGGAGCCATCTTGTGATGACTTCCTGACGGTGGCGTTACAGAAGTAGCAGGAGTTTTTAAAGAGACAGAAGCCGTTAAAATATGAACTTGCATTTGACATAGCATTTTTGGAACAACTACAGATAACGTGGTTACTTGATTGCACAATAAAATGACACTATGTGGCTGGAAAACGCATAACTCCGCCCCTTTAAGGATGAGAAGTCATGGCTGGGCATTCTCCTTCAGGATTTTCTGGTAAAAAGAAGAAATCAGAATTCCAAAATCTGCAATTATTGGTCGCCATATTTGATCTAGCCAAGCTCCCAGCAAGTTCAGAACAAGCATATAAGCAAAAGTTTGTAATGAAATCACAAACCAAAGGTAGGCAACGACTTGATAAAAATCTATGAATGAAATAGATGTTTTAAACCCAACAGCATTCAAACCGGTCAATAAACCGTCACTTCAAGTTTGCGGGGATTTTGTTTTTGTCTTTTGGGGTGGGGGGCATAAATGTAGAAACTAATAAGCTAAAGTGAAAGAGGGTTGTTAATTCTAATGTAGTGTGGCAGTGGGTGTGGCTGTCACACTTGCGTCGAGGTTTCAAACTAATGAGGTGAAAAGCAAGCAGATTCGACTACATTTTTGTCACGGTTTGAAAAAAAATAAATAAAAGTATCTTCAAAGGTCAAATTCTATCCACAAAATGACAGCTCATCGCAAACGTTTTCTAATAGGATACTCTATGCCTTCTGGACTGTAACCCGAGAAGAGAAAAACAGTGGACTCTTAAAATTTTAGTCAGAACCACTTTAGTCTGAGGCGATTATTTCCATCTGCAGTAATTTATACTTGGCAATACGCCTGTTTTCTAAGAGAGCAGCAGTAGTGAAGCCCCCCGACGCCCCCTCCTGCCACCCCACCCCGCCTCCTGCCACCCCACCCCCCCTTCTACCACCCCCTTATATCTCTAAGTAGAACAAGCATCTGTAACAACACACATGGTGTTGATTAAGTTAGGAACTGCATGAAACTGAGGTGCTCGGGTGGAGGTGGGTTGGAAAACAATTGCTTGCAGAACACCAACAAGGGTGGCAAGGGTGAAGCAGCTGAAGTGGAGTGTTGAGTGCAAAACTGGCCTAAAAGGGGGCGTGCTGAGAGTTGGAACTGACCCTGGGTGGAAAGCGATCGTGAACTGACTTAATTAGCCACAAAGCTTTGTTTTGTTCAACGGCTGAACTAACGCGACGGCCGTTTTCAGTCAGATCTATATTCAGTGTAGTTTTTCCGGGTCTTCAAAGCCGTCTCCAACTATTACTGAAAAGCAAAGCAACCCGACCTTGCAAAAGTATTCAGATCGCTTGGACTTTCTCATGCTTTGTCAGATTACAACCGTAGACTTTAAAGTCGGCATTTTATGTGACAAAATTCATCGACTGATTAGAGTACCTTGATTATTAAAAGAATCTGCCTTGAAGCTTTGTTAAATTATATTTTATTATTTACCGCACCGTGTTAAATTCCAGCCGGATGAGTATTTGTGCTGTGCACCTTTGAGTTGCTGACAAATATTAGCAATATTTGCATAATATGTCCACTTTTCATTTTCTGTCAGGGGGATTTCATCGACTGGTGAAAATGTTGGGGTTTTCATTTATTTTTGGCATCCTTATTTGCAGGACACTGCAGAGTTTCTCGCAGAATGTCTGCCTAGTTGAGAGCGAACGGTGTTGAAGTGCGCGGCGGTTGTATTTATACAGGTGGAGCGGAGACGCATGCAGGTATAGACAGAACACAGCACAGCTTCACAGACAGTGGAAAATAAATGCCCTACTACAAATGGGTTACGGAGCGCACCATAGTGTGTAAATAGTTAGGAGATCTGTTTTTTTTTGTGTGTGTGTGACAAAAAAAATGTAAAAAATGGACATGGACCCTAAAGATAGAAATGGTTGTGCAAAGCGAGGATTCAATATTAAAATGACTTAAGATTAATGTTTCTGAGTGTGTTTATCATTTTTATTTTTATGATTAAATCTAATATAATTTCAGATTTTTGAGTAATTTTTGTCCAGGTGGACCTAAAAAAAATTAGCTACTTTTGTTAATTTTCTAAACTACAGTGAGGGATGCACATATTTGAAAATTTGACACAAATACTGTTATATCAGTATTTACAAAATATGTCATTTTGGCAAATATTTGCATTTGGTTACTTGTTTAATCGTCTGAATAATCGATTACTCAATTACTAAAAGAATCGTTCAGAACAATCCTAAAAGGCACAATGCTTTACTTTGGTACACCAAAACCTTTAAAAGTCGCTTAATGCGTAATTGCAGTCTAACTCTGTGTAATTTATTCCTCAGGTTTGTTCACTTCACACAACATTCTTGACATTAACTCACTTTTATTCGCTGCTTAATGTCACAGCTCGCCATCACAATGGGAGAATGTCGGGTCCTTGAGGCTCAGCAGTAGAACTTCATGCTTCCTCACCACTCAGTCGTATCGTTTTTTTCTGTATTGAGCCTCCAGCTCTACTTTTGCACTTCCATATAACACACAATCACTTGTGGAAGGCAGTTCTCTGTCTCGCCGCTGTGTTTTGATTCCCTAAACCCAGACTTTTGATAATCCACTTAATGTGTTGTTAATTTATACATCTGCAAATCTAGTTTTAACAACCTCATGGCCACAAAATCCTTGTGCAACCCCTGTTATTAGCCATATTGACGTAGAAACTTCCACATCCTGCCGGCAATTAGTCAAATCCTGCAACGGGTTTAACAAGAAGTCAGAGCATGGACAAAGTCGATTTTGAGTTTCATTTAGAAAAATATGTGTTATTGAAGCGTCTTTTTATATTTACTTCACTTCTTAAGTTTAATTAGATTGTCTAGGAAATTATAATCTGTTATGTAAGGCAAACAGAAGCTGATTGTATCTTTATGGAACATGTTTGTGAGTGGGAATAAAGATGATGCGTCATTACTAGGCAGTAGAGGTAATGACTTGACTGAGTTTGAGAAGGTTCAGTGGTTTGGTGCTCCAGGTTTGTCCGTCATGGTGCTCAGTGAAGGGACCAGATGTGAATTGTTGACAAGATCAAGAGCAAAGGCCCAATACAACATGTGAGCTACTTAGCTGTGTTTTCCATTAACCGCAAAATAGCGTAAATTGAAAAGACAAAAATAAATTTGCTTCACATAAACACATCGATTTAGAAAGAAAAATCATATTTTTGGATGAAAAGATTTTGCACTTGCATGAGATGGATTTCTCAGCCATCTATTGAAACATCTGTTTCGATTACATCTACTGAAAGAGATGCATTTTGCAAAACTGCAATGGAAACATCTCGTTCACATCACGCGAATCACGACACGTTACTACTGGCAGAAACACAGAAGAAGACAACCATAAGTGACAGGAGGATGATTGTTCATTCTTTTGTTTTTTTAAGGACAATGCACAGCTGGCTCCTTATTCATATTCATGTGTTTTATTTCTTGATGCGGTTAGTGGCGTTTTATTTTAAAATATCTTCCAACATCAGTGTTGTTTTCTTTGCAGTATTAAAGTGTATCAGTATTCACACCAGCCAACTTGCATCTATGTGCTATTATCTATGCATTATTTGAAAATGGTCTCAAAAACAACATGTTGCAATAATTGCTGGGACGAAAGAACGAATGTGTCACTTTGACTGGCCAGCAAATGGCACAAACCTCTCATTTGAAAATAAAATGCAAACAGGTGACATTTTGTTTTGCAGAAGGTGAAACAATACTTTGTGAGTCTGATTTTCAGTTTTAGCTGTTTTTAAATCAATTTCATTCTAACGTTTACGACTCGCAGCTGCTCCGTCGCGCTGCGCTGCTGCAGACCTCGGTGTTTGCTCCCATCCTTTGTGACAACGTCACTGTTACTGACAACACCAAGGACAACCGGTTTATAGAGTTTGATGCTGTTTTGCCCTCAGAGGAAAAAATAAAAATAAAAATAAAAGGAAAACAATGAAGAGAACTGCTTGTGTGTTTTAAAGAGAAAGCATCCCATTAAGTGCCTTATTAGTGTTCTGCCTTTTTGGGATCAGTCCCAGTTTCCCGGAGGAAAACGGCTCTGTGTGGAGTCTGTGCGAATGCGCCTGAGACCCAGCTAAGGTGTGATATCTGCCAGATGTTGATCGAGTCTGGGAGTGTTAAAGTGTCCGGTCACAGTGTGCAGGCAACGCGGACGAGTCTTCCAGTTGTTTACCCCGGAGGGGAAAAAAAAACAAAAAAAAAACGGGGGGCCGGGTGGAAAGGGGAGATGGGGGAGCAGAGGACTTAGAAGTGTTGAGGGCGGATAAGCAGCTGTCTTCTTAATTCCTCGCTGAGAAAGGGACTTTGCTTCTCTCCAAAGCCTCTCCTGGCTGCCCCTTCGGCCGGCTACGAGTTTGTAAAGTCGCGAGAGGAGAAGAGGAGAGGGATTATAGCGGAAGAAAAAAAAAAAAAAGAGGTTGGACAAGAAGAGAGGACGGGAAATGAGTAGATGGCAAGAGGAGACAAACAGAGAGGAGAGGAGGACAACAGGTGAAGCGTGGACAGGCCCACACTGCTGCCTGTACACCCTGTTAGAGTGTAAAGAGGGATTAGGGAAGGCAAAGAACTGGGTTGGAGGATGAGTGTTGAATTAGAACAGGACCCCTGAGAAGCAAAGAGAGACCGGGGAAGAAGAAGGGGGGGAGGAGGAGGAGGAGGAGGAGAGGAAGACAGGGTGGGATGGAGCAGGACAGAAATAGAGGACAGGAAAAGACACGACTCAGTCTGACGGAAGGAAGAGGAAAGACAAAAATAGAGAGGAGGAGGGAGCGGGAGGCGGAAAGACGGGTGGAGGGGGAAAAAAGCCGAGTGATGAATAGGCTCTCCGACTGCCACCGGCTCCGAGCGCCGGTTCCACCTGGCACCACGCGGTTCGTGTTTGCTAACAACGCCTACGATTCCTGGCTCTCCTTCCTGCACCTGGACGAGCTGTTTCAAAAAAAATAAAATAAAAAATAAATGCAAATTACTCTTTATGCCAGATTTACGACGCGACACGTAATTCTGGTCCAGATAGCGAAACTGGTGAAGCTGCTCAGTTAAATTAAACTGGCAGAAGTTTGAAAGCTTCCAGTTTGTGGTGCAGATTTCCGTCCTCTCCATGCGATTGCTGCGCTCCGAGCGTCCGATGCCAGCTGCGTTCCTGGAACGGGAGCTTGGAGTAAAATCACAGTCAGAATGGTTCCAGTTTAAAATCTGGGTGTCATTTCAGCCCGCACGAGGTAAAATGTGTTGCTTGAATGACCGGCAGACAAGTTTAAAAATGATTTATTCTGTCGCTCGAATGCAACTGCGGCAATTGCGACGCTCTTTTCCAGGTGTGCAAGTTTTCCTGAACCAAATTTGTATTTGCCTTCCTGGAAAATTTCTTATGAACATTACATTGTCTCTGCACAAACAAAATCTACAAAAAATAAACAACAAATCAGACGATGTACAGAATGTAATGATAAAACCATGAAACGTACCAAGAACAGAGAAGGTTTGTCACCAGTGAGAGCTAAGATGACAATATAATTCTTTCATAATTGATTATTGGTGGTCTAAATGAAAAAACAACATATAACCTGATACGGTCTCATATTTACGAGCAAAATATCTAGTAATTAAAAAATGGATTAGATTAGGAATCAGTTGTCAGTTTTGAAATTTCTGTTTAACTTGTTAAAAGTTCTTGAAAGATAATTGTGCACTTAGTTAATTGCAAATTTGTGTTCTCACCTTCAGTTTTCACACTGAATCAATTTGGTTTAGATTTTTAAGGTCAGAGTTCAAACTTGTTGGATCTGTTGTTGTTAATCTTCTCATTTTCTCTCAGTTTACTCGGCTTTGCTCTGAGTGACATGACACGACCAGGAACCAGGAAGTATGTGGCAACAAACTGTAAACTCAAAAAAAAAAAAAAAGAGTAAAACGCTAAATAAATGGGCTGCACAGTGGCGCAGTGGGTAGCGCTGTTGCCTTGCAGCAAGAAGGTCCTGGGTTCGATTCCCGGCTTGGGGTCTTTCTGCACGGAGTTTGCATGTTCTCCCTGTGCATGCGTGGGTTCTCTCCGGGTTCTCCGGCTTCCTCCCACAGTCCAAAAACATGACTGTTAGGTTAATTGGTCTTTCCAAATTCTCCCTACGTGTGAGTGAGTGTGTGTGTGGTTGTTTGTCCTGTTTGTCTCCCTGTGTTGCCCTGCGATAGACTGGCGACCTGTCCAGGGTGAACCCCGCCTCTCGCCCGGAACGCAGCTGGAGATAGGCACCAGCAACTCCCAACCCTGTTAGGGAGAAGGGTGACGGAAAATGGATGGATGGATGGAAGCTAAATAAATGGGGTTCTTTACCACAGAATCGTACCGCTTTCTGGATTTCACTGTACTGCACTTGAAGACAAATTGATCTGAATCTGCGCTGTTTTGGAACGAAACGGATTGATTTTATACCAACCTCAACTTACCCCTACACAGATAGACATAAACTAGACTTGCAGGTCTTTTAACATGACTTGAGGTGAGATTTGTTGTGGTTTGGTGCTGGGTAAATAAACAGAAATTAACCGAACCAAGTGATGCTGGGGCACTTTGACGACAACGGCGGCGTCCATTATTTGAATTAGCAAGACTGTTTAAAACGAGAAGGCTTTATGCGGCGGCCAAGAATAGATTGCCATCATTTTAATTACCAGAATTATCCGCGTACCCTTTTAACTAATAAACGACGTTTATTGAATTCGGCCGCTCCACCTTTTTGTTGAGTTGAGCTTCTCACTGCAGAGCACGTCGTTAATTAGCGACAGGCTTTCTCGCTCCAATCACATTGGGGATTTGTTAATGACTTTTTTTGTTTCGCGGAATGGATTGGTTTGCGCATGTTGCCGAGAGTTTACATGTAGCGCTGAAAGCAGGAGCCGCTTCACTGTAAGATGTGTGCGGAAAGGTCAAAGGTCGGCAAGTCTGCTGAGAGTCACGGAGAGAGGAGCAAATATGCCAAACACAAAGGTTATTAGGTGGTACACAAGCAGTGAGCATTTGTTGCTGCTCATGTTTCTTTCTCTGTGTGTGTGCGTGTGTGTGTGTGTGTGTGTGTGCGCGCAGAAACACTTAACAGTGAATAGGCTTTTGCGAGAAAAAAAAAAAAAAGGGAAGAAGGCTAAAGCTCTGCCTGCTTTTAAAGCCATTAAAGGCTGCAGACAAGGTCAAACTGAGATGGTTTGTTGCTGAGCAAAGTGCAGAAGGAGCAACATGATTCTGAGCGCAGGTGAAGGAACATCACTTTGTCGCCCCCCATCGAGAGAAGACCCACTTACCGTCGGTCGTCAGGTTTTTTTCTCTCGCGCTCAGTTAACGCAGTGTTAAAAAAAAAACAAAAACAAAACAGCGTCCTGAAATAAAACGTGAGCACAGCCGAGTAGAAATTGTAAATCGGCGGGGACTGTCCGGCCTTTTCTCCTCCCACCCCACAAAGAGATTATATTACACTGAGAAAAATGATTTTCTTCCTACACCTGCTTCTCTTTACTCATGAACGACGACGGTGTTGAGGCATTAAATCACTCTTAAAGGGGCGGTGTTACGTAAAACGGATGTTTTTGAGCTCGAGGTCATCTTATAAGGTCATTCCTTCATCAAAAACACGCCTGGACTGCTGCCTTGATTCTTTCATGCATGTTTGAGAAATCCTTTAACCCTCCTCACACTCTCCCCACCCACTCATCTCCTTCAGACTAGCCAATAGCAATTAGCAGTCGCCAGGTGCAACTGCTAAAGGGTTAATAGAAGACCGCTGTTGTGATGACTTTCTGAAGGTGGAGTTTCAGAAAGAGCAGGAGCTTTTAAAGAGACAGAGGCCCAATTTCGCTGCGATAAATTGTAAAGTCATTTTTCTTTTAAGTCACGTTTGAGGTATGTAGCGCATTTTATTTATTTATTTTTTTTATCAATCTGAAGGTAGTTACAATTAGGATTCTAGATCAGTCATCAACTCAAGTCAAGTTTGTGGAACAGACCATTTTCCTATGAGCAACACGCCTTGTTTTAGAAGTTGTACTTTCCCGTCGAAGCGGCGTTTAGGCCGGCATCAAACCCCGTCTGCCTTTCACAGGCTTGTTTAACTGAACCAACCTGCTGCTTCTGCTTAGCTTGTCTAAATTGGGCTTCTTTTTCCCAGCAGATCATTATGACAGTACACAGCTTTGTTATGCTGGTAAACATAACAATGGTTATTTGAGAAAGCCTCGGGTCTCATATTGTTTTCTTCCTGTCTAGACCAAATGTCTGTCCCGGTGCGCCATCATTGACATGTTTTTTTGAAAACAGGAGAAATTTGTATGGCTGCAGTGACATGTTGAAGAAAGGAAACTTTATTAAGTGAATCGTTGCTAAAGAACTGTCCAGCTGGTCTTGGTGTTTGACTTTTTCTAGTGACGTAAATCTTCATGTACAAAAGTCTGTTTTATTTTAGCAATATCCCATTTGTGGAGGTACTTCTCTTCTGAATGTTGACTTGATTTACTGCCACCTTTTGACCCACTTTAGAAATACCTGTATTTCATTAGTGAATTAAGTCTTAATTACGGGAGCCAGTCGCATCGCTTCTTTTGATTGTTTCATTCCAGGCTTTTTGGGGAAGTAAATGGATCCTTAAGCTATTGGAATATTTTGTTTTTAAGCTTTTCAATTTTAATAACAGTATTTGATTTTAATGTAGTCGTAGTCCGCCGTAGGAAATGCAAGTAATTCCATTAAGTAATATTTACGTACAATATGTCACTCAGAGTCATTTTGCTTCTGATGTGCTTTGTAATTTCATGTGATTCTCTTGTTGCTGAACCTTAATTTTCCTTGTAAAGCACTTTATTAATATTTAATCAATGTGTGTGTGAATCATGCTCAACAATTTGCCATTCCTTGCTTAGAGGGGAGAAGAGGCTGGGGAGGTGGGAGTGGCATCATTTCCTATATGATAAACAAAGACGGAGCAACGATCAGAACCAAAATGGACAGAAGTGCTGTCTGAATCAGAATGGTCACGAAATAATTCATGTAAATCGGCTGAATGCAACCTGGAGGCTGGGTCACATTGAATCAGATATGTATCGGATGTCCAAGTGGTCTTCATGCAAAGATGTGGTGTTCAGAGTGTCATGAAAAGATCAGTTACAGGTCGCATTATGTTAAAAAAAAAAGATTTGGAATTGGGTCCCTTCAGGCTGGAGTCTGAACGCAGCCTTGCACTCAAAACAGAGACAGACTTTTGTCTGCTCTTCTGTGTCTCACTCAAACACGACAGTTTTCTGAGAGGACTAATTACCATGGCAACAGAACACTGAGGAGAGCAGAGATGTAGAAAACTACAAAGATGGCGGAACGCTCAGTTCCTGGAGAGGAGGGCAGAGCTTCCAGTTAGAACTGCAGAGACAGACGCAACATTAAGTCTTATGGTTATAAAATTGACACAAAATTAACTTACTGCACAATTCTTCTTAAGTAGTGTGAGGTGAGTAGTGATTCAAAGGAGCAGAGAAAAATGTGTTTTTTGAACAATAACAATATATGTTGTCAACCTGTTGCTAAGAGATGAGCTTGTTTTCTGGTAACTAGGTGCCACAAAGTAAACGTATTATTTTTACTTTTGCAAAATCTAAGTAGACAAACAGTATTTCCAAAGAGCTTATGTGTTATAAACAATAATATTACTTGTTATTAATTTGGTGTTTATAAATGAGCGTTTTTTTTCTGAAACGAACTGCCATGGAGTATAAATCAGACTTTTACTTTTGTGATGGTTGTCTGTTTTGTAATATATTTATCACCAATTACAAAAACGTTTTCACTTTTCTAAAAAATTTACCAACTGGACAAGGTAAGGTAAGTAGTGTTTCAAAAGAGCAGAACAGATCTTTTTTTTTTTTTTTTTTAACAATAACAATATTTGTTGTTGCTGATAACCAAGTGCCACAAAGTAAACATCTGATTTTTAATTTTGCAAAATTTACCATCTGTAAATTTCTTGTGTCTTAGCAGAAAAGCTATATTTCAAAAGAGTTTATGTTTTCTAAACAATAATATTGCTTGTTATCAATTTGGTGTTTATCAATGAGCATGTTTTTTTTTTTTCTGGTAACGAACTGCCACGAAGTGTAAATCAGATTTTTACTTTTGCGTTGACTGTCACATAATATATTTATCACTAATGACACAAAAAATGTCACTTTTCTGCAAATTTCAGCAACTGAACAATTCCTTTTCAGTAGTGTAAGAAGATAAGTAGTGTTTCAAAATAGCAGAATAAATCTTATGTTTGTTGAACAATAATGATATTTGTTGTTAATCTGTTGCTAAGAGATGAGGACGTTTTCTGGCCACCAAGTGATACGAAGTGAACGCCTGATTTTTACCTTTGCAAAATTTACCAATCGTAAATTTCTTGCTCTAAGCAGAAAAGCTGAATTTCAAAAGTGCCTATTTCTTTATGAACAATAATATTGCTTGTTATCAATTTGTCGTTTATAAATTACCATTTGTTTTTTTCTGGTAACGAAGTGTCACAAAGTGTAAATCAAGATTTTTACTTTTGTTTTGACTCAGTCATATAATATATTGACCACCAATGACAAAAAAGAAAAAAAACATTTTCACTTTTCTGCAAAATTCACCATATGAACAATGTAGTTTAAGGTTCGTAGTATTCTAAAAGAGCAAAACAAATCTTTTGTTTTTTTAAACAATAACAATATTTGTTGTTAATCTGTTGCTAAGATATGTCTTCTGGTAACCAAGAACTAAACATCAGAAGGCATTAGCACAAACATTAGCAGTAGCCTTTCCCCTAAAATAAGCTTTTTAGCTATGTTGTTTATTTATTAACAACACAATATGTAGTTAATAATATGTTAATATTAGTTTAGCACACTGAATGGAGGAAGTCAATGGAAGACAACATGGCAGTTATATCCCACATGCCACTGGCAGCGTTTAGGGGGACGTTAGCATTTTGGCTAACGTCAAAATGCTAACGTTAGTCAAAATGCTAACGTTAGCATTTTGTCTACCTGTTAAGTGTGTAGACTTCACAGGTACACACTCGTTTTAACACATTGAATGGGATAATTCCATGTTACTCAACCTTCTTGTGGCTCCAAATGCTATTGAGTAAATTGTAGCTTACTTTAGCATGGATGCTAATTATTAGCATCATCAGACAGTCACAGTTTGGCAGCCCCCGTTTAACATTTCTTCAGAAATGCTCTAGTTTATTTATTGTTTATTCAGACTTATTTATTTATTCAGACTTCACAGGTCTGTCTAAAATATTGTCCAGCTGCAGTTGATCCTAAATGATGCAGCTGCTGCTCTGAGTAAAACCAGGAAGACAGAGCACATCACAGGAGTTTTAAAGTCCCGACGCTGCCTTCCTGTAGCTCAGAGAGTGGACTTTAAAATACAGCTGTTAGTTTGTATATCACTGAATGGTTTAGACGTCATAGGACGTCAGAGCAGAACCAGAACTAGAGCAGCTACTCCTATGTGGTGCATAGCAGCAGCATTCAGCTTCTATGCACCACAACATTCCCAGAAAACTACTAAACAGCCAAAACACAGAGGTCCTTCAACTCAAGGCTGAAACCCCCACCTGTGTGGAGTTGCATTTGAACCATAATAATGGCACAATGTAATGTCTGTTCTTGGTTTTCACAACTGATGAATTTTTCATGTTTTTTTACATTTTTTTTATGTTTTCATGATGTAAAATACTTTGAACTGCTGGATTGCTGAAATGTGCTGCACAAACAAATTTAATCGATTGATTGATTGTTAATAAAATTACCTACCTGCAATGAATTGATAAGCAGTGGTTTACAGTTAAGCACAGTATGACAACAAAGCATGACTTTGCACATTTCTGATGGTATTGTCATGTTTATCAATGAGCTACACGTCACTGAGGGTTGCAGGGCCTCTTCAGATTCAAGTCATGTTGGTTGCTAGGCGTGTAAATCATTTTTGGGTTAACCGTGATCGAAACCGAAGCAGCTCCAACCACTGGTCAAGGTGGGTTATAGAAACTAGATGGATGGACGGTCAGACGGACCGATGGGAAAGCGCTTCTCTGTCTGTTCTGGTTAACAAATGTCTGGCTAACAGTGAGGCCTGTGAGCGTAACCTTGGGCAGAGTGACACGGCGAAGCTGCAGTCTCACGAGAAAAACTGCAGGCCGGCTAATAAAACGTGACAGTGACAAGCTGTTTATGAGACGAACGCGGAGGCGGCGTGTCCTTGCAGAGGTGTGCAAGTAACAGTCGGCACATGTCAGCGAGAGAGGCTCCGCAACGCGGCACCGGCTCTGGCGACAAACGATGCCAAACAATAAATCACTCCTGCGCGCACGCTGATGAGGAGATTCTCACGGTTTCTCCTCGGCAGTAGCCTCCTCTCTTTACCAACTATCTGCTCAACAAATCAATATGTTTGCAGAGTAGCTGCTCCGGAATCTTTATGATGCTGAAAATGACTCTCGCCTCCCCCCAGAAACCCCCCTCCTTTTATTGATCCCCACTGTGTTGATGCTTATTCGCACGATTACGCACGCAACGTCAATTGGCCTGGACAAAATTATCACATTAAAGGCTTGAGCTAGCTTCACGCAGCGCCGTACGGCAAGGGAAGCTGGCAGAGGACGGCAGGATATATAGAGCTTCCTGCTGCCCTAACTATGCAAAGGAAACCCCCAGCATGCACCTCTGCTGAGATAAAACACGTCTTGATGATAAATCAATAAGAAGTCCCGTGTGCCCTCGAACGTCTCATGAGTCTCGATTTTAATAGCATTCATGCAGTAACTTATGAACGTGATTATTGGCTTTGTTGTTCATGGGGAGCAAAAATGACCAATTAGGCACGAGACCAACAGCTGGGTTTGATAAGAGAGCAGCCTGAAAACTACAGCAAAGGACGCAACGACGCAGAGCACACAAACTCAAGATAAAAAGGAGGAACGTGAATAATTAGACTGGATGCATTTATTTCTTGCAGCAGCGATAACTCAACAACAGTTACTGCCATACGAGAGGAAACACAACACTGGGCTGAAGTTCACAGTGACTTGCAAAACCAATTACAGCCTCAAATTACAATGAGGTTAAATGTGAGATCAACAAATTAAAAGTCCACAAATGTGGAATGGAAGAAAAGTGAAAGATGCCTTTTGAAGCTTTTGCCAATAAGCACGCCATTTTATTCAGACCCCTTCGCTGTGTTTTGCTGCCAAATAAAGCTGCAGTAGGTCCCTTTTACCGAGATGCTTTGTTCCCCACATAATTGTTAAAACTGTCACTGTGTCTTAATATGAGTCAGATAATCTGTGCTAATTATGCACAACCTGTTGGCTGTAAAAAAAATTTAAGCGATAAACAATTTAATAAAGTAAAGGTTGGGGTCTCAGCTGCTTCCGTCACAATAACAAATTTTGCTGGGTGATAAATTGTCCCAAACGTTATTGCTGCAAACCAATATTGCGGCCATGTTGAGACCTTTCTCAAACAACGTAAAGCTCAGGACATTATTATGCAACGCAACCTCAAAGATTATCAAACTTTTCAATTCCAACGAGCAATTAACTATGGAACTGGGAGACGAATTGAATACCCAAAATAACAAATACATTGAATAAAATGAACCGTTCGGCAGTCAACCAAACATCGCTAAACAGCAACAGAGGACAAATAAATCGGCCATCGAGTAAAAAAAAAACGACGAAAAACAACCGAAGGAGCTGAGCTCGAGCTCTGCTTTATGAACGCCGGTGCCGTGTTCCTTTTCTTTTTTCTTTTTCACGTCACTAAGTCAAGTCATGGTGCCACTCTGAACAGATAAATTAGTGAGCTGTTGGGCCTGCTCTATATTTAGCGCAGGAGGAAACAAGCACTCTTTGGATTTCACCAACCATTGGGAGGAAACCAGCAGGATGGCTGCTGATGTGTGTGTGTGTGGGGGGATTTCCCAGCGATGCACAGGCTGTGCTTTAAGGATGAACATGTTTCAACCCTTTCCCACGTTATCAATCAGACCTTTTTTACCAGACGATCACACGGCGTGTAATTAAGTAGTTAAGCGGGGTGTTTGTAGAGGTTTTGCGTGCACCAGTAGAAGCATGCTTCCAGTCATATGTCAGAGACAAGGATTTACACTGATATCAATGTATAAGGGCTAAATTATCCGCTTTGGTCCCCCTCCTCCCCCACACGCTGGTGGTCTCTCTCGCTCTTGGACTTTTGACGGACTTCATCCGGCAGCCGATCGCATACCGAGTGCAAAGACATTGAAGTAGCGGTTCTGCTCTGACCTCTTGGATCTTAAGAGGCAGAAGCGTTACTTGCTCTTTTGTGATTTATTGCACTGTCTAAATGAGGTGCGTTGGCAGAGATTCAACCACCACTGGGAAATGTATCTTTTTTCTTAAAGAGACAGTTAAGATTTTTTTTTTTCTTTTTTTTGTACACGTGTTCTGTGAAGGGTTTATTTTACCGACAGTCAGGTGCTTCCATAGTAAAAGAAAGATTAGAAAGAGCAGAAGCTTTTAAAGGGACGGAGGCCCAATTTTAAGGCGTTAAATTATACAGTCAACTTTCTTTCAAGTCATATTTGAGACAGATAGCATTTTTATAACAACAGAAGGTAACATAGTTACTACATTGTGCTACAAAATGGCCCCATGGGCCTGGAAAACATGACAAAATTACCCAAAATGCTCCAGTTACACTGCCAGGCCTGTATGTGGCGCTGTCGTGTAATCACTGAAATGCACCAAAAACAAAAGTTTGGAGCTTAAAGCTTGTTGCTGTTACCTTAAGTGCTTTGAGTTGAAAGTTATGTCAGAGCCCAGTCTCCAACAAGGTCTCCAAATAGTTTTATATGATTTTTAAACTTGTTGGGAAACTTATCAAAGTCTCCGTTTCTTTAAATCCCCATTTGGGATCAAACTTTTGGGGTAAACAAGCACACACCTTACTGCAGCTTTAGAGAAGAAAAACAAAAGCAACTGCTGTGGCTGTTAGCCGGAGCTATGGGCGCCGGATTGGACAAGCAGCACAAAATCACACCAGTAGTTTTCTACTCTGAGCACATAAGTGCAGAACTACATTCAAATGACCAGGATTTGTTGGTATGAAGGAAGTTTAATTGGACCAAATTTCCAATCTTGCGTGCAGGAACACGTGCGAGGCTTCTTCTGCTGGATTAAAGCGGGTTGTTGATACGTTCGCTATTTCAAAGTCTTACACAGACACTTCTGCGTAGAAAATACAGAAATTGGTGGAGCATGAAATGGCGAATGATAATGAAAGTGCACCAAGAATAAATGTCACAATGTCATTTTGTGTTCTAAACTTATTTCTCAACGCGGTGCATGGTGAAAATCCCTTTTTTTTCCCTCTCTCTCCTCTCTTTTCCTTTTGGTTCATGTTTTTCCTTTAATGACTGAGTCGTCGCCTTGAAGTGAGGTGGAGGAGTGGGTTGAGAAGTACCGTGTGATACAGATGATTAATCTCCTAGAAAGCAACGGAGCACGTTCCGTCCCCCGACTCCACACACACACACACACACACACACGCACACACACACACACAAGCCGTTACCGTGGTAGCAACACGCGGACAAAATGAGAGACGCTTGCTCCTGTCACATGCCATGAGCAAGAAGATGACAACATAAGGCGACGGGTGATGGAGTATTTTGGGGCAGACCTGAGTAGGACAGATAAAGGGTCAGGCCTTCATTTTCTTTGGTTCAGGTGATGCAGTTGATTCTGGATCCGTGTCTAAAGGGGCATTCAAGTCAACACTGGGTACATTTTTTAAAATTATTATTATTAATTTTTCAATTCAGATGTCGATGGGAATGTGCAACTTGAATTTTTTTCCCACATTTTGTGTCACAACGACGCGATTCAGTGGGTTTGTGTGTGATACACCAGCGTGGAGCACGGCGCGATCACAAAACGGAAGACAAACGATGCAGCGTTTTCAACAATTTTCACAAATAAAGTGCAGTGTCTGATGTTCTGTAATGAAATAATCGTGCTAAAATGTAAAACAGTTAACAGACGTGTTCCCACTAACCACAAATTGGGATTCAGAAAACAAATTTGGTTATTGGAAGCACGGAATTTTGGAAAAAAAAAAAAAAAAGAAAAGGAAAACTGTTTCGATTAAAATGTTTTTTGCTGAGACGAGGTGGTTTCGCAAAAAACTGCTGTGGAGACACTTTTTTTTCGCATCATACGAGCCATGTGAGCGACGACTGGATGCTACTCCTGGAGGAAAAGACGAAAAAGACGACAGGAAGTGGTCAGAGGATGGTGGCGCTGTGTTTTTAATGACTGGTCGTCCTGTGTGTTTTAACCGTGCTTTTGGACCTCATAAAAAGCACCGGCGGTCCAGATTTGGCTCCCGGGCCTTGAGTTTGACACATGCGGCTCAGATCAAAGCACATTTGTGTGTTAAAATGGCCTAGCCAAAGTCAAGACCCGAGTCTGTTTTAGAATTTGATGTTTTCCTGCAGTAAAGTGAGGCAGAAATCTCCTGAAGTTTTTTATGTACATAAGAACCAATTGAAAAAGCATTCCAGATAGCTACTTGAGATATATTTAGTGCGTCTGTATTTATGGTATCTAAAAGTTCTGTTTTAAAATGGCTACATAAAAGGAAATCTAATAAACAACCCCGACTTTAAGAGAGCGGCTTGAAATCCCATAAAAGAGTAGAAGCCACCCTTAAATCACCATCCACAAAACAAAGTCGGGCCACAACAAATCAAGTTTGTTTGGTTTTTTTTTTTGTTCTTTTGGGAGATATAATGCTTCGTACTGGATACTCTTCATGGATATTTTGTTTCAGTTTGTGTTTATGGGTAAATAGGACCAGGAGCCAGGAGATCTCGGTCCCCACTGCTTCTTTCGTTAATCTGTCTCTTGAGTCGGAGCCAGCGGCTGAACAAATCCTCGATACTTTATCCCCGGCCCGTAGACGCGCTCACATGGGCCGCACTTCCAGGAAAAGCTGGCACGAGTGAGCCTCTCGTCTCGCTCATCATTCATTTGGGTGATTTATTGAGCTCGTTTTTGTACTGCATCAAGGTTATTAAACACACCAGGAAGTTCATTCTCTTCATCTCAATGTACATTTAGGGAAATAAATCAAACAAAACCCATCCTCGTTATTAGGCCCGTCACGATAAAGCTCGCCGGACGATAAATTGTTCCAGCGCCGGTGGCGATAAACAATAATTGTTGCTGTTTTGATCACATTTTCAAGTAATAATGGCACCGATACATTTTAAATTCTAATGAACATGTAAACACTGAAACTGCAAGATGTTTAAAACATGTAAAAGCATTTAAAGAAACAAATGAAATGAATTATGAAGTCTTTGGAAACAAGAATAGTTGAGATCAAAACACGAGGCTGAAAACCTTCACCATTCAGTTATTGGCAAACAAAATGTATCATACGATTAATTGATTTATTGAGTCAGAAATACTCATTCTATATATTTTTCATAACGTTTCCTTCTTGCCAGCCGAACAGAAAACCTGCTTTTATTTGAGCTGGATTTGCAGTTTGGGGTTGGGGGGGGGGGAGGAGGTCGTCCAATTAGTCTGAAAAACTGTTTCGCTACAGGTTTGCGTCGTGTCAAGCGTCGGGCCCAGATGAGTGAGATGCAGCCGAACAAGACAAAAGGAAAAGCATCAAAGCGAAGCATCGGCGGAGATAACGCCGGACAAACGAGACGGGACCAAAGATCAAAACGCTCCAACGTTAGACGCTTTGCAAGAAAACGAGGATAAAAGAAAGCGTGATATCACACAGCAACGTGTCTGATTTGATTTTCCTTTTTTATTGTGTCTAAAGTGTTTCTCCTGATGTTATTTTTCACTTTTTCTTTGCAATTCCTAAATGAACAAATCTTCTCATCGGCTCAGGAAGTGTGAGCCAGCGAGTGTTGCGGCGGTCAGATCCGTTGTGTTTCACTCGGCAGAGTTTCTGACTTCTCCTCCATCCGGTGGGATTTCGACAAATGTTTGCAGTTTTCACCGCGCTCGCCAAAAATGAATGCGTGCCGTCTCCTCTGGGAACTTTAAATTGCCCATAAATTCAGTGGTGCCTGCAAGCTGGTCTGGACATCTTGTGCTGCACTGTCACTTTACACATGATTTGCTTTGAAGATGCAGTCTATTGAAAATATTCTATTTCCCCATCCATTTAGGATGGGGAAAAAACATATATATATATATATATATATATATATATATATATATATATATGTGGTACCTGTTTTTTTTTTTTCTCTCTAAACATCGGGTCAGAATCTCACTCATCAGTCCAACGTCTCTCTCTGTTAAACACAGATATAGTGCAGTTATAGGGAGCAATAATTATTTAAAAGCATTTCAGTCGCTGTGGTTGTCTGTATGAGAAACCAAATAGCTTTTTTTCCCCCCAGACCTCACTATGTATAATCTATATCCAGCCTGACGCCTCTGGATAGTAACATCAGCAAGACTTCGTATTTCTATTTGTAAGATTTGCAACCACAGAGAACATTTGAAACTTCCAGAGAACTGCGAAACGACCGAAACACCGAGTTCCTTTCGATCAAAGCTGAAACTGTTTCCAGTTGCTTTCGACCCGTAATCACTGGAACATTTATCAACGACTTAGATGAGTGTTGACGTAACGTGATGTCGGTTGCAGGTTTCTCAATTGGTGTCTTTGTGTTTTTGTTGCCTTGCTGCTGAAATGTCTTATGCAAATGAACTTGATTGATTTCAGTCATTTATGTTTATAATTTACCTATTTTCATGGTTTTTTTGTTCATCGTGGCTCCAAATTATTTGCAAAACATTTGCGTCAGAAATTTTGATTTGCAGAAAGTAGTCAAGACTTATTCTGCTGTTCAGTCAAGTTGGAACGACGTCTCCTCTGCTTCACGATGCACATAAAAAAAGCTTATTTCGCTTCCCGTTTTTCCATTTGATGCTTGATGAAATGAGCCAAAAACAAAACAAACAAAAGAAAAAAATCATAAAAACTGAGGCAGATGAAACTGAGGGAGAACTAATGTGTTTTCAAATACACCCACTTTACAATTTCACCAAATAACGGATCCATATAATATATAACAGCTTCATCAAACCTGCTCTGGAAAGGGGGAGATCCACGTAAAAATGTCAGTAAGTGATTTCTGTATGTTCACTGGAAATGGAAATTTTTCTCAGATTAAACATCTAAGAAAAACTCTGTTGCTTTAAAAAACGTGGCTGCGTAATTCCTCTGCCACTTAAGAATTGCTTCCCTTTTTTTAAATGAAGCAAAATTGAATTTGCATGTTAATGTTAATTTGAAAAAAAAAAAAATCTTCCCTCTAAAATCGACATGACTTTTAATTAGCCTAAACAATAAGCATATGACGACACCATTTCTCTGGAAACAGACATAGGATTTGCAGAGATCCTCTATTTCTTTTGGCCAGAGGTTCCTGGGGGGGGGCAATGGACGATTATTGGGATGAGCCACTTAATCCTTCATCTATGTTACCCCCCCCCCCCCGGGGCTCGGACATGAGCTCACTGAAAGCTTACTGCTGAAGTTTAAGGATGAACTGGCATTGGAGTCGCAGGCTGCAGGTGCAGCTAATAAGGTTAATAGCATGCACACTGATTAGTGATTAGCTGCTTAAAAGGCATCAACGACGACCAGGTTGTTCAGCTGGATTATGGAAACCAGGAGGAAGTCCTCTCTTGAACTTTGGGATGAATGAAAATCAGCTTCCAGGTGAGTGACTTTTCACTTAAATTAGCAATTAAAGAAATTACAATAATAATAATAATTCATTATAAGTCCACTTAAATGTGCCTCTTGACAAAGAAAAAAGATGGGGGTGGGAAATATATTTTTTTGTTGTAATATGGTTTCTGTTGGAGGACAAGCGTGACGCAATCATTCTTAACGTTTTCCAATGTATGCGAAACAAACCGACAGTGTGTGTGTGTGTGTGTGGCGGTGGGCCATGGAGAGCAAAGAGGAAAATGGCCGAGGAGACCAAATCATTGAATCAATTTTTTATGTTTTTTTTTTTTTTAAATAACTGGATACATAAGTCGCACCGGGCTATGTGCCGCACGGTTCTAAGTTAAAATGTTATCAAAAAAACGTGAGGTTTTTTTTTTATTACTATCTTTCCATAAAGCAAATTTATTTTCGCAACAATTTGCACTATTATATGGTCAATGAAACAGAATAGTAAGCTGATGACAAAGCATTATGTTTTTCCTTTGACATTCAAACCGAAGCAGATACCCAAACTTACTCATGCTAAGGTAGCTGGTGAAGAGCCCAATGAATTTCTGTTAAAAGTATTTTGCTGGCCTGTTCAAGTCACTCTTTGCATTGCTGGAGGGAAATGGAAGAAAGTACCGACTGAGGAGAAGTGGTGTACACTAGAAGGGCAGTGGGCTGCCGAGAAGCAATGTTTGTCTGGGGGAAAAAAGGGGTATTTACCGATCAGAGGATTAGGGTGGCAGCAGGAGGAGAGATAGGGGAGACGACAGAAGGGGTGTCAAAGAATGATTAGACTGCCACTAAGCCAATTGGGGAAATGGGACCATGGCCAAAGAGACATGACAAAAAGCAGAGAGAGAGGAGAAGAGAAATGCCAGGAGGGGAACAGGCGGTTAGAGAAACGGGAAAGGACAAACAAAATGCGCAGACGGCTGGAGTTGAGAAAATCAAAGCCCAAAATGACATAGATAAGTAAAACAATAACAAGCTTAGAGGAAAAGCAGAAATAGGACTGGCTAGAGAAGCCAGTGTAAAAAACACAATAAACAGGACAGTGGAAAATGGTGTCAAGGTAACTTGAGGAAAAAGATACCAACTCCATTTGTTTTGGGTTTTTGACTTCTCCTTTGCCGAACACCAGGTTCTGCGGGCGTCTTTTTCTGAAGCGCGTTTCCTTTGTGGCTGCATGGCCCCTCCAGGAATACGACTCCTACAGGATGAACAGCGCCACTGTGGCCTGGTTCTTAGGGTGCACCAGCTCGGCTTTTGCTAGGATCATAAACCCTCGTCATTCCATCTGTCGTTTGGTCAGCAGAAGGTCAGCTGTGCGGTCGGCCGCTCCGAAGGAGCGCCTGGCGTAAAAGCGACGCAGCATAAAGCTACAGCCAAACGCACCAGGAGTCGTTTCTTTGGACAACTTTTCTCCAAGTTTTCTATTATTTCCATTCGGCGGCGTGCATGCAATTCCTGCTGATGAGGCATCATTCAATGTTTTGTCCACGTAATGAACAGCAGGTTTCTTATTAGCTGTAGCGCTGCGGCAGATTAATCAGTTCATTGTAAAACCTGAGATGTCTTTGAATTCACAGCGGGGCTTCATGCCGTTCCAATAGCACAACAGGCTGTGCGCAAAGTCCCACAAGAGCCATTAACTGCTATTTGTGTCCAAGTAGAACAAATCTTAAGACTAATTAAGCCGCTCTCCCATGAAAAGAATGCGAGGACAAATTTCGCCACAGAGAGAGTTGGTGAATTGAGAATCGATAGCTGACAATTTCCAAATTCTTGTCGAGTGTGAGTGTGTGTGTGTGTGTGTGTGTGTGTGTGTGTGTGTTTGGGGGCAAAATCAATCACTGCAAAATGAGTCCTGTGTAAACACGAGCAGAGTGACCACAGCACAGTGATTCAGATAGTGGGGGAGCCAAGACAACCTTACTGGCAACACACTCAATTCTTCTCCTTCTTTTTATTTTTTGACGCTTTTGCCAAGGAAGTGGACAGCCGGTGCCATTTCGAAAGGTTAGTTCAGACTGCAAGATGCCGAAACGTGGAGTGGGGGGAAAAAAAAAATAAAAAAATCGACATTTAAACTAACATGGAGATGATCGTGCATAGAGTTTGAAATGTGTAATGAATAATTTAGCGAGCAAACAGGATCTTGTGTACTGAAATATAACAGATTTAGTACAAACAGCCACTTTGGGACGTTGTGCACATACCGGGTTCCAGACACTAATCGCATCACGGTAAACGCCGTCTACATGTGTTCAGGAGAAAATGAGGAAAAGGGATTCATTGTAAACCTCAAACAACAGGTTGATAACACCAACTGTTACAGATGGTTGTTTATTTTAATTGTGGCATAAATGTGTCCATTTCCAGGGAGCATCTGGCACGGTGCTGCGCTGCTTTCGGCGAGGCATTTATGCAGAGGAGCGTTTCCCCGAACAATTTGCGAATGCAATCGCGGCCCCCGCTCGTGGCTGCCTTCGCCTGGTTTGTGAAAAGCATTCACGTAGCAAACTTAATTCCACGTTTGCTTCCCAGAAATTGACATCATCGTTAACCTGGACTAATTATTTATGTTTACCATTAAGCTGCGTCGGCGTTCTTTTGGTTCTCGTTGTCAAACACCTAAATGAAGTCGGGCCCCTCCCTCGTCTTCCTTAAGCCGGTGTCAAACAGCGGCGCTACGTTTACGCTGGTTTGTGCAGCAAAGGTCTCGGATCGTTCCCGCTGCACATTTAAGAGATATCGGTAAACGTTTCCAGAGGTCACCAGAGGTCAACCATCTCCCCAACCTTCTGAAAAGCAAAGACAATCGGCGTCGACCAACTCTGCTGCTTTTGTGCAGCAAAGATTTTCGTTTGTGCAGGAATCATTTTAAAGATGTTCACGGGGAAAGTCTCAAGAGGTCATCAGAGGTCACCAGAGGTTAAACGGCTCACCCACATTTATGAAATCAATCAAAATTAGAGTCCATCGACTCTGCTATGTAAGTGCAGCAAGACAAATTCAATTGTGGTCCATGTTTGTTTTGAAAATATGACTGGAAGTTGTTTTTTTTTGTGAATGTGGGGGAATCGGTTGAAATTCTTGTAAAATAGTGCAAAATAATGTTCCTTAGTTTAAATGTTTTTCCTTTTTTGAAAATATGAAACAGCTTTAACTTCCACATTTAAACTATTAAAGTAGCCAGTTATAGCGGCCAGTGATTTGATGTGTACATACATGTGGGATAAACTGTGTAACATGTGAAGTTGTGTTTGCTAGACAGAACTGTTGAACTGTGCAGTGTTGAAAAATACTGAGAGCCACGTTCACTAATGAGACAGCTCACACATAAATTGTTAATTACCTCTTCTAAACAGCTTATGTTTAATCAAAATACGGGTTGAATACAAAATAAAAAACAGCATTCAGGTCAGGGATAAAGTGTGATGTGACAAAACATAAAACGGTAAAAAGCCACAAAGACTTTTGTATTGTACGATGCCTTGTTTGGCCAGACCAACAGAAAACCTTTATGTTTATTATCCATGAACCATCTTGTAAATATTTCAGCTGTTTCACCTCAGACCACCTTAACAAACTGGGTTTGCCTATAAGAATCACGGTGAACACATTTTTAAAACACCGTCTCTTGAATTTCATCAGAGACGGTGTTTACACTCGATGCATTTCGCTACATTTTCGCAAGGGAAACGAACGAATAGAAAAACTTGGAACCGGTGGATGAAATCGTCACGTTGACTGAAAGTTTTATTTGCACTCGGAACGCCAATTCTCAAAAACTTTTACGAACTGCTAGGAACGCCTGCCAGAAGCAATTTTGTTTTTCTTTTTCTCCCCTTTCTGGCTGCAAATGGAAAAACAGGACAGCACAGCTTATCTGCTGCTGAAGCAATTATAACAATACGTTACCTCTGCTGCAATCTGACTGGATACAAAGAGGAGGAAAAAAATAGCCTGAAGGGCTTTCAGCTCTGTTTTAAAGGGTCGTTACTAACCTGTAGTAAAAATGTCACCAGTCGTTTCTGTATTAGGAATTTCGATGGACTTTTTATTACATTTATGAAGCTTAACTTTCCAACCTTGTCGTTCTAGAAAGGTTGGGTGTGAAGGAAGGAACCGCACAGTTTCACTCTCTGGGTGTAGAAATGCACCCAGACCTGAACCTCCAGAGTCACATAAAGATAGTTTCCAAATCAGTCTTCTTTCACCTGAAGAACATTTCTAGGGTTAGAAGACTGATGCGAGATCTCGAGAAACTCATCCAACCATTTATCTTCAGGCGAGTTGATTACTGCAAAGGTGTCTTCACGGGTCTGCATTTAAAAAGTCTGTTACTTTAAGGCAGCTGACCCAGAACGCTGATGCATCACCCCAGGTCTAAAGACGTAACGCTGGCACCCTGTAGCTCAGAGAATAGATCGTAGAGTACTGTTTGTTTAGAAATCCCTGATCGGTTTAGGACCCAAAATACATTAAAGATCCGCTGTTGCTGTGTCGACCTTTCAGACCTCTCAGGTCTTCTGGTTCTGGGGGACGAAGAGCGGAAACATAGAGAAGCAGCATTCGGCTTCTACGCGCCACACATCTGGAACAAACTTCCAGGAAACAGCAAAACTCTTTGAGGAATCTTGAATTAGTGAGTCACAACAAGATTTAGATTCCCTTTGGGATCAATGAAACAATTTTGAATGGAATTGAAATCAGCCGAAACACTGAGTTCCTTTAAATCAACTCTTCCTGTTCAGCCTGGATTCCTCGTAACCGGAGCGCTGACCAAACTATTTTGCTTGATGGTTTTGATGACATCGGACAAAAAGTAAATGTTCTTATGTTTCGTGACTGGTGTCCATGAGTTTTATGACGTAAAGCCCTTTGAATCGCCTCGTGGCTAAAAATGTGCTACACGGATAAACTCGACTCGCAGGAAAATCAGAACTGTTCTTCTGGGGTTTGTGCTCCGCTTCTGCACAATTCGGGGTGACCCGGGGGGGTGAGCACATGACGGAGAGGTGCTGGTCCGACCGCTGTGCCGTAACGTTCTGCAGATGACCTACTACCTTCTGCTCAACCTGAGGAGGACACGGAGAGAGCGGCGCGACGGGGACAGGGAGCTACTGTTTCTGCTCGACTTTTCTTTAGGAACGGTATGTGAAGGAGACAAGAGGACATTGAAGCCATAAAACCAAAGCAGCGATGAGAGGGTGGAGTGGATGGCTTTGAAGAGGAGTAAAGTACGGAGGAAGGGTCCCGGGAGAGGAGCAGAGCGATGGGGTGAGATAGAAGTAGCAAGGATAAAAACAGAGGAGGAGAAGGAAGTCATCGTTGTTCCACTCGTCTGAATTAAGGTGGGCCTGGCGAGCGAGATGCTCCACCAGTCACATTCGCTAACTCAAACTTACATAGATTACCCTGAAAAAAAAAAAAAAAAAGACTTGTACTCCCTCGTCCCTGCATAAGAAAACGGAGGAAGTTGAACAGTTTTCATAGGGGGATGAAGGGAGCTCAGCTCGCTGTTTGAAGCCGAGAAGAATATCGAGACGCCGAAGGTTCCCCCCTCTCGTCAGCAAGTGGGGGGGGGGGAGGGATGAATCGCTGGGTAACAAACGGAGACAATCCTTGGCGAAGGCAGATGAATGTGCAAACAAATCTGCTAACAAATTTAGCTCCTCCACACCTTGCAGAAAGAAGGAAGTTGTGTGCCAGAGAAAAGGAGCTTATGTATCTGCTGTGCTGCTCACCTGGAAAAAAACAACAACCTCACAGCGGCACAGAGGGAGGCAGCCTGAGCGAGCGAGCAGGAAGGCAAACCGATTCTCCTCTCCAATCTGGAATGACATGAGAGCATTTCAACAGATGGGAGGGGGAACGCCGATTTGAACGATGAGCTGTCAAGGTACGGCGCTGGAGCTGTTGGTTGACAACAGGATAAACACTTAATGAGCCCCTAAAAAATCTTTTCTCCAAACATTTGATGAGAAAAGCGAATGCAGAGCCTGATGCAGCAGGATGCTTCATTACAGCTTCCTGTCTTAAAACTTCCCTTTCCCCACTTTATGACAAACTTCAGTTTCCAGGTGTTTTATGTGATTGACTGAAACAAACTACTGTTATATGAAAATGTCAACGGTGCGGCCTACATTTATTTCCTATTGGAAGAGATTTAATTCAGTCTCTTCATCACCCGTTAATCGTCTACATTTCTGTGGAGAAAGTCATGTTTTTCAAGATTTGCAGTCGTACCATTTTGTTTGTGAACCTAATCGTTTAACATCGTTCTGCTTCATTCTCCAACTAATCTCAGTGCGGAGCCAACATTAACCTAAAGAGAGAGGCGCTTTGTTTACTTTTTGGAGTTTTGTGGCTTATTGGTCATATTGGTGCGACATAAACTTCAAAATTCTATCTCATCATTTTGTGGCACTTTTTTGCCAACAATAAAGATTATGATCAAAAATTTATTTACTAGCTTTTTTTTTTTTTAAGGTATGTGACTGCATGGGCCCACATTAATAGAGCCCCGAATACAAATATTTTTTTGTGAAAAACACTCCCATTCACTACAGTTTACTTCAGGATGAATAAAAAAGAAAAAAAGAAGTGTGATTTGTGTCACTAAGTTGCACACAGTGACGACGGCATTGTTTTAACCCTTCACACATGCAGAGTGTTTATACGCGGAACTAAACGTGGAGTTGTGCTCCAGCGTGAAACTTTAGAAAGTACATCAAAGCAAAGGAGTGCATGGGGCCGGCAATGCGGGAGCATGGCTTTACAGCTGCAGTGATAATGTTCAAAGTGAGGTGGAGGGAATTTATCCAGGCCTAACTCATTTTACACTAAACATAATTTGTCACGGTAAACAACGACAAACCAAAAGCCCATGAATATTTCAGGCACATGGTTTTATTTCATAGCCCAGTCAAGTCACTGATGCATTCAGCTCCGATGAAAATGCAGAATGTATCAAACATAACTTAAAAGAAATTTGACTTTGCAATTTAACACCTGGAAATCGGACCTCTGCCTGTTTAAGAAGCTCTTCCTTTTTCCAACACTTCGTCTTTAGCACGTCATTTTTTATTGCTTTTTTTAAAAACCAGCGTTTCACTGAGAACTGGCTCCTATAATGAGCTCAGCAGATGTGCAGTTCCTCCAGGTGTTTGCCAATTGCTGCTGGCTAGTCTGAAGGAGCTGATCCGGGCAGCTTGGAGACTGTGACTCTGGGGAGGAGCTTCGGCGAAAAGGCAGAATGGTTTCCAGGGGAGATTAAATGATTTCCCAAACATGCATGAAAGAAAGAAGTGACACTCAGGGAGTGTTTTTGATGAGAGAATATCATTTAACATGATATACATCTCTTGAGATGACATAATACTAGCCCTTCAACTGGGTTCATTGATGTCGAATTGTATTCATTTCCAAAGTGTAGAATATATAAATAAAATTCAACTGTTGTCAGAGAGCTTTGAAAGTTTTACTCTTGCCTATTAGAAAATTAAAATGAAAATAGATCTCAGTAATTCGCATTGAAGTTTATAACTGTATGTCTGTGATTTGGCAAAAGTAGCACTTTCGCCAGGCCTCGAGTCTGTTTGATCACGAGCACAGCCTTGTTTCCTTGATGACGGTAATTCAGAAAGACAAATTACAGTCGACACCATTTCCTTCCCTCCTGTGATGTCATTCGTGTTCTTCAAAACGAGGGCAAAACTTGTATTTTTATTCCCCCCCCTTTTAAATATAATTTTCCCTCTGCCATTTGAGAAGCGCAACAACTTCACAGAGTCAAACTGACATGCCTTAATAAAGTCAGAGAATGTCATCTTTGAACTCGGATTTTGACGGTGAGTAATGGAGACGGTCTCAGTGAGAGTGGCGAGCCCGAGCAGCTTGAAAGGCAACAAAGAGCCGGAGAGCGAGCGAGTGAGTCAGGGAGAGCTGAAGAGGCTCGGATCAAACGCCCCTTTCCTGCCCGGGGGGGGGAAGTGCTGACTGGCAGAAAGGAACCACCTTGGGAGGAAGTGGGTGGATCAGGGGGGATGGAGGCATGAATGGGTGTAATGGGGAGGGTCGACACAGGGTAAAGGTGGGAATGCCGAGCGACGACGGGGAATATTTATTCCACATCCATGCCACAGGCGTGTTCGGAAAGACAAACACGCCACTGAATGAGAACGCCAACACTCATTTGTTTCAGTTTCAGGGCTCTGCGTTCCCGGTTTAAAAAAAACAACAAAAAACCAGGGAAAACAATGTAAAAGTTGTCTGCCAGAATAATCAATACCCTTGCAGCTGCTGTCTCGCCTGATCGGATGTTGCTGTTGTAGCTTTGCTGCACCGTGGGGTTAGCATTCTCCTCTAGTAAGTTGTTGGTTCAAGTCTTGGTTGGCAAATGTCTGCGTGGATTTTCTGTGTGGGTTCACTCTTCATCACTATACTGCAATTATCCACCAAAGGCAAAGTGAAGTGTCAGAATCGTCAAACTGCAACGTTTGTCTCTGGTTTCTCAGTTGTTGGCTGCATGTTGGTTTTTCTGACTTCTTATTCTTATAAGAATAAGAAGCACTTTATGTCATAAAGTGCTGTGAACTGACTTGTTGACTGAGTGAAGTGCAACACAACTTGACCACAACTTGATAACTTGAAACTGTGCAAATTGGAATTGCGCAAACGAATTAGCTTATTGGAAACATGCCAAAAAGAAGTTTATTGATTACAAAAAAAAAAGTTTTTGCACCAGGATTATCTTGTCTATTTTTGTTTTTATTGCGAAACAGCAATGGGAAACTTTTTTTTCTTTTTTCTGATCACATCTGTGAACAGCGGCAGCAGTTTATTTATGGGCAGCGGCCTCCCTGGACGACGTGCCGCTGGCGCCTCCACAGGTATCCCAGCGTCACACAGTTCATCAAAAGTTGATTTTTATCATTCAGAAATATTGAACCCATTTCTGAGAAATCATCAACTTTTATTTGTCCAAAATGCAGCATAAGTCGCCGCTGCCAAGTATAAGGTGTTTGCCTCTCCAATACCGGTAGATGGCTGATAGATGGCAAGCGCTAGCGCCATCTATCAGATGACCTTTAATGACTTATTGTGCGAACAACCTTATTCATGTGATTTTAGTTGCACCTCTTATTTGATGGAAACACTGTAATTTCAAAATTTTTTTTTTTTTTTTTTTTACATTAGCAGAATACCACAAAAGTCTTGCGCACATTTGTAATGGAAACTTTGCGCTTCCATTGCACATCTGTCCTCCGCTCTCAGCTCCGTCCAGAGGGACGGCCAGGAGACTTCGGGTCAGAGGAGACGTGTAATCCCTCCAGCATGTTGTGGGTCTGCCCTGGGGTCTCTGCCTTCTGCACAACAGGCCCCAAACCAAACCTAAAATAAAGAGACCTGGAGGCACGGCCGACTTGAATGGATTCTCTGAATCGGTGGCTCAACTCCAAGCTCACCATCGTAAATCCTTCAGCTGCTCGGGTCTCTGATTTTCTTTCCCTCGCTGCTCAGTTATCATCCAAATCGCACATCTTGAGCTGAGGGTTGACACATCTGGACCAGTGAATTGAAAGTTTCACCTTTGGTCTCGGTTCTGTCTGCACACCACGGGGCTGCCGCGGCACCCTCATTATTCAAGGAGGTAAACCTCCCATCCGTCGGCCCGTCTCCTCCTCCTTCCCACTGTCGCTTGTGAAGAAGTGAAAGGTATGCGAATACCTTTGCTTGAGGCAAAGGCGAGCACAGCTCTTCAGGTATGAATTGGAAAGAAGCAGGACGATAGAAAACTAAAAAAAGTAGAAGACATCGAGAAAGAAAACGAAACATGTAAAATGTGATCCAGCATCATTAACGGGAGACCCATTTAATGGATTGGAATATTACAGGAAACTTTGGCAATGCCTGCCGACAAATGTCATTTTTCAAAGTCACGAGCCTCAACGGACTTACTGAAATAAAAGTCCAGAGAAGTTTATTTGTGTTGCATATTTCAGCAACAAGGCAATTCAAAGAGATTTATACGTTTAAGGTCAATAAAAAAGCAAAACAAAAAACAAAACATTACACTGTACTGGCAAGAAAAGGTCATGAAAAATTGCGGTCCATACAGAAATAAGTTCGAGTTATTAATCAAAATCAACTCGAAACAACAAGTGGGTTTTCAGCCTTGATTTAAAGGAACTCAGTGTTTCAGCATTTTTGCAAACTGAATGTTGCTCCTCCACGTTTGGTTCTGGTTCTGGGGATGCAGAGTGGACCAGAACCAGAAGACCCGAACGGTCTGGACGGTTGATAGAGCAGCAGATCTTTAATGTGTTTTGGTTCTAAGTACAGAGTCTATTCTCTGAGCTGCAGGAAAGAGCAGTGATGAGACAGAGGTCAATTTCATCATCAGTTTCATTCGCAAAGCCCTTTAAAAGCTGCAACAGAGACCTGAACGTCAGTCCGAAATGAGACAAATGAAATCCTGACAACAAAGTGACTGAGCTGATTGCGCGATAGTGAATTAAAAAAATCTATTCAGAACGCAAAGAAATGACGCAGTTACACAGACAAAACCAATAACTGAGATGAGGCTTAATTTCAAGGCATCAAATTGCAAAATAAAATCTTTTTTTCAGGTCTATAGCATTTATGTAACAACTGAAGGAAACTTGGTGGCATTTAATGGCACATTAAGTATATATGTACCTGGAAAATTTAACACTGCCCCTTTAATATGATAGTAAAACACACTTTTACCACTTATATTGTAAAATACAAAATAGATTTATAAACAAATCGGAATTGGGTGAAATGCATGTCAAGCTTTGCAAAAATCACAAATCGGACACAAACGTCTGTTTGACGCGCCTCCATTCTTCAGTACGTTCATTTAAAAGCATCTTAATGTCACTTGGGGCTCTTTTAGAGCAGTAAAAATTCACTGTAAAATTTGAAAAACAGTCGTAGAATAATATGCAGGAAACCGACAGACAATTAGCCAAAACCCTGGCGAAGGCTCTTCCCTGGGAAAGCAGGGAAACGGTGCAAAGATCCCTCTATTTGCACAGAGGCTTGACTTTCTCAGCCAGTTTTCGAGGGATCCCAATGAAGATCAATGCTTAATTTACCCTGACTTCTGCGCACCCTGATGAAAGATGCCAGCATTACAGTGTGGCGACTGGGCAGCAGCTGAGCTGCTGGCGCTTGTTAATTCAGTAATTAACTTGATAACAGACCCAAATGAAGCTTGTCTGTTGTCTGGTCTCTGTGCTCTCCACAAAGGGTGCCTGCACTCAATTAAAGATTGCTTGTAGGAGGGACGACTCCACTTCAGCGGCGATGGCTCTACTTTCGAGTGGACTGTATCAGCTGGCTAATATCAGGTTTAGCGCTGTGTGTCTTTTGTAGTGCAGTATGACGCACATTACGACCGATGATGGGAGTTTAGGCTTTCACATGTATAAGTGATGAACCAGAAATTTTGTTCAGAATTGTTTGCAAAACAAAAACGGAAATGTAAATAATTATGTAGGATGAGTAAAGCTCCGGATATCGTTCCCGGAAAGAGCCGCAGGTTTCTGCGACTGAGTTGTAGGAAACATTACGGCTTCATTCTGGTTCATGGGAGACTGACGCAAGTTGCTGTTCACTACAAAGTGAAGTGGAAGCGAAGCGTCAGAAGCGCATGCTTGTTTGACGACGTGCTGACATCACAGTGCCATCTAGTGGCCTGGCATGACAGCTGCAGCTGACTCAAGTTGTCTAAACGTGGAACTTTTTCCCAGTTCACAAAAATACCAACAGTCTCCAGGCAGCGGCAAACGCAGCCTTAAACGTAGCAACACGAGTTAATATGTTGGCGCGCAAATGTTACACGTCCACAGGTGAGGCCGGTGTCCCTTTTTCAAACGTCTCCCTGCGGTGTGATGACAGTGAAGCCGTAACGTAGGAACTGCAGAAACCTCCTTAGACCTTCCAAGATGGACGTCCGCAAGTCAAATGTTAGTCACGAGCAACAGCTAACGACACGCACGGTGTGCTGTTTGATTGTGTCAAAGAACCTAATAGCAAACCCTCTGTCGACCGTAACCATGGCGACGCAAGATTATCTCAAGCCTTTTTTTATTTTCTTTGTGCAGTTTTTCTCTTTGGTGCAACAGATGCCAGTTTACGGCCCGGCGATGTTTTGAGATCCACAACAGGATTCTCCTGGGGCTCCTTTCACCCAACTCCTTTTTTCACACATGGAGAATATAGAAACACTGCACTGTGATTCCTGTAGCACTGAATGTAAAGCTTTCCTTAACGAGGCGACCTCACGTTCTCATTTCTACTTCTGTTTTTGTTTTAGTTTTTTCTTTGTGCTCTGTTTTCTGCATGACAGTGACACAATCTATCCAAAAATTGTAGTTAAAAGCGTAAGTTTAGTCTCCAGAACCGGGATTCTGCAGGTAATCCACGCTGCGTTGCCGTTTGTGCAAATTCTTTTGAGAAAGTGAGTCGAGAGACGAACCAAAGCGGCTAAAAGTTGGAACGATGGTTTGTTTGCTTCGTGATGGACTGCGTCTCTCTTTCTCACATGACGATTTATTAATTTTTTTCCTTACATTGAAATGTCCGTGGGCGGCTTTTTGTCTGGAAATCTAAACTTCTCTCCTGCCGGTGGGAAACGCTGGTTTTTAAGCCGGCGGCCCTGACGTGACGTTTTCAGAAACATGGGAGTCAGGACCCTGGCAGAGAGAGAGGGAGGGAGAGGGAGAGACAGTAAACGAAATGGCTATTATACATTTTTTATTACGTTTCCAGGCACTAAGTCACATCAAAGCCTCTCAGAGATAGAGAGGGAGGGGGCAGGGATGGAGAAACAGGGTGAAGCAGATGCAGGATGTTCTAATTAACTTCACAGTCGCTCTCCCCCTCTCTCTTTCTCTCTCTTCCCCCGTTCCTCTCTCACGCAGTCGTCCTCAATGCATCCGAGTGTCTCCAGCCCACTGTCTGTGCATGAGCCTTGTAAACTCATCACAACACCCCCCATGTGCAAGGGGAAGAAAGGCAAAGAGGGAAAAAAAAAAAAGTTGCAAGCCTGTTATATGGCGATGCAACTGGTGTAGGGGTGGCGATCAAAGGGGTGGGGGGAGAGAAAAACATGGAGGAGCCCTCGAGGGAGAGGAGGTGGAGAGGGATGGAGTGGAGGGGAGGGCAGGAAGGGAGCATCAGAAAGACTGGGAGAGGAGCCCCGAGGTGCTGCTGCTGCCACGCCTCGCCAGGAGAGAAAAGAGAGCATACCCAGGCCTCCCCTCCCTCCACCGTCTGATGGTGCATTCAGACGGAAAAATCCCAACAAACTCTTCCTCCATCCTCTGAACTTTGGCAGCGCCGACAAGTTCTTGTTACCCAGCTGGGAAGATGTCAAACGGAGAGAGTTCAGGAGTTCTTCCCCTTGACGCGGACCCGAGGAACGTGATCCGAGTCCCAGGAAAGGGGGGGGTGGTGGTGGTGGGGAGTTAGCCTTTGGAGCCCGCTTTCCCACAGTGGTCCTGAAGGCAGCATCTCATCCTGTTTGACGTCCCCAATTCCCGCTCGGTGAGTCAACAGGATGTCGAGAGCACTCCTCACATTGAGCAAATTGTACGCCAGCCCAGTCATCTCAAAAACATCTCTGAGCTGTTCGGCTGCTGGCAGAATGCTGACGAAAATGAGCTAAAAAGAGAAGTAATCTGCATGGAGGTGCATCTGGCTGCTTGGAAGACAGAGAAGAGATGTGACTAATCTTTTTGGAAAGTGATAGCCTCCTCTCGATTTCACTTTTGATCTGCTCTAACGACTAGCCGACAACGCACCAATCAAAGGGAGACATGTGTTCAGCCTCGTTTTCCCTGAATCTGCGTCGATTACATACAGAGACGCGTGAAAGTGTCGACACCTTCTCGGCGTTAATGGGTTTTACTGGGAGTTTATGTAATTAGCCAACACAGTTTGGAACAACGAAGATGCCGGGAATTTTGGTATCAATCCGATACGAAGTATCGGTGGTGTCATCGATACCAATTCCAAAACCGATACTTTTTGGTTTTCATTGAATAATTTAGTGACCAGACTTGAGTTAGTTGATTCTGATTATGATTAAGGATGCATCAATATGAACATTTTAGACGAAATCAACATTAAAATAGCTGTTATAGTGGACAATTCACTGACTTAATATCATTGATGCGACATTGAAAATATTGGCCTTGATACAGAAAAAAAATCTAGATTGATTATTGGTGTACTTAAGTGTGCTTTACTGGTGCAGAGATATTAAATAAATGTGGAGTTCAGTAAATTTATGTCTGTGTTTTAGTAAGAGAATGTTTTAAGTCAATTCGGTTGTTTTTCTGTATCGGATCGTTATCAGCCGATACTAATATCATATTGCTGGAAGTGAAAAAAGTTGCTTAGGGCAACGATCCAATACCATTACTCACAATATTATCAATATTTTGATTATATGCTCAGTCCTACCAAGAGGCTCAGCTGTGATGTGACAATCTGTGAATGGGACATTTATGAGACAGTTGCAAAAATAAAGCAATTATTAAAAAAAACCCACCTATATAAATTTTGCCACATGCCCTATGAGGAGGCAGTAAACATTTTAGTCACTTGAGACCAAAACGTAACTTTTTCTCAAATGTACTCTGCACTTTGAAGATTTTTATGGGTCAAAATGTATCGTTTTCCTTCCAGTGCTCACTTGCTTCTGCTTCTGTAGCGTTCACTTCCGCAAGTGAACACTGCGTTGTGTTGGTCTACCACATGAAACCCTTAAATAGAGCGCTGAGGTTTGTGGTTGTAACATGACAGGATGTGCAAAAGTTCAAGAAGTGTGGGTACTTCGGCAACGCGGTGCCCAAAGCATGAAAACTTGAAACCAAACCAAAGAGCAGAGTAAATTCAAGTCCACAATTGAATAAATCATGAAGCAGATTGCGAGAAGGACTATAAAAGCCGCTGCCATCAGCTGCCAGATTGGTCCCAGTTTTCTCCCTGAATGTCATTGTGCCTTTCGGTATTGATCCACGCTGTTTCGAAATTATTCTTTTGTTGTTGTTGTTTTCAAAGACATGAAATTCAAAGGATAATTTGAAACCAAACCCAGGAGTATAAATTCTCCGCGCGGTGATCTATCACACTTCAGAGGCTTCAAAGGAAAAGAGCCAAACGCAGACGGTGATTCCAGATAAGGAGACGTGTCATACAAAATTAATTTTAGTGTTTGACACATCAATACGTAATGAAAGTGTAGTAAATATCACTGCAGATTGCAGAGTTTCAGTATTTGTTGAACAAAAACAAAGTATGCCTTTGTGGCGTCTGTCCAGCCACGTGTTTAATGTGAGCATCTCCTATCGCCTGGTTATCTCATGTTCTGTTTTTCTTTGGGTAATTATTTAGTTTCATTACAAATCACGTACGTTTCTGCCCTTAAAGGGGCAGTTTTATGTGTTTTCCACATCATAGCACAATCAGGTAACTCTTACCTTCAGTTGGTTTAAAGGTGCTTGTATATCAAATTTGACACAACAGAAATTTGACTTTAAAAGCGCCTTGAAATCTTCAAAAAAATCCTGCTCTCTAAGAAACTCTGGCCTCAGGAAAGGTTAACGTCTCTCTTCTGTTAACCCTTTAATAATGTTTTTACCGGTCAGTCTTGCGTAACGCCGCCCCTTTAAGTTTCTGTTGTTTGTGACAACTCGATTCTTTGCCTTTATTACATTTTCTTGTCTTCGGTTTATTCATAACTAAAGCCAGAGTTGTGTTGGTTAGACTGCAACAGTGAATTGTTGCAGTCTAACCAAATGTGATACATCTATAGCAATCTGTGGTTTAAGGGAATCAAAATGTATCCGACTCGAGTTTTTAGTATTTCTGGGCTATTTTTGCTAATTTTTGCTGATATGTGGTTAATGGTGATTTGCAGACTGTGCTGTCAAACACAGTAAGGCCCTCATTTGACCAACTGGGCACCAGGAAAAAAAAAATGACTAAAAGAATAACAGCATGAAGGTGTTGCAATGTCATAGTCAAACTGAATTGATGTCCTGTGGTTTTGGGCTGGATTAAGGTATTTGTGGGATTGAAAAGGCTCAGAATCAAACACATTACAAAATCATAGCATGTATTTTTGGTCCAGTTTCTAATGCAAATATCTTTGTTGAAAGAAGACAAAAACTAAAAGGTGACTTGTCTGCAGGATGTAGGAGCTTCTACTTTTTCATCAATATTAAGCAACGATTGACTTAAAACAATCTCCCATTTCCCACCTGTTTGGTTTTGTCTTGTTTCTAAATTACAAAGATGTTTTAACTTGAAACTAGTAGTCATAAGCAATAAATGAATTAATCACATGACAAATTAAAACAAGCTCAGTCATTTCCCATTTGAATGATTTAATTTTGTTCTCTTTTTTTCTTTTTATACCAAAAACTGGATGATTAAAAGTCTCCACTCTGGTGCTTTGGTCTCAACTAGAGCCTGTTTTTGTTTTCTTCACAGACACGTCACAATTCATTTTATTTGCCCTTTAAGTTGTTTATTTACTTTGGATATGTAAAAACAGTTTCCACTTCCATTGTTAAATGTTCGTGAGAATGATCTCTGAGAAAATGTTCTTGTATCATTTTGGCGTCACCATGAAACTTTTTTTTTTTTTTGAAAATGGTCACAAAACAGCAGGATTATAGTTTATCTCAATAACTTCTGGGATGATTTATTTCCCTGCAAAATTTGTTATGGCGACCGGTCTGGAAAGTAGACAAAAACACTTGGCAAGATTTTGTGTTTTTGCAGCGTTCATCAAAACGTTGAGCTAAAAACAATAATCATGATTGCAGCAACTACAATAATCAGCTGGGCTGATTATTTCGACAGGTATCAATATATGTCTAAAAGTTTCCTCCTGAAAGCTGCAGTTTCTAAGCTTACAGGCTTCCACTTAGCAGAGCAGCTCTTCCTTCTCCCCTCGGCTCCTTCAGACTAGTCAGAAGCAATTAGCAAACACCTGGTGGGACTGAGCTCTTTATAGGAGCTGCTTCTCAGTGAAACGCTGGAAAAAAATCATTGCTAAAGGGTTAATGGAACAGCCATGCTGTGACGGCTTCCTGAAGGCGGAGAAAGAACAGAAGTTTTTAAAGAGACAGAGGCCCAATTTAATGGTGTTAAGTTATGGATCTCCATTTCTGTTTAGTCATATTTGATATGTGTAGGGTTTCATTAACAACTGATTGGCATTAAGAGCCTGGAAAATACATAATCCTGCCATTTTAACACTTCTGTGCTTTACTGTGTGTGGAATGAAATGCTTGAATAAATACACTGGAATTGTGATCGTTTTATTTATTTTCCACTACGTTGCTTGACAAGCTTATAGTTACATTTTTTTTTTTTACTAATTTGATAGCCAATAGAAACCAGTTGATCTGCAATAAATAGGAGAAATTCTAAAAAAATATATTTTTGTCTATTTTTCTACCATTACATATATGTAAAAAAAAAAAAGACATTTAATATTTTAGTGTAAAGTGTTTCCTTTTAGTATTGCCTTCTGTTAACAACCATATAATTGATAATACAGTATATTCAGTTGTATGTGAAACATTTGAAGATGATGTATTGCCTCACTAAGAGGGCATCAGAAATGCTTTTACATATTTAAACAGGTTTTATAAGCAAAGCGATTGTTTCTGTACTTGGTAATTAGCAACTAAATTACTTTAATAAAATAACTTGCCCAGCGTGCGTCATCTTACGCAACACAATGCGGTCTGAGCAAGATGATTTTTGCTCCAACTTCAGACCTTCTCACTCTCTGCTTTTAACTTCTGCACAAGCCAACATAAAGAAATCATAAATGCATTCATAATTCTTTAATAGAGGGAATCTTCCAAGGGTCCATTTATGTCCTCTTTTGTGGAGAAGCTATCAACTTAAATGGTACTTTCACACGATGATAAGCTTGTTAAAGTTGCTGAGATGTCCTTAATCTATAAACTTAAAGAAGCTTTGCAAGCTACACATGGAGCCGAGATAGAAACGAGATGAATGCAAACAGGCAAAACAGATCCGTTTTTATTGCTGTAGAGAAACTGAGGCCTTGCCGGCAGTTTTTTCATGCATAAATAATGAAGAACTATGAAACGTCCTTTGTGAGACTCTGCATTATCATCTGCTGAAAAGCATTCAAAGTGACAGAGTTTCAAATGAGACAAACCACTCAGAAATGTTTCACTTACACAAACTTCATCTGAAATCTACCATGGACTTTGGGTTTGACGTTACGATCAGTGAGTCTGTGGGAGACGGATGTTACACAGTTGTGAGTTTGTAGTCTGTTCGCCGTCCACCAACAGGACCAATGCTAACAACTCACAGAAAAACAAAACAAAACAAAAAAATCCAACCTATCTTGATTAGCGATGACCCGGGGAGCAGAAGGAGGCTGATGGGGTCAGTCGGGCGTCTGTTGGACTTTTGGTGTTGCAGACATTTTCACAAATCTGCTTTGCTATTTTCAGTTTCGGTACAGCGCCGGCTAAAAGAAAAGGAGAGAAAAAAAAAAACTTCCTCGTTACAATGAATATGTATTTATGTTTACTGTTGTCAGACCCTCTGGCTCAGTCGCTGTCTTCTCTTGCCCCTGAACCAACTGGGTCACCGCATAGAAGATGCTCGGGAACTTTGACTCTTCATCCACCCTCAGGCAAGCAGAGGCTTACCAACAAAAAAAAAGTTAGTTTCATCTGAACACCGTCTTGCTTTCACCTTTCACACTATTTGATTTTTTTTTTTCTTTCCCAGTTGCTGGATGTTACCTTTTAACAGCAGCCAGTCAGACAACTCGTCAGACTCCAGTTTTTTACTTCTTTATTTTCCCAAATAAAGACGAGAACAGCAGCGATCTCAGCTGCCCGCAGTGGACACCTTATTAGCGCGGATAATGAAAGAACACGGGACATGACAGCTTGAAGCAAAGTGGTTCATCTTCCCCGCGAAGATTACGCTCACAGCCCCGGCAAATAGTAATTGGCAGCGCAACCTTGGGTGAAGGGAGGGAAAACAGGCCTACGATGTTCGCATGATTTATAATTAGTTTTTATTTTGTTACCGTCTCAGAATTAGACTGGCAGGATAATGAATAATTCAGGTTGTCACGTAATCCTGATGATCCCCGCTGGCTCGCTAAATCTATAAAAGCTTCAAAAACAAGGCCAAACGCCGAGAGAGCGTCTAATAAAATTTGCTATTCTTTTTGATTTGGTATGTGTGTTTTATTATTTTATTTATTTTATTTTATAACTTCAGTAAACCTCCAGACCTCAGTCATCAGTTGGCTGTTCAATCAATCGGACGCCGTCTGGAGTAAATAATCTCTTGACAGGTCGAGTGAACTTGTGATGAACCGACGATCAGCCTCCTGAAAACCAACAAGTGTTTCCTCCCCTGCTTGCGAAACGAGTCACCGACTCAAGAACTGATCCAGAAAGCGTTTTATAAGGGGGTCAGAATGGCCGCGTCTGCAGCTTGAAGTTGTTTTCCTGCCGTCTTGTGAATCTTGCTAATTTATTCCATAAATTATTGCCACTCGCTTTACTTTTGCTGACAGGTTGGCAAGTTTCTTGTTTACATCCGAAACAAGCGGGATAATGTATTCCTTTTTAAACTGCGGACCACACGTCTCCGTTTTTGCTCCACTTGTTTTCTTTCTTTCTTGTTTTTTTTTTTAATTAAAAAAAATATTTTTTTAAATTTTGAGCAGGTATCAACCCGACGACAACCAAGATTTAAATCCGAGTGAAAAAGAGCGGTATTCACTCGCTGCAGAGATGATGCAACATGAATGAATGTTGTTGAGTCGGTGCACTGGAAGGGCAACATCGGACGGTAGGAGGATTTTGCTCAAACTGTCGAGTCTCGCCTCTGATGAAGCGCCGTTCTGCCTTTGACTAGACCGGTCAGACGAGCCCGTTGGCTCCCTGTCGCTCGGCCTTCCAAGCTCGGTAAAGGACATTGTTATCTTTAACTGATCTGGACGCCCATCTTCGCGGGATCCTGTTCCCACCGCTACAGGTGGTAAATTATAGTCAGGGATAAATACCATTAGCATAGTATTTCTTTGCACTGTACAGTGATGTATAGTACGGCACTGGCATGGATTGGTAAAGCAAAGAGAAGTGCTAAAGTCTTTGAAAAGAAGAAGGTAAAAAAAAAAAGAAAAAAAAAAAGCTTTGGCCTGAAACTTTAAAGCGAAGGTGATATTAATTCCTTCTGCCGCTCGCTGTTTTCTCTCAGAGCTCCCCGCTATCTCTGGTCTCATTTCTCTGCTGGATATAGCGGCACATTCACCCATCATGCTCACCACTAAGCCAAATATTCAGAACAAGGTGGGGGTGGGGAGGGAAGGAACTGGTCTCTAAAGAATGCCTAATTGGGTTTTATTGACTTTAGCACCAGCAACACATATTGTGATAGCGTAATGACAGCAGATTAGCTTGCGGAGCGAGGCTGGGTAATAACAGCCGGGGTGGAGAACGGCAACACAAAAAGCCATCACATCAGATAAGCACTGTAAGCAACGTGATTATGTGGATAGCAGTGTAATCTGAGCCCTATTAATATGTTTAATTGTAGCCATTGGAAGCAGCCCTGCAGCTCCGCGGTGTCTTGGCAGTCGAGGCTCAGTGTTATTCCATAAAGCGCCGAGCGAAAGGCAGCCATTGTAACCTGTCTTGCATGCATATTGGCAAACAAATAAAACAGACATTAGGTCGGAATTACACATTTGATCGGATGCAGCTGGAAGGTTAGAAACCTGGAACGCCTCATCCCTCCTCACTCCTGACAAACTGAGTAACTCCTTTCAGGAAAAGCTAGTTTCTTCTGCTTCTCCTTGTCACCGCTTTGGTTAACACCTCTCTCTTTTTCTTCTTTTTTTTTTTTTTTTTTTTTTTTTTAGATTTACAGTTTTGCTCCTTCTTTTTTTTCCCTCCCCGTCTTCTTGCTGCACACCTGAATGCCCCGTCCCTCCCTCCCCTCCTCTGATCTGGTCTCTTTGTCATCAGGTCAGGACAACTGAGCCTCTCTCGACTTCAAACACCTCCGTGTGTGTTTGTCTCCAGTCTGCCTCAACCGGTAGGAAAGCAGAGCCCCAGAAATCAAACCTCCCCCCCCCCCACCCCTCTGCCATCTCCTCCACCCCAACACTCTCTCGTCTCTCCCACGACTGATCTTCTTCTCTCTTTGATCGCTCCTCCTCACTTCTTTCTCTTTGTCTTCATTTTAAGAACTACTTTCTGTTCGTCTGCCTGATTTTGTTTCGGTTCCATGGCTCGCCCCAAAAAGTTTACCACAAGAACGTTGGGGAAAAGACGTGGAATCTGCGTAAATTGCGGCGGGTTAAAAGTCGCTCCACAGGAACCCTGAAGAGATTGTGTTCTTGTTCAACACTCCTTCGTTGTTTACGTCAGACATGCACCAGCTTGGCAGGCTCTGTAAGCCCTTTGCATGTTTCAGGGTCCTACCAGAGCGCAAAGAGAGGCAGTGATGCAACGGGAGGAAAGCGTACGCAGGACGACTCTGCCCTTCCAGCTACTCCTTCCGTCTCCAGTTGAACAAACGCAAAGTGTTTGGACGAGCCTGAAAAGCTGGTCGTGTGTGAGGAGGAGCAGAAACATCAGTGAGGCTTCGTTAAAAGTGTTTGGAAGACAAAGGGGAATGTCAAGGGTGACGCAATGGCCTCGTTGTTAAAACTGTTCCATAACTAATAATCGATGTTGTTGCTGTTTGCGTTTTGGGAGGAGGAAGAGTGCGCCATGTGGCACTCACTTAGGAAAACACCAATACCCAACTGTGGTGTTTATGTTAAATAATAAGAAACCAGTTAAAATCACGCATGAAGAAGTCTGTTCACGTAAAAATAAAAAATAAAAATGGTGTCACATCGTCGTCTTCCTACTGCTTCCTCTCGTCTTCTTCGTATTTTCCACCAGTAGCAACATTTGATTGTTGATCGAGTGATTCCTGTTTGGATTGCAGTTTTGCTAAATACATAAATTTTGAAGCCTCTGAAAATAAAACTTTTTATTGAAAAAATTTCGTTTTCTTTGTTCATAATTGACGTGCTTCCATTGAGCAAATTTATTTTCGCAATTCCAGTTTGCTCAATTAGATGATGTGGTAAAATTTTCAGTGGGAAGACACATACAGTATGTAAAATATTGGTAAATTATTGGTTATGAGAGCAATATGAAATAGCATATCGATATGGAGCCAAATTTTTATCCATTTCTTCTTAACTTGTACGTGGAAATAAGAATTAAATGAGAAAAAGTTTCTTTTGGTTGCAACATTTTGTCATGTTGCAACCACAAATACAAATGCATTCTGGGATTTTACGTGGTTAGAGCAACACAAACGTAAGACGCAACAGAAGTGATAAAGTTTGAAAATAATTTCACAAACAAAAAATAAATGGCAAAGTGGAGCAAACCTTCGTATTCAAGCCCTCTTTGATCTGATATCACCAAATAAAAAGCAATTGCCATGTACACTTTTCTATGTTGTGTTTTTCATCTAAAGCAAATCTAGTAAAAAATTCTTCTGGAAGACACTTTAAATGCCTTTGACAAATAAACAATTGTGCTCAGATTACAAATTGAGGACATTGTTCCCACACTTTGTCTTTTCTCCCCTCCATAAATATCAGTTTGTACAGAAGCTTAAAAGGCAGAGAGGAGTGTGTGAGCACAAGCGCACATTTCATAAACGTGTTTATAAAACCTCGCCCTTCTAATTATTTCTTTGTTTACACAGACAACTGCGGCATTAAGGAGACGGGACGGGAGCGCCGTATCTTTCCTGTGATCTGTCTTTCTCTGACAAGTGGCTGTGTTTTGCCAACCTGCAGCGAGTTCTCTTGTCTGCGAGCGAGAGATGAAGGAGCTCTTAACATGCGAGCGGCTTTGGTAAAAAATATACACATCTCCCTCCCAAGTAAGGAGAAAGCGGAGCGATGCTTCTGTCTTTACATCTCATTAGCTAAGAGCACATTTACAGAGCACTCCCAGTTCTGTCGCGAGTTTTCCTTTTCAAACGTGCTTGTGCTCGGAGCTCGAGACAGTGATTTTATTTTTCTTCCTGTCTTAGGTTTTATCACCAAACGTGTCGCCGCTTAAGCCTCTAAAGAAATCCCCGAAAACTCCAAATGATCTCAGGGAGAAGAGAGTGAATCTCCACCAGAGCCGAGTTCAGTGGCTGAACATCAAGTTATTGATTTAATAAGGGAAGCAATCTGCAAACTTGACTTGATGATTTGTACTTACAGAAAAGCAAAAACCTAACAATCACCGAAACGTTCATGTTCCTACCTGAGACACTTTATGCTCAACACTGGCGGTCACTTCAGTGGTCTGGCTAAAATATCTGCTGTCAACATGACATATACTATGTTGTGTCCTGGTTTCATTTGGTCATTTGTTTCCTTGAAGCTGATATATAATTTGTTTCATAAGTTTTGTGGAAACATCATTTGGACAGCAGGATATGTGGGGAAAGTGGGAGCGCTCACTCTTTTGTGTAAGGGCTCACGTATTCCTATGACATATTAATGTTTAAACGGAACATATCAAAGTAAATAATCCCTTTGACGTATGACAACAACTGTTTTGTTTTGTTGCTAAAAATAACCCCATTCATGTTCTGTGTGCAACAATTCACCCTGCTCTGCACTGACAGACGGCGTTTCAGTTTCAGAGGCATTTTTTGCATCAGAAAATTGTGTTGTACTCGTGTCTCTTCCTTCAACAGAAATATTTTTAAATAGGGAGGCCGGCTTAAGATTTATTTAAATGCGACAGTTTTAAGTTTCTTGCCTCTACAGTAAGATGGTTTCTGCCGTTTTGACTTGTGAAGGCAACTTCAAAGCTGTCGTTCGGGAACTGAAGGGAGAGTCTGTATGCAAAAGTAGCTCTTTTGTTCTAAAGTAACAAAACATTTTCAGATTATTCCCAAAAACGTGAAGCTGCACAAAGAGGGACAACAAAAGCCCTCAATGAAAAAGTAGAATATAAAAAAAAAAAAAAAAAGGATAATTCCTGGCTTTTGCAAAATTGGATTCGGCTTCAAAGACTTTGGTCTCGCATAACAAAGATATGTATTACTTATTAAACTTAACTTTCTAAAACTTAGAAATGTTTTAGGTCAACTTTATGTGGCTCTGGGTCTTGGCGCATTATTACTAATAGTACTAATCGAAGCCATAACCACAATAAAACAAAACAAAAACAAATGTTCCCCATGAAATGTGGTTGAGCATAATTAAGAAGTTGCATAAACAGAAAATATTCAGCAAAGCTTATAAAGTGTACAGCGAGTTCCCTGTTCAGTCTGTCAGCAGGTTTGTGCTGCGCTGTGTGGAGGAAGGATGTAAACTAACAAATAGTCTATAGCTGCTCTGCTTTATTATTTTCCCTTTTGAAAATAACTACAAAATGCCCCCATTTACAGACAATACGGATGCACATGACGCAGCTCCACAACGCTGCCTGTGCTTCGCAGGTGGGCAGATTCTCATTTCTGTGTTAAAATCACGTATTCCATTCTCGTTTCTCTTCTATTTGATTTTAATTTGAGTCATGTGGGGGTGCTAGTTTGGCAGCTATTGTACTGCATTTAGTCTCTATGGAAACAAACAGCACGGTATGTGACCTGTTTTGTGTTATTACAATGACAAAATTAGAATGAAACATTATCATAGAAAGGAGACGCTAAGCAGAGAAATCTCATTTTCACCTAATAAGCATGCACGGCCCTATAATCTGCCAGCATGGAATCGACCACGGCCTCTTGACTTTTTTTTTTTTTTTTCCACAAACTCCCGCAGCTTGTAATTTATTTTGGAGGCTGTGTTTATAACAGAGGGATTATGTGACTTTTAAAATGAGAAAGGTTTAAAACTTTGGTGTTTGGCTCTGTTGGCATAAGCCCTGTGTGTATTTCTATATATTTTTTTAAACTTTTGGTTACAGTCGGTGAAATTACTTCTTTGGATTAACGGTGCATCTTGGTCCGCTTTAGTCAAGCCTTAGTTAATTTGTCTAAAAGGTTTGGTTTGGACCGGGGAGACGTGAATGCATCATCCCACTCTGATGTGGAGCAAAAAAAAAAAAAAAAAAAAGGAGAACAATAAAAATAAAAAAAGGAGAACTCTGTCCTGCCCCAAAACCTCTGACTCAGATTGGTGAACTCTGGTGCGACGCACATGTCACTGGAGACCTCTCCGAAAACAGGAAGTGGACTATTTGCAAGGCACTCTGGGTAAATTCAATCAAAACAAACACGCATGACTAGCACTATAGTTAGCCAGATGGATACAAAATGTCGATAATGTCGATACCAAGTCGACGTTACTTGGGATTGTGAGGTTGACACCGTAGTTTCACAACATCTCTTTAAATTTCATTTTTGTATTCTAGCCTTTCAACCCTAGCTCATAAAAAAAAAGAAAAAAAAGATTTAGTTACGATTTGCTCTCAAATTGTGTGATTTATTAAAATTTGTTATGTTCTTCTGTTTGTCATGCTAATGTTATTAATGTATCTGTCAACTTTTCCCGAATTCCATCTGAAGTTTTAGCAAAATAATAAAAAAAAAACCAAAACAAAAAAAACACAAAAACAGACGTTTGTTGAACTTCAGTAATAAAATCAGATGCTACTCCATTTTTGTTTACGTTTCAAGAAGAAGGAAGTTGCCATCAGAGTTGTTTTCCCTCAGTGGTTCTTGGTGTGGCGCCACCACAGGCCAGGAGGGGAACAGGTTTCTTAAAGGGTTTGGTTCAATCAAACCAAGTCTACCGGTTTATCAGTCACACTGCTGCTTGTACAACAGTGTGATTGTGTTCCTGTGACTGCTGAAGGAACTACATTCATCTTCAATAGGAAGGGAGAAAAAACCAGGTCTTTGTTTATGCCACTGGAAACACACATACATCTCTTTGTATTCATAAACATGTTTTCCCCGCTCCCCTAAGGCCCTAATTGTTTTCTATTTGTTTAGCATGATGAAATATGCTAATCAGTCAAGCAACGTTGTGATAAAAATCGCACATAATCCCAAAACTATATTTACAGCCCTCTTCACCGAGCCCTGACCCGGTTAATGGGAGGGTTATGCGAGTTGGTTAAATTAATGTAAAGTTTGTTTTTTATTCACGCCCTGACCAGATACGAACGAGTCCGGGACGTCACGCAGGGTTCTGCTTGTCACGGTCTGGATTTGCAAGGTGGCAGTTGCGTTTGAAATTGCCTCGCTTTTGTTAATTCCTACAAAGAAAAGCGAGGCATCAGCATTCATCAGAAGCTTCGGGAATCAACAAGAAGACGGGGAAGTGCGCCTGGTGTTTTTTTTTTTTTTTTTTTTTTTGACACAGGTTCTCAATACAGATGGCGCATAACTCAAGCTGAGCACAGCCGCCCTGCCCCCCATCCGTACGCCACATGCTGTCCCAGGCTTTCATGTCCTGTGCCTAAACTTTTGATTGGTCCCATCAAGCAAGCAAGCAAAGAAGGCTTGTTTACTTCTTTGGCAGCGAGTAAATATTTTACTCAGAGCGGCTTCATGTTGAGAATCTAAGCAATGCATGGAAGATGTCTCATCGGTTGGGATGGTAAACAGTTTGCAGCAAGAAAGCGAAACTCTGACAGGCCTGACCCAGTTCACTCACGCAGCTCGAAAAACGCGGATACCGGGTTTGAAACAATTCCCGCTCTTGACGCTGGATGTTTTGGTCTCATGTCTCCATCTGAATATAAATGGGAGTCCCGATGTAACCTGAAATCAGAGGGGAATTACAGACCGAGCTGATTGTGTTTAGAGACAGTCAAACTGACCTCACAAGCAGCTGATGGTCCCAGTCACCAAACGGGCGTTAATGGAGGGATTCACTGGAGCCCGCAAATGTGTGAACAAGTTGAAGCGACCTGCAGAACCACGTTTGCTACGTGGCGGTCTTCAAATTACAGGCTTTGCATCTGCTCGCGTACCACCGGAGGAGTTGGGAGTCACTCACCTCCAAATAACAGGTGTTCGGTTCCAGCACTGCGGAACGACATCGGGTTTTTCATCCGACATGCAGGTATGGCCTCGGCTCAGCCACGAAGGCAGCGTTCAAAAAGACAGAATTAAAGGGAGAGTGGACTGGAAAATACAGAGATAGGGGGAAAATATTAGAGTCAAAGCTTGGCTCTAGAAGCAGAGGAAGCTGATTTCTTCTCCTGCTTTCAAAACTTTGACCCTGTCAACACAGGAAGGGGTTTTTTATTTTATTTTTTTGTTTGTTTTTAATCATTTGTGCCCCACATCCACACAGAAATGTAATCTTAAAGCTGGAGTTTTTTTTACATGCCTTTCAAATTATATTATTATGTCGTCATAATATAACAATGTTAATTTGGATAAAATAGACAGATACACTAGTAATCAGCACCAGGAGAATGGTGTTGGCGCTATCAATCATGCCTGTGTTCGTGCTGCCCATACTTCATCCTTACTCTCTGCTAGGCTGCAGCTGGTTCACCACAACAGAGTCATGAATGCTCAGGCTAGTTAGCGTAGCCACTGATGTGGTAAATAGTCTTCCTGGATCGGTGAGTTGTTTCTCCACCATTAGCACACTGAGCAGCACTTACCCACCGCTGATTGCAGCGCTACAACCCTCTTCCTGGCTCTGATTGGTTGTTTTTCCATCGGCAGTGGTGCATTTCTTCGGACTGCTTCAGAAAAGTTGCCTACCCAAGTTTTAAGGGACTATAAATGTTTCTGTTTGTAAGTCTTTCTCTCAGGTGAAGGTTTAACTATCTTCCTTACATCTGAGACTTGAGGCAGTTGAGGCTATCGCTTATCAGCTACTAATACACCCTTGCTAGCTACCTAGCTAGCGTCATAGTCTTGAATTTAATTCAAGGTGGCATTAACAGGGTGATTAAAGGTGATGAGACCTGCGGAAACCTTGTACCAGGAAAAAGTTTCAGGAGTCAGTTCTGCAAAGTCCTCCAGCTCACAGTAACTAAAATCAACTCTGTCAATGTCCCCTCACCACCCAAACTCCCTGGACAGCGATGCAGGGAGTTTCTGTTGAAGCCTCCACCTGTTCTCACAGCAGTCGGCCGTCTCTTGCAGATTTTTGCCGGTCTGGAAAACAAATGATTTCAGGAAGCAGCAGTGTGCAAGACAGTCGTACAGAAGTCCTGTTGTCGCCATTGTTGAAGTCGCCATTGTTGCACTGACAGCAAACAGATGACGGATGCTTCTGTATTCACCTTCGGTCGCCAGCTTCCACGGTGCAGCGGTGACTCTTTTCCTGAGAGGCAAACGGCCTCTGAAGTCTGCATGTTGCTTCTCCACAGCTGGACATTGCCTTGCACAGAACTGTGAAGATGCTTCCTCTGACTTTCACAAATCGCGTGTGTGTGTGTGTGTGTGTGTGTGTGTGTGAGTGCGTGAGTGCGTGTGTGCATGTGTGCGTGTGTGTGTGTGTGTGTGTGTGTGAGTCCTGGCATTATCACATCTCACCATTCTTTGCCCAAACATTTGGTCGGTGAAAAAAATAGTTAAAAAAAAAAGGAAGGAAAGAAAAACAAAACAAAAACAGATATTAGCCATGAGTTATTATACCGTATCACTAGTGGAGGACATTTGATCTGGAGTTGTTGGTGTCTCTGTTATCGATTGTTTTATTTTTAAAAATCCTAATTAAAATACAATGAACAGGAAGAGCCGCGTCCTCAGTGGCTGTTGGGTCAAGCCAGCTGTAGTTTGAACTGGTCACATGGTTCAGCAGCTGCTGAAGACCTTTTTTTTTTTCTTTTTTCTGATGAGTAGTAATTATTGAATTTCCATAAAATATGAAGCGATACGACTCGCTAAGCACCCTTAACGACTAAAAGTGTGTGTTGTTCGTTTCCATGTCAGAATTCTGATTTTCTGATTCGGTCACTGGATCATATGGAGAGGTCACAGAGGTCATTTATTTTTTTTCACGTTTCGTACAAGGGGGTCTATTTTACAGAAATGTAAAAAAGTAGTTTGTTTGGTGCCCTGAGGAAATATCAGCAAAATATCAAACTTGAAACTTGATTTTCTACATTGTACAAAGTTACTTACATTTTGTGGCACCGTCTTCGTCCAATCAGAACGTTGGCGTCTATTTCGGCTGTTTTTCTCTGAAACTCTGTGGTAATCAAACATGGCAAACACGTAATTGGTCTCAGATGACCTGATGTAGTTCTATTTTGTTTTGTTGTTTGACGTTGCACCAGCATGATGCAGAAGGTGTTTGCATTTGACCCCAACAGCCCAGTGAGTCTTTTTCCCGAATTTAAAATGTTCATTTTAAGACGTGATTTTGGCCGTCAGTAAAAGACTTTTGAGTGTAGAAAAAAAAAAATCAGTATCATTAGCCGTCTTGATGCCAGACTCCTTGTAAATCGGGTTTCAGGTAGCACAGGTGACTTATTGCTGACCAAAAATAATCACAGCCGTTAAACACAAGTAATAATCAAAATGAAAACATGGCAGTGAAAAAAATCTCACATTCAAAACGCATGAGAGATATGAAGAAACGAATGCCTCAGCATGTCTAAAGCGATATTATTCATAAGCAGCAGGGTGTAGCTCTGTGCCATTAAGGCTTTATTGGGACTTAATTTAGCATAAATAGGTTTTTGCATTATAAAAATTTCAAATTAGTATAAATTAACAGTCACAACCCCGGTGGGTAAGACGAGGCCGTGAGACGCGGCTCTGTTTGGCGGTACATTAGACACAGCTGAGGGGGGGGTAAAAAAAAAAAACAGCTGTGAAAAATGATGCCCCAAGTTCAAAGCAACTTGAGTCAGGATACATTTCTCTGCTTGATTAATAATTGAGCAACAGCCTGAGCAGCCTTGAAGCTTTGCGCTATTTCTGTTTCTTTTTTTTTTTTTTTTTACAATTTTTGCATGAATAAAACACTGTTTGGCCTGCAGAACTGTCTGCTGCGCGGGGATACGACGCCCGGTAGCCGCACGAAGATTGTTCTAGGTATCGTTCTCTTTGTGTTCTCTGCCCCCACACGCATTTAGGTCTCCCCCATCTCTCTTTCTCTCTTTCTGACTTTCTCTCTCTCCATCTGAAACTCTGGTGTGCTTTCGTGCCTCCCTCTCGCCCTTTCCCTCTGATTACCTTGTTATTATACCCTCTCTCTACGTTTCAGCCTGAAGGGCCTCTCTGAAAGGCCGGTAATGAATCCGGCTTCCTCCTGGAGAGCCAGTTACAAGAATTAGAATAAATACAATCCAGGGGTTCTGTCCAACGCCACTCTGGCTGGTTTACCTAAATGATCACATGTGTAGGGCAGAGAAGTGGGAAAATTAAGCAAAATTCACTTAAAGCTTGAATGTTTTTTTTTTTTTTTACATATGTGCTTATTTTCACACATCGTCCTCCTTGAGCTGCTAAATGCAGCGCTCCTGACCAAAAAAAACCAATCAGAGCCAAGAGGAGGGCCCTGGTGCTGTTAATCATCCTCATGTACTTGCTACTAAATATGCTAATGGCAGGGAAACTGTTTATCCTCCATCAATGGTGGCTATGCTAAGTAGCCTGAGCTACACGCTCTGCTGAAAAGGGGATGAGAAGCGCCACAGAAGATTGTGATCAACAGCGCTAAGACCCGATTGGTTCTGTTTTTGGTAGTTAACCACGAGACGACAGAGGAGCCCCGTTTTCTTCCTAGAGTATCCGTGTCTTATCCCAAACTGTCACAACACAGTGACAGTTTCAACGAATATGAAAATATGTATATATTTTTATAAATGTTACATAATGCAGCTGTAAATGACAAAGGTGTGCATAATATCTACAATTCTTTTTTTTGGCATCATCAAAAGTTAAAAAAAAAAAAATTCCATGACTTTTGAGAAATGTGCAAGATTGGTGATCAAAGATGAGAAAATTGATCCTTTTTGTTAAAATGGAATCAGATATGTGATTGGTCAAGATAAAGTGTTTCAAACATAAACACTTATTTTTTTCTTCCATCATATTGAATTAACAGCTCTCTGCCTACAATACACACACGCACACACACTCACATATTGTCAGGGAATCATTTGCTGCGCTGCCACAATGTTTCATATCACAAGGTTAGGTGTTGAATTTTTTTCTGTTTCCATGGAGACACCACTGTATCAAAGCCACTGTTTTCTCCTGGGGGGGTTTATGACAGTTTGGTAGCTTCACAAGTTGTTAGCTCATTTTGCTAGCTAACTGAGTCTGAGAGGTTGCTATGGAGGTCGGCTGTTGCGATGCTTTCAGCTGAAACTTGACACTAAGGAAAATAAATTCTTCATGTTGTTGGAACCACGAATGCCGTTCTTGCAAGCACAAATGAAAAACAACACAATCGATAAGAACATAACATTTTTACTGTCCTAATTATTACAAAACCAATAAACAGCATGCAAGCCAGCAACCACTTAAATCAATGAAAAAGATGGATTTATGTTACACAACGATGCAAGGCACTAAAATATTAAAATGCACGACAAAAAATCAGTTACTAAAGTATGAAATTGAAAATCAGATTTCAGACATTGTTAACAGCAATCTGGTATAAACAAATGTATTCATAAACAGTTTTTTCTTTCTTTCTTTCTTTCTTTTTGTTATTGCAGAATACAAGTCTCTCATGATCATTTGAGTCTCCAGTCTCTGACTCTCATCTGCATAACAATATGGAGAGTCGGCATCAAACATATTTGTAACATGATATTCAGTGACTGCTACACTGTTTGCTTTGCAGGAAGCTCATTGGCAGCTGTGTTTGCCTCTGGGCCTCCGTCCCTGACAGAGTGTCATCATCTTTGCACAGCCTTCGTCTTCGCTTAGTGTTCGGCTCAAACATCTCCCAAACCCTTGGACCAACTGCTGAGCAAGAATCCTATTCTAGACTGAAGGCCTGGAGCCGAACCCAGGAGTTAACTGGCTGCCTAGTGTCCGGACACCACCCACCACCAGGGGGCCCCCAAGCGCATCGTTTGATTTTGTTTTGAAGCGCTTTGCTATCTTTGTTGCAAAAACATCACACATTTCAAACATTTCTTTACTTTCTAAAGACGTTTTGTGATTATTGAGTTGTGCTGCAGTCAGTGTCACATTGCTTGTGTGAACTTAATTAATCTTATTTTGTTAGTGTGTGTGTGTTTTTTTGTTTGTTTGCAATTATAGCTATTAACTTTTCCCTTTATCTAAACAGTTCCACACAAAGCACTTTAAGAAAATGTCAAATACGGCTGAACTTTAACCAGCGCCACCTTTTTTTGGCTTTTTTAATTAGGTAATTAGAGACAAACGCCCTAAAACTCACAGAGTAAGTGAGACAAACGAAGCCTCCATCGCAGCGGGTGACTGACAGGGACGTGGACGACGGCTTTGTCCTTTGTTGGCTAACCCTAACCCTAAACCCTAAAGGTCAGATTCAGGACTTACTGGCCCACGGCGGGGGGGAAAAAAAATAAAAAATAAAAAATTGTCCAGGCTCATAGTGGTTTGAGACCTACTAGTTAAGTCATTCTGTCCATTTTGGGGAAAATGTCAGCATTTAAAGCTGTTTCCACGCTGAAGCTTTGAAAGTGACAGAAAAAAACTAAACAAAAACCAAGCTGTGCTCCTCGAGGCTTTGACTAAAAGCTCATTAACAAAACCGATGTCTCAGATTGAGTTTCAGGAAACGCGGCGGGCAGAGGGAAGGGGATTTGCTTACAGTCTGACAAAGAGAGTAATGGCTTGTCACGTCGCAGAGAGGAAGCTGGTGACGCTTCAATATTTAACGCCGCATTTGTGGCTCCTCTTTTTGTTGCCGTTGTTGACTTTTTTGTTTGTTTGTTTCGTGCTGTGAGCAGGTATGACAACAAGCCCAAATATTTCGCGGCTCAGAGGTTTATCGGGGTGCGGTGAAGTCGACAGTAAGTGGGTTCCAGTTGCTCGCTGCTGTCGTACACTGGCAAACGCCTCTGTCCTCCAGAGCTATTATTAGGCGCGCTGTCCGTTAGCATCCATAATGAGCCGTCCTGCACTGCGAGGACTTTAGCGGAAGAGGTCGCGTCTGATAAACGGCATTTGGGCCTGGAAATTGGGAGGATTTGTAAAACGACCATTTTGCTTCTGACATTTGCTGTGGCAGCGCCGAACAAGAGTTTCTGTAAGTTTCAGCAAATTCTTCATTTGAAGGCTTTTTATTTTGGAAGTCATCATGACATGTTCCTCTATTAATCCTTTAATGTGAATATTTTAATCAGCATTGGGGGTGTTTTCAAATTAAATGCGTATTTTTTGATAAAATGAGCAGGATGCCTATAACTAACAAGACAGTTTTGCTTTTATTCCCATATCGGATCCAAAATGGGAAACGTTTGTTTATCCTGAATGGCTTTAAATAGGATTGTTTATTACAAAAAAATATCAAGGGCTTCGTAATTTTGTAATTTACCACCCGGTTTGACCAATTGTCATTGTGTTCTGTGGAAGAGCTCTGCAAAACAATTCAGTAGACCAGGCCTCGCAAACGGGATCGTAATTTTCATTTCAAGTCTCCGCTCGCCATCTGTCCCACAGCGAATGTCCAGGACACAGGGTCAAAGGAACAACCCAGCTGAAGTTTTGTTTTGTTTTATTTCTGTGTGTGCGGGGAAGAAGTCAGAACGCAGGGATTGGAAGGATATCCTGTCCATGCTGGGCGACCTTTGACCCGGGATATCCTCCTTGAGATCTGCGTCCACACCTTCCACTGCCAAGGCCAAGGCATTTTCCCCCCCTCCGCTTTGCTCCGCTGTGCCAAGTTCTCCTGCTGGAACCGGTTCGGGGTCGGTCTCGTTTCCCCGCCACGGCCGCAGATTCGATCTTCCGCCCGGCTATCGCGTTTCTTGGAGGCGGAGGATTTCCCAAAAGCGTTTAATCCAGAACCAAACCCTGGAACATCACACTTAAGCGTTCGCAGAGCAACTGTTCCTTTTAATTGTTTCCACCGGGCAGAGCTCGACTAAAATGTTTGCATGAGAGCGCGCGGTGGCGGGGTTTCCTTTATCCACGCATCGTTTTCAACAAACGGGAGCCGAGATACGCACGGCGATAAGGATCTCTGTCTACTAATTGCCTCGGTACGGTTGGAGTCTGCAGAGATTTTGTTTTCCCACCGTTCACGAGACGCGCTCTCTAGTCATCCTTTCTCTCATAGTTTGTTGTCTTCAGCCTTGTGTAATTCAGCAGAAATTTGTTCATGCGGCTTCCATTCACAATGAGGCTCTGAATTCAGGATTATGAGCAGCGACAGTCGATTCCAGCTTCAATGATTCTCTGGCGCTTTTCCAGCAGAGCAACCCGCAACACACTTTGTCCCAGCTGTGGTTTCCGAGGGAACCGACACCTGTTACCTTGGTTTCAAAAAGCTAACATGAACTTCTGGCAAAGCTGGGGTGAAGCACAACCCACGTATGGAGGCCTTCATAACCGACACGGCTGTCGCAGGTTCGATTCCCGGTCCGGTGACCTTCGCTGTATGTCTTCCCTCTTCTTTCATTATTCTCTTTCCTGTCAATTCACTATCAAATAAAGGCCAATGCAGCTAATAAAACTAAAAGAAAACAAAGAATTCTGGCAAAATTCTGGAAAAACTGGCTGAAACAGAATTATTGGTTTCTAAAAATCAATCTGACTCAGAACAACTAAACGTTCAGCATGTTCATCCCGTTTACTGGAGGGGCGTCTATCGTATTATGTCACGATAAAGTTCAGGTAATTAAAAAAAAAAAGACTAAAATGTCTTTTCCCCCACAGAGTCATCAAAAAACATCAGTACATTTGAAATGAAATCTGCGTGAAGCTTAAATCATACTTTAAACATACAACAATGTTGCGAAATATAAAATTCTAAGTTCATATCCAGCCTCCCCTATTATGTTTTGATATGACTTGTGACATATTTCATTTCAATTAACTGCATGCAAATGAAACCTGTTTTCTTTCTGCTTCAGAAACATCGTGCTTTGCTTTAAACCTTGTGAAAGTTTCCAAGGCTCTCTGCTCAACTGCGGCGGCCAACAACAAATGTGCAACAAACGCATGAATGTTGCGAACTCCAAAACCAACGCAAAAGGCGAACGCAACAAACGAAATGGAAAACTCTGCAAGCAGAGACAATGGAAGCAAAAGGGAAAGTGTGGCAAATATGAAAAACTGTGAGGATGAAACGCTACAAATGACACAGAAGTTCTCCAGACCACTAGGGGGCGTCGACTAACAATCATACTGAACCAGAATAAATGGGATGTCAAATAGAAGGCTGGAGGATTAAAGAAATGGTGCATTACGCTTGTCTTTTTCAAACACGCAGTCTTTTGCAGTATATTCAGAAGCATAAATAACATTATCTACGCCAGACTGCATTTTTTTTATTGATTACATGTTTTAGCTTCTATTTTCTAGAGGGAAATATGGCTTGTAGTTTCTACCAAAGACAAACGAGAAATCTTCCAGTCCCTGAAATTTGACGTCACTCCATTTTCCATTTACAATTTCTGAAGAACGAAGTTGCGCTCTTTGTCTTCTTCAGAGGTTTTCGTCAATAGGCAGGCGAGGGGGTGAACAGGTTTTTCAAAGAGTTTGGATTGTTTGACTCAGTGCGGTGTGAATGTGAACTGCACCAGCTGAAAATGTACCAAATGTCGCAGTTTTGGTCCCCAATCGAAACGGTTTTTAGGTGTGAAAACATCACAAAGACAAATATTAGTAAGAACTCAGACTCTAAAGGCCCAGGAACTACTTGGATCTGAGAAAATATATCATTGCTCTGATTTGCTTTTGGTTTATTTGTGACATTAGGACCTAACAACCGTTTTATTTCACTAAGTGTAATCCCTGATGCGATGCTTTCAGGCATAGTCTGTTGAAAATGTTTTGGTTTTTACTTTTTCAGAGTTTCCTGTCGGGATAGTGAATATATTTTGTCAATCCTGTTTACTTAACACTAGTCTGAGTGCAGTTTCGCCTCGTTGCATCAGACCTTTGTCGTGCTGCAGAACAACTCGGAGGTCAAGTAGCTGCGACCTCTTCCCAGGAATCTGCAGACAAGGACGCGTTTGCATTCTCGCAAATACTTCATGCTTTCTTTAATTATCAGCAGGTGATTTTATGTCTGGACAAGAAAATACAATTCCATCTGGTAACCAAGCAGGCCCATCAGGCAGACGCAGCCAAACGAGTCCACATTTTTATTCCGATACCGTAAGAGGAGCAGAACCTCGTTAGACTGCGTGGCGCATCGTTTTAGCAGATTAAAAGTCGCCACCAGGACAGAAGTCGTGCTCATTTGTTCTCTTTGCCTTTCTTTTAAACAAGGCTTTGAAAGCAGTGACCACGTGGACAGAGACACATAAACAGACGCGCGTACGGGTCAGAGGCTGACCGAATGACCTTTGGCGTACCGCACGACCTGCAAAATGGTTTCACCCCCCTTCAAACTGCGTGATGTTTGTGCCCAGACTGAAGCCCATTCGGGAGAGTCCCATAAAATATTAAAAGCGTCTGTAAATTTCGCTCAATACACCTCCAGCAAATCAAAGGTAAGTGGTCATAAAAAATGCAAATGTCTGGTGCAACGCAGGGAAACCTGGTCTAAAAGCAAAAATTGATTCAGAAAAAAAAATATATATATATATAGAAAAAGATGTTTGGTGAGTAGAATACTGAATGGCTGTTTAAACTTGGTAGTTTTCTATTTATGTTGTTTATTAGAAAGGAATAAAATGCCACAGCGCCTGCTTTTATTAGCATCATGCGTCTGTAGAATAAGCTGTTAAATAGGTTTTTATTCCCCGACTGGGGTTATTTGGAGCGTTTATGAGCCGATAGCATGTTACATAAAGTAGACAACAGCGAGATTGATCATAGTTCACAGAGTTGGAATCTCTCAGCGGAGTAAAGCTAACATCTAAAATGCCAAAACCTTATAGTAGCATGAATAAAATCAAGATGGTATTTTACCTCTGTGACACTTTAGAACGTGGCAGCTTTAGCGCTGTCACTTTATTCTCAGGTGAATAACACTTCTGTTGTTGCCATGCTAATGCTCTATGACTACATACTTCAAATCTCATTTAGGAGATTTCCTGCCTTCATAAACAGCTTTCTGCTTCTCAAAGACTTTCACAAAAAGGTCGAGGCGATGCACCTTTAGTTTTATCACAGTTTTAAACTGTTGCGATAGCAATAAAAGTGACAAGAACTACAAAAAACCGAAAACATCATCTTTCAATGCTGTTTCAGGACAGCAGTCACATGAAGTGCCCACACAAATTGCATTTAATCATATTTTAAAATGTATTGACACGCTCATTGACCATCTGTCGTTGGAGAAGATAATAGAGCTAACACTCTCGACGACATGGACAGATTTGAGGGGGTTTTAAACAGCAATAACACAGCAAAATGCTTATTGCGATCAATTTATCACAATAAAAGATCAACAATATGATAAATGTCCCCGAATCACGTTTTGTTAACTTGCCTATTCTTTCACATTGTAACAGGGCAACTTTGAGTCAGAACTTTGCGGTAGCTTTTTGACCCAAAATAATTACTGCATAGTTGAGAAAGTGACCTATTCATATCGCGTGAAACGAACGAACAGCTTTCAAACTCCTGAAAAAAATCCTTCAGACCGTCCTGTCCCGGTGGAGAAGGTCCAGTTTGTCATACTTTTTGTGGATCTTCATCGGATTCGCCCACCAGATTTGAGGTAAGATATTTACAGTTCACAACTACACCGCATAAATCCGAAAACAAACATTGGCTGCTCTTTTTCCACTAAATGCAGCACAAAGAGATGATCTGGCATCGGTTTTAATGTGGGTTAAAGTCATAGCTGTTGTGTTGCTCTGGATGCGTCCCAGGTTAAAACGCCTCACTGTGTTTTCTGCTGCATCACAAAGCTTTGCCTTTTTAAAAACCTGATTCTTTTTTCTTTTCAGCTGCTTAGGAAACCATACCATGTTCCAGAAGGAGAAGACTTTCCTCCTCCCCACTGATTATCAGCAACAAAAAAATATAAGACCCAATTTACATGGATTGGTCCGTTGCGGCGACAGCAGAGGTTGCATTTCTTTCTCCCTCATTTGCCGAAGGAGCATTTTAAACCCGCGTGGGGTCACTTGTTCTGAACTCATGATTGCTTCAATTTTCTTTTTCTTTCGTCTGGAGATTTTGTGCTGTCCTTTAAAAAAAAAAAAGAAGAAGAAAAAGAACAGAATTGGGCAAACATTGATTTGGATTTTTTTTTTTTTTTTAAGTTTCAATTGAATGTTTGTTGAAAATGAGCCAGTTCTGTGCGGTTGCTTTAGACTTTGTCGTTTAGCTGTGATGGAAAAACAAATTTGTACCTTTAAAAAAGAAAAAAAAAAAAAGAGGTGAAGCAGTCATTTTCATGCCTGAAATTGTGATTTTGTTTTTGTACAACCAAAACTCGCAGCTTTTTGAGTCTGCTGAAAATAATGTAAAAGCACACATGCACACTTTTTTTCAGCTTTTGTGTTTGACTGCAGCATTAGAATTGCTAATAAGCCTCCGTCCAGCGTCCTCCTGTCCCCTGGACATCAAATACAAACATCTGTTTCACCTCAACCCCCCTCCCCCCACCCCCCGGCAGATAAACAGCTCTGATGTCATAGTAACCGAGTTTTACTAAATATTTGTTGCCCAGCTGCTGCAACTAATTTTAATTCTACAATAAAAAATTACAAGTGAACACGAAACGCTCTCGGGGAGATGTTGGCGCCCTGGCTCTGATCAAATATTCATGAGATGAGTTGAATTTGTTCAACCCACGAGCCACAGAGGTGAGCTTCAGCTGATGAACGGTGTTCAATTCCCACCACCGACCTGCTGGGGGCAGCGGTGCACGTGAGCTGCCTTTAAACTGCCGCAACTCGTCAGTAGAATCGACACCAGAAAGAGGAACCATGAAGGGAAACCAAACCGTTTGTGTTGTAATAGCGAATCATGTGGCAGGCTGGTATTTTACGGAGAACATCCAGTAAAAAGATTTATTTGTTCATATCTTTGACATTTTGTAATTGTTTTTTTTTTTTTTCTTCTTTTAAAAAAAAAAAAAAAAATTTTTCCTTTAACTATTCGCCACCCTCGTGTTGGACTGACACAAAAAAGCTTAAAAAAAATGTTTGTCATTATGTGACCAAATGTAAAAGAAAAGAGAAGGAAAAAAAGTTTAAAGGGTGTGAATACTTTTACTTGGTAACATATTTATAGGTAGAGAAAGTTGTTGAGCTTGAACATGGGTTAGTTTATAGGATAGTAACTACAATGGATTCCAGTGTTCGTATTGAGCAGGACAAGAGACACTGAAATATTGCATTACAGTGCAATATTTCTTGCCAGTCATCTCATGAAGTGAAGCTGTTATTTTACAGATATTCACAAGAGTAAAGTATTGCATGCTTTTATTTTGTTCCATTAAGGCTTACAGGTAAAGAAAACCAAAAATTCAGTGTCTCTGGAAACTACAATATCACAGTAGGACAATCAAAAACTGATGCTTTAAGACTTCTGAACAGTATTTACATTTCTGTGCACTTGATACTTGGTTGGACCTCCTCTCGCATGAATTACTGCGTCAATTAATGCGCCGCAGCATGGAGGCGATCAGCCTGTGGCGCTGCGTAGGTGTAATGGAGGCTCAGAATGCTTTGATAGCTGCCTTCAGGTCATCAGATTTGATGGGTCTGCTGCCGCTATTCTTCCTCTTGACAGCAGCCCTGAGATTTTCCATGGGGTTAAAGGTCAGGGAATGGAGAACGGGAACATGGTGGTCATTAAAGCAGCTGTTGGTCCCTTTGGCAGTTTGGGAAAACCGTCACCAGCTGCGTTTTCATTCTGAATGTTTAACAAAATGTTTTGCAGAAGAGCTACGGATTCAACACATTTGAATGACGCACAACGTTTTATGAACTGTGCGATGCTGTCAGCTGGAAAGAAAACATAAACAAACCATCACCCTCCTGCCACTTCCTGTCGTCTTCTTCGTGGTTTTCGCCAGTAGTAACCTCTGATTCGTGACCTTGTGACTCATATGAGGTGTACGCTTGCAGGAAGTTTCAGTTTGTGCAATTCGGTGGGCAAAGGAAACACAGATGCTGACTGTGGAAACTTCACTCTGGATTTCAGGCAGCGTGGATTCTGTGAATTCTGCTCCTTTACCTACCACTCTTTGTCCTTCCACTCAATTTTCTGTGCATATGCTTGGATTCAACACTCTGTGAACAACCATTGTCAGGAATAGCCTCTTGTGGTTTCCCCTCATTGTGAAGTTTGTCCATGGCAGTCAGCATCTTTCCCCGTGGCTGTGTGTCCTGATGCAGAGTGAGAGAACGCCGAAACCTCTGCAGGTGCAGTTCATTCGCCGCGTTTCCAATAATGACTTGCTTCTTTTTTTTTTTTTTTTTTACAGTATTCTCATTTTCTCAGACAGTAAATTATGGGTTTTCATTATCTATATGCCGTAATCATCAAAATTACAAAGGCGTGGAGTATATCGCTGTGTGTGTGTGTGTGTGTGTGTGTGTGTGTGTGTGTGTGTGTGTGGGGGTGTGTGTGCGTGCGTGTGCGTGTGTGTGTGATGATTCTGCATAATTTACTAGTTTGACTTTCTGCAGTGACATACACTTGTACCAAGAACCAAAGCTCACAGAGAAATATTGCCCTTCTTTCACAATATTCACATTTTTTCAGATGTGCCAGCACGGTGGACAGGGAGCACATTTTCCTAGACGGATGACTGCAGTGGGAAAAGGTGAGAGATTGTTTGAGATAAAAGACATCAGCTCATGTAAAATAAGACTGAGACAGTTTTATACTCCAGTTCATTGTTTTGATAGAAGTCCTACATTTTCTTCATCTTAAGTGCAGAGGGGAGAAATATATGATTTTTCCCTCACAGTGCACCCAAGTAAACCTATTGTTGTATCATTGTTATTCCGATACTCTTGTTTCACTGTTACGCTGCATGTGTGTTGGAGTAACAAACGGCATGGTTTTCTCCTGCAGCCTGGACCGCAGCTCATTCAAACAGCATTTCTAGAACTCCGAAAAAGTAGAGACCACATCACTGGACTGACTTTTTGAAAAAAAAAATTTTTTTATAATTTTTTACCCACAGAACAGAAGGTTCTGGCCGAGGAAATGGATTTACCTTAATATCTGGATCGTTCTCTGCCGGCCGGGAGTTTAAAATTTAATCTCCTTTACTTATGCAACGTGCCCCGGAAAAACAAACACACACGAGTCACCCCGTGTTTATCCCCACAAGACGGATTTCTTCTCCGTTGAGGTGATGATTTATCTTAAGATGCCTCGAGTGGAGCGTTTCGCTCAAAGAGTCGCTCAAACGTGCCAAGAAACATTACACGCTCTCACCTCATTTGTAGAAACCCCTCCATCCAAGAAAGGGAAGTGTCTCCTGCTAAATGCTATGAAATGATATTACATGACAGGAATTGGCAGAAAAGCACACGAGTCGGGGAATTAGATAAACCGGTGAGAGTGGGTGTGTAGTGTTTCTCTGAGCTCACAGTGATGCTGCTAATGTGGTGAAAGCAGCTTAGCTAAGCTCTTTAGAGTAATGATTATTATTATATTCTGCGAGTCAATACGCAAGATCAGATTCCGAAGGATGAAGGAGGCGTCGCACTGCCCTGCGAGGATTTTTTTTTTTTTTTTTTTTTTCTTTTAGAAGCGATAAGAGAGAGGAACACATGGTCAATGTGTGTGTGCCGCTCACTAATGCTCAACATCACCGTGGATCCTCTGTCATTAGGCATGTTGCCGACTCTGACAAATGGAGCATTGGCTTCAAAAACATCATTAATGCAGCTTAATTAGCCAGGATGTCGTTCGGCCTGGTCGCCCTGCAGAATGAGGGAATTTTTACGATTTAACAACACACGCTCAATGGACAGTCATGAGGAGCTCCTGCGACAGTTTCTGTTGTTTGAATATATTGATATGCGCTGTGATTGGGCGGCATTGAAAAAGTCCAAAAGTCTTTGGTAAAATGTGAAATAATGAAGAGAAGCTTTGACTGATTCTGGCAAGATGAGGAACAGCTAAGCTGCACCCATTTGTACCAAGAACCAAAACTCACAGGACGTTTTCCCACCTGTCAGTCAGACGTTTGACTGAAGACCAAAACTGCAACATTTGTTGCATTTTCACTCCGCACCGTGTCAAACGATCCAAACTAATTGGAAAAACCTGCTCACCTCCTCGCCTGTGGTGGCGCTGCAACAAGAACTCCTGAAGGAAGCAGTTCTCTGAAGGAGACGTGAGAGCAGCTTCCTTATTCACAAAGTACAAACAAAAATGGAGTAGTGTCAGATCTCAGTGATTGTAGGATTTTCCTTTTGTCTCTGGTAAATGATGGCGAGCCATTTCTCCCTGTTAGTGCCAGACCGATTCATTTATATGGTCTCAAAATGCCTTGCGTCATAGTTCACCTCCAAGTAGCAAACATACCTGAGAGAAGCCTGTGATCGTCTGTATTAATTTTACCAGGTTATGATTTCAGGATGATCATCCTTCTGAGAACTAATCAGAAAAGGATTTAACACTGAGAAATACAGTCAAAGGCATCATTTCCTATGCGTTTCTCTTTTTAGCGCCCGTCTTCAGTGGTTCGTGTGGCCGGGTAGCGAGATCTGGCAGTAAATGTGGGTTTTGTATTGGATTTTTTCCCCCCAAAACATCGTTTGACTAATTTTAAACCATACAGTTAACGCAACAAGAACAGATGCAGAATGATAAGAATTACATTACTTTGACAAATGTTTAGTTAAGAATCCGGATCCGGATCATGGAATTGGCAAACAATTTGGTACATTGCTGCCAGCATGTGGTCATGTTGGAAACTGTTTTCATACTAGTTATTTATTTTTAATTCTTTTTAAACAATCTTTTCTTAGAATACCGTTGCTAAATGTTCAAATACACAAAAAGTGATATGCATTGTTCACACCTGGTGCAGGTAATAAAAAAAAAAAAAGAAAAAAAAAAACATTTATAAAAAGCTGTGTGAATCAAAGATGTCTGCTTTTACGACTTGAAGTAATCGGCAGTCATTGGCCATTGCTCTGGGTAAGATTCCAATTCAATCTGCACAATGATTAACTCTTGTGTTTGCTTGTAAATGCTCTTAATGGGTAACAGGCGTATCACAGCAGTTATTGCTGCTGCATCTGCATGCCCTGAAGTTCGCTGCTGGTGAAAATTTAGAGCACTTAACTCATTTGCATTGGCAAATCCGAAGGTACAAAATGCAACTTTTCTGTGTTTTATTTGCTGTTCTCAGATTTAACTTGCACAGTCAGCGCAAATTAACAGAGTCCTTGGCTTATTTTTAAGCACAAATTGAGTTGCATAATTCTGTTGTTGGCAAAAAAACAAAAACAAAAAAAAAGGCTGGATCAGTCCTTTTGTCATCGTTATGCCGCATGCACAATCGAAACAATATTGTTTCTTTACTCCCAGCGCGCGTGTTTCACGCGCGCTGGGAGTAAAGTTGCTGAGAAAGGCTGAGGAGTTATCAAGTTCAGAGGGCAAAGCTTCCTCAAGTGAATTCCTGGAAGCTCAGATTGACAAAGACAGGAAGGCAAATGAGTGACAGATGTTGGAGCTGGAAGAGGGAGGAGCTGAACAAGAGATTTAGGGAGGAAAGAAGAATGGTCTCGGGCCGAGAGGGACTAATCTGAACGGGGGATTGAATATTCCTGGAGGAATGGTAGACTGTGGCGTAAATGCAGTGAGGCAACATCAGTCTTGTTGGGGGGGGGGGGTTCATGTGAGCAGCTTTGAACGTACATCACTGAAGTACTGCGGTGTGTTTTCATGTGTGTGTTGACAGTTCATTTAATGGCACGGCTGCATCCGAGGTGTCTTAAAGGGACGGTGTGATGTGTTTTCCAGGCGCATAAGAAGATTTTATAGCACAATCAAGTAACTATTTTAACTTCATTTTCATAAAAATGCTATACACATGTCAAAAATTACTTGACTTTTTAATTTAACACCTTGAAATTGGGCCTCTGTCTCTTTAAAAACTGCTGCTAATTCTGAAACGCTGCCTTCAGGAAGTCATCACAACCTGGCTTCTCTGTTAACCCTTTAATACGGTTTTTACCAGCATTGCACTCAGAAGTAGCTCCTGTAATGAGCTCAGCACATGCACAGTTCCAACAGGTGTTTGCTGATTGCTGCTGGCTAGTCTGAAGGAGCTGAGTGGGCAGCAAATAGATTTTAAGATTCTGTTATTAACTTATAAAGTTTTAATTGGGTTAGCTCCCCTTTATCCTGGGGACCTTTAAATCGCTTCTCAAACTCATTTTTATTCTACGCGTTTATTTGAAGTTTTTATTAATTTGTGTTATTGTTGTTCTTGTACAGAACTTTGCTGCAGTTTTACACCAGTGCCATATAAATAATTTTGACATTGACATTGACGTATCCATCACGGACTTTTAAAAGCTAAAAAAAAAAAAAAAGTTGATTTTACATGACGCTGCCCCTTTAAGATGCCGACCGAGTTCAAATCAGATTCAAATTTACATACTACTCCGGAGGCGGAAAGTTCGTTTGAGATTGAAGGAGGAGAAGCAGAAAAGTCACAGGGGATCAAAGTTATTGGTCGGGACGCAGAGCATGAAGAGACTGAAGGAAATAAATAAACCCACTTTTCAGAGGGAAAGCTCCAGATGGAGATGAGTGGTTTGCTAACGTACACACTGCCCTGTCCCGGGTGATGAGCTGCAGCCGAAAGAGCAGCGGTGAACTTTTGCTTCTGGCTTCTCTCCAAGCAGAGCAGTGCTCCTCATTTCTGACCCACAGAATATATTCGACAGAACATATTCGACATTCTGTGGGTCAGAAATGCACCCAGCTGAAATACTGAAAGCAAAAACTTGCAAAATTATTCATATGCCTTGAACTTTCTCCTATTGTTGATGTAAAAAAAAAGAATGCAGCTTTTAGTATTTTCTTCCTCAGGAGTCAAAACGTGCTGATCCATCTTTTTGTTCCAATTAAAGCTGGAAGCGTTTTGCAAGCATCTCCAGACAACCTGTTGACTGTATTAAATGTATTTAATTGAAACCATTCTTCTGTACCGACAGGCAGTGCATTTAGGATTGCTGTCCGACTAGAAGGTTCTTTTTTAATATATTTTAGACTGTGCGTCTGCTGAGCTCATCATGCAAGCTGCTTTTCAACCCAACACTCCTAAGAATGGCCATAAACGATGTAATGGAGGAGCTCTGCAGTGATGATGAGCTGAAGGCAGCGTTTCGGAAGGAGCAGGAGCTTCTTAAAGAGACAGAGGCCCAATTCAAAGCTTCAAACTGGAAAGTCAAATTTCTCCCAAATTATTTGTGTTATAGACACATTTTTTTAATCACAGCTGAAGGTGGCATAAGCTGCATTCCCATACACCATTTAATTGCACGAACTGATGTTACAAAAATAAATTTGCCTCATGGAAATGTGATCACGTGTGATTTTAACTGTTTCTTATTCAACAGAAACTCAGCACTTGAGAAATTATTTTATTTTTCGCCATTGGCATAGCGTTGACAAAGTTTTGTACACATTTGATCGTGATTCCAGCGATTGTGCCATACAATGACAATACGTGCCTGAAAAATACATAACACCGCCCCTTTAAGACAGACAGGCGCACTCGATATCATCAGGACGATCAACTTTTGGATATTTTTGCAAAAATGTTGAAAACGACACGTCGTTTTCCCCCTACTTCGGTTACGGACTGCTTTGTGTTGATCCATGACATAAAATCCCCCCCCCCAAAATACGCTTAGAGCGGCGGCTCTAATGCGGTGAAATGCAAAAAATAAATAAATAAAACCGAAGGGGCATAAATAATTTACATTCAGCACAGAAGTCTGAAAAAAGAAATACCAATCAGCATAAAAAGAATCCATCCCCTACTGCAGATGAATCTCACTGACCGAGCAAAAATATTTCAGAGTCTCAGGGAAATGGGCCGAGCCGGAACCTCTGGTATCCCTGGTAGAATTTCAAAGGTCACAGTCACACAGGAGCCATCACACACACACACGCACACACGCACACACACACATACACACACACACACATGCACGTTGAACGCATGAGCAATGGGAGGCATCCTGACAGAAAAACGCAACCACATGTACTCTCCACAGACATGCCAAGTCTGGAGTAACATTCTCCTTTATTGCCGGTAATTATTAAAGAATGCATCCAGTGATAATTAAGGTTTAAACAGGGTGAACGCGCATTACAGCAGGGAATTCTGTGCTGGAGACAGATTTTAACAGCTGGAGATGGCAGTGAAGGGGCATCTGGGTAGAGACTGAGAGGATGCAAGACAAGATGCAGATATTCTGCCAGGGAATGTGTTAGCGTTTAACAGCATCCCCAGCGAAGAAAGGTGAGGGTCGGGTTTCTGTTTGAAAAGGGAAACGCGCAGCTCTGCACGCACACTCTTAACTTCACTGTTTTGATTAAACACCCTGGTTTTTTTTTATTTTTTATTTTTTAGACAGCATCAGTCAGACCCAGTTAAAGAGTAGCTGGTGTGAAGAATAAAACAATGATCTGCAACTGCCGGCAGCCCTCGGGCCATTTCCTGCCTGATTAAAATATTAATAAACTATGCACGAGCGAGTGGAAGAGTGAGCTGCAGAGGGCTAATGACGGCAGTGCCCTGGCTGCGTGAAAAACTAGCTAACGGCACAAAGCCGGGCTCCAGCTCTGAGTCTGACTAATAGCGTGGCTCCTCAGCCCAGCAGGAAGCAAGAAACAGAAAACAGGGGATCTTATTCAGGGATAGTTTTCCAGACAATATGAGGAAAGTCTTGCTTTTTGTGTGTGTGACAAAGAACAGCAAACGCAGATAGCCAGGCTTTGCTCAGTGACATTTTGATTTGGAAAGCATGTTATTTGCAGAAGTATTTTTCCTCGCTGTACTTTTTACTTTTACTTGACTAATGTAATGAAGTATCGCTGCTGTTACTTGAGTGAGCAACTCCTCTGAATGAAGAACAAGCCTGTTTCAGCCAGAAATGAAAAAGTTAACGTTTTCTATTGAAAAAATTGATTTTCACAAATGTTTCTTTTGCCTGATTTTTCCCCTGCTGTAACTGTCTGATCAATATGAATTATGTTCATTTTCGTTTGTCTGATGATGCCATTATTAGACATTAAATGATTATTTCCTACGTGAATGGCCTGTTTACCACATATGTGATTTCTTGGCAGACTACTTTTTACTTTTATTTAAAGTAAAAATATGTTGAAGTAGTATATTCTTAGTTGAGTACAGTTTTTTCTGGCAACTCTACACACATCTGGGTGAATGTAATCGGCTTATGAGAGCTAGAAAAGTTAAAAAGTAAAATACCAAACAGGCTTTGAGGAACTGACTCTCGTTCCTCAAACTCGCCTGCAAGCTGAATTTAAGTCCATGGTTGTCGGCCGGTTAAAGGTGGACTGCTCCCTGCGGGTCGGGGATCAATGTCTGCCTGAAGTGGAGGAGTTTTAATATCTCGGTGTCTCATTGAGTGATGGCAAAACGGCACGGGAGACGGATGGATGGATTGGGACTTCATCTGCAATAATGCGGTGCTGCTCTCGTCTGTCATGGTGAAGAAAGAGCTGCGGCGAAAGGTGAAGCTCTTGATTTACCTGTCCGTCTGAGCTCCAGCAATGACCTGTGATCACGAGACGCAGATAATGACTGAATAACAAGATCCCACATATAAGCAGTTGAAATCAGCTCAAAAAGGCTCGGGAAGCTGGAAAACAGCTTGTTGTTCTGCTTTGCAGCGAGTCAGTCGAGGTTTTCCAGGTTTCTGATCAGGATAATTCTTGGCCTCCTCTTTTTGGAGTTTATTTATTTATTTTAGAAAATGTCTCACTAGCCGCGTCTCCAGTACAAACGTGCGTAAAACCTCGTCGATATCCCAAGACACAATTTCGCGACTGCAGTTTTTCCATTGAATAAGACGCATAATTAAAAACAGACACGTGATAAGTCATTAAAAAACCTGAACCTCCAACCACTTCCCGTCTTCTTCGCGGTTTGTGTCAGCGGTGACATCAGGTTGGTGACCATGTGACTCGTGTGATGCGGAAAATTGCAGGCCTGCAATATAAACCAAATTTCTAAAAACACCTCGTCATAGAGCAGAAAACCTTTTAGCGAGAGGTTGTTTTTTTCCCTCCAAAATTGTTGAGTTTCCATTAAGCAAAATGTCAAATTGCACAATTATGTGGTCAATGGAGACAGGGCTGCTGGGAGGCAGAATCAGAACAAACTCTCTGGGTTGGGGGGTCGCCGTTTGGAGCTGATCGTGTCACCGGGTGGCCCTCCTGGCTTTGTTACACCGGAATCTGATCTTGGATAAAAAGAAGACGGATGGATGATCTGCACACTGTTTCCAATCAGTAAGTTGGGCCACAAAGTTTGGCAAAAAAAGAAAATTCCCTTTTCAACAAGCCTGCCTTTCATTTTAATAGCGTAATAAGACACAATACAGGAGGGAAAATAAAGCTCTAACTCCACACTACAAATGTTTGGACCACATCATTTTTGTTGTTTTGGAGTTTTTTTGGGATCTGTAGAAAAATTCCACTGTTATGCAACCATGATCCAATAACGACTTTATTTATTCTTACCTTACACGACACTGCTTGCACTCAAGATTCACAATGGTACCAGATGCTTGAAATTGAGGGTGAAACTCCTGACTTGACCTACTTTCTGATTAATTCAGTTACCAATAATCTGGCCATATGGTGGCACCGAGAGCCTTGAAGTTTCATCACCAGATGTTCGGTTGATCCGTAAATATGAAAAATGAGAAGAGACACGACAAAAGTGGTGGAAGTTGCGAACCTCAAGGAGAATTAGTCCATAAGTGGTGTTTTTTTTTTTTTTTAATGGAAAAAAAGCTGGCTAAGAATTGCTGTATATCCTTCCAAGTCATTACCTGTGAATTAATATTTACTGAGAACATTCTTCTCCCCAGGAAGAACAAAGGATGTCCAACTCATGTTATTCCCAAGATAATGAGTTGGAGAAGATCACGAATGTGTTTAAAAAGCCGTTTGTGCAGAAATGTATTGATGAGTCGCATTAACAAACTGTCTCTGGATTTGATAAGAACTTCTTAAAATTACATATTTAACATCTTTTCTCATTCTGTTCTCATTGATTTCATAATGCAAGGAGTTTTGCAATATTTGCATCTGCAAGGAGTTTTGCAATATTTGCATCTACATGTTACGTTAATTGTGACTTTGTTAATCGTCACATCGATCGTAGTTTAACTAATAAGTTGATATGGTTTAAGGCAGAGGCAGCAGTGTTGTAAAAGTAAGAACACTGCCCCCTACAGGAGAGAGTTAGCAACAATGTTCTTCACAATCTTTGCCGGAAAATTTGCAGTAAACTTACAGTTATGCACTAGAACGATGAAGATACAGGGATCTATCAACTTTGTGTAAAATTCTTTGATTGCTAAAAACCAGACGGACTGACTGATGTAATTTAGCATCTGGAGTCTGGAGGGCCACAGAAAAAAGCTACGGTGGGCCAGATTTGGCCCCCAGGCCTTGAGTTTGACACATGTGACCTAGAAACTGGTGCGTTGTTGGCTTCGACGGCCCGCACAACAGAAATCGCTCGTGCAATTAGGTGAATCCAATTCTGCCTTTGTTGTGTGAGTAACCTGTGAGAAGCTTTGGTTAAAAGCCTCTCCAGAACTAATGACAGAATACTTACAAAATCCGACCTGTGAGTTTATAGCCAAGGTTAAGCCTCTGAATAAATAATGCTCTGAATAACGGTGCTTTATCCTTAGCAGCTGCTTGCCAGACATGTTTAAATATCCTCCCAAAAAGGTGACATTACCGTGTTTTATTTACAGCTCGCCTTCACGCCTTCTTGCTTCCACTGAGTTCATCAAGAGAAAGAAAAAAATCTCTTCTGATCTGGGTTTTTAGCAAATCTCTTACTCCACAAATACTTTAGTGAGAGATACTAATGGAGTCCCATTAGTCACCAGATCAGCCTCCGGCATCTTGGCATGGATTCATAAATCATTTGAAACTCTGCTGGGGAGGAGGATCGCTCTTCACTTATTATTATGTACTTATTTTTCCTGAGTGGTGACCTTTTTGCAGCAGGTTTGAACAGCAACACTGGAGAATCCAAGAATAGAAATATTGTTGCCAGAGTACCGCCATTGGAACTGATGCAGATGAAGGGTTGTTCATGCACATGTACATTTTAAAAAGTTGTGTGTTTTCTGTTAACTCTTCGTCTTCTGCAGTTCCTCATAAGTGGGATTAAACAGGAGCATCTTGTGCGAAAGAGTAATTCACAGGCGAAAACGCGCTGGGTGATACATTTCCTGTGTAATACAAAACGAAGTTGCGTGCATTTTCTTCTAAAGACCGAGTACAAAAAAAGTTATCATTTACGATCAAATCAAAGCAAGACATTTTTTTTTCGATAGCGCTGAGAAACTTCCAATACAAAATTAAAATCAATTTCCAGACGTTAACCTTAACGGAAGTATTGATTTTGCATGCTTTTATCGATCCGATACTAATATTGATATTGATATTTTGGATCTATCTGCCCACCTTTAATTAAAAGCTGATGGTGTCCAACCAAAGTGCTTAGCAACCAACAAAAATGGTCAGGTATGAAAAATACCTCCAATGGCCAGGTATTGGGATTAGAAAATATCCATTGGGATATCCATTGGGATATTTTCTAATCCCAATACAAATTCACTTCATGAGCGACTTCCTTTCTTTGTGTAACTTCAATTAACCATCCAATATTTCCAGCAGTCATCGTGAAGGAATGACTGTTTCCCATTGATCCCCTCTAGCGTGAGATTAATTTGTATTTCCGTCCCTCTGGAAATTGCTTAGGGATTTTTTAGCAGCAGCACAATTGCCAAACAATTAAAACACCCAATTTGATCTGCGTTTCTCCTGCAGGGCTCTCTGCTGACATTGACATTAGACAACAGTGACCCATGTTTGATAAGTGACTTCTTTTATGCATTTCATCAAACAAAATCCCAACCCTCAAACAGAGCACCAGCAAACTCAAGTCGAGCAAAAAAAGAGCTACAATACAGGTGTAATCGTGTCTAGTACAGTAAAATATGAGCAAGGGCACATTTCCTTTTTATTTGTGCTTTGATAAAATGTGAAGATTTTTTTTTTAAAGTGACTCATTCAAGGCTGTAATGTCTTAAAAATGTAACCTCAAGGACTCAGGTTTTAAGTATTTGCTTTATGACAACATTAATTATCTATCCATTATAAAATGTGGCTGTTTGATCTTCTGCTCTCGTTTGTGTTTCTGTTTTGATCGAAGGCTTTCAAGGCGGATGTAATTACACCGTGAGCTACGAAACGTTCTCTTGATCAAAATGACAAATTACAGACCCACAGAGCTAATCTTTCTTTCTTTTTTAAAGATTCTTAAGAGAATTTGTTGCTAATCAACCGTGCGGACGCCTAACCAGTGGCGCCCTGTTTGAAGGTCTCAGAGATCTGAAACAGCACCGGAGAAAGTCACTAATATTATCACGGCTTCAGATAATCCACTCATATCTGTTCTAATCTCATTAGATCTTTGTCATTTTTTTGACATGGCCGATCACAATATTCTCTCAGCGCGTCGTAGGGAACAGCATCAGGCTGGTTCGAATCCTTTTTGTTTGACAGATTCCAGTTTGTACGTGTGGATGATAAATCTTCTTCACACTTCGTGGAAGAGTTTGCACTGGAACTTTTTGTTGTCTTTCATTTTGACCGACAGGGACATAAAAAAAAAAAAAACATTAAATAAAAATTATGCCATGATCCATTTTCACCCATCAATTGTTAAAATGACAATGACGCATTATATTGCATTTCATATTCATTCAGTGTATTTAATATCTAGAGTGACTAAGTGTGTTTATTTACCACTTGTCCCTTAAGTATATTTATCATACTTGAATTTAAACATTGCTGTCGTAACTTTGCTTCACTCACTATCTTGATTTTGCTTGTGGTAGCATTATGTTGCAGACAACATACCGTAAATTCTGGACTATAAGCTGCTACTTTTGTCCCTACACTTTGAACACTGGTTTCTCGTGGTGTGGTCTAATCAAGTGCAGGTGTGTTGCCAGTTTGGTGGAAAACCAGCAGAGTTTTGGCTTAAGTTCTTTGTTATGCTAAAAACTTAAGCTTTTGTTGAACTAAGTTCCTTTCCTCTTTTTAATGGTCCTCTATTAAATATTGTCTCAGCTAAAGCCAGCTGTGCATTATTTCCTGAATAATGTTTTTGCTCTTTTATTTCTCATCCTAGATTTCACTAGAACAAACAGTTTTCAGTTTTTTGCCTCTTGTTTTGACCTCAATAAAAATGCCAGGTCAGCTGGACGAAGGGAAAAAAAAAACAAAACAAAAGTTCTTTATCCCTCCTCTGCATCCCTAATGACAAGAAAATAAACACAGGAAATGGCCGGTCTCTATTCTCTGCAATTAGGTCACCAACACGCGCACACGCGCGCACACACAAACACACATTTTACTGCTCGCTACATCATCTGGTGTGTACGCACGGAAAAGCTGCTTCTGTTTAAGACAGAGAGAGAGAAATCAGAGCCCAAATGAGTTTGGGCTGCTGAGAAAGGCAGTAACTGTTTTCAGTGTACAGAGCTGGCACAAATAAGGTCAATTACAAATAATGAGTCTTGTGGGCTTTGACTGTTCCAGCCAGATTACCCACGAATATCATAAACCTCCTCACAGCTTCACTAAATCACTGCTACTCATCAGCATCACTGAAATTCTGAGGAAAAAAAAGTTACATGCAAGCAGATAAAAGACAGATCAGAAAACTGTTGACACTTTCAGTTCTTTTCTCCTTTTGCCAGTTTGTTCCACAGCACAGCATGCACATATACATATATATATATATATATATAGATATATATATATATATATATATATATATATATATATATATATATATATATATTTATATATATATAATATAAAAGCTCCCTGCTGCCAAGTATTTCCCCAAAGGCCACTATTATAGTAGCTTCTGAAAAGTTTTGGACTTGCAGAACTTGGTGCAGTGAGCATAATTCATAAATGTGGAGTCGCCCCCCCAGCAGTGAAAATGCATCTAAATTTTCTTTCAAACTTCACAGGAATGCTATAAATAAAACTGCAGTTTTATTGATATGTAGTAGAGTTAATGAGTGGAAAAACAGCAGCTTATCATTCAGCGTTGTAAAGCATGTCCTCAGAGGAGATAGCTCAATTGTTGGCTCCCCTCGGCTATTTTTTTCCGAGCCTAATTTTTCTAAACTTTTTTTTTTAAACAAGGACAGATCTTTACTGTAGATTGAATTGTTACTTGAAATACGTGAGGAAAAATATACTTTTAAAAGACATAATTTAAATCTCTTACAATGGCGGGATTGTGTATTTTCCAGGCACATAAAATCATTTTATAGCACAATCAATCCTTTTGTCAAACAAAAGAATTTGCCTTTGCAATTTGACACAGTGAAACTGGTCTCTGTCTCTTTAAGAAGTTCCTGCTCTTTCCATCATATGCACGGTTTCACCAGGTATTTAATTACAGCTGACTCTTGTTTGAAAGAGAAGTGTGGGGGAGGCAGAAAAACCTGTGCGCCTCATTGCACAAGTTCGGTCAAGCCCTTAAGACATTGGAGAGAATTGTCAGGTCAGACTAGCCTGGCCATTGTCTTCCTACGCAATTCTGCTCGATTCCTCTGGCAGAATTTCAACCAGGCCAATGAGCGAACGGGAGTTCTGCAGTCTGACTGTAGTTTTAGCAATGGGAGCGGAGGAAGTGAGCAAAGCAATTTGGCCCGGGTTGGTCACTCTTCGAAATATTGAATAAAAGTGAACAGACACATTCGACTCAGCACTTCTCTCTTCGGAGTGGAGGATGGTTGTTTACAGCACAGGTAATTTTCAGGAAACTTCATATTGTCAAACTGATGCATAACATATGCGGAGCGGCTTGCCTGATGCATTTAAGGCACTTTTTTTATTAGGAAATGAAAGTGAAGCCTCAATAATACCAATAAGCAACTCGTTTGTAGAGTAAAAGTGTAATTATGGATAAAATGAAATGATTAAAAGATTTTACACTTTTTATTTTTAATTTTCTAGGGCTAGCAGAGAAGGCCCAGCTGGCCCTGACAACCCACCACTGGTATTTTGCTTACCTACAAAAACCTACCTAGTAGGTGGAAGGGTGGCTCATAAACCACCTCTGCATGATGAACAAACTTCTGGTAAATTGTGCATTTAGCAAACTAGAGCAACCCACAGTTCACCAGTTTTGTCTCTTGGCTGCCTCGACATTTCATTATTACATTCCCCACATTGATTGTAGTTTTCAACAGCAGAGTTAACTCAGACAGAATATTGATGCAAACAAAGTGGGGAAAACCAAGAGGGACTCAAAAGAAACCAAACGCAACTCAGGTTGGCCTTGTTGCCTCCATGCAGTGAAATGAGAACGTAGGGGACAAGAGTAAAAGGGCTGTAGCAGCTGTCACCAGGTGCTGCCCTGACCGTGATCTTCTGTGAGCCTCATGTTTAGAGCTGGCACCATTGCTCTGACCATGGCTGGGCCTATTTCCCAATAAACAACTCTCACACATGCACACGCCCACAGAGGATAAGCCAGGAGAGTGGGGCCAAAGCTGCAGTCTGATATTGTGTGATAGCAATTAGTTATGTCTAAAGCCAAATGGCCATGTTTAAAAATTTAGAGAGGAGGGGAGAAAAAGGACAGAGAACAGAATGAAAGTGATATATCTGGATAAGGGAAAACGACAGGAGGGATTGATCAGAGACAAAACTGTTGCCCGAGAGACATAATGAGCGCAGCACAGAGGATGAAATGAAAGACGAAACGAAAAGAGAGGACGGGTTTGAAGGAGGCTAGGACGAGGTGAAGCAATAAAGTTTGGACAGAGAAGTAAAGTCAGCTTGATCTATGTGCATCTGCGTGTGTGTGTGTGTGCGTGTGCATGTGAGAGAAGAAAGCTGCCAGTCTAATTGATGCCGGGACAGCCTGACCATTTATTTTAATAGTGTTGTTTTGCAGTGCTTTATCACAGTCTCGCTCTCATGTTGGACAAGTTGCTACATTTTTTTGACAAGAGGGGTAGAGGGTGAAAGTCAGAGTTACAAAAGGATTGTTATGTGTGTGTGTGTGTGCGTGGGACATTTGTGTCTTATCTTTGTTCGTTCTGGCAAGACAGAAATAAATGTCTTTCTGGATGTATCTGTGTGGGGGAAGAGTGTGAGGTTTGTGCAACACATGCTTTTTTATTGTAGTTTCATGAGCATGAGTGTCCTTTGTGCTACATCCTGCAGGATGGATTGTTTCCTAGTTCCTTTCCTGCTTCGCCTTATTTTAACCTCTGGACACAGGAAACACATGTGCGTTCGCACACTAAAACCTCTATACCCACTGCACTGCTGCTGACGAGAGCTGCAGGCTGTCTAATCACAACCTTTCTTATTTGCTTACACATCTGTGGGCAGCTAGCATTCTACTCTGTGAAAGATGCGTTAGCAGACCACACAGGGTCTGCAGGGCAGGGATAGTAGCAGGGGGTTGATGTTATTTTTCTTACCCACACTCTGTGATCTTTTTTTTTTTTTCTGTGACACACACGTACACAATGGAAAGGAGAAGGCCGGCTACCTAGGGACTGACCTCTGACTGCCTCTTCTTCCTCTGACTGTTTTATTAATGGCTTGCTCTGGCACTCTGTAAAAGCTACTGTGCCCACAAATCTGTCTGTGTAGGCATGACACACACATACACACACTTCCCCAGGCACTTGCACAGACACTGAGTGAGACCGAGTAATATATAAATGCACTTGTGCATGCACACTTGAACACACAAATGGGAGCAACAGTCAGATGGGTCCACTTGTGAGAAGGGAAACCAAGACATTTCCCATCCCTGAAAAAGTTTGGCAGCTTTTTCCATCGTCCGGACTTGACCTTAACCAGTACACACACGCACACAGTCATGTATGTCTTTCTATCTTCACAAGGACTTTTCATTGATTTCCATTCATTTCTATAGGCCAGCCCTGAACTTTGTCCAAAATCTAACCAGCACTAGCAACTGAGTGAGGTGCTAGTCCAATGAAGCCTCCTGTATAAGTCAAACTGTTTGAGTTCTTTATGTTGGTGCCAAGACTTGCGCACAAGTGAAAGTTGACTTTGGAAAAGGGATGTCCTAAGAACATCTCCTTCAATGCCAGTTCCATCTGGAACGATCGCCAACTAGCGTCATGACATGTCACTCCTCCACTCTGGTCATACATGGAACTCAGCTGCTTGATGAAATGACCGGCTTGGAAGGCCGGCTTGGCGTGACTACGATTTTTGTGCCCTGATGTATTCAGCAGTACTTTGAACAAATGACTAGCATAGACACAGTGTTTGATCATGGGTAAGTACTTTATTATAAAAGCACCAGTGGTGGTGTTGCAGATTCTTCCGCGATGCTGTGTCTTGACCCAAGATGTTGCGGCTGGTGGCCTGCTTGAATTTCTCCTGCAGAGTGGGCAGCTGGTGCACGTCCAGCTGAAAGGCATAGAACTTGTCTGCCGTGCCGGTGTCGTGACACAAGAGCCTGGACATCTGCCTCCTCACCTTGCTGGTGTTGGTGTTCCTAACTTGTGGCAGTGGGGGGCAGAGAGCCAGTAAGTATGGTTGTATGCATGGTACTTACAGTTGGACGCATAGCAAGTATGGTTGTGTGGATGCTCCAGGATCCAGGTGTTGGCTGGTACTCACCAGCATTGCTACGGAGGTTTGGAGATTGATCACAGATGGTCTCCTTGGTATCCCCATCTCAGCCCATGGAGCCCTGGCGTGGTGGACAAGCTTCACAAGGCGCACATGGCTGGCATTGAAGAAGACCAAGTCACGGCGAGCCTGGAGCACGGCTCTGATCCTCATCCAGCTAAACTCACCACGATTTAGGTAGACTTGGGCACAACCAAATGGCCTGTTTATCCTGTGGTTCTTAACCTGGTTTTGGTTTGCAGAGCGTTATAGGTTAAGATCTAAGAATTTACATGGAGGTCCATGGGGATTGTGGTGAGGCTCTGAGCCCGACTCACATTGATGATGTAGCCTGTTAGGTACATAGTCCTCACAATGTATCAAATGGAAGAACACACACATAATAGCCTGTTCAGCTGGGAAACTTCATCATTTTTATTGGATTATTCCCGCTATTATGGTACTTACTGTAAGTGGATAAAAGATGTCATTTTGAACAATGATTTATTCGATTTAAAATGTGAGACATGCACACACAGACGCACACACACTGTCAGGGGTTTGATTTTCCAAAGTGGAAGTTCAAAGAATTAAGTGTAGCAGTATCTCTCAAAAGACATGAATGACATAGCAGAAGACAATGACTGCATTTGCATATTGTTATGCAAAGAGAAAGTCTGTCTGAAGATAATTTTTTTGTCCCTCTTTTGATGTCAGTCACACAGCTTCAGAATCAGATAATGCTAACTCGACTGAGTAGCTGTCGTGCTTTTTTACTGCTTTGAACTTTGTCTTTTAGGTTTTAAAAAAATTACATCTTCAAAACTGTGCAGTGCCCAGTGTGGGTACCACTTCTGTAGAAAGAAGGTCTTTGGTTCAAATCCTGTGCTGGGGTCTTTTTGCTTTGAGTTTACATGTTCTTCCCATGGGTGCTTCCTCTCCTAGCAGAAATTTGTGACTGCTAGGTTAACTGGTCTCTCTAAATTGTTTTTGTAAGTCTGTGTGTGCATGGCTGTTTGTACTGTTTCTCCCCAAGACATCCAGTGATGAACTGGCAACCTATTCAGAGTCCACTTTGACTCTTGAAATGTAAATAACATGATCTATATATATATATATATATATATATATATATATATATATATATATATATATATATATATATATGAATGTATTACTTTTTGTTGTTCCGTAAAATCAAATCTTAGCAAACTACATAGCTTTGATTATAACATGATGAAATGCAAAGAAGCAAGAGGGATGTGAATGTCTGGCACTATGGTATAGATAAAAATAATTGGGATTTTAACATCTGTCATTTTATTTTTCACTTAAACTATCAACTCATTGATAAGTAGGCTAGAGACTGGAAGTCTTTTTCAGTGGAGGTTATTAGTACTTAAAGGACAGTCGGAGTAATATTATGCAGATTGTTTTAGACAAAGGTCAAACTTCTTGTAATTGATGTTTTATTATCTCAAGAAGCCTGTAAGTTCCGATGAGGATAGCATTGAAATCGGAAATTGATCTCATTTAAATGCCATCCAGGTATAATTGCCATCTCTAGTTAGCTGCAATTTTGCCAATTAACCTCTGTTAGCTACCTTCCTACTAACACTTGTGCTATCCAACAGGCTGGGCTCCATCTGTCTGTGGACATATGGCGACAATAAAATGGCAGCTGAAGGACCAAAGTTGCCAGTAGTCAATGATCTAAGATAGCTTAATGTGATAAAAAAGAAACAATTACTTTTCTGGCAACAAAGTGCAGAATCCAAAAAGACATGTCAACATAATGTTATGGGAAGGTGGTGTGCATGTGTTGGGGAAAAAGGAGGTAGAGCTCAAATTACTTTTTAATCACATCATTAAAGGATTTTGAATAATGAATTTGTCATTATAGATGACTTAAGGCATGAAAGCAAAATGAGATATTTCCTTTCTTTTGAAAAGTGAAGACAAAGATGGCTGGTGCTTTGTGTATGCACATGCTTATGGAGGTGTATATGTGTTATTGAGGAGGTAGATTGGCATATTAAAGCAAATTTTCAATGGCAAATAGCCCTGGGTCAGAAAAATAAACAATGCCATATTAATCGTTTGTGTATACCAAAGCTTCAGGCAAAAAACGGCAAATATCCTGCAAACTTTGCAAGATCCTTTTGAGGTGGATCAATGAGAGCTTAAGGGTGTTTTCACGCCTGCTCTGGGAGACTTGGTTCGATTGGGGACCATGACAGTAGTTTACTTTTTCAGCTAGTGTGATTCTCTTTCACATTGCACTGGGTCAGACAATTGAAAAACCTGTTTGCCTCTGTACCTGAACCAAGAACCACTGAAAGAAATGACAAAAACCTGGAAAAAAATACGAGTGCAACTTTCTTCTTCAAAATATGTGAACAAATGGTAAATGGACTGAGCTTACATAGCGGGTTTTTCAGTGATTTTGATCAGACATAGCGCTTTACACAAGAGTCACATTCACCCATTCTGACTCACAAACGCTCACACCTTTATACACAGACATGCAGATGGGTAGGCAAATTGGGGTTAAGTGCCTTGCCCAGGGGCACATAGATATGTGACAGGAGGGATCTGAAACTGAACCTACAACCCTCTGGTCAGAAGAAATTATTGAAAATCATTAGATCAGAATAAGAATATATTTTCTCCTCTATTCCTTCATCAATGAGCCAGTTAGTTTCCAGCAGCATCCTGAGAGGCATCAATGGAAGACCCCACACCAACAGCCTTTGGTTGCAGCTCAGAGCTTGATGACTGTAGGCCATCGAGGAAAGATTATAAATTAAAGTACACGATAGCAATGATCTTCATAAAAAATGACCAACAAGCTCTGGTAACGTTTTATTAGTTTGAGAAACTCTTGATTTTAAGTTTAACCAACAGGCTGATGTTATGCCAAATGACAACAGGTGTCATTCTGTTAATGAGCCACATATTGAAGACATCCAATAAACAATCATCATGCAAAATAGGAACTGCCGTCATTCTTTTAATACTTTGTGACAGTCATGTAAATGAATAACTGATGCCAAAGCGGTGAGAAAAAAACCCAAGGTTGTGACCTTCTTGAGTATCAACTTTCACATCTGTCTATGTGTTATGAACTATGGGTTATTTTTCTGGCAGTAGGATAGTCAACTTTACCTGTTTGGAGGCTTCAAATGCTGTGAGTTTCCAGGTTGGGCTGTGTTTTTGTCTCTTCAGGCTTCAAAGCTTATCGGCTTCTATTGTCTCCTCTTCTATAGGCCTTTAAAAAGCCAACATTAAACTTCTTTTAAAAACTTGTTCCTTCTGAATTCCTCAGGGCGGCTAGTTTTCCCCAAAAGAGTTGATTGCATGTTGGCCAGAGAAATCTGGGGCCATTCTTCCCACTTTTCTTCCCTGTTTCCATGAAAACATTCGGAAGTTGGAAAATGTCTGCCAGCACCTATCAAATGAATTACATCTTACTAAAAACTGTGTCAACTAATTTTTTGACACAGTTTTCCTGTGAAACAAAATGACAGAAAAGGTGATGAATAAATATATCAATCATCTGTCACTTTGTTTTATCTTTAATTAGCTGAACCCCAGGGTTTGACTGGCTAGCTATTAGCATTTCTTCACTTACAATGATACATTATTTTAAGCTAAGATAGATGTTACTGATAACATCTTAAATGAAAAAAAAAAAAAAAGATCAAAACTTTGTCTTTAAGGGGGAATCAGCAAAACACCAGGCAGTACTATAAAACCAAGGATCATTTCCTCATGTAACTAAAAACAACTATATCAAAATATAGCTCTAAAAAATAAAATATTTTTCTAAAACTAATAAAACAGCAACTTGTTGCTAATAATTTGAACTGACTACGTTTTGTTTTGAAGTAGGATGTCACTGTGCAGGCAGCGTCTAATTTTGAGCTAACTGTGCTAACATGAAGTAGGGGTACTTTTCTCTAGAATGCTATTTGCTTTGTAAAATAAAAATCAGAACTGGTTTTTAAGATTGGAATAATAAATGTTTCTATCATTTACCTCGCATAATAGATGCCACTGTTTTTTTAATATCAACAAAACAGCAGCTACTCTACACGTTTATATTTACAAATTGTTAAACTCTTCAGTCTCCATGCCTTTTCTACCCAACTATCAACATAAATTCCTCCTAAATGACTCGTTAAAATGAGATACAGAGGCTTCTGCCACACCTATAAATCAGCAGGAAGTTTGCTGTTTATTGGATGAGGTGAGAAAGAAGAAAAATCTATTGCAGCTTCCAGCAGCAGAGGTGCTGGCAAAAGAGCCAGTAATTGAACTTAATTTAATGGAGCCACTTTTTCACATCCTGGAAAACGCATCTCGGTTCTCTTTACATAAGAGAACAACATTATGGCTAAATGCTCTTTGAACAGTAAATTATGCAAAGCTACTTAAGTGTGCAGAATATAAACACAGAGCAAGAGATTCCTCTATTTCCACTTTAATGATGATTTACTGTGTAAAACCAATACATGACATTAAATAGTCAACTGCAATGGATATTTTTTTTTGTTTTAGCAACTTTTCAGAGTTATATGAACCTAATTAGCTGTTGAAACTTTTGATTCAGTTGGAAAATGATCTAGCTGGTAGAGAACAACCTTGTTTTCAACCTCATTCTGATATGTTTAAAATTAACAATTTATCTGACTGACCTTTAAACATAGGATTTCTCTAGCTTCTTGTGTCTAATTGGAAGCCAATGAGAATCTACAGCACATGTTAATTAGAATATTAAAAATGCACCCCATTACTTCTAAAGATCTCTCAACTTTAACATTTCCCAAATATTAATTAATGGATGTGCTTTTTAAAGGGGCAGCACTGTGTGGTTTTCAGCTACATAGTATAATTTTATAGAACAATCGGGGAACCGTTACCTTCAACTGTTAAAAAAGATGTCAAATATGACTTAAAAGAAATCTGTCTTGAAAATTTAACCTCTTGAAATTGGGCCTCTTGCTTTAAAACCTCCTGCTCTTTCTAAAACTCTGTCTTCATCACAACAGCGTTCCTCTATTGACTCTTTAACAATGTTTTTACCAAGGTTTCACTGAGAAGTGGCATGTAAAATGAGCTCAGCAGGCATGCAGTTTCATCAAGTGTTTGCTAATTGCTGATGGCTAGTCTTAAGGAGCTGATGGTTGGGGAGGGCTGCTCTCGATTGGAAGCTCGGAAGCTAAAGCACCGAGGAGGAGCTTTGGCCTCAAAGGCGGAGCTAGGCCCACCCGAGTGTTTGGCACAGCTGAACGGTTACAGTGGGAGATTGAAGGGTTTCTTAAACATTCATGAAAGAATCAAACCATCACTCCAGCTATGTTTTTGATGTGGAAATAACACAATTTAAAAGCTCAGAAAAGTCAGTTTTACTGCCCCTTTAAACATATATTAGGAAAGTGCGTGGTTTGAGGGGAACATTAATGAGCAAACATCATGATAACCAATCAACCTCATGCAATATTATAAGCTTTTAACATCCAATGGAACATTGTTTAATGAGAATGGAAAGATTATGGCACCACTGCAAACCTACAAAGACATGGCCGCCCACCTAAACTGACAGGTCATGCAAGCAGATAATTGTGATTCTGGCAGTGCTGCAGCAAGCCCAGGCTCAGTCAGGCTAATCTGTTGACAAGACAACTGTAAGTCATGACCTTTACAAATGGCCTTTGTAAAAGAGTGGCAAGAAGAAAAACTAGTTGAGCGTTTTGGCCTTCATGCAGAACAGTGTGTGGCAATACAGGATAACTGTACAAAGCTGGCTGAACTGGTCGTCATTTAAAGAGGCAGTGTTATGTAAAATTGACTTTTTGAGTTCCGGATCACGTTATAATGTTCCATCAATAAAAACATAGCTGGAGTGCAGCTTTGATTCTTTAATGCATGTTTGAGAAATCCTTTAATCTCCCGCGGCAACCATTCAGCTGTATGATGTGCAAGAGATGTGAAAAACCCAGGGCAGCTTTCAACGGTGAAGCTCTTCCTTGTAGCTGCAGTTTCTCACTCAGCTCCTTCAGACTAGCTTGCAGCAATTATCAAACTGCTGATTGAACTGTGCATCTGTGGAGCTAATTATGAGCTACTAGAGTTAATAGAGTAACAATCTACTAATGACTTCCTGAAAGACACCTGGGCAAAAGCAAGAGCTTGTTTTACAATGCATTAACTTAAATGAGGCAGAACACAAAGTGCATCGATGTGAAATATTTATAATATCGATGCCAAATCAATATCGGTGTCGGATTAGTACTGATGTGAGGAGATTCATTCTTTACTTTAAGATTGTTTCTTGAACGTTTACTTTTGTATTGTAGTTTGTTTAGAAAACAATGCACACACATTTTTTTCATATATTGTTTCTGGTTGACTTGTAAATATGTTGAAGCATTTTGTAGGCACTTATAAACTTCATCTAAATTCTGTCCAAGGTTTTAGCAAGATAATCCAAATAAACGTCACCAGGTCCGACGTTTGATGATATATCATACTTGAATGCTAAGTATCGCTATAAGTATTTACTATCAGTGATACTGTCCCTGGAGTTACTTAGTTTTGGATCGATATCAAGATATGCAGTTTCACTCACCAGACTTTTCAGAATTTCAGAAACCTTGGACCCTTTCCTATAACTTCGCCATCTAGTACAGCTTTGTGTTCATCCGTCACATAGAATCTGATAGATGTAGAAAACATCAAGGGCGATGAATACCTGGAAGGCACTGTAGGTTACAGAAGGATGAGATTAAACCCTGGAGGTTTTTATCACACATGATCTAAATTACATCTTCACCTTTTAACATAAATTGTAATGTGTTTGCAGTTGAACACTTCTGATATTTCACTGCAGTATCTTAGATATAGAAAAAAAACCACTGACAAGCATCGCACTAGAAGGTGCAACACTTGGTAAACTTGTCTGACATAAACTAATGGTCGTATCTAACAAATTGGGGTCACATTTAGAGGAGCACTGGTGTCAGACAAGCAGGGGGAAGAAAGATAAAAAATGATTAAAGATCAAAAGAGGGAATGGAGAGTCAGATAAATAGTGTCTCGCTTTCTTCCTCGTCCCTCCTTCCTTCTCTGCTCCTGTCTCGCTCTGCGCCGCCTGTGCAGAGGACAGCTCACTCGTTGGAAATCAAATGTTGATAAAGAGAAAATTGCATTGGATGATGGCGAGGAAAACAGGAAAGATACACTCAAAAAAAGTCCCAGAGGAGATACGAGGAGGACAGAGGGAGGGCGGGGGAAAAAAGCAAGAGATGTGACAACAGATATACTCCCACAAACCAGAAAAAAAAAAAAAAAAAACATCCCTGCACATCATTTGAACAACATTTGTTAAACAGACACACCGACCTTTTCCCTTGGGTTTTTATCTTGGCATTCTGGTACCACGAGGAAACCGTTTTACCCTGGAAACAAACAAATTTGCAGAGAAATTGGTCCTCTAGTTGTGCCGCTTTACTCGTTTGCGGACACCTCACTTCTCTCATTACGCTCCATTACAGCACCCAATCAAAGATGGAGGAGAGTCCCCTCCACAGGTAATAAGAAATCAAGTCAACAGCCTATTGTCCTCTTTGCAAGGCCACCGATCTGGGAGGGCAGACGAGCATTTTTAAGATTTGGGACCATGCAAACTTTAACAGAATCTAATTTAGCAATCAAAGAATGACGTTTGGTGCATTTGATCTTAGCTGCAATGCATTTAACAAAATTCAAATGCTCCCTTTACTACGCAGGATTCAACATGAACCATCATCTTCCGACTACTTATTGTCGTCTTATTCAGCATTTTCACCAAAATCAGAAGATTAGAGACGACTATTGGAGCTGATGCCAGAGACTGATACAAGCAATACAAAGAATAACTGCTTTACGTACCATGTAATTAGAGTGAATAACACAAAACACAAACCCAATAAAATACAAAGACACATTACTGCAGTTAACTTTCTAGATCAGTGTTTCTCAGCCGTTTTTGGGCCAAAGCCCCCATATCCATTATCCATCTTTTCTTTTTTCTATTTTGTCGTTCCCTAAACTAGCTAGCATTACCCTTCTGATAGTGTGTGGCTGTGTGACATTTATGACCGTCATGTTGGAGAATGCACTATATTTGTTATCCTCATCATCAAATCGGTCTTCAACTCCAGTCCTCGAACAAAGGAACTTTTGCATGCACACCCTGAGTGAAACAATTAGGCCCGTAGCAGGACTCTGGAAAAATTGACTGAGCTCTCAGCAGATGATTCAGATATTTGATTCAGGTGTGCTGGACCAGAGAGAGAGCGATCTAAAAGTCCCCGGACGCCAGCGCTCCAGGCCCGAATTTGAGCGCCCAGGTTCTGTTTCATAGTGTTGAAAACTGGCTGCTGTTGTTGTGTGTATTGGCTTTTGCCTGTGTGCACGCATATTGATTATTAGGTTTGCTTATTATTCAAATATTTATTTTCCTTTCATGCTTACTCATCCAAGATGTCACAGCTCCCAGGTACCACTGAAATGGTCCTATTGATGTTAGATGAAAAGATTCATACTCCTGCACACACACACACACACACACACACACACACACACACACACACACACACACACACACACACACACACACACACACACACCACACCCCGCCACCCCCCCCCCACAACACACACACACACATACATGCAAAACAGATATTCATTTATTCTACTGTTGTAAAGTTTTGTTTTCCAACTTTTACAAGTGTTTTAAAAAGGTTCAAAAAGTTATGGACAAAATGATCTGAACCTTAAAATCGTCCCAGTGTGGAGAAAATTATAACACGATTTATATTACAAATGAAAAAGTCAAACTCTTTAATAAGTAGATACAACTCATAAATAGGCTAAAAACCTCATAGAATAATTGATAAATTATATTCAAATGGATTTATTTAATATGAGGTTAGTTGGTACCACAGTTATAATGAATATTATAAAACAATTTATTGAACAAGATGTTGTTTCTTTAATATTCTGTGGAGAATAAAGCCTGCAGCCAAGCAATGCAGCAGCTCTCTACATCTGCCTCTACTATCCAGCGTTTCCATGCCAACTCTCCCCCCACAGCAGTTGCAGAGGGGCAACACCATCACTAAGACAAAACGACACTTATTAAATCGTTTCACGAATGAAGTGGTAACATAAACACGCTTTTTCTTTTCTAATTCTAATTCCTGTCGCAGTCTGCGTCACAGTACATTGAAATTCACTGAGGTTCTGGTCGTTATTAAAAAGTTTCGGAATGACTCTTTAGTATCAGCGAGACTGGATGAAATCAGATTTAGATTTACAAGTTAAACAATGAGTGCAACATGTCCTTGTTCATCCAAAACGTCCGTTAGAATCTGAGTGAAAATGACAGTTTTCACCCTTTGCTCACTTTTGTTCACGAAGCCCAACCTTCGTGTCAGCAATATTAAATCCTTCTGACATTTACATTTAGTCATTCTGCAGTTTTTTTTTTTCCCTCCCCCCCAACCTGGAACACAAACTCATCCGGTGAAGCATGAGGGTCCCATTTCCATTTCTTTGTATGAAACGATTACTCGTACAATGTTCGAGAAGAGTGACGACCCGAACCGTGGGATGGATGGGATCACAAAGACCGGGAAGGATTTAAATATGTATTAGGTCACTGTAATAATGTACATGATGGATGTGATGCCTCCCGGTCCTGGAGCATGACTGCTTTCAGGGTAAAACTTTCATGACGCCTTACAGCAATGAGAAGGCAGGAAATAAAACAACAATGATGCCTGTTACAGAGTCACACAACATGGCTAATTAACAGCCTACGGGTGTATCCACGCCTAACACAATGTTCTTTTTTTCCAGCGGTAGTTTTCCCTCCAGCGGTTGTTTCCCCTCATTGGTCTGGAACTTTTATGCAGGTGTGAATCAAGAGAACCCTGGTGTGGGCTGAACAACTGGACTGAAACCCACTTTTTGAGGTGTGGTCTGCTTCTGGCGTGAAAGCAGACCGGCCTCGATGCGAACCACGGGCAAGAAATGTTTGTCTTTTTGGACTTTGCGAGCCACCGTCACTGGGTAAAAATGAGCTTTTCTGAGTGCTGCGAACAATCAACATAAGCTCTTCAGCATTGCTATCAGTACAGCTAACGTTCTGTATTGATGTGGCTGACAATGAGCTTTTCAGTGTTACTCTTCGTCGATGTCGTGTTGCTAACGCTGCACGTACTGATATTGCACCTGATTAACTGTCTTCTGCTTGGCGGCGCTGCTGCCAGCATGCTCCAGGTCAGAACATGCAGAGCATTTCACCTCATGATCATGTTGCATTTTTTATGTTGAATCACATTTTCCAGTGCATTTTATGTGCTAGAGTAGGAAGAAGCAACAAAATTAAGAAGATATCTGCTGCTAGTAAACGGGGTCTGACTCTCTGTGATTCATCTCAGTGTAAATTGCAGCTGAAGTTTGTTGGAGAACATTAGAGAACAAACGGCATCATGAAGACCAAGGAGTATAATACCCTAAGCATTCAACATGGTTGTCCAGCATCAAGGAGAGATGCAACCAAGAGGCCCATTGTAGAGGAACTGCAGAGATCAGCACAGTTGAATGAAAGCCCTAAAAAAAAATACTGTGTGCTGTTTGCTATAAGTCGTGTAAAATTCAACAAGTGCTTCTGTCAAGATCGAACTTTCTGGGCTACATGATCTGTGTGGCAGAAAACTCACAAAATCCTTCTCATATAAGATAATGTCATTTTAGTTTGGTCAGTTCTGTGTACTTCGAGCTTCTTTCGGAACAAGCTGTTTCTAAGGCCTCTTGTCACTTTAACTTCAAATAAGCTGTTGCTTGCTGGCAATGCCCACCAACTCAACGTTAACACTTCCATGTAGAAATGGCTTTCAAACAAATGCAACAGAGCAGAAGTGGCGCCTCCTGCACAGTCAACAAGACTGGTTCTGCTGCGGCAGAACCAGCTGACCAAACATGCTGGAGCTCTACTTGGTGAGGGGAACGTCCTGCTGATTTGTGACGTTATAAGGTTTTTGAAGTGGCTCATTTTACAGACACCAAAAACATTGACTTACTGACAAAAACCAACCACCAAGTTTTAAGCGCTTGGACTGTTTTCAAAATTAGTGGAAACCCAAATGGAAGTACAAAAAAGAGAAAAATGTCAAGTTTGCATACTTTTGAAATCTTGTTGAGACCCATTTCAACGTCTTTCTACATTACCATTGTAATGTAGAAACATTGCTGTGCCACACTAATTCCTTGATGCACAGTCATCAAGTGCATTGATGACTGTGGTTATGTGCATGCCATAAAAATAATTCAGGACTGTTTAGAAATTACAATGACATTTCATTCTGTGGAACAGATGAACACTTTGATGAAAGGTCGTGTAGTTCTCATGTTGGTGTGCGCTTCCAGTAAGAAGCAAAGCATTCATTAAAGCAACTTTTTGAGGCTTGAAGGAGAATACGTCTCACAGACATTTTTTTTTCTGCCCTCCTCCAGTAAATATCTGTCCCCGTAACCATCTGCTGTTGACCGACCTTGAGAGATGGTTCCACCTGGCGCAACTTCAGAAGCAAAACGCCGCTTCTTGTTCATTCGGTATAAATAATGCAGGTTTTCCAAATGGATCACTGACTGGAACTGACTGGCTGCAAAGTCGGCCCCACTCGCTGTCAGAGAAATTAAATAAATATACACCCACTGACAAAAAAAAGGGAAAAAAAAACAACAACAAAAAAGAAGAAAAACCCAGATAGGAGGGGGAAATTAAATCAGTGTGCATGTGAGTCAGCTGATCCTACATAAGTTCAATTGAAGTAAGATTGAGAGAACTATTTATCATTTGGAAGCCCTTCGCATGAATGAAACAGCCCATCAATAGACAGGCACACAGTGTGTGGACAGGCCAAAAAAGTCCACTATAGTTAAGTGTCTCACCAATCACAGGTGGGAAACAAACACAAGTGATCAACTCGGCGATTTGGGGTAAAAGCAAAGTCCTCTTTTCCATTACCGCTGATAGAAGTGCACATTCGGTCCACGCTAAGATTTCAGAGAAACGCTGGGATAACGCAGGAATGATGAATCATAATGAACGTGTTTTGAGACAGTTTTGGAAAGAAGGAGAATAACTGTGAATTTCTAAAGAAACTGCAAAAAGTCAGGGAAAACAAATAGAACAGTAAGAAAAACAATACAGATATGAAAAATGTTGCAAAATTGACAAGAGACATCTTCAATAAATATTATCTGGGAGAGTTGCAGAAGCGTTCGTCATAGGAAAGGATTGCAAGAACGTTAGGGTTGTGTAGGCAAACTTTGCTGCTAATAATTACTACAAGTGAACTTATTTCACTAGATCTCATGTTTATTAAATTAGTCTGCATAAGTACATGTGTATAGTAAACGTCTTGTCGGTAAATTGTTTCCATAGAGTTAAGAATAAGTTATATATTTTATATAACAAAAAAAAATCTATATTTTACATCCATATAAAATACAGATATTTTGCTGGTGGAGTTTGTAATCAAAAGAAAAAAAACGGCGGCTGGTGAAATGTCTGAGAAAAAAAATTTTCAAAGAAATTTTGAAAATGTTTCATTTCCACCCCTGGTTGGTCTGTGCTTGTTTTTGGCCAACTGCTTGACTCCAAGAGCTGCCCGAAAAACACATCACTCCACTTGCTGTGCTGCCACTTTCCACCTCTAGTTATTTTAAAATTCATAACCGAGTGTATGACTTGAATTGCCGATTTGCTCCACGGTCCCTGAACTCATGCTATATAGATAGATTGCACACAGAGCGATGCAGTATAAGCATCTAAAATGGCTGAACTAACTTTGGGCTTGAGAGAATGCAGTGGGCCAAAACCAGCAGATGTCTTGGCTCCCAAAATCATCACCAACAGTGGGAACTTCCCACTGGACATAAAGCAGCTTGGCTTCTGTGCCTCTCTACTCTTCTAGACTCTTGATAGATGTTCAAAGAAAATGAAAAATTTGATTTCACTTTAAAAGAGGACCACTGAATAATGTCGGTCGCTCACAAAGTCCAATATACCTTTGTGTTTGTTGATTCTCAAAGCTCTGACATGAGCTGCAGTCCGCTGCTTGTAAATGCCAAATTACCAAATTGGCTTTTGCTTTACAATCCTCTTAAGCCTGCATTAGACCCTATTGCTTCTACACCTTTCTCTGCCGCGAGTTGTACTTCAGCTGTGATCATTAGTGACTTATTCAACTTACCGGCCAAGTCAGCAGCCTTCTCCGTGATTGTGCAAGCCATAACGCTTCTTTTCTATTTTATTGGAGGTGATTAACAATTTAAATAGCGAAAAAAAAAGAAGCCAATATTAAACACAACTCACTAAAATGTCGAAATATATCAATTTATAATGAATGGCCAAGTTGTGCTTCTTTATTTGACTTGAGATGAACAAGCCTTTCGATTGTATTTTTATTTCTTCAGGTATGAATATCTGAAGAAATATTGCCATGCTTGAATGTTGAATATATATGAAACAGCTGACATTTTTTTTAGAACGACATTTGGCCTTCTCGCGCCTAACAAAAGCTCCTCTCTCTGTGTTCAGGTCCACGGCCTCGCTCAAGCACTGGTTATATTTTTATGCTGTTTGTGCTTTTGCACTTTCTTGTGTTGCGATGTAAGACAAATACGGCACATTAATGATACGTGTGGGTGGGATGTTCGGAGGCTTTCACATTGTAGATGAGTTCTCCTTTAATGGCCTCCACAAAAGCTCCAAACTCAGCTGGAAATGTTGTTCTGCCCCATCTCGGTTCGTCTGCCCGTCCTTTCAAGTCGTCCTATTTTCTTTGCTGCGTGCTCTCATGCCAGCAGATACAGTGGGCCAGGGGAATAAAACATGTACAGTTTGGAATGTAATAACAGAAAACCACGCACTGAAGAGGCACACATTTAAATCCACTAATTGAGTCACATGGGTCTGGATAAAACAGAAAGGAAACAAAACAAACAAAAAAAACACCATCTTGGCACATAGTTTGCTGAAGCAGATCGTGATGATGCAGGTCAGTGAAAGGGCAAAGGTTAAAAACAACACCAACGTGCCACTTTGTGATGACAGGCTGCAGGAGTGTTTTAACGTAGAAAGTCCCCGTTGAAAAAAAACGGGGTTATGAAAGCAGTGCTAAAAGCTGCAATTTGGCCCGACGTTGCACAGATTACCGCTTCGAACCCTGTCCCTTCATTTCATTGTCGCGGCTTTTCCCAGGAACAAAAAGACACAGACATAGATATGTAGATGTGGGCGCGATCTGTTCCCGTTTTATAAAACATGCGGGTGAACGCAGAAAACGATTTTCAGGGGTTTTGGTCTTTGCAAGACTTTTGGGGGTTTCTGTCACTTCTGGAAAAAAAAAGTCATAAGCCGGGATCAGTGACACAGACGTTGTTACTCACACCAGTCACTGATGTGAAGGTATCAAAAACCTGCATAGTTGTCTTTGCAGTCGATACATATAAACTTTTTAGCCAACTGATTAACATTTTATCTTCATCAGGCACTCAGTGTACATTGAGAACCACTAAAATTTTTCCATCATACTAGTTTTATGATTTGAACATCATAAAACTAGTAAGATGACAAAGTAAAGACTATATATTTTTTTCAGCTGTTTGAAAAGTCATGATGAGGCATAAAAGGGCATAAAAGCTTCACATCATCTCACAATTACAGCCACTCATCAAAAACATACCTGGAGTGTTGCTTTGGTTCTTCTAATGCATGTTTGAAAAAAAACCCTTTCCTGACCCACGGCAACCGCTGAGCTGTGCAAACCTCCCGGTGGGACCTGCTGTTCTCATCATACGAGCTGCTACTCTGTGAAACGCTGGTAAAAACAAACGTTGACTTCCTGAAGGCAGTTTCAGAAAGAGCTGAAGCTTCTTAAAGAGACAGAGGCCCAACTTCAAGGTGTTAAAATACAAAGCAACGTTTCTTTGAGGTAATATGATATTTAAAAGCTTTTTTAAAACAACTGAAGGTTACAAATGATGCAGATGGAAGAAACACAATTTTGCCCCTTTAAAGGTGCAGTGCCTATCAATGGTTTTTTTTGAAAGGACAGTGGACATGTGAAGAGTCTAAAGCAGTGTGTGTGTGTGTGTGGTGCGTGTGCATGTGTGTGTGTGTGTTAAGCAGCTGACGGTGGGCCTGCCATCTCTCTGCCCTCAGGCAGACCATACTGTAGCCTGAGGTGCAGGTCGCAGAGGTTCTGTGAAACTTTCTTTCCAGCCACCATCACTGTTGAACAGAAATAGTTGCTGTTCCAGTTATCGCTCTCTCTACAAGCTCGTCAAACATCTTCAGTGAAATCAATGTTTCATTTTTTAGTTTTTAAATAATATTTTAAATATGACTAAATATGCAATAGGCTTCACTTACTGTACTTGCCTGTACAAACAGTAAGCGGTTCTTATATGCTTTTGCTTGTGCGTCTCTGATGTTGCTCTGCTGAATAACGTAAAACCGGCCTCTTGAATCTAACTGAGCCATTACCCCTGCTAATTCACCAGCTAATGTAAGCCTACAGTGTTACTCTATTTAAAGAGCAAAACAAGAGATTATGCACTTTTCAATTAGCAGTTTAAGGGAAAGAAAATCTGTATTCGCCAGGTGTTTACGCCATATTTTGTTTAACTCTTCTTCCACTGTGTAAATGAGCAGAAAATGTTTTAAAGCAAGTTCATGTTATAATTGAAATTTTGTTTTGCTGCTGGCGATTGGAGCAGTAATAGTTTTTACCTAAAGAAAGCAAGTAAATCACTGTAATGGTGATACTCAGGTCCTTGCTAATGAGGGGGTTTAGAAATCATTCTGCCTGAAAAAATACATAGCAAAAAACTAAATGAGAAACAGCATCGCACTTATCAGATTAAAATGAAATCTTACCTTCATCTTTGTAAAGGTAAGGTATCAAAGAATGTTTTTTTTTCCCCCATGTCAACTCTATGGTAGCTTTTACCCTGCCTGATTTAATACTGATAAAATATAGTTCATTTTGCATTTTTCAACCTTGCCAATTTTTACTTTTTTTTTAAAAAAAACAAGCCTGGCAAAAATCCTGCTTTAAACACAAAGCAGGAGTTTGGACTTTTAAATATCAATATTGCCTAAAAACTCACCAAATTAGGACTGAATCGGTTAAAGCAGATTTATTCCACAAAGGTGTTAGTAGTGAGACACGTACCAAGTGGAGAGGTCATTTTGGCACAGTTTATCCAAAATGTCTCCAAACTGTGCCAAATATGGTTTCTACCTTATAAAAGGGAATCTGGTCAAATTAAATGGCCGACTTCTGTTGTATGACACTTTCTGTATATGACATAGCCATTGGTCATGACATTTACCCTACTTATCTTCAGAATGGACCATTGTGTGCAGTGCAAAATCAATAATAACAATAAACTGAATTATATTCTTTTGCCTCCAACTGGAAGACCTTTATTGAAAGAAGGTAAAAATATTTAAACAGTGCAAATAATATTTTCTATAACAGCTCTCAAATAAAAAAAACAACCCAAGGAAGGGATATTAAATACAGACAAAATGCCGTTGGCAAACATGTCTCCCATATATTTTCTTCTTCTGGGAAACAAATGTTTATGTCATTCCATCCTTCAGAGCATATATTTTCTGCACCATTACTCCACCTCGGCTGTTTTGGAGAGCCGGAGTGGGAGAAACTTCATAGCTGTTCTTGTTGTCTAAATGAACTTCCCCTTTTCAATTCAAAGAGACTGGAGAACCTACCGTCCAGCGATGTTTCCTCTGCCAAAGCGACACATGTAATCGCTGATATTACAGCAGCGGCTGTGACGTCAGCAGCAGCTGACGACCTCTGAGGAAGCCACCTCTTCCTCACCGATAACTTCCCAGTCCCGGTCAGTTTTTTTCCTCTGGGAACAGTGGAAAAACTGTTCCTGAAGACTGGTGCTGTGATCATGATAGTGGGCTTTTCCACGCTGCGTCAAAAAACCCCCAAAACACACCGCTTTGTGATATCCTCTTTGTCACGATTCAACTTTCTGTCCCTCAAAATAAACTTCCCCATCCGGGTTATTTTTTTCCTTCGGTAAGTTAGAAAAAAAATCTCCATTGTCTACTTGGGCTGTGGCTCCACGGATGATCTCGTCTGAGGTGCTTTTCAACACGAAGACATTGAAAAAACCGTCATGCAAAAGTTTGTTCCTCCTGGAACAAACAGAGGACTCAATTAACCGAAATACACGCAGACACACAAAGACCATGACAAACAGAGGCGGCGCGAGACTTCAGGCTGGGTCAGAGTTTCGCCTTCCAGCAGGAAAATGACCATAGATATAAAAACAAGAGTTGTGTTGAAATATTGAAATAGACCAGATGAAAAGTTATCTATGCACAACATCCCAAAAGAGGGAGTAAAAACATGTCGATGTCGATGTGAAAAGCTACCAGACCTGAAAAACCGGGCAGCTGTAATGGTTGTTCTGCAAAGCTTTAGCCATAAGAGGACAGAGAAAGGTCTGTGCCACATAATGTCAGATTTGTTTTTTGTAAAAATAAAAAAAAAGAGAAACCTTTCTACTTCACAACTGCATTCCTCTATAACTTAAAAAGCAAAAACTCAAGAGTTTGGACTCACTGGTTGTATCGTGACAGAAGGGAAAAGACTCCAGGTTTATGAATCCTTTTTTGCAAAGGCTGCAAAAAGAATCGAGCGCAATCTTGATGAAACCCGTCTGCCGCAAAGGTTTGCTCTGACGTCTCACCGTGAAAGCTTGGTTTACGATCATATATTTTTTTAAAAAGAAACAGGTTTTCTACTGAGCCACAAAGGGATTCTGTCCTCAAACCCGAAGGTCAAGAACTATTTGAGAACAATGTTTTTCATCTGCCTTCGGATCTTTTGTGAAAAATACGGGCATAAACACTTCCTACTCTACTTTTGAGAGCTTAACTCAGAGGATAACAAAAAATTCAAAGCTTTCCACTGCCATTAAATGCATCATTATCTACTGAGTTTGGCTGCACCTCCTCACAAGGCTCTCAGCCATGTTCACTGAAGTTCTTCTGACCAGATATCGTGCTGTTTGCTTTTGGAATGTTACAGACCAACGAATCCCAGAACCCAACATTTCCCAGCACAACACTGAACTGTAATTAGATTATCATTGTAATTGGCCTTACCTAGCTGCACTTTTAGGGCTTTGGCGGCAGACTTGGAGGAAAACAGAGGCAGAGACAAGAGAGCGGTTGGCAGAAACTGAAACCCAAAAGGTTTGGTTTCAAGAAACCAGAGAAAAGAGAAGGGAGACAAGATGACAGTAAAAGGGGCAGTGAGATCGACTTTTTTGAACTTTACATCATGTCATAATGTTATTCCCTCATCGAAAACATACTGGCTTTGATTCTCTCATGTATGTTTGAGAAATCTTTTAATCTCCCATGGCAACCATGCAGCTATACAAAACACTTGGTGGGACTGAGGCCCTTCATCCTCTAAGCTCCTGTAGTTTCCAAGCTTCTGTTTCAAAGAGCAGCCCTCCCCCAGGATCCTCCCTATCAGCTCCTTCAGACTAGCCAGCAGCAATTAGCAAATACCCAGTGGAACTCTGGTAAAAATGTTGTTAAATGGTTAATTGAGGAGTGATGCTGTGATGACTTCCTCAAGGTGGATTTTCAGAAAGAGTAAAACTTTCTTCAAAGAGATGAGGCCCAATTTCAAGATGTTAAATTCCAACGTAAACGTTTAGTTAAGTCATACTTGATATCTATACGAATTTTTTAATAGATAAAAGTAACAGTTATTTAATTGTGGCATAAAATGGCACTATGTGTCAGGAAAACACTTAATAGTTCCCCTTTATTGCTATACTTCAAAGAAGTAAAATTTCTGTTACATGATGATGGATAGACATATACTGTACATCGCTACAAAGTGGAACGCTGTGGCATGCACACCACACTTCCTCCAAAAGCATGATGAACAAGATGAGAAAAAGAGGTAGAGATAAATGAAAAAAAAAGAAAAGAAAGAAAGTCGCAGCAGAGAAATGAAAAGGAAAACGAACAACAGATCTAAGAGAACTAAACGCAGCATGGAGCAACCGGCAGCGGAGCTTGTGGCCAGAAGCCAAAATGAATGAGTCATAACTGGGCTTCATTAGCGGCTATGTCTCCTGACCTATCGACATCCACATCGCACCGTGTAATCCCCGCACATCGATCCACTGACCTCCCGAGCAGCAGGATTCTCAGCGCTCCTCATTGTTGCAGTCTTCCAGCTCGGCCCGCTGTGTTTCTAAATCTCTCCCATGCCTCCTCCTCGGCCACCGCGCCCCGCGATCCCCCACAGCCCCACATTCTGTATTTACCATTAATATTGAACTCCCAGAAGCGAGTACAAAGGTCAGGATTTGTTTATGCATCCGGCAGGACCGCATAAATTCGGCAGAGCAGTCAAATGTCAGTTTGAAAATGCCAAAAGTTTCAAACCCCTCCGAGTTGTGCAGTCTTGTGTGGGTGTGACTGTTTCTTGCTCAAAATGCGACTTGTTTGAGAGCTGGTTAATAGACGGGGTGAGTTTTTTTTTTTTTTTTTTTTTTTGCTTAAAGAAAATGATTAAGTAACTTTCAGACTCCAGAGTGAATTGGGTTGCGGAAAAGTTCAAAAAGCAGACTGAAGGGTTTTCGGGACTGACAGGCTGCAGGTTGATATAAACACCCAACACGCTGCAAGTCCCCTCTGGCCAAATAGGATTTTAGAACAAATCAAACTGAAACTTCCAGCTGCAAAACAAGTCAAATCATATATTACTCCTAGTTGTTTCTGTGAAATATTCTAGCAACCTCGAACATCATTTATTGACATTGAGCTTGGATGGAAAGTCCTCTCAGGCACAAGCAAAACTGGGAAAGTTCACAGCAACAAATCCAGGTACACAGCAAACTTCCCCCGCACACACACACACACACACGCATGCACACACACACGCACACACACAAGTTTACATTTCACTCTATTTCCTGGTAACTCTAACCCTGGATTTACACTACGTGTGGCTCCGCTCTGCATTGAAGTCCAGAGGTGCTCTGAGAAGCGTGCATGGGAAATGCCAGATCACATGCTAAAGCCAGTAATAAAAAAGCTTGAGTGGTGTTATATAAAACACTGTTGTTCTCAACTTCCAATAATAATCTTTCTCCATCCACTGCTCTTTGACTTTGTCTGGCTTCACTAGCGCTCGGACCACTTATCGTCAATATTCTCTGTGTCTGCATAGCGATAAAATATTCATTTTGACAGCACATATGTACAAATATACCTCTACCCACATGTTCCTTGATGTAGATAGGATTTTGAGAGAAACTGTTGTGGTAGATGCTCCGACATAGTGCTATTTATTTTCCTTAATTTACATTATTAGTTACAGCTTACATTACGCGTAAGTCAAAGTAATTTTATGTAGACATGTTTTCTAATGGGTGCACAGTTTAGTTAATATTCGTCTGAAAGGTTTACTCACACTTGTTCTTTTGTTTGAGGTTCTGCCAACAGACCAGTTGGAGGAGGAAGCCTGGAGCAAACCATTTTTACTAAACGACTGAAGGGGGCGACTTTGTTGACTTTAGCCTTTAATATTCACTTATTATTTGCACTAAGCTAACATTAGTTTTGCTTTATTTGTTCCATATGTTGCTTTAGCTGATTTTGCATTTGTTTGTTCCATTTTTTTGCTGTGCCTCCCTCGTGTGGCAGATTCAGGGCACTACATCCGTATTTGAACAGCCTGTGTTTGGCAGGTCAGGTTTGTTTGACCTCAGTTAAGTTGGGCCCAAATCTCTTTATCATTTGACTTATTTGAAACCTGATGTTTTGTTAACCACTTTTGGAAGCATTAAATTGACATTTTTTAAATAATGTTTATTTTCTCGTTGGTGATCTTTGTGGACTGACCTGCTCTGGCGCTGAGTCAGGTTGAATTTCGACCGATAGCCGTGCGACGCCTGGGTTTGCCAACGTCTTCCTGTGCGATTCCACTCAAAATAATAATAACAAAAAAGATTTAACTCTTTTTTACTCTTATTTGTTTTTGACATTTTTTCAAGTAACAGACCCAAATATCAATTGAGATTTATTTTTTTCTTTTCTGATACACAAGCAGAATAGTGATGTGCAACAAAAACACTCCAAACTTTCTTACAAGCAAAATTCGTTTAATTTATGTTCGGCTCCTTCACTCTAACGCCACCAAATAAAATTTGACGTGGATAATTAGTCGGCACGGCCTGGCTCAACTGGGAATATTTCTGTGAAGAATTTAGAGAACTCTTTGAGTCTCTCAAAGCTGATCAAAGCTGATTCAGAGAGGTTGAATACCACATAATTAGATTTTTTTCCCCCTTCCTAAACCCCAACAACAGATGCATGGATTCATTGCTGCAGGGAAGCTTTCTTTGTCGAACTTATTGCTCTGAGAAATTTTATCCTCTCATTCAAAATGCATCATTTAGATTTCAATATATTTTTGCCACACCCTCCATATCACTGCACTTCATAAATAATGAATGTGCAATCCTGGCAGTCAAGAAGCAAGCCAACTGTTGTTTGGTAGGATAGACAGTTTTATTTGTCTGAACAGACACATGGCAGCTGTCTTCCTCGGCGCTCCCCCGTGGCGCTCCTCTCTTCGTGTCGGAGTTTGTTCCTGGCCGGGATCGCGCTGATTCAATCTTACAGAATGCTACTTGTCTGCCACTGAGTGGGAGAAATGTCTTGCTCCTGAATCAATGACCAATTCAATTTCATGCACCACGGTGACATTTAACCAACAAAGCCAGAAAGGTTAATGGAATTCCATATGTACGCACACACACACACGTACACATACGGCGGTACAGTGTCTGATTGTATCGCAACGCTACTTAGCAGAAGAGCCCAAACCAAAGAGAGAAAATCCTCCAGCTAAGCTGCATATCAGTCCATTGTCAAGGCCACCTGGATCTGAGAGCTTCTTTGTCTGTCTGCCACTTACCTGGTCAGCCATTACTCTCCCTGCTTTTATACTGCGGCTTTCTCCCATATTTCAGACGGCCACATTGTTGGTCCTGTTTCCTTGATCACATTTTTCTCCTTTCTGTTCGTCCCCTGTCTCCAGTTGTGTTTCCGTTGGCCAAGTAACTGCGCCAATTTGAATTGCGAAAACACGTTTGCTTACTGGAAACAGAGCAATTTCGAAAAAAAAAAAAAAAAAACCTCCAGATTTTTGGGCTGTAGCTTGATCTGTTGATCAATTTGTTGATCATGTGACTCGTGTGACGGAGAAAAAATACTCGTCAGTTTTGTGAAATAATACGACCAAAAAAACTTTTTGTTGCAAAACAAGTTTTTCGAAATTGCCAGGCAGGTAATATTTATTTTTTGTGCGATTATATGCTCAACAGAAACACAGCCACAGCTGCTACATTAAAAAGACAAAAGTTTATAACCAAGTAGTTTTCTCAACCTAAGGATTCATCACATGGAATCGTCACTGACAGGTAAAACCTTGTATGGTCTCAAACCACTGTTGCACTGCTGATCAGAGCAGGGTAGACACCGGGGCCCCCCGACTCTACAAACACAGCTAGACAGACTTAACAAAGAACACCATTACTCAAACACTGGAGTGAAGTTCTCACTCTATTGCTCTGACAAGACCGGCTGGAAACTGGACTGGAGCCAGAGAATAGGTTGTAAAGAGGAGCATGGACACCGCATCACATGGGATACATGAATTATAAAAGCTACAGCTCCTTCAATGCATCCTTTAGCTGAACATGGAGGCAGCATATTTCACAAGACGCAGAAGGCAGAGAATCCAACACGAACGTAAATATCAGACGTGAGACTAAGAATAAGGGCCTAGAATTTTTTATTCTACAATAAGAGCTTGTCAGAACAGCTTTTTGTTGAGTACATTACGGGGACACTTATTAAAAAGGGCCCATTAGTGTGTTGGCCCCCCGATTTATTGCCAAAGCAGCCCTGAATTGATGTGGCATGGACTCCACCTGGGAACACGGCTATTGACAGACAGCAGAGTCTGGAACTGGTAACCCGCTGCTTACAGGATGCACTACGACCACCGTCGCCCCACTGTCTGGTACTAGCAGGTTCTTTAAGGCATGAAGTGTTTTTCTGAGACAAATGATCATCTTGAGATTGAGTTAATTGGCCAACATATCAAAGTGTTGTTAGGATATCATTTAGCGGAGATAACCCGCAGTCATCAAGAAATGCTTCCATTAAAGGTTGTTGGCAGTAGCCTCACTGGTAATACCGTGTCAGCGAAGGCATCGCAACACCTTGTCGGTTCATCGCAGAGCTAACACAACACACGCAAACTGTGTGAAAAAGTTCAATGTTTTCACAAGCTAATCATGTCACCGTGTGAACTCGTATGTGACATTGCTTTTACAGGCGGCTGTTTCTCCACCAGTGAGAGGTTTCATCTCTTCCACTAAATCCTAAAGTTACACAGAAATTCCCGGCGTGATTATTGAATAAATAATCGCCTTGACGAGTCTCCCGCACATGTGGCCCTCCGCTTCGCGTCCTCCACTCAACTTGCTAACACACTTTAAGGATTTAGCCAAACAAAGTCAAAAGAGAGGCAGTTTTAAGTGAAGTTCTCTTGCCTCTGTTTGAAAGAAGGGATTAGAGATGGTCTTACCGGCTTTGATCAACCTTGTCAAAGTCGCTGCAGACATGTTTAGTCTATATACAGTTTCTGTCAGGAGATTACAGCCAAAAATGTGAAAAAGGGGTTTCTTCCTTTACAGATTTCTTCTGTTTTTTAATATTTTTGGACGGATAGGTTATTTTAGCCCATGAAACAAATTGTGGTACCAAACGAATGTAACCTATTTAAATACAAAAAGCAGTTTTCAATCGATGATTTCATTCATTCATAGGTGGGAACTTGAACTTGAAATCAAACCAGTCGCTGCCAACGAATCTTTCTGAGCCATTTGAAAGGTTTGTTGCAGTTTACATTTTTTTTTTTACATGTTTGACCAAGATGGTTTTACATTTTACATTGGCTGTTTTACTCCTAAATGTTCTTACTTTATCTCATCCAGTGCCCACATTAAACACACACCTCTGCTGATATTTGGCTGAACGCTCTGTACCAAGAACACGCGATGTGTTTGCATCAACAAGCTTGTTTATGCTGGTCGGTTTCCAACATTTGAGAATGAAGAAGCCATTCTCAAATGAGATAAATGCAATCTTTCACAAGTGAACTTAAAAAAAAGAAAAGAAAAAAGAAAAAAAGCCTAAATCAGTTTGCCTTACAAAATAAATCTAAAACAAATAACTATTCCCAGCGATCATTTCTTTTTAAAACAAATGTCCGACATCTTCATCAAAGGCGTGAAAGTATTTTACGGCGCTTGTATCACAATGGAATAAGCAACATTTATCTTTCCACTGTTCCTTCTCACCGGCTGACTTACATCCTACCAATATACGCTTTCTGAACGATGACACTGTTCCTGCGATAAGATAAGAGAAATGGTGAGTCTTATCTCAGACAACAGCTTGTTTTCGTCCCTCATGTTAAATGCCACCGTGAGTTGCACACAACACACGCCGTCCTCTAATTCTCAGTTCTGAGCAAATGATGGGCTGCAATCAATAACGTAATGGAAATTGATGCATTTCAGGATGAAATGGACCCGGTGCGTGTGTGTGCAGTGCTTTTTGGTTTAGGCTGGGAGAACTTTCAGCCTTTATAGATGGAAATATGTTCAATATCCAGGCAGCTGATTATATCAACAGAAAAGGAAGGAAGGTTAGATATTTTTTTTGATTGTAAAGCAAGCCCACGGTGGTTAAAGGCCAGTTCTTACATATCGTCATATTCAGAATGTGTGTTACAATGACTCAGTTTTCAGATCACAAATAAAATGACCTTCCAGCAATTATAACACACACCTTCAAGCTACATTTTAGTTTAAGATTTTTTTTTTTTTTTTTTGGTGCGGTGAAATATTTGAATCTCACATGTTTTATTTTCATCAGTTGATGGAAATTGTCATAATTAATAGAAATAAAGCCGGGAAAACATCAGTCTATTCATAATCTTTATGTGTTTTGTGTAATGAATAGAATCACTAAGAAAAATAAACATTTCAATTATATTCTCATTCATTAAATATGACTCTATGGTGAACTCCAAATTGTATGTAATAAGCCTTAAAAATTTGATTTTGCAATTTAACGCTTCGAAATTGGGCCTCTGTCTCTTTAAAAACTCCTTTCTGAAAAAGTCATCACCACATGGCTCCTCTATTAACCCTTCAACATTTTTACCAGCCTATCACTGAAAAGTAGCTCCTATAATGAGCTCAGCAGATGCACAGTTCCGCCAGGTGTTTGCTAATTGCTGCTGGCTAGTCTGAAGGGGCTGCTCTTGAGGCGGTAGCTTGAAATCTGTGGCACTGAGGAGGAGTTTCATCCACCCAGGCATTTTGCAGAGCTGAGTCGTTGCCTTGGAGATTAAAGAATTTCCCAAACATGCATGACAGAGAAAAGTTAACACTCCAGGGTCGTTTTTGTGGATGGAAAAGCTTTATAACAGGATGTAAAGCTCAAAAATGTGAATTTTACATAATACTGCCCGTTTAACCAGTGGGGAATGTAACCTGACCATTTCTTTTTAAACAGACTCACTTGTGGAAAAAGGGACCCGAAAAGAGACAGATAAGAAACCTGCACAACCTGAACAGCTCAGCACCATGCACGATGCCTTTGAACTAAATGTAGCCCAAGCATTTCTTCTGTTTCACTTATGCAGCTGGATGAGCATCTGTATTTGTTTTACCACTATGCACAGTGAACTGGATGGCAAGAGATAAATGTCCTGAGCTCCCTGTTGAAGAACTGCAGCCAAAAGGGGCATCTCGGGGTCAGTAAGTCTCCATAACAGCTATTAAACGCTCCCTGTGTACCGGCTAGTTACTCCGGAGGCAAACAAGCAATGCAGCATGTCGTCCCTACAATTACTATTATAGAGTTTTGCTCAGTTGTATTGGGGCTTTAACAAACTAATCATACAAATATAAGGTATATACTTTAAGTTACGTAATGCTGTTCCACCTGAATGTGAAGCATTATATTTAGACAGCTTTATATGAGTTTACCAGCTCTATAGGCCTGGGAGAACGCATGAAAAGTTAAAAATATGTTTCCAGAAACCTCATAGATGTCTGCCGCTAGCATAATCCCAGAACAGCTAGAACTTCTGTAATTTGCTCTTTTTATGTAGAAAGGAAATAATTTATTTAAACCCACTGGACTACAGTCGAAGCTACCCATTGGAATAGAGTTAACGAGTTAGTGGACTTCAGCTTGGACGAATGCTACATAACTTCATAAAACTGCAAAAAAATGAAGAACCTTCTAGACATATTTTCAAGGTCCTGAAATAATAATAATCATAAAAAAATTTTGCCTTCCTGGCTTATAAGACTTTCTGCTAACTGTGTTTATGGAAAGAAAGGAGGCAAAAAAAGATTATTTATGAACCAACACATCCCTCTCTTCAGAAAAACCAGATTAATTATTCTGCAGCCTGTCTGGCCCAGATGGCATTTATAAACTACACACAAAAATTAGGCATGTTTGATTTCCGATTAATTTCAGAACACACCTAAAATGCAGCTGGAACTTTCCAGGTGAAGTTCTGTGAACTTTCTATGCACCTGATTGGAAAAGTAGATCCACTGAAGCCAATTCCGCCTCAATAATCCAGTCGTTCTGCATCTGCATGAGCAACCCAGGCCTGATTTCATCGTCTCGGACGATATGATGTCTTTTGAGTCTGTGGTGCCTTAAACTGGAGCAAGATACAGTTTTTCTAGAACTGACTCCCATAGAAAAACCTCTGGCATCAGCTGAGTCCGTTTTGCTGCACCTTTAAACCCCAGAACTTCAGCGACCAAGAAGTCATGCCTCAGCAGACTATAAATCAGCTTGTTAACACTGTGAGTAGCAGCTGTTATGCTATAATTGAAGCTCGGGAACATGTGACAACTTACTGGTTTTTTTTTTGATGCGGTTTATCCACCACTGTTGCTAACTTTATTGCAATACATTGAGGTGAGCTGCATTTTCTGCTCAGATGCCCGGCTGTTTTTGATAAATTGTCACTAGTTGTGTTTCCTTTAACTATAAAGTCACGTAAATTGAAACTCTGAAAGTAAATTTGCTTCGTGGAAATACACCAATTTTGAAAAAAAAAAAAAAAAAAGTCATACTTTTTGGTAAAGCGGCTACAACGGCTCCTGATCGCCGCTCCCAAGTGCAGCAGGCTTGTCTCTCCAACTGGCCCGAAAAAGATGCCAATGTCTCCTCTTGTAGCATTTCTTGTTTCATCGAAACGTTGCAATTGTGTTTTTTCAACCTTAGCAGAGAAATTCGGGCAAGGGGTTGCGTGCGTTTGTAATGGAAACCCGGCTCATGCCAAGACAAATGCTTAGTGAAGGTAAGGGGAACAAGAAGCTACTGGGCAAAAACAACAAGACAGACTGCAGCGTCAATAAGAGAGAGGTGGGGGAGGGGACTGACCTGCTTTTCTCTTTCTGTACCACGTTACAGCTCAGTGCCTGTTTCAGCGCCTGTGTGAGGCTTTACTCAAAGAATTACAGAGGAGAGACTGAGGGGGGGACCGGGTCACCCAAGATTTACTTCACCTCTATCCCCAAATCAATTTTTTTCCCCTCTTTTTTGTAAAGCAACAATGCAACCTGAGAGAAAAAGGAATGAAACGAGATAGGCAAGCCTGGCCTGATAGTTATGAGAGAGACAGAGAGGCTTGGTGGAAGATTGATGACACAGTAAGGAGAAGTACGGACAGGAGGAAAAGAGGTTAGGGCTCTTCCAGAGTTTAGATTCGAGAGTCTTGCAGCTGCTCTTGGCTTCAAAGTGTCTCAGAATTGAAAAAGCGAACTGAGACCGGGCCCGGGATGAGGCGGTAAGAGGTTAGGGAAGACGTGAAGGAGGATCAGAGTCGGGCGGGTAAGAGGAGGAGACAAAAGACTAGAGAGGGGCAGCCGAACCTCCCCGGGGATGAGTTCTGCATATGAATTTTGAAATTGGAAACGAGAGTGGCAGGGTCACTGCACAGCACTGGAGCAAATGCAACTAGGAGAATAATCGTCCTCTCCTCCCTCCCGTCCTCTTCCGTCGCTGCCGTGCGCCGAGGCGGTACAGATGGTGCGTCGTTCGCCCGCAGATATTAAGAAGCCCAGGAGGACGGAGCGTGCGAGAATGAGATTCATTCCGCGTTATCCGTACGGCGACTCAACCGAGCGCTCAGATTCACCGGAGAGCCGTCCGTTAGTTAGCTTCTGTGTGAAACAAACGCTTAAAAGAGGAAGAAACCCCGGGATGCTGGCCTACGAGCCTTTCCACACAAAGAGAGCGTTTCCACGTCCACTTTCATGCACACAAAAGGCACGGGAGTCTCGTGGCTCAGCTGGTAACATGCAATTATGTGGCTATGATGTCATTGATTTTCCCTGCAATGTTTGGAAGCTGCGCCATGCCAAGCGTTCAGAGAGTGCACAGAAAGTGCCTTGCTGTGTGGAATACTAATATGCTCATTTGTGTTGCGGTGGCCAAAAGGGAAATGTTTTTCCGTGCAAGCTCCCCCTGCTAATGGATACCTCTGCAGAGCTTAGCGCTCGGGGAAACTGACTGACTGACAGACAGACAGACTGCAGTCTGACTCAACCCTGATGGGCGAGTCGACGGTCCGGTCCCTGGGTCTGGACTTGATGTGGAAGGAGAAAAAAAAAAGAAAAAGGAAATAATGACGTTGATGGGCTGTATTCCAAAGATTATCGGGTGTTCTGTGGCAAAGTGACAAAAAGATCAATAATGAAGAAGAAAGTAAATAGTGTGGAATATAAATTGTCAGTCAGTAAGAAATTGAAACAGCCTTACAAGCAAAGATGACCACACAGAGATCTCACCCCCCGTTTTCTTTTTACAAACACTGACAATTTTTTTATATATTAAGTAAGTGAAAGCATCAATTAAAGGAGCTTTTGTAGCTTGTTATATAAATGTTGTTGACCATGGTTCATTTGTAAAAATAATAAAAAGGTGGAATACCTTTATATGCACTGTTTTACAAACAAACCCATTAACATCCTATATGTCTTATTCAGTTACTCATATTTCAATTATGGGGAAAATATAAATCAGGTTTTGGGTCAATTTTCCTATTTTTACAATTCAGGCTTTATAAACTTGCCCCTGCAGATGTTTTTGCAGGTTGACGATATTTCACCTTCTCAAGGCTTAGATTCCAAACACGCTTTTATTCAAATCTCAGATCATAAATCTAAAACTCACATTTATCATTTGTTCATAACACTGGGAGAACAGACTTTGTGTCTTTTACTTCTATCATGACGTTCCCAAAAATCACTGTCCCTTGATCTCGCTTTCAGTTCTGTGTCATTTTGCAATTCAGTGAACTCCACACCAACATCAGTTTGTAAAGCAAACACATGATGGAACTTGGCTCCTATCTGCTCGACCTTAAGGGACTGGAAAGGGTTTGAGACGAGTGCAGTAATGCCTTCCACGACATTTAGCTCACCAAAAAACCTGAACCGAATCCCGTCGTCACTTTTTCCAGATGTGCGCGGTTCTCCTCCGGGTGGAAAGCGTCCTCGTCTTTGATAGCTCAAGGTTCTTTTTCCAGGTGCGGAAAAACGCGTTAGCTGCCCGATGTTCAGGTGCGTCGTCCAAACAAGAAAAGCTTGGCTTTGAATGAATCCCACTTATCATGTGGGACAGATGTTTCCTCTGGAGTTTGACGTCGCACGCGTTCAGTTTGAAAGTTAAATCCGACAAAAACCCCCAGATCAAACAGCCACGCATCATCAGACTGTTCTTTGTGCTCCTCATTCCTTGGTGACAGAGAAGTTTTTATCTCTGGAAGCAAATCAACAAACCACTACAGCACTTTGCCACAACTCAGCCACCGGATGTAAGCATGGAGAATTAGATGAGCAGCATCAAGGTCACGCATTGACCACTTGAACAAGCAGTGTTGAAGAATTTATGCTCTAATAGTTTTACTGCCATTTTCTAGACAGGAGAAAATGGTACAATGATCAAAATCATAGTACTATTAATACTATTAAACACGTCTTGGTTGCTTGGCATGGTGTGGGTCACAGTTGTGTGGGAGCCAGTTAGAAGATTTGGATGGACCGGTTGTGGAAGAGTCGCCTGACTGAACCTGATGGGGGTCCACACCCGGGGACCAGACGCTGGGACATGTGGGAGCCAGCCGGTCCATGCCTCTTTGGACATGGACCTGATGGAGGTCCATACTGAGGGTCACACACGTCAGTGCAGTGGTTCCTGGGTATAAGCCAGTGGCCTGGGCTACTGCCCTCTACTCCTACACTTCATTTTAAAAAATAAATGCCTCAAAAGGGCTTGAAGTGGTTCTTGGTGTCATGTCCTCGCGTTTTCTTGTTGCAGTCATCTGAGCCGGGTCGTAGCAGTCGGTTATGTCCAAAGAGTCGTTAAAAAGTACTAAAAAATATTCTCAAAGTGACAAGGCCTTTAAAACCTCTCAGTCTCTGGTTTGTTTGGGAAGGTGAGAATGCGTAATCAAACTCTGACATGGATAAAAAAAAAAACTCTGGTCCGCCTAAAACCCTCAGTCTAGGTTTGAGGTGAACTCTGGTGCGCTTTGAATGCATATGTGAACGCCAAGAAGATTGGAGACCGCTCCAAAAGGAGGAAGTAGACTCTAGCGCAAAGCATTCTGGGTATATACAACCTAAACAAACAAGCCGGCAGGAAAAACGGTTCGTAATTTTTAACCGACAAACGACTGCTAAAGCCTGGCGCTGCTTAGTTTTTCTTTACACATCGTGAAGGAGGTTGTGCTCATGTCGTCTTCTGAGGTTTTTGCGTTGCTTGCTTCAGTGGTTCTTGCTGCAGCGCCACCACAGGCGAGGAGGCAAACAGCATTTTCAATTAGCTTGGTTTGTTTGACAGAGCGCAGTGTGAAAGAGAACCACACCAGCTGAAAATGTAAGAAATGTTGCAAATTTGTTCCCCAATCGACCAGACTATCAGTTGTGAAAGTCGTCTATGATGAGTATATTAAAAGCTTCTCAACGACTGGGCAGAGTTTTTTTTTATTTTTTTTTTAAGTGAAGCAAAATTCTTGCCTGTGAGAGTAAGTGGTAATAAGGCCACTATTATGGGAGCCGAGTACGGAGGAGGCGATGAAAGCAGCCTGGAAATAATTGAATAATAAAAAAAGCTTGATGCAGAGTTAAAGCGAGGACAGTTCTAGTTGATGCAGCGAAGACAAAGGGATGGTGAAACAGACGTTAGACGACGGGGGACAGGCAGTGATGACAGTGTATTTCAGAGGAGAGACGGGCCGGTGAGGACATAATGTCAGAACGCTAGGAAGTTTTGAGGGGGGGTTTTGTGCTGACTTTAGAGAGAAACAGACAGAAGAATAGATAAAATGAGACAGACAAAAAAATAATAATAAAACAAAAAAAGCCCAGAGGACAGAAAGCAAATATTCACTTCTGGCTGCCTTGGAGTCAGCTCCGCCGAAGCATCTCCGTCTCAGTGATTCATCACGAAGCAGAAGGAAAGGATGCAGGGAGGCTATAGACACACAGGTAGTGTGAGAATAGCTGGAGCTTTCAAGAGAGACTGATTGAGAAAGAATTGGGAAGAGGGGGCCTGGGAAAGAAAAGCTGGCATATTGAGAGCAAAAAGGGAGAAAAATTGAGAGGAGTTCAGTGTGAAATCTCACTTCTCTGACTGAAAAGCCACTCTTTGATCCCTGAAAGACTCGGTGAAGACCATCCCGATGGACGCCAACGTGTCGGGGGGGTCTTGTGAAGCAGAGGCTTCAGACGGCGGAGAAAACGACGCCGCGGGGACGATGGGGAGGGAAGCGGCACGAAGAGGAACAACTCAATATCGGGATGTGGAGTCGGAGCGAGCTTCAATAATGTTCAATTACATCAGCGCCTGTCACCTCTCTTAAAAATCACACGGCGGTTTAATGAACGGAGAGTTCGGGGCTGGCTTCTCCCCGGAGGTGACTCGAGTCATCAAAGCGTTATTATCATGACATCGAAGACTCCACTTGTCGGTGAGGCAGGAAGTGCAGCTCACCACGTGACGAAAGCGATGGGTCTCGCGCCGTTGTAGCCAGCTGAGCGGCTTTGAGTGAGATTGGCAAATTCATGACGCAGAGCGGACATTGAGAACGCGCACGGTATTCACACCAATTGAGTCTTCCAACAGTTGATTACCACGGGTTTTGATATTTTTACGAGGACTTTATGCAGGAGAACACAATGTAGAGCAGGGATTTACTTGTTGGCCACAAGAAGAAGAAGAAAAAAACAAGTTGGGAAACTTCAAAAGCTTTTTCTTTTCAACAATGGCTGCTTTTTAAAAATATTCATTAAATAGTTAATACACTGAGAGATTCTAACCAACATATTCCTCCAGATTTGCCAGGGGCCTCTTCGCTGCACTGGTCTGATAAATGCGCTCCTTGTCAGTCACGTTTCGGTAGGTTAGATGTTGTGGCGTTCTCTTTTTTTATTTTTGAACAGTACAATGAACAGATGTTTAAAGCTTGTTATTAATCTAATCCTGCTATTATCTACTTGTCCGCCACTTTCTTCCTGTCCTGTCCGTTGCAAAAAAAAAACAAACAAACAAAAAAAAAAAAACTAAATCTAGACTAGAAAAGTAGTTTTGGTCTGGCTTTATTACCTTAGCTTTCTCCTATTTCAAGTGTACCAACTTGCAAGTAAATTTCCAGCAAGATATGGACGCTTGTCTTTAAGTTTGTGTTTTTTTGCAGTGTTGCTACTCTCTTTGGTTTCCACGATGCTGTTTGTTCTCTAAGAAATCTCTGAGGCGTTCGCAGAGCAGTTTGATTTTGTGATGAAATTCAACTGCACACAGGTGAACTCTCTATTAATTAGTTTAGTTTTTTATTTTGTGATACCAGTGAAAAATATATTAGATTTTCTTTCTTTGCAAAAATAATGTATCCCTGTCATTTTTTTTTTCTTTCCCCCTTCATGCATTACTCTTAATAAAATAATTGTGGTTGCAATGTGACGAAAATGTGGACAGGAATACCACTGCAAGCGCATTCGTTTACCTTTCTGCTCTATTACAAGGGAGGTGGGTGAGATCAGGACCGGGGCTCATGAGCCGCTTTTTCAAGGTCAGAGTGTTCCCAGGAGCAGTGGCCTCCGTAATTGAGAAAATGTGGAAGTTGAGAACAACCAGAACTTTTTTTTTTTTAAATTAACTGCTGGGCTACAGGAAGCACAAAGGAAAAAGAAAAAAAAAAGAGAAAAGAATATACCACTAATAAGGTTTGTTTCACAGATCTTATGGGAGGAAAAACCTGTTTCTGTTAAAAAAATGGAAATGTGATTGTGTTTCTTTTCACATTAATATCCTCTCACGTTGGATTTCGCATTTCCAAAATGCAGGTTTATTTGAGATTTACTGGAACACATGGAAGCGTCATTGATGCAGATTTCAGGGTGAATTTTGCATGTTTTCCAAAGCGCATGCGATGGGATTTATCTGAGCCATACCTCGTCCCACTCTAAAAGCAAAAAAAAAACTGCATGTGTGGCTGAATTGAGAATCTAAATTGTTGTTCTTCTGTGCGTGTGTGTGTGTGTGTGTATGGTTTTTCTCCAGGATAGATGGATCTCAGCTCAAACCTTCAAAGTGATGTATTTAAGTGGGAGTTTTTGGAACATGTCTCCGTTTTCACATTTTAGAAATGAGATAGAACTGGTGAGCCAAAAACACGAGGAGTGAACGTGTAAGAAGCAAGCAAACGAGTTAAAACAAAAAAAAAAGAGAAAATACTCTGTTCAACAGAAATTGTCTTCTGAAGGACGGGAGAGAGACGGTTTAAAATGAAACACTTGAATGCACATTCCCCAACTAAGCGCATATAACCAGACACACACACCAGATGGATATTAATCACCGATCAGGATCTCTGCAGGTTTCTTCGCAAAGAAACTTTCCAAAGACATCTGATCTGATTCTGACTCATTTTGCTGCTTGTGGCTCAAGGTTGGCGCCGCAAAACAAAACTGAGAGAGTCCGGTTAAAGGATTTTCAAAGTAAAAGATCCTCCAGACTCAAATAATACATGAAACGGAAATATTTAATTATGTCTTGCGCGGCCTGGGACCAATTGGTCCACGGACCGGTACCGGTCCACGGCCTGGGGGTTCGGCGACCACTGATCTAAGGAACAAGTGGTCTCTTGTCCACTCAAGGTACCTTAAAATGTGACCTTATGTGATCACACCGTAAGTTTTTAATATGTTACTGATCATTTCAAACCCTTTCAGAATAAGACATGGCTAACTTATCTTTTCCCCTTATCCAGGTAAAAAAATATATATTTGTATCCTGCATATTCTTGAGGTTTTATTGATAGGAGCATTTTTCAGTGTGAATGGTTTTATGTAGCGTTTCTGTGGCGTGATGCATGATTGCCGTTGGACAAACTGCAGACGCTGAGAGGCTGAGTTGTTCCGTTTTATGAGGAAATGTGTTGTGACTTAGATGTTTGTCACGTTGTGGGGTCGCGGGAGGAGGTGAGGAAAATTGTAGTGGTCGACCAGACGAGTAGAAAAGGTGAGTTTTAATTGTCAAAGCCAGCAGAAAAGCAACATCAGCTCAGCCGTGCACTCGCACAACTCAACAGCTTACAACCGATTACAGACCGTCCAACGAAAAACAAAAGGTGCAGGTGAAGCTGCAGACACACGGAAAAAGAAAAATCAGGGAACAAAAATCACATGAGGGAACCGAAGAGAATGATATGACACCCAGGAACTAAATGAACCAGAATACCTCGACACAAACTGAGGGTCGAGGAACAAAAAGCTCAGAACTGGAGAAAACTAGTGCAGCTCTTGGTTTTTGCTTTTTCCTCCCACGAATGCAAAATCGATCCGCCAGGAGATGATGACTCTTTAAACGGAGTCTCACTCAAACGAATGGTGGAAATGTGCTGAATCATGTTTGCCCTCATTGATTATGCATCGTTTCCAGCGCCTTAGTTTATAATTCATCGACATTCCTCTTTGTTTTAAAGCATGAACGCCTCTTTCATATCAAATTCCCGCCCGACATGGAGACGTCTGAAACAACCTGACATTGTTTCAGACGTCTCGATGAAACAATGCATCTCGATGGAAAACACTGTGCAGTATTTTATTATTTTTTTTATCTTTATTTTAATGGGTATGTAACCCAGTTGCTGTCCAACTAATATTGATATTCATGCGACTGTAAAGCATTAGAAACTAAAGAGCAACACTTTATTTGAAAGGCTGTGCAGGAACATGAAAGAAGATGAATGTTTGTCACAAAGTGTTATTCCATAAATGACATTTTTAATGCAACATCTCTATTAAAGGTGTCGTTATTTACCAAATGACACTTTATGACAAGAGTCATCAATTTTCATTAAGACGCCTTTATGTTCATGAGTTATGTCAGTCACACCAACGAAATGAAAACGTCACCAAATAAACTGCGAGAGAGAGTTGTTTGGCTGGTTGCTGCAGACTAGCCAACAGCAATTAGCAAACACCTGGAGGAACTGAGCATCTGCTGAGCTCGTTATGGGAGCTACTTCTCAGTGAAACGCTGGTAAAAATGCTGTCAGAGGGTCAGTACAGGAGCCACGTTGTGACGACTTCCTGAAGGCAGTGTCAGAAAAAGTATCAGATACTTAATTGTGATGTAAAATGACAGTAGATAGCTAGAAACCACATAATACTGCACCTTTAAGAGTAAATAGTCTGACTGTGCATAATTTAATCTGAGTACAATCGGAGAACTTGCCTATTAAAGCTGTCCTACCAAAGTAGAGGCATAATTTATTTTAATTTGCAGTCTGTGACAAGATTTGACGGTTGATGTTGACACTCGTAATCCAGACTGACTCAGAATGTACGACTTTGTCAAAAATAATTTCCCACATGTGCAAAGCTGATGGTTTTGCTGTAACTGCAGCAAAAGGTACATTTGTCAGACAAGCTATCCGCTATTTCCTTTCAGTTTATAATAATCTTTTACTTTGTGCCGTTGAATCTTAAATCCCAGTAAAATACTCTTTAAATGTGACAATATGTGGGAGGATATGGAAGGCACAATAAAAAAACAACAAACTTACACTTTTTAACATGAAGGCAAGAATAATTTTATTTTTAAAAGAATATCTGAAAACTTTGGTTCTATTTAATACATGCATTGTAAAGCATATAGTAGCTTTCTGAGAGACTTATTTATATGGTCGTTTTTTTAAATATGCAGAACTGCCTATCTGTAATCAGGCCAAAGAATTTGGAATTGGCCAAAAATGGAAAAAAAACACAAAAAAGATGAGTCTGACAATAACGAATATGACAGAGTGCAGCTGTGTTTGCATTCAGATTAGTAACCTAATCTGAATGACCACTGTGAATGCGTGATGATCATGGGAGATGACATACTCCCAACACCTGCCTCCGAAGATTCACAACTTAATCCAATTCAGAGCAATTTAACGGAAACAGAGAATTATTTCTGTCGGGGTTTGCCGGGCCCCGTTCCTCCCCCCGGCATCTCCGCCTCACAATAACAATCCCAGCCAAGTGTCTGGAAACGCTGACGCAGACGAGCAGCTACAGACCCGACTCACACAGAGACAGAGACACACACACACTCACGAATGCATCAGCAAATAAACCCCCCAAAACCAAAACAAAGCTCACTGAAACTCACGCACGTTGCGGTTTGATAAGCGCACGCACGTGCATTTGTTCGCTCAGCACTTTAAAGCGAACCATTAGTCACTCAATCAGGCAAGGCCCCACGAGGGAGAGCGAGCTAATTAAAGGCCGTATCGAAACGCCAAGCCTCGCACTTTTATCAAGGTTTCAGAAAACACAAAGAGTCCTCACAAACGCCATATTGTTCTCACGCTCTCTGCCTGCTCATTATTCCTCCGCCTCTCTGTCTTTATCTCTAACGCTAATTACGAACGAATCAAATTTTATATTGAATCAAATGAGCTTAGTAGACTGCCGCATTAAAAATAAAACAAAACCCTCACAAAACGGTTTGGATGACATGTAACGCTTCTTCGAAGTCTTCATTAATTGGTTGTTGCCAAGAACATGAAAGCGTCTTATGATTTGTCCGAGTGGCCGCAGAGCAAATCTGCCCCACGGAAACGTTTGACACCCAGACAGTCTTCGGGGGTTTTAACAGAGTTGCTTTTGGAAGTTGACGACCTGAAGAAAAACGTCAAGAGACGAGCCGGCAAGCCGCACAAATCCGTGCCAGCAAAGGGGATTAGCTTGCTGTTTTAATCAGGTATGAAATATCCAGATGGGCCGAGGCTCCGGTTTAACCGCCCTGATAATTACAGCGTCTCAGAAGGGAAAATAATGGTGCGGCTGATGTGAAGTCACCACGTTGTCTCTGCGTCCCGCCACGTTTGTCAGGACTCAGTTCGTGCGGTTGATGCCACAAAGAGAGCCGATAACAAAAAACTTTATTTCAATTCGGTTTATTTGTATCCTGTAAATTTATAAACGTCGGCACAAACACTTAAAAAACATCTTGAGGTACACTTGTCATCAGTTGCTACGTTACAGAGCCCTCAACACAACCAGCAGACGGGCAGAAATGAAATCTTAGATTTGCTCAATTGAATTATCAGCTTTAAAAAAAAAAAGGGAAAAAAAGTTGTTGTGAAGCTTTTAAAAAATATATTTTTTATGTATTTGCTAAAACTGGACTCGGATCTGAACCTTCGCAGCCACATAAAGACATTTACAAAGTCCAGGATTCAAGGACTGACTCACTAAAACCAGGAGGATGGAGCTCAACAACACAGCACTTTAGTCCTCACACCACCGCCTTCCTGCAGCTCAGAGAACAGACTTTAAAATGCTTCTGCCTGCACCTCACTGAACATACAACATATCTGATGAGTATTTGATTTAGACAAAAATACAGTGATAATTGCTTGTTTCCCAACATATGAAGCACTTTGAACTAAATCTGACTGAACTATGTTGCCATTATAGTATGAGACAATCTGAAAACATTGACTTCCTCTGCCTTTTCCCAGAAATGCGCAGCTGGGTCAGAAACAATCAAGTCATTGTGTATGTGCTGCTCACACCCTCCCCTTTTAGCTAACAAGGCTTAATGCTAAGCCTAGTTAGCATGACGAAGCGGTTTACCTGGAACGGTGAATTGTTTCTCCGTCACGCACACATTTAGCAGTGCATACACAAGCTTGACTGACAGCACTATGACCCTCCTCTTGGCTCTGATTGGTTCTTTTTGACGGGGAAGGCAGTCATAGCACTGTGAGGAAGTGGATTTTTTTTTTTCCACATTATATCTGCTTGTTATTATAAATAATGACATAGTGACAGTTTTAACAAATATGTCCACACATTTTTTTAATAATGGTTAACATTCCCCAGCTTTAATGCATGTTGAAGAAGCATGACTGTGTGCATATTTCATACTTCGAGCACGACACGCATCTTTTCTCTCTGATTCAGCGGGCTGGTGACTCGGTTGGTGACCGGGCTGGTGACCCGGCTGGTGACCCGGCTGGTGACCCGGCTGCCTCCGAGCAGAGTTCAGAACCTGCTAAAAAGACTTTGTACGACGAGAGAGGTTCCAGGGCGGGGATCACACCCGACTCAAAAAGTGGCTGCTAATGGCTAACCTCACACGTAAAAGTGGTGTGCTGCTCTCAAGCTGTCTGACTTAATTCAACTGGACAGGAGCGCGCGCATCACGAGCGCAGTTCAGAAAATGTTAATAGACGTATTGATATCTCATTCCTCACACAATTGCACAAAAGGGTTTCGGCACTCCGTGAGACATTTGGAGACAATTCCCATTTATTACCAGCCAACTTTGAGGCCATTACTTTCTGACTGACCATTTGTCAGAAATGGAGGCTCAATGGAAGCAACGCCGCAGGATAAATCTTTAAATTATCGAACTCACTTGGCTCTCATTTCCCTCCTTTTCTTCCCTTTTGAACTCCTTAATTAAATGTGACGGCACAGACAAGATGCTTCTGCATGCCTCCCGAGTTCATTTGGCTGCCATTATTAGTAACATCATTGGACTCCGCCGAAGCAGGGCCGGGCGCAGCCACGCGTGCCGCAACCACAAGACCACTTGCCAGTTGCCTCTCAGGTGTGACGTTCCGCAGCGTTCTCTTTTCTCCGCGCTAAAAGCTGATTTTTGTCCCCGTAGTTTATTTCTGTTCCTCTCTTGAACGACACCTTACACAGTTCCATTTCTTCGGATGCTTTTGTTCTTGCTTCGCTCGTCGCTGCCTTCGAGAGACATTTCCCATGCCGCAGCGATCATGTTGGGCTCTAAATTTTGTTGGCGCCACAAAGTCCGAGGGACTTTATTTCTGGTTTTATCGTTTCTGTAAATAACAAAGGGAAAGAGGAGCCAAAACATCCACGGCTTGTTCGTAATTACTCTGAGATGGAACACCTGAGGTTCTGAAAAGACCCGACTCCACGTTGCTCATCGGAAGAAATGTGGATCGCACGTTGGCTTGATTGGTGTCTAAAACTGTCAGTTCTCATCAAGCAGGCAAAGCTGAGTTCAGCCTCATTTACGTCACACTTATTGATAAGTTATTACAAAGCCACTCACAAAAAAGATAAATGAGTTCAATTAATGTTTGAGTTGATCAAATTGATCTAAATGTGACCGAGCTATAAGACAACCTTGTGTAAAAAAAAAAAAAAAAAATTCTATGGTTCATTGAAATGGAAACAAAACGCATGAATACTGTGATGAGCTATGATTGCTTTTTTAATTAAAAACAAAAATAGTGTAAAATATTCAAAACTCTGCTTCAATAATGTGTGATATAGTTGCGTAAATATAAATATAAAATATAAATATATATATATATATATATATATATATATATATATATATATATATACATAGCTCAATAGATAACCTGCCTCTCCACAACCTGGAAGCTCATGTCAGGCATCATAGCGGCCAAGATAAGCAAACACATGGATAAGCACATGAGCATGGCACAGAAAGGTATCGGTGTAAATAGCAGAGGAGCCAAACACCAACTCCTCGTAGACCGCACAGTTGCCCGAGACTGCAAAACCCGACACACCAACCTGTGCATGGCTTGGATTGATTACAAGAAAGCCTATGACTCAATGCCGCATACTTGGATCATTGAATGCTTAGAGATGTATAACATCAACAGGACTCTGAGAGCCTTCATTGCAAACTCAATGAGGCTGTGGAAAACCACCCTTGAAGCCAACTGCAAACCACTTGCACAAGTGTCCATCAAATGTGGCATATACCAAGGAGATGCTCTGTCCCCGCTACTGTTCTGCATAGGCCTGAAATTTTTATATATATATATATATTAAACAAACCCATTTGACTTCAAGACCTAAGAGATGACTACAGGAACAGAATGTCATTAAAACTAGAATTACTTTGTCCCTCTTCAGCACAAACTACATGTTACAAGTTCTTTAAAAAGCTTAAATGAACTCTGACCTCTCACGTCGTTTCATCTGGACAGAGTGTTGCCATGTTACTGCTATGACCTCTCGTTTAAATGAGAACATGCTTCTGTTTTTAATGGATGTACACGTCGAGTCATGATGACATATAAAACCCGTAACAACATTCTATTTTTAACAAGCTTCATGTCTCGTTGTAACGGGAACTTTATCATTTTTTAATTAGATGCTGCTGCTGTATTTCGTAGTTCTGGCCGTGACTTCTGTACAATACAGAAGGAAAAAAAAACACACACACACAAAAAAAGGAAAATTTTAATGGAGTATAACAAGCCCGTAGACGTTGGTTCATTAGTCAGGCTGCTTGTTGAACCAACCTGTACTTAAACGCTGCTCCAGTCTCGTTTCAAACTGACGTTGAAAAGTCGCCGCTGTCCTGACCATGTCTGTGAGCGTATCACACTAACCTGGTGTTTTCAGTAAACACTGTATTTGCTGTGTTTTTGAATTCCTTCGCATGGTTTACCAATTAAGATTTGACCCCTTCACATTTCAAAAGAGTGGCTTACAGTTGCGTTGGTCGCCAAAGCCATGACGTTTTTAACAAAATAGACTTGAGTGAAGTCACAAAGCCTCTCATAAATGACTCTGTTTTTGACTTGACAGCACTTTCTGCAGCTTCGTCAAAAGCCGCGGATGCAGGAAGGTCATTAAGCACAGACTGCAGAGATAAAGAGCAGCATTTTGTTTTTCTTTTTAAATATATATTTTTTTAAAAAAGTCTAACTTTGCTTTAAATATCTTTACTGTTTTGATCATGCCAGCGAGTCTAACCTTTCCTCGCAGCTCACAGTTTAAATGATTTAGTTTCCAAGCTAAGGTTGTTAAAAGTACAAGGTCATGTATCTATTACCGGTAAGTGCCTTTGTGCAGCAGTCACCTGTGCACATAATGGTGAGTTGGAACATCTGGTTTGCCTCTGCACGTCTTCCCAGCATCTGATTCTATTGACTTCTTTTTACATCACACTTTGTGCTGCATTTACTTTTGCTTTTCTGTTGTCAACGCTAATGAAACATATATTTCAGTATCTTAAAAATAACGTTCCGCCAAACATTGTAAAAAAGTTTTTTTGTTGTGGTTTTTTGTTTTATTTTTTACTTTCCTGACATTCTCCCTATTTTTAGGAGGCAACGAGATACGATGAGCTCCCCAAACACGACTAGCTTCTCATAATTGGGTGTGTTGAAAACACTCCAGGCTTTCCAACTTAGCTTAGCTTCTTATATTTGTGTTTGTCACTAAGAAGCTCTAAGAAAAAAAAAATACATCCATTTTATTTCATTTTCACCTATTTCCTCCACACAGAACAACAATTAGACCATTAAAAAAAAAACCTTATTTGTTACTTATAGAGCATGCCCTGTGGATAACAGCTGTGATCTCCCAACAGTGTGCTTTTCTCTGTGGAATCTGGATATTTAATAACTTTATTCAATTTGGTTCAAGCATTAAATAAGATGTGTTAAGGCCATGTTTGAAGAACTTCCTTATTGGAGTACTTATAAAGTCTGAACTGGCTGTGGACATGAATACGACTTTAATGTGGCAGTATTGTGCAAAATCGACTTTTTTGAGACTTGCAGTGTCCCACAGTGTTATTCCCAAACACCTGGTGGAACTCATAGGCTGGTAAAAACATTGCGAAAAGGTTAATGGGGACAGATGTGGTGACGACTTCCTGCAGGCGGAGTTTCAGAGAGAACAGAAGCATCTTAAAGAGACGGAGGCCCAATTTCATGCAGTTAAATTATGAAGTAATTTGCTATATACAGCCTTTTTTAATGGTGACATAGTTCCTCGATTATGCTTTAAGATGATACCATGTGGCCAGAAAACGCTCATTACTGCCGTTTTCAGTGGATATCTGTTGCTTGACGTTATAACGTGTATCGAACGGGTGAGGCTGACGACTTGCTCTATAACGGCTGAGATACGACCAGACATTTTTGTGACCATGTAACGTTGCATCATAAAATAACCAAAAAGCTGTATAAATAAAATTTATAGAAAAAGTAATGAGGATGAAATTTTCCAGCACTTCTTTCCACCGCGGCACAAAAACCCATTGAATACGTGATGCAGTTTGTCAGATTTCAAAGTAAACCTGGCCTGTTTGTGTGTTTTGAGTCTTAACCATACGGCACAGGATTTTTTTAAATTTTATTTATCTTTATACTCCTTTGCTCTTCCTTCCAGTTACTTTAGATGCAGCAGACAGATACTTAAAACTGGGTGGAAGCTCTTAACGATCACTTAGTGGATTATCCTTGATGAGGGTACTTTGTCTAAGACAGACTTGTGTGGGAAGACATAATGTCTTAGGTATGCAGTCTGCTGAGATGACGATGATGCTGATGAGGGCGGTAGAAGAAAAACGGGCTTAAAGGACAGGAAGTTTAGTGGGAAAATTATCCTAATCCTGGTCAGTTAAAGGGTTTTACTGTAATGCCGCGTCATAAACACACAGGTGTCCATCAAGACGGTAACAACTCAATTACTAAGTAGGAAAAAACGGTCCAGCCATCAGCAAGATTAATGAGTGCAGCGTGGCTTCACAGCATAAAGTTATGCAGGATACTTCTTCAAGATTGCAATGCACATATATCAGTTTTAATGTGTCGCACTCTGCTTGCCTAATGCAGGAAAGGGGAACGAGGACGAGTACAGAGCTACCAATGGCGTACATTTTTCCACGTTGCCGCGGTTGCTATTTTTCTGGGCCAGAAAGGCGGCCGAGGGTGTGACGCCACCGAGAAACAACAGCGGGAGGACTTCGAAAACGCAGCTTTTATTTGGGATGGATGTCTGTCCTCCAGCTTTCGCTCTGCGTGTGTGTCAAAGGCATACAGCGGTGAGGTTAATTTTCCAGAAGAATCGCTCACCTCTTGCTGAAAAGGTGAAACTTTCAATGTCAACGATGTGTTGAGAATGCTCCCCAAAGCTAACCTCCTAATTTTTTTTTCTACTTCTACAATTGTATCTTTGTTTCACCTTTTACAGGCAGCACTTTAGAAAAATATCCAAACCCGACACGTCATGTTTGCTGTCGTCATTCAGTTTCCAGGGTATTTAAGCTGCTTAGACGTTTGTATTCCTGCTCTATACTTACTACTTTACATGAACTGACATGATCTGTGGTCTTCGTGTTTCCTCAGTTTGAATATTTTGGATTCTAACAGTCATAGTAATTGCCAGGAATCGGATCTGTCTGCACCTGTAGTCTGGAATAGCTCTGAAATGTTATGTAGTACAACTGCATGTATTATGACTTACAGTTTGAAACAAACATGTAGACATTCCGTGTTTTTTTTTTTGTTTTTTTTTTCTTACTTATGTTCGGCAACGTTGCACTAAAGAGTCACTGTCCGAGTGCGAAGGTGAGGCTCCGCAGCTTTACTTTCATGAGCGGATAATTACGGCTTTCGCCACAACAGACAACCCCAGAGAGCAGAGGCGTGGAAAGACCCCAGGCCTCTCTCCGCCCGCTCGAATGCAGTGTCACGGAGTGCATTTAAAACCAAGGGCTTTCATGTGTGGTCCATTTACCCTAGTCCTGATGTATAATCCTTCTCACGGAAGCGCGCACTGCACGTCACGGGAGTGGGACAACGCACTGGTGTAATCTCTCTCCAAGCCCAGAAATCTGTGTTTTTCTCTGCAGGAAATCAATGGACGTAGTGTCCAGACAAACGCCCACATACACAAGCAAGCAATATATTTGAATTTGTCGAATTCCCTTGACTTCACCGTTGCAAATGAGTCATTAGTTCTGCCTGGTTACTATAAACACATACAAAGAGATGAAAGTGTTTCAGAACGGAAATAAAGAATCTGTGGCACAGTCTGAATCAATGATAAAGAAAAAAAAGCATATTGGACTTAAGCTGGAGTAGGTAAGCTTCACCGCCTGGACCAGAGCCTTCCTTCACCTGTCACTGGAACAGACCGCAGCAAAGAAAATCCATGGAAACAAAAGGCTGAAGGCAAAAGAAGCGATCCATTCTTTTTTTTTTTTTTTCCTACGTGTGTATGCGTTAATAATTTATCCCGCATTGAACACCTTGCAACACTACAAACTTGCTGTAAATACAGTCATTTGTGACGGGCGGCGTCGGGCCCGTTATTGCGCTTTCGCTCACTAAAGCTATATTCAGCTTTGACTCATTTGTCTCCGAATGCAACAGAGAGCCATTCAGGTAGAATTTGAATCGTTTAAAAGGTGAAAGGTAAGACGTCGCTTTGATATAATCTGTGCTTCGCTTTGTAAGACTCGGCCCCGCCTGACAGATTGGCAGAGTAAAAAGGTTGCAGGTTCAACATCCTTTCGGCTTCACATTAAAGCGGCAAAATGAGCCCAGAGACATCTTCGGTGCTTAACTGAACTTCATCCAGCACGTCTTCGTCTCTGTCGCTGTACTTCGGTATCAAGGGCACCTCAATTAGATCGACACATTGACGATTTAGTGGAATAAAAAAAAAGGAGAAAAGTGGCAGCTCTCTTCCAGACTTGGTGGTTAATTGGGCTCCTCTTAAAACCGGCCAAGTGCCGCCGCAGAAGCCGAGAGAGAAACATGAAACGATCGACGCAGACAAAGCGAAAGGACTTTGCGCTGATATTCGTGCGATCTGGAGACGCCGCTAAATGTGTGGATTATGGGGAAAAAAAAGTGTTGGGATGTCAGACGATCAGTTGCGGACAAAATCTTTCCAGCATAAAACAGAAAGCCTGATCAATGGGTCCCTCCGTCACCTCATTAATAACGACAAGAGCTTTTATTAGACGCGGAGTCTTGCAATATTTAAACCATGAATATTTCAGAGACCCTGGCAGGATCCCAGACACAGAGCGCAGGCCGCCTGTCGTCAAGACGGAGTCGCAGCTTTTCTCTCCGTTCTGGCGAGAGCCGGAAAAAAGTCGAGGCCCTTCATCATGACGTCTCATTGCAGATAAACTCTGAAGATTTCTTCAGTGCTCTGAGAGTTCCCACTCCAAGGCAAACGCACCAGACAGCATAAAGTTAGTAACTTTTTACGGCAAATGCTGTCTAGAAAACAAATGCTAAGCTGTTACAGGAATTGTTTGCAAAGCAACTGCTTTTAACCATTTTTTTATTTGGCTTTTTTTATCCACCTAATGATGAGTTGTTGCCATTTGGGTCATTGTTGTGTTACGTCACTGTTGGATTTTTGCTAAATGTCACCCCGCAACTGTTACGCAACATATCTACTTTTAATAGAGGGGCCATGTTGTTTTTACTTCCTGAAGGCAGAGTTTCAGAAGGAGCTGGAGTTTCTTAAAGAGACAGGCCCAATTTCAAGGCAGCAAGTCAAATTTTCTTTGAGTCAAATTAGAACAACTGATGTAACGTCGTCACTTGATTGTGCTATAAAATGTCACTATGTGGCTGGAAAACACATAATACTGCCCCTTTTTCTGTAATATTGTTTTAATTCATAAAAATCTTGGAGACGGTCTTGAACTCTTTCTGCTGGTCACTACTTTTAGACATTTGAAATTTTGGAAATGCCTTATTAAGTAATGGCAACGCTGAATCTCAGTGCAAATGAATTTTCATGTCCTTTTAAACAAAACTTTTTTTTGTTTTCCCCTGAAAATGGCATATTTTACCACGACTGTAACCAGCGTGGGAGTTTTCCAGACATGCTTTTCTAGTCTGCAGTAAATAACAGTCAACACTTTGTCATAAATCAAAAAAAAAAAAAAGAGGTGATGTCACCTGCTTTTGAAGCGGTTGTTTGGCAGTTTTCGCAAAGGTACACAGTGTAAGAGTTGCTGTTATTTTGTCAACCATGAAAAAAGGATGTGTTGCATTAAAGCCTTCGACATGTTGTCAAAGGGAAGCAAACATGAGGTGGAACCGAGAGCAGTTCCTCCTCCCTGTTTATTTTTTAGGTCGCGCGCGCTGCAATCTACTGTCAGCGCTGCTCCATTTCAAATAAACTGCTGACAAACTCAGATGTTTTTTTTTGTTGTTTTTTTATTGCGAGATGTTCTATTTTCCTCGATGTGTTTTTTTTTTTTTGCACATGCACAACTGGTTAACGGTCTGTCTACACTTAAATTGCCATGAATGTTCTGCCGATTGAAGGCTTTGATTGAAGGATTCAAGCTGCTCTTGAATCCTCTGGTGATACAACAAACCACTTCAATGTGTTATTATAAGTTAGACATGGGTACACCGTCTTCCACACGACTGATATTGCATTCCTTGATTAAGCCAAACATTCCTTGAATTTTAGGAGCCAATGTTCTACTGAAAGAGTCCCACTGTCAGTCTCTGACCGCTCCTTCCGTCTCCGCTTCCTCACCCGGAGAGGTCGACCGTTTCACTCGGAGCCAAGTACGAAGACGGCCAACCGTCATTTAAAATCCGTGCAACAGCAGGGGCTTTGCTTCAACTCAGTTCTTCCTTTTTGTCCTCCCTCCTCAATTGCTCTTCATTAATCTTGTCTCTTGCTTTGCGGATTTCCTCGCACTTTCCTTCTTCGCCTATTTCAGTCATTTCACCTCTCCCTGCAGAGGGTTTCAGGCTCGCTTAGTTATGCATCATCAAGTACGAATGTGGAGGTTTCAGAGGATTGATTGTTCCTCCCTCACCTTCATACCCACCTTTAACTCATCAGTGTGAATTTTCTCCCCCCTAAAAGCAGCTTCCAGGAATTTCTCCCAGAGTCTTCTGGAGTGTAACAGCCACTCCTGACATCCGTGACACCCTGACTTGTCTACATTCCCGGAGAGATGCTCTGAGGAGTGTGGGAACGTGTGTGTGCTTTTGCTGCGGTGCAACGGGTTTGTGGTCGTGTGTGTGTGTGCGACAGAAACTTCGTAGGCGTTGACAGTTTGTGCGTTCTTGTGATCAACTTAATTAAAAAGCGTACGCATCAGCGCATGTCTGATTCTTTTTGGCCTGTAATGATATCCCAAACTTTGTGCAGGCGTTGGACGTCCTGGTCAAGACGTCTGCAGGGCTGGAGTTCATACAAATTCTTCAAAGAGGTCGGTCTTGCGTAGAGTCATGTTCATGTGAAACACTTTACCAAAAAATACACTACAGATACATCACAGGGATGAACTTCTAAAAGCGCTAAGAAGGCAAGAAAAACTGTACTCAATGGTTATTCTCAATCTTGTTATATTGACGCGCTGCAATGTGACGTCACATCCGGAAGATACTGCCATTGGCACATTATTAAATGTACGCATGATATATAAAAGAAATAGGAATGCAGTGCTTTGCTGTGGTGACCAGATAAGTTCCAAGAGTCACATTTTGCATGTCAGAAAAGAGTTTTGCTTCAGCATATTATAGTAACAATAACATGCAATGTGTCTGTATGTGTTGCTTTGCCATACAGACGTGATTGTGAAATGGTTCTAGTGTAACTGATTTGATTTTAACCACGATCCTCTATTTAGTGTTTTTAGCTTTTGAATGTGCCATATGATCTCATGTTTAGTTATGTCGAATGTACGTACCCCAAGAAGAGAACAAGTGTAGGGAACGGCAACAAATGAAAAAATAATAACAATAGAGAACGTGAGCACTGCATTCATCCCTTTTCAGAAACACTAACCATTGGCTTTATGGTTATTGTACAGTCTTTTTAATACCTGGAAAAGGTTTCTGCCTCGGAACAGATTGAGCCAAAGAGGCAAGGCGACTGTCTGAACAAGTGCAGCAGCACTGTACGAATCGTGCCCTCGCATCTCTTTTTACTTAATAACATTTGAACATGACGCACAAACCTGCGATTCTTAATTTACTGTGTGAAACACATTTGCATTATCTGCTATCCTCAGCCTCCGACTCATTTAATTACTGTGTGCTGGAGATAAAGGAACATTTATTTTTAAGAGCTCAAAAAGGAAAAGGAATACAAATTGGGCAAAAGAGCGTAGCAGATGTACAATGCACAATGCGTGCTGTTATTTAAATGTATAATTGCAGCTTTCAGCAATTAATACCGCTTAAACCTTTTACGCTGCATAATGTAGAATGAAATGCAATTTAGGAGTAATTTTGGTTCCGGCCATAATTTTGTTTTGATTTGGACAATATTTTATTTATGAGGGAGACTTAAGGAATCGGCAAGAAATGTAATTAGAAAGATCAGCATTTTTCATCCTTGAAGAGAGTTTTGTCGCTTTTTACTGTTTGAGCTGAGCCCAGTGGATTTATAACTGTTCGGCATTGCGTAGGGAAAGATTCTGCTCTCCCCAGTTCAGACGGACTGAGCGTCCGTTTTAGTCGTTGGTCCACCATCTGTGATTTGCTGCAAAAACCAAATGTGGGAAAAGTGAAATGCTGTGAACGATTTTAGCGTTCTGCGTGCGTTGGCGTAAAACGACGGTTCCATGACTCGCAATAACATATTGTCCGATAATGCTCTGCAGGAGGCTTTTGCATGAATATACATACTGTTTTACCACCATGACTTCAATGGATGAATAAGAATAACGTAGGTCATCTAATGCCGATGAAATGCAACCTGTCTGGAAATGTGGGATCAGATACGCACATGCCTCTTCCTAAACAATTCGGAAGTGTATTTGGGTAAAAATGCGAATCAATACATCCCTAAACGTCATTCTTTATATTTAGGGCAACAGACTTGTCTTTGGAAAGCTTTAAAATAAGTTTGGTTCCTTCACAAATGAGTTCAAGCCACTAAGTAGTTGCATACGTAGCATTTTCATGACATTTTAGAAAACTTTGTAACTTCACAAAAGCGAAGTCTTAGTCGTGTTGCAGAGAAATACTGTGTGTGCAGAGCAGAGAGGAAAGTGACGGACACACACCCCGTCTGGACGGCAGGCTGCCATGTGCAACTGCGACTGCAGGCCTCCTGCTTATTTAGCGAGACTTCTCGCAAACAACACTTACTCACCAGCACGTTGACATCCAAACCATGCGTAAACAGATACATGCACACTCAATTCACATCCAACCTTTTTTTTTTTTTTTCCTTTTTTTGTTGTTGTTATTGCTTTTCTTGCCCACAACCAGACCTTTGTAAGGTTATTATAGCTCGCTAAAAGTGTAACACACCTACGAAAACTGAAATTGTGAAAACATTTCTGTGACTTGGAATAAATGAAAATGTTAATTGATGGGGAAAATCTACACTGGGACGATATTGAGTGTTAAAACAAAAATAAAAATAAAATAAAATACAATATCCTGAGATTTTGTGTTTATGAATTGATTTATTATTTTTGAACTGCCGGCAGATTACCATACTCCTCCTGGTGGCACTTACCCTCGTCCACAAAATGGCAACAGCAAAAGTTATTAGAAAACCCCAACGTCAAGAATTGTTCAATAATAATTTAATACACTTTCTCTGTTGAGCTTTCATTACCCAACCAGCACATACAGAATCACAGAACAATACTTTCACCTCTTTGATTACTGCAAAATTTACAAAGACTAAAAATAAAAGTCTACTACTATTGCTAATAAAACCTAAACTACAGCTAAAACATCATGAACATAATAACTACTAATAAAAACTACCAAACACACTCTAAAAAACTAATTAAGACTAACTTAATTAGAGCAAAAGTCAAACTAAACTATGATGAAAAACCCAAAACTATCATAACTCTGGTCCTTAGTTGAACTGGGAAGGAACAGACCAGTAGATGTAATCCTTCTTTTAGGTTGAATACAAAACAAAATGGCAGAAATAGAAAACTGTCTCACATAAATCCTAATTCCTGAACCCGCAGATGCATTTTCCTTGCTAATTAGCCCACATGTAAAGAAAATGAAGGCCTTCCACCAATATTAGCTTCATTGCTAAGAAGCATCGTCTCTACAAAGACATAATAGACAAATGTCGGTGGATTTTGCGCTCAGTATATTTTCTCTGATCAAAGCATGATTGGGTCAAGGTTCTTACAAATTTTTCAGGGTCTGCACAGAGAATGAAAAATAATAAAAGTAGATTTTTTATTATTTTTTTTACATCGTGCTATGATGTCATTCACTTATCAAAAACATACCTGGAGTATTTTCCAAACATTCAGCTGTGCAAAACGCCTGGATGGACCTAGCTCCGCCTTCGAGGGTGAAACTCCTCCTGAAACATGCAGTTTCCAAGCTTCCTGGTTTACAGAGCCCTTCTCCCCCACTCAGCTCCTTCAGACCAGACTGATGACTTCCTGAAGGTGGAGTTTCTTAAAGAGACAGAGGAACAATTGGGAGGCATTACATGACAAAGTCAAATTTCTATAAGGTCACATTTGATATATACAGCATGCTTATAACAACATAAGGTAACATAGTTACTTGATTGTGCTATAAAGTGAACTGAAAACACGTAATGCTTTCCTTGGATAACTAAAGATTTTTTTGTGGGGGGGTTGAAGAGGATCCTGAGCTATACCGCCTCACCAGGCAGGTGAGGCGGTATAAATATCTCAGCAATATCTTGTGTGTAATGACAAGCCGACTTTTAAGGTGGAAGCTGTGTGCACAGAGGCCGCCCCGCCGGCACGTCTACTTTATCTCGGTTATTATATTGTCAATGTTGATTCCATTCTTATGAGAAAGCTTTCTCTCTGTTTTATGGAATCTGTGCTTCGCAGTTTATCTGCTGGTATGAGGTCATGCAACCTGTAAACAAACCAAGACGGCGCCATTTTGTCAGGCTGTGAAGTGAAACGACAGAGACGGCTTTGGCTGATCTGCGTCAGGTTGGCTGAAACTCCGGAGGAGACGCTCCCGTTTCGTGGACGGTCCACGGCAACATCTGTTTTATTGAGTTCGTGGCCGTTTTGCCGACAAATATCTTTTTTCAAATGTCTCATCTTTTTCGCAAAAGCATTTTTTTGACACAGGTGACAGTCCTGCTTTGTCATTGTTGAATTTTGCATCATGCAGAGATATTTCTAACGTGGAGGATGATGCTACCAACCCTCCATTTTCTTCAGCGCTTGTGGCATTGTTGGCCTTTCAGCGCTTGTGGCATTGTTGGCCTTTATTCGCAGTATTCTGACACGAAAGAGAAAAAAGAAAGGCTCTGCTCCAAATGGATTCAGTCTGTGGCCAGATTCCTGAGAAGTCACACTGACGGTGATGGACTCTCATATTGAAGGTACTGCAGTTTGTCTGACTTGAACCCGCATTGGACGCCCCTCTGTATATATTCTGCACCTGCTGTCTTTGCTGATGTGGAGAAAAGCATAATAGATTTCACTGAAGTGACCTCCGGCCTTGGCCAGTCATTTTTGGTTGTCCGAGTCATAATAGAACATCTTTCCATCAACATGTTTTAAAGTTTATCACGTTGGGAAAAGTTAATAGAAACAGCCAAATTCGAAATAACTTCCTCAGTTTCACAAAGGGGTTTGAGGTGATTTTTGGCTTTTCCAAAAAGGCATCGATGCGCTAAAGCAGAGATGGAAACACATTTGCCAAACATGACTGATCAACTACACTGCCTGGCCAAAATAAAAGTCGCCACCTGGATTTAACTAAGCAAATAGGTTCAAGCCTCCTATTGGATAATTACTGCATAGACGATTATCTTTTAGGTGGCAACAAGTTATTTAACCCCAGCTGATGCAATGAGTAACTCCTCATTTCTCAAACAACCATGGCAAAAGACACATCCTGTGGTCGTGGAAAAGATGTTAGTCTGTTCAAGAAGGGTCCAAATCATTGGCATGCATCAAGCAGAGAAAACATCTAAGGAGATTGCAGAAACTACTGGAATTGGGTTAAGAACTGTCCAACGCATCATAAAAAACTGGAAGGATGGTGGGGAACCATCGTCTTCCAGGAAGAAATGTGGTCGGAAAAAAATCCTGAATGATCGTGATCGGCTATTACTTAAACGTTTGGTCAAATCAAATCGAAGAAAAACAACAGCAGAACTCAGAAGTATGTTTAATTGTGAACGCAAAAGCATTTCCACACGCACAATGCGAAGGGAACTCAAGGGCTTGGGATTGAACAGCTGTGTAGCCGTCAGAAAACCTCTAATCAGTAAGGCTAACCAGAAAAAAAGGCTTCAGTTTGCTAGGGAGCATAAAGATTGGACTCTGGAGGAATGGAAGAAGGTCATGTGGTCTGATGAGTCCAGATTTACCCTGTTCCAGAGTGATGGGCACATCAGGGTAAGAAGAGAGGCAGGTGAAGTGATGCACCCATCATGCCTAGTGCCTACTGTACAAGCCTGTGGGGGCAGTGCTATGATGTGGGGTTGCTGCAGTTGGTCAGGTCTTGGTTCAGCAACATTGTGTGCCCAAAGAATGAGGTCAGCTGACTACCTGAATATACTGAATGACCAGGTTATTCCATCAATGAATTTTTTCTTCCCAAATGGATCGGGCATATTCCAAGATGGCAATGCCAGGATTCATCAGGCTCAAATTGTGAAAGAGTGGTTCAGGGAGCATGAGACATGTTTTTCACACATGGATTGGCCACCACAGAGTCCAGACCTTAACCCCATTGAGAATCTTTGGGATGTGCTGGAGAAGGCTGTGCGCAGTGGTCAGACTCTCCCATCATCAATACAAGATCTTGTTGAAAAATTAATGCAACACTGGATGGAAATAAATCTTGTGACACTGCAGAAGCTTATTGAAACAATGCCACAGCGAATGCGGGCTGTAATCAAAGCTAAAGGCGGTCCAACAAAATACTAGAGAGTGTGACCATTTTTTGGTGGGGACTTTTTTTTTGGCCAGGCAGTGTATTTCTCACCTGTCCTTGCACTCTATGCAATGTAAATTTCAACTTTGATTTCCATTGCTAAAATAACTTTATGATGAGCAATCCCCTAAATCACAGCTGCTACGGTTGGTTGGTGTTTGGCTGTTTCTATGTCGGTTTTATTAATAGATTTGCTTGAACAAAGCCAGAGCACTAACAACAAACCACCTTATTTAAAGAACCGCTCAAAGAAGAGAGGTCAAGTATCCACTCGGATTTCTGCCAGGATCTTATTGATGGCTAAAAAAATAAAATTGTGTGGTGGAGGTGTAACATCTCAAGGGAGAGTTATCGAAATATTAGGCATGGTATTTGAAAATGTAGCTATTTATATATATATATATATTACAGCCTAATGCATATGAAAATGGTTAGAATAAATTAGCGGTAAGTTCAAGCTAATTTATAAGACTTGCCACAATTGTAAACTGCGTGACCTTTCCACCCTAAAGAGAAACGGTCTAAATAAATCAGGAAAAGCCCCAAATGAATGGCACTCATGCTCATGAGTATGCAAACGACTTAAAGGGCTACGTGACTCTTTTCCGACTTACAAACAAGCCCTGATGGCATTTTTGACATTTGCTACGATCCTTACCAGGTCGTACTGCTTTTTGCGTTCTCTTCTTGTGAAAAGTTTATCTTCTTTAACTGTGCTGCCAAGTCCCTCCGACCTATAAAGGATGAAATGCAACCTGCTAAAGTTTCTCTTTGGTGGTTGCTTTGAATTCCAGCAGCACTTTCAGACCAGCCTTAATGTGACACGGCACATCTTTATTTCCGTGACTCGTCGTTTCCACGCTTCGTCGCTGCACAGCATCCATAATTTTCAACTCTAAACCCCAGTTATCTTTCCACGCAGCCCAGTCCCAAAGAGTTTATTTTTAAAAAAAGAGTGTTTTGAAACTTGTCTTGTTTAAACCCATTTTTTCCAAATTAAACACAGCAATATTTTTTATTGCTTCAGTGATGCATCTTTTTCCATCGCATCACTTTGGTTACTCTGGCCCTTTTTTTTTTTTATTGCATCGGAATTTTTGAGTCTCTCTTGATTGCTCTGCAAAGGTCTTTATAAGCATAGACTTTTATTTCCCTATCACGAGGTAGTTTTTCTTCATTTCGGTGGACTTGAGGTTTTTCTCCCTATTTAAGCTATTGTGTCAGGTTGACGAAGGCGGTGCTCGAATCCGTGATTGTTCTAAAGACCTGTTTTTAGAGCAGGAGGTTGGTGAGACCGTTCGCAGGCAGCCTGGGGACACGAGAGGCGACGGGAAACAGGAAAATCTGCAATATTGATGGCAACAATATAAAGAACATGAACGTGTCTAACCATTACGGTGCCACTTCAGTGCACCTCATGGACAACAGTTAACGTTTCAATTCTTCATAAAAGACCTTGAAGGTAGTCAAAGGAAATAGGAAGCTCTTCCTGGATTAGACCATTTGAAATGTATTTCTCTACGATCTAAAGAGATGTCATAACTTCCAAGAAAATCTTATCCAGGTGCATAAATTACTGTCAAACTAACGTGTTTGGCTCTGAAATAAAAATCACCTTTTTAAGGTGTCGTTGGATTTAATATTAAAGCTTAGCAGATATTTGAAAAAGAAAAAAAAAAATCTGTTTTGCTTGATTGTAATGAAATAGGGACAGTAAGGTTGGAAACTCAAAACAGATGTGTTTCTAGTTAATTTAGGCAGCTAATAAGCCCTAATAAGGTGATTTATTAGGACCACTGTAGGTAGAAAAAGAAGCAAACATCCAGCAGAAAACTCAGAAATGTGCCTGTTTTTTGCAAAAAAAATATCTGACAATAATTTTAATGTTTTGAAGTTTTTTTCTAGCAAAATTACAACCAATCAACAAGAGTTTCCATGGTTTTTTTTCTAGAAAGTTTTGTTGAGATTAATCTCAAAATTAGATTTTTTTTATAGGAAAAATATTTTTATAGATCACTGGTTAGCCTGGTTGATTTGGAGCAGACAAGGAAACTGCTGTTTTTGCGATCAGCGTATTGTGTATCTGATAACTGCAAAGTATTTTCATGCATATTCCTGGCCTTACATAGTATATATTAAGCTTTATTTTGGTTCGTATTTCCTTTTATACTTTCTTTTATCTGTGTGTGAAGCTGTGTTTCTATGCTGCTGTTGCACCTCAATATCTTGAATAAAATCGATTTTTATTCCGCTATTATGTTATAGTATAAAATCTGAAAGATCATTTAAAATGAAGAGAGAAAAATGTTGAACGGACTAAAATCTGTACCACGTCATCACGTGTCCAGGATTTAAATGTAAAGCCACTTGTAAAGTAAAAATCAGTTCTGGTCATAGTTCTGTCGCCCCAACATACATCCATATCGAAGTACGCATTTTAAATTTGCGTCAAAACTTTTTTTCATTTCATGCCCTTTACTTGGGTTTTATTCCCAAATCTCTTATCCAATCAGGTCCACGGCGGAATGAATCGATTAATTGTCAGAAGAAATGGCACAATTAATCCATATAGGGCCCGGCGCCTGTTTGTCACGGCTCGATTTTGTGCTCAGGAGAGAAGCGCAGAGATGCCTCCGAAATATAATAATGGTCAGAAAATAATACCTGCCGAGCCCCGAGAGAGACGCGATGTTTGTTCCGCTGTTATTAGCCCCTCAGAATGAGACGGAGGTGGTATTTTTCTTTTCGTTTCATCCTCGCGAGGAGGGAAGGAAGAGGGTGATTATGTCGGTGAGGTGGACGCCAACCGCAGAGGACAAATTTGAAGGTGTTAAAAAAGTGATGGAATAATCTTGCGCTTGGTCTTCCTCGTCCTCGTCCTCATTCTCATCCTCCCACTCACAGCTGCCGCCACTGCCAGAACAGAACATGTTGTGCCGAGGCTTGACATTTTAAAATTTTCATCCTGACTGACTTGACAACGGCAAAGTGAGATGTTTGACTTAATGGAGAGCGAGCCGACGTCTCAAGACCGCGCCGTTGCAGCTTTCCTGACAGTCGCCGGCTTTCGCCGTCTAACTTTGTTTTCAAAGTCGCCGAGTTTTCCTCTCAACCTGAGAACACATTTGAAATTAGGTCTGCTTTCTTCATCTTTCCACACATCAATCTAATTTGTCTTCTTCTGATTTTTTTTCCTCCCACACCTCCTCCATCACCACCACGACGCCTCGTCCTCCTCTTACCTCTCATTAACTTATCGCAAATAACCGCTTTCCTTTTATTTGCACTCAACCGTTCACGTTATGTTTTCTCCTTATCTCTTTATCGCTCTTCATCACCGTTGACCTCTGGCTGCGTTCCTTGTCTTCGGCATCCCGATCATCACCCTCATCATCTCCCTGGCGGCGGACTATTTATACGCGGCGGGCACACTGCACTCTGTAAAAGCTCTATGCTAATGCAGCAGAAGGCTGCGGCGCATCACGTCAAGTGGACCAATTTCAGGAGTGCTTGGCCACGTTTTATTACAGCTCATAAGCCCAAGGTCAGCTGCATAAGATTAAGAGGCGAGAGCGTCTCTCTTGCTGCAGTTGAATCATTTATCAGCCCGACACAGAGTAAGCGTTTTTTTTTTTTTTCGTTTTCGTTTTTTTTATTTTTTTTTATCCCCTTTGTTTCCTCCCACGTTTAAACGGGATCCACGCGCAATTCGGCGCCCATGCGGTAATTTATGTGTTTGACCTCTGCCCTTATCACATTCTCTCAGTGTTTTTTCCTTCCTTCTTATCTCTTTGTCTTCGAATCTCAGTCTTTCTAACTTTTTCACACCACCAAGCGCACCTCCGGTGTTCCCTCCTTTGCTGCTGTTCGGGTCCCAACCCAAATGTAATTACGCTGCTGGCAGATTTAGACTTTAAAATGTTTCCAATCAACCAGGAAGCTTGGTTCTGACTGGAAATCAGGCCAGCATAAATCTTTATCAAAATCAGTTCTTTTGTTGTTTTTGTCGTCGAGTTTATTGTTGAAGATGATTTATGCTCCTCTCAATACTTAATGGAAAAGACTTGATGCTCTTTTCCATTAATTGTTGGGAAAGCACGTTGCTGCTACTGTAGCAAACTTTTCTTACAGTTGTTTATGTGGCCACTCCAAAACATTAATATTACCAAACAAATTAATAATAATTAAAGTTATTATTATAAACAGTCAAACTAATAATTTTGAGTTTTACTATAATATTATGTTTTTGCTTTATTATTGTGCATTTCAGTGACGTCAAACTTTAGGTTGGTTGAACTACAGATCAATTCACATATAAATTCTCTAGTTCCGATGCATAACATGATTTATCTGACGTAAGGCGTTGAGGTGTCGTGGGTGGGCTGTAATCAAAATAGGCCCATAACTTGATGGTGATAAGACGGGATATTTCCTGGAGGAAATACAGGAGTCTGAATATCTGCTTGGACGTGGGCATGATGCAAGAAACACAAGTGGAAACGCATAACAATATTCCAAAGTGCTGAATATGTAAATGTGCAGCTCCTTGTCAACAAATTTACTGAATCCACAGGAGAGATGCGAGTTTCACAGTTTCCTCGAGCTATTGGGAGACGAGAAGCAGAACCAGGTGTATTGACAGAATTTTAATGTCACACAAACATGTTATCTAAAGCTGTATTTTGTACCACTGCTGATATTCATCGATGTCTAAACATAATATTGTTTTGCAATGTTGTATCAGCTGCATGTGAATTGATTTGTTGGAAATACGAAACACACATTACTCAAAAATGTATGGCTCTTTTTTCTCCATTGCAATGTTTTCACACAATAGTAACAGAAATGTCTTTTCTCCGTCTGTGATAAAGCCGAGCACCGAAGGAAAATTTCTCTAATCTTTTCATCTCTGTTTGGTCGTCTTCCCTACCTAATTTACGCCTACTCTCCTTGTTCGGCCTCTTTCTCTCTCTCTCTGTCTATCTTTGTGTCTCAGCAGGGGGTAGTTAGTGTGATGCAGCTCCTCTCCAGCTACATCACAAGATGAGAGAAAAAGAAACAGTCCAAGATTACACTGTGTGCAGCTAAGAGCCTCCTTGTTTTTTTTTTTTAGTCAAATCAGTGCGTCTGGTGCAACGTGACGGGGCGAATAGAACTTTTACCCGTTTTGATGATTGTTTAGATTCTGCGCATATATGAAGCGGGTCCACTGGGCTCGGTGTGGGTATGCGCGTCGGTACAGTGAGTAAGAGGAAAACAAATCCTCAGCTCCTTTTAGGAGCAAAAAAAAAAAAATACTATAAGACGTGTAAATGAGTGTCTGCGTAAAAGTTGTCAGAAGTGACACAGTGAAAAGCTTGACATTGAGAGTGTGACGGCGACTAAAAAGGGTGAGAGAATCACCGAATAGAAGCAGGGAGGACGGGGAGAAACACACACACGCGCACACACACAGGGAGGTGAGAGGAAAAGGAGGAAAAAAGAAAAGAGTGCTGACACGTTTCTTTGGCCACGCGCCTTCTCTTTCATCAGGAGGTCTCTCTGAAGCTCATCTGCTAAATGGGTGCTTCGATTTGGCGGCCCAAGTCGTCGTATAATTATTATCATTGCCGCGGCTAAAGCTCAGTCCTAATAGCTTGTAGTCTCCTCTGCTAAACGACTTAACGCAGGTGAAAACATTTCAGAGTTTGACCCTGGTGGCCTCATCCCAGCTTTGTTGTGTTCCTTGTCAGAAAAAAAAAAAAAAAAAAAATCAGAATCCGAAATTAGTGTTTAATGGCAAAACCTTCTCAAAATAAATTAGTAAGCACTTTAAAAGAGCTCAGTCCTACTCCTAATAACAGACACCAAAATAACATGTCCTTGTGGTTCAACCAGGCAGGAAGAGAGTAAGATTTTCTATTGATAACAAGAAGAGGAGGAGGGCACTACAAAGTGAGTCAGTTTATTGCTTTAAGACGACATGATGAAACATTCTGCATTTTGAAATACTGGAATATCTTTAGAAATATCAGAGATAACGTAAGACTGTACAGTTAAGCCAACAGAGGCAGATTTAACTATAAAGTAATAATTGAAAAATATAAATGTTTCTTCTGGAAGAATTGGAAAGCCGCCATTGTGTAAGTCTATCATTAGCTTTATAAAATAGTCGCTGAAGTGAAGCAGGTAGCGAACACAGTTATTGCTAAACTCTGGGGCTACTGCATTGAATGCACCGTCCGTGGTGAGCCTGCTTCTTTGCTTCCTGCAATAACCTGATAGTACATCAGTCAAGATACATGAGCTGTTGCCATGGCGGAATCTGAAACAAAGAGCGGTTTTTTATTTTTAAACCGATTGTGTTTTCTAGACTTTGAAATGTCTTTTTTCTTGTTTTTTTTTTTTTTGTTTTTTTTTTTTTGCTTTGTTAAACTGTAAAAACCTCCAGTTTGTATTTTACTAGAATTCAACTTACAGGGAAAAATCTACCGCTTGAATTTCCTGCTCCGTCGTCCAACAGTTAACTCCAATAGCATTTTGTATTCTTCTAAAATACGCTTCTTTCTCTCAGTTTCTCCCAGCATGGGTGTGACGAGGAGGTGCAAAGGAAGAGACACAATATCGCCAAATTGTTATTCCCTCTGTGTCAGTCTAAAGCAATGTCAAACAAAATGCTTTCCTCGTCCTCGTTTCCGCCTGGTGCCGATGTGAGATACAAAGAAATAAAAAAAATAATTCTAGATATGGTGGCAAGGGGGGTAAAAGGAGGACGTGTGAAAGTATAAGTTAGCCTAATGAAAAGCCCCCGCAGGTCTCTTTATTTCCTGCCTTCATCATTCTCTACCATCGCAAAGTTCTTGCTCTTATCTCGGCCATGCTTTTTACATCCACTCAAGTATTGATTTCAGATTTATCCAGTCTGGAATATCCGAGCGATTTCAGATGAGTAAAAGCTTGCGGTCAGCATATGGGTGGCATGTCTACGTGCAGGCTGTTTCATCAGCAGTACGGGTGAAAATGCTGCTCATTCCCAGGTGACTGGAAGAGCGTCCTCAGGAGCTCTCGGGGCTGAAATAATCAAAGACCAATATATTCAGCACGCAAGGTCGGCCTCAGACCAATAATTCAAACAAAGTTAAGTGAAGCGCTCTTCAAACGACGTCAAACTTTTCATCGTTCAACGAGATGATGAATGCGAACCGCATGGATGCTAAGTCCAAAGAACGTCTTGATACCGCCGTCTTTCAGTTTGAGGAACAAGATCAATAAACCCTTCAAATTTTGTCAAGAGGAGAAAAATTTGCAATGCATCTTGCATGGATGAAATCGTGCTGGTCGAGCCTCTTGACATCTGTGGACTGAGAACCTTATTAAATGTGTTTGTGTCAGATTTGGGCTGAACTTCCCACTTATCTGCAGAGGCTCTTACTGTGTGTTGTCGTCAGATCTGCAGGGAGATCTGCCAAACGCAGCACAAGCAGAAAGCGAATAAGAGACCAGCTATATGAACTTCAATAACTCCATGGTATTTTTGCTGGAATTTTAATATATATAAATATGCGCTCGGTGCATATTTTTAAAATGGAAGGAAAAAGAGTACATATTTTGTTTACATTTCTTATACTAAAAAGTGAGGGATGCGCTTCTTTCAGCTCCTTCGCTGTGAGTCCAGCGTAAACAACTTCCTTCAAAACTCACAGAATCAGTATAGACAATCGATCTGAGGGTAAATCTAGCTTACTTCCAAGGGCTCAAAGGTCTTGGAGAATGAATGGAAAAACGCCATAAGCAAGCCAAAGGAACACAGACAGGAAATACTGGAGAAGTTTTAGAGAGAAGAGTTTGGCAGAACTACCAAGATAAGAATGTATTTATCTAGCAAGCCAGCCAACTATTCGTCTCGCTGTCTGTCTGAAGGACTTGCATAATAGTTTGCAAATTATTAATGTTTAAACGATGAGAAGACGCCACAGATATTTAGTCTACATGCTCGTAGAGGTCAGTTTAAGTAAAATTACTTTTATTTGAAATAAACAAAATACCTGGAAAAAAGATAAAGAGTGATGTTCATGATTTGATAAAAAAAAAAAAGTTTCACTGTTACATGTTTGTTTGCTTTGTTTTGGGTTTTTTTTAACCGGTTGCATAAATTCTGGCTCAGTGTTTTTTGTTTCAGCTTTTATTCTTAGACTTTAGTTTGTGATGAATTTCATAGATTGACCTTGAAATGCAAATCCTGTCTTGCCGAGACAGAAACGTTTTGCCAGCGCCGTAAGAAGATCTAGGTGTGGACTGGCGCTGGCCGACAACGCTGACGGTAGCACTCCATGTAAAGCTTCCCATTTCACAGTCTGAAGATAATGGTCAAACTCGAACTGAATTATTGCAAGGCACAATTTCTAATTTCAGAAATTTGACTAATTAGAAATGTAGTTTCTAATTAAACTAATGGTGGTTTTTATGGACATCTCTTTGCCGATTACAGATTCTGATATGGTGCTGAGGAAAAAGTCCCATTTCATCTATTTTTCCACCTAAAATGTGGATTACATTTTCTCAGAGAGATCCAATCTTGATGTTTTTTCAAGTCTTGTCTTATTCTTATGAGTTGAATTCATTACCGCACCTTTCCCAAACCAATGAAAAGCTGAAATAAAGAACTCAGGAGGATTGAGCTGGTTTTACTCTGCTCTGGGAGACAATGGAGCCTCGCTTACTTAGCATACTCTCACCCTCCAGTTTCCTCATCACTTCCTTCCATTTTTTTCTGCCTGCAGCCACACAAAAACTTTTAACCATCTAATCGTACATTAAACCTGCCCGGTCCTTCGTTGCGGCAGTGTCCGGTTCTTTAATCTCTCTGTGTTCCACACCTTGCCCTCCTTTTCTCTGGTCTTTTTCAGGACCCCCTTAGAGACTTGAGCTCTCATTTTTGTATCACAGCTGGGGAGCCTTTGCGCTGGAGCGCTGGAGCGCCGGAGCTCGCGCCGACGAATTCGGCCTATCTAGGCCACCGTAAGCGCGCAGTCTTCATCAGGAGCTCTCTAAATAAAACCCAGTAATGCTGCAGGTTTCCAGGCAAAAGGAGAGACAAGCTCAAAGAAAAGACATCTATAGATAGAACAAGAAGAATGTCTAATTAAGGACTCATTCTTATCCAAGTCTGATTGCATCGTGGGTTCCCCTCCCCTTCTCTTTGCCTTGCTCCCTTCAATTATGAAACCTGTGCTGGCCCTTTCCAGCGTACACGTAGGCCGGGGTTTCATCTCGCCAGTGCCAGGGTGTGAGGAGACTGACAACAAAGCTGCTGGAAGATCTGCAGGGCAGAATGTGGGGGCAGGTGAGAGGAGCATCTGTGTCAATACGCAGACCTACATTTCTAACTATAGCACGCTTGTCCTTTGTATATATGTCTGAGGTTTCCTTTAGTGAAAACCAAATACGAGCCTAAATAGAAAGAAACAAAGTTACAATGCAGACGCATTGCATGCCATTGTTTACATCTGGAAATTTCGCACTTGGAGCAAAAAAAAGGCTATTATCTCACATGCCAGGCTTGGTGGCGCTGCTGCGGTGGAACAATTTTGTTAATTAAGTGAATCCTGGAGATGAAGGTGTGGTTAATTTAGTGCAGTGTACCACAGCAAAAGGAAAAATAACAGAAAAAAAATCATGAAAGAAAAGCTTGAAAACACTCTTTACCCTGCTCTATGCTACACCCAGACCTGTCGCCATAGCAACTGTTTGACAACAGCTCCACTAGTATGCCACATTTCAACACCAAAAAGCCTGCAGACATTTCTCACACAAAGAACTGACCATTCGGTGCTTTGCAGTTTTCTATTTCAGTTTTGATGTCTATATTTCTATTATTAATAAGTGATTGCAAGAACACAGGAGTGGTAAATCATTTATTTTTTTTGCACTTTTTAAATAGAACTGAAATTCCACAGCACATCTATATGTTAAGGTTGTCAAAGTCAAGCTAGCATACCTGACCTACTTCCCTTTCCCTCGCTATTCTTTTATTTTTAATAAAAACCTTTCACTGACCTGTGATGTGCTTCCCTTGGACCTTATTATCAAGTTGTAGTGTTGATAAGAAGTAGCAAAGCACTACGTCCATTTCTTTTATATATTATGCGTAGATTTAAGGTTAATGTGGACAACTTGACAACTGAAACCAAAGCGGAGAGAAGTATTTTGTGCATCTTGTGCATTGCAACGTGTCTATGGCACGCAGCACACAGATGCTAATCTCAACTTTAGATAAATTGTATGAAAGTCAAAAGTTTTTGCTTAACGTTTTGGCAAACCTGGTGTGATTCTCTAGGGCAGCTTAACTTCATCGTTTTTTTTAAATAGCAGGGTTTTTTTATTTGGTCTAAAAACTTCTATGACTTTGGTAATCGTTCTATTATGTAACTGCCCTTTATTTCCATCTGTTATGATAGTAAAAAGCATGACACTTCTTTAATTAGCTCTAAAGAGGATTGCAGCTGTGTTTTTGCATAAGTCCAGTGGAATGAATTAAACAACGATGCTACGGACAAGTCTCTAATTACTTAACTACATCACAGATTCACAACCTTAACTTCCTCATGTGACACAGGCATAAAAAAAAATAGGAAAAACCGTGAACAAAACGATGTACTCACAGTAAAAGAACAGAGCTGGCGGGTGCTTGCCACCCTTATCACACCTTTCTGCAGTTGACCGTGTCAGCCTTGGGGTCACTGGCAGCAGAGGAGCTTTGTGTAACAAATTCTAACTCAATGTTATTTTTTTTCTTTTCCATCTATGTATACATCCACTTTCTCGCTGATGTTGCCGCTGTCCTTCCAGGTTTCGTCTCAGACAATTGTATGATGATGTTGTGATGTTGTGTAAAAGAGGAAAGTGTCCTCTTTTACATTTTAAAAGGGCTTTTGAAAACGTTCAAAAGCCAGCATCTATGATGGTATGGGGGTGTGTTAGTGTCCAAGTCATGGGGAACTCACACCTGTCAGATTAAAGCTGCTGTATGTAACTTTTGCAAAAATATGTTTTTATATGTTAAGATCGTCACCATGTGGGCCCACATAGTACCAGCCTCTAAGTGGGCCCACCACCTGCAGAGAGGAACATTGGGGATTTGGAGCCATGCAGGTTGACTGTCCGTCAAGGGCCTTTGCACGTCAATTCACTGTGGCATTGTAATTATAATTTTCAGTGTATTATTTTAGTTATTGGTTATATTCTTATTTGCTAATTTCACTCTTTATATAGGAATGAATGTTGATATGGAAGAGTGAATGAGAATGTGGCATCTTATGCAGCACAGACTGGACCAGACATCCAAAGCATGCAGTGGGCTATGGGAAGCAAATATTTTCTGTTTCCACTGGAAATCAGATGCTTGAGGATCTCAAAGGAGTAGAAAGGGAGGCATGAATGAAATCAATGTCTCCGGGAAGGAAATGATGGGGCTTTGAAAAGCCGATGAGGGGAGAATCTTGCCACTGCTAAACTATGCCACTTATACAACGAGCCCATTGACCTTTCCATGGAGGAAAAACATACCATGACTAACTGAACGGTGTAATTACTGTCGTGGCATTCCTACATGAAAGAGATGGCGGATAGCTCTATTTAATAATGTGAAATAAGTAACTCTTAATGATTAAAGCTTATAAGCAACCCTTGACAAGGTTTCCTATGTTCCCATGTTCGCTTAAAAAAAAAAAAAATCAGAAGCAAAATAAGTCAGTAAGGGGGCAAGTAATTTTTGATGATGATGTTGGACTGAAGTGCATAAAATAAAAATCCATAATATAATGAGCAAAATGCTTGCAGGCGTCTTATCGGGATTCACTTCTATTACTCTAATGGGGGAACTGATGCCATCTCTAGACCTAATTGAAACTTCTAAATCCTATGTGGCATTACTCATCTGAAAGATTCCCACTGACATCTGATAACATATCAAGCAGTTCAAACCGCGGTCAGTCACTGCACCACTTCTGGGCTCAGTGAAGTCATTACCACGTGACAGGAAGTCATGGTGAAGTCATTACCGGTGGCCCAAGAACAATGGGGCTACAGTTTTCCTGAAATAGAATATGTCCGCCTCCACCCCCGTCCCATTTGTTCACCGCTCCTCACACCAGGATCGGAACCAAAGCCGCTGTTATCGTTTCTCCTTCGCTTTCGTTCAGAGGTTCCAACACGGAGGAGAGCAACCGGAGACAACCTCGACGTTTCTCTTTCTTTTTTTTTTTCCCTTCACGAAGCAGCGAGACAAGTGGAAAGGTGAAAGCGAGGGGTCAGGGCTGCAATCATTGGGCCTGCCTTTAACTTCACGAGGCCAGCCGCACAGCACCTCCCTCTCTTCCCCATCCCCAATCTTTGCTGCCTCCTTTCTGCTAAAAAATACAGCAGGGCACACAAAAATAACACAAACACCTTCAAATATTTTTTTTTTTTTTTTGACCACCACTCGAGGTTTGTCCAGTGGACCTCGACAGAAACCGGCGGGATAAAAAGGCGGTGATCCTTGTCTTGCAAGAGGATTCCTCTTCACCATCAAGGTCTTATGGTCTGTCACAAGCAGGCATTGCTTGATCCCTGTCCCCACAGCCTCCAGTGATTTGATTTATGCAGGATCCTGCAGTGCTGCTAAGCTTGAAAGCTGCCACAACAAGAATTTGAATTCAGGAGCTGGAGGGTTAGTTTTCAGAGCCGGTGTTCTTGCTTGTGCATGAGTGCATGGAGGATTCTGCTGCTGAGCAAAGAGCTTAGCTGCAGTAAATACACACTAAGGACTTCAATTGGGGTGCTTGGGATGCACTTATTCCCCAATCTCAGCGCAGAAGAGCAACTTGGTTTGCTTATAGGGGGAGCACTGCCAATATCTTTCGCCGCAGCTTTGAAGACTTCAGCCAGCAACTGGAGGAATGAGAATTACTGCCTTGTGGTATGCTTTTTTAACTGGATTCACAACTTCCATCTTGTGTAAAGAACCTCTACGTCTCCCTCGCCACTTTCCTGTCTTATTTCTCCTCTCCTGTGTGATAGCAGAGCACAGAGTGCTTTCATACGGTGTTTCGCTTCATGAGGTGTCAAGAAGGTGGACAGAAACGAGATGGGATGGAACATCGAACGAGCAGACAAGGAACGAGAGAGAATGAGCTTGCCAATGACTGGGAAGCGAATGTGGGACTAAGGGGGGGAGGCTTAGCTGCAGTGGCGTCTTTTCAAAGAAGTTGGCATCAAGACAGATTAATTAGCAAAACCTAAGCTAGAGTAAGACCTAAAACAAAGAAAAGGAATCCCATCGCCCTCCTTTTACCTTCATCTCCGATCACGTCTGGGTAAAAATCTCTCACCTGCCTCAAAGGAGCAAGCGTGCATTTTTATTTTTTAAATAAATTTTCAGCAGGCATCCTCCAGACGAGAATCCATTTGTTTGACTTCATGAGCAAACAAATGGAGAGAAATCAGTGTATGTTTAAAGCCGGCGAGCATTATTCACAGAAAACCCCCGTCCCTCCGCCGTTCGTTACTTATGCGCATTCTCCGACGCGAGATTGTTTCCATGTAAAGAATTGGCACAGTTTCCCACTTGACTAACGACGGCAGAGATAACTCCACCAGCCACGGTGCCTGAGGAGGACAATGCTTAGGTGAATAATGTTATTGCACTGTCACTTCTGCTTAGATCTAATCATCAATCTCGTCGCCTCATAAAGATTGTGTGTTCACGCAAAAGATGTGATGTGTTTGCTCTAAATTAGATTGAGCCTCTTGTCATTTATCACAGCATAAAGCGTCACACAGCAGTCGGGGTGGAAAAGGTCCCACACACATGCGCAACTTTTGAGGATTTTGTCTTGGACTTGGGATGTACACAGACGTGCAGATCCGCTGTATTTGGGGTTAAGCGCCTTCCCCAGGATCACATCGGCATGCGGCAGGATGAAGCTGGAATCAAGACGACTACTCCACCCACAGAGCCACGGTCGCAAATGTCGGTTTTCACAACCAGGTACGCGTTGTCTGTATCGTACGAGAAGCCTTTTGGTGGAAAATTGTAGCCACATCGAACTGTTTTCTTTGATTTTGAGAGTCTGGGCTGTCTTTGTGGTCGAAACGGAGTCACATTTTGAAGGCTGTCTGGCGGAAGAGATTAGAAAATATATACATATGTTTGATATGTCCATGGGGGAACATAAAACTTTTAAAGAACAAGAAATACATGGGAGGAAATAGATCTTAAGTAAGGATGAAGGTCTGCGTCAAGGTGTGTGGAATTGTGGGAAATGAAGGAATTAGGACCAGTAAGCTCGACTGTGACATCTCCACCATCCGTGGGCACGGGCTCAGCAGGCCACGCTGCTAAGCGCAAACTTTCAAATGCAAGACTGTAATGCAGCCTTCAGGAAAAACTGAACAACTAAAAGGAAAACAATACTTGCACTAAACTTAATGAGCACAAAGACTGGGAAAAAAAGACCCATAGCAACCTACAAAGCCTCTAAGCAACGTGTAATGTGACTAACTTCGTATTTATGATAGTCCTGGAGGACCCTGAACAAAAGAAGAAGAAAGTGAGGCGGAGCTGGAGGACCCAACCCCTCATAATATACATAGACACTATTAATATAGACCCAGTTACACTTGTTCATGCAATAAATCATTTAAAAATATGTGTCGTAATTATCCTCCCAACTACTTGCTGTTGTCTTCTTCTTTGTGGTTTGCTCCAGTAGCAACATCTGAAAAAAGTGTATCCATTGTATTGTTGTGAATTAAACCACTCACTATATAGCCCAAAAAATCCCACCTTGTCCTAGAGGCAAACTTTTTACCAGAAAACTAGTTGTTTTTTCTTCTTCAACATTGGCATGTTTCCATGAAGCAATTTTTTTTTTCAAATGCCAAATTGTGAAATTATACAGTTAACAAAAAGTCACCTAGTGTTGCACACGTCAAACAATCCTGCTACTGCATCAAATCAGTCCAGTCAAATGTTGAGCATTCAGTAGCCATTGTTTTTGTTTGGCTTAGGCTTTTTTCCCCATGGAGAAAAAAAAAGAAAAAGTGCGACTATTAATCATTCACATGCTGTTAATGTCCCAGTCTAAACCCTCTGCTCATTTCCACAGCCTCTGCCCTGCCACTGGAGACGAGGGCGGCGGCTTGTTCTCCCAGGAGCCGTTGAAACGGAGAAGGGAGCACGACGTGTTTTGTTTTGTTTTTTTTTTGTTTTTTGTTTTTTTGCACATTGCAAATTCAGCGGGCTGCTGTGCATAAAGATGCATAATTTAGGGTATCATTTAAATGCAAAGTACAGCTGCGCGTTCCCGTCATCCCTCCCGCTCCTACAAACAGCAAACAGAGAGCACCATGGAAAACGAGGATCACTGCCGTGCATGGGCTTTGGCAATAAAGACAGAGGGGAGCTTTGTCCCTCCGCCTCCTCCCCCTGAATATCAGCACATCTCCAGCTCTGACTGCTTGGGGCGGGAAGGAGGAGTGAAGCGAGCGAGTGTGGCCGTGTCTGCTTTCTCCTGCCCACCACGACTCTTGCGTGGAAGCATCTGGAGGGCGCACGGCCGTGCGTCACCGGTGGGGTCATGTGAATGACTCGGCGTGTCACCAACCTGAACTCTCCCACTGATTAGTCAGCCAAATACAAACTTTCAAGCTCAGCAAATAGACATGGCAGCAGAGGGGGGGGGGGTGGGGGGAAGCTACGCAGCTGCTCACTGAAATGACTTTAAAGAGGGAATAATGGGAGCTGGCACAAGCAAAGCTGTTCGTTAATGTGAATGTGTGTGTGTGTAGTGGGTTGTGTGTGTGTGCGTGTGTGTGTGTGTGTGTGTGACTCCAGAGGGGGAGCAGTGCAAGCGATGACTATCAGCGAGGCAGTTTAGGTAGCTGCTTCCTGAGTGCTGATGTGGCCCCGGTGATTCAATCGGCTGAGCTGCTGAGTGACTCCAGGGCTGCCAGGCTTTCTGGTTGGCCTGAGAAGCTCTGCTGCGGCACAGCAACGCCATCTTGTGGAGAAGAAGTGAAGTGACGCCGGGGTTTGCTCCCCAAACGTAACGCCACTACCGACTTGGTTTATGTGTTAGCAGATTTCCTCTTCGCTGATCCAAACTTTTGGAGATTTTCACAAGAGATACTGTCTTGTCTGGAGTAGTATTCAGCCTTCCTTAGTGCAAGAAAGGAATATTTTATTTACTTGATACGAGACACACAGTAACACGGTGCTGTAGCATTGACCTTATTTGCAGCGTTTATTCCAAGATTGGCTTTTCTCAACAGTATATCCAAACACTATTCTTAAGTGAAATGGTAATAAAGGTGTAAACTAATAAAAATGCAAAATCAAACAAAGAAATTTCAAAGATGACAATTAAAACAGAAACATTAGGTACGGACACAATGCTGTTTTTGCCATAGCCGGAGTTTTGGTTTGTCTCTTTAACGTATTGAAGCTGGTTATAGACTCAGGGAATGAGTTCTTTTCACAGACAAGAGTACTTTGAGCAAAAGTGGTTCTGCAATTTCTGTATCCTATTGCTGAACTGTTTGGGTCAGAGTCTAGATTTTATTTGTATTTATTTTTATTTTTTTAAGACACAGAGTTAGCTTTATTTCATTCACTCTGAGAAGCTCTGCTGCAGGGATCTGTGCAGCGCTTCCTTGCACAGATCCCTGCACTGATTCTCTCACCGACAAAGCTTCAACCCCGCAAGTCCCAGATGAATTTCTCCTGCTGACTCTCACTGTGGATAGCGTTAAACATCTGAGTCAGGGACAATAAGAACCTCTCAGCAGGGAGGCCCATCCAGCACCGGAACCGCCTTCTGTTCTCTGAGAAGAAACAGAGACGTTCTTTTGATCCCACTTTCACAGATGTAAAACACCTCCTCTGAATCCTCGTGCGGTAGCAGCCACCGAGCCAGCAAATGATTTCCTTTCTTCTGAATGGATGACAGTGTTTGAGGGAGGCTCAAAAGAGACGTTGATACGTTGTCAGCCATTGCACCTACGGCGGACTAATAATAGTGGCGAAGGATCGCTTTGGGAGCTGCGTTGACCTGCAGTTGAGGGATCTGACGGAAATGTAGCCGGCGTACAATTATTTTAGAAAAACAGACGGAAACGGGCAACGTTTACATCCAAATGAATACTTCAGCCTGTTTGCTAATTTATTGTATTGGTTGGTATTGTTTGGGCTTTTTAAAATACAATCTGGTGTGATAGTTTAGTCAGTTTATTTGTTAAGGAATAGATTGATTTAGTGATAGAGGAAGATGTTTGATTGTATTTTATTGCGACTCCTCTCTACTGCGAGAAGGCCAGTTGACAGCAGAGATCGAAGTTCCACCCTTACGATTATTCTGGTTTCTCACTGGGGTTATTGATATTAGAAAGATCTACAAAAACATTTTTTTTTTTGTCTCTCTGGACTTTTTAAAAAAATAAATCCACTCTCTAATTACATTCTAGCCTGATTACCATCCCCCTCTGACTTCAGTGTTTGTAAGGCCCGTCTGCAGGAGCTGCAGCTCATTTTCTAACACAAACTCAAAAGCGTGAAGAGATTTCCCCAGCGCTTGCTTCTGTGCATTGGTTTCTTCTTCATTATAGAGTTGATTTTAAAATGTTGCCCTTGACATATATAAAGGACCCCATAAGTTATTGATCAGATTATTCCTGGACTTTTTGATTTTTGCATATCTTTGTGGTACAAACGCTGGCATTTGTCTTAAATTATAGGCAGCAAAATTGTTCTTAAATGTGGTTCAGAAATGAACGTGAACTGAAAGGCATGAAAATGGAAAACAGGTTGTCATATTAGAAGTTACAGCGCTGCAGATTTATGCCGTTTCCCCTGCATATTTGACGACAGTCATATCGTAGCGCCCAACTGTCTGCAGCACCCCAGTCGGCCACTGATTGTGCTGTTTGACACAGCCTTTATTGTTACTTGCTTTTAATTTGACAACCACACAGGCTGCACGCTGCTCACACCTCCTCCCATCTTGTCATTCTTCACTCATAATATTGTATTATGCTAATTCATCCCCACTTGGATGCTGCGGTGAAAGACGTCGGCGTTGTCGTCCTCTGAACCGACGGCTGCGCAACGTGTTCTCCGTGGGTTGTCGTCCCCTGCAACACTGAGTCTTTTCACATGTGTTACGCTGTTTATGCATCACTCTGAGACACTCCAAAGCTGGCAATTGATGTCCATTCCCCCTACAGCTGATGCATAGACACACACGCACACACGCACACCATGCTAGCTGAAAGCGACTACATAAAAAGAGAACTTTATTTTGTCATATTAAAATCTAGCTCGCTATGGGGGGTGGGGGGACAAAAAAAACACTTTCAAACAGTTAAGATGAAAGTGACTCAGTTAAGTCTATAAATATCATATGCGTGATATGAGAGCTTCCATATCCAATACAAACTCAGTAGAGATAATAAGACAAACAGTAGGATGACAGTCTGACTGCCACCTTCACTGTATGAGCTCAGACAGGTTTTTGTAAAAGCTCATAAGAGATCAAATGAAGTCAGAAGACATTAACCTGCAATAACATTTTCCTACCACAATCCCATCCTCTTTAAACAGAATGAAACATGCCATATTTCATACTCCTTCAGTATCATTATCATGATAAAACTCATGTTATATCTTAATCGCATAAGGTAACCTCATAGTGCATATTTAAGGATAATGCAGAAAAGACAGACGGTTGTTTTTGTGAAACACAGGAATTTCTGTTTGAAAAGGACAGTATTATATATTTTCTAGGCACATGGTGTCATTTTATAGCACAATCAAGTATTAATGTGACTTAAAAGGATTTGACTTCATAATTTGACACCTTGAGATTGGGTCTCTGTATGTTTAAAAAGTCACGCTCTCTCTGAAGCTCCGCCTTCAGGAAGTCATCAGAGCGCTGCTCCTTAACCCTTTAGCGACGTTTCAAGCCTCAAAGCTTAACGTATTCAAGGGAGGTACGGGACACAGAAGATTACAATCTATAATTTAAGGTTTCAAAATGCATCATAACTCTTCCTACCTATTCTGGCGAAAGTTCACAACTACCTGTGCATATGGAAAATCTGTTAAGTTCAAAAAATGGTAAAGCAAATGCATAGTTTCACTGCAGTGGTCTATAATTTCATAGTGGATTTATGTCACCCAGATTGCTGATAACTATTTCATCTCTCGTTAGGATATATTTTTATCAAACACCCAATCATCTAAAAGACCTTTGAGCAATGGAGGGTGATTTTCACAGCTTTTCATCATGCTTTATTTCCTGCTGCCCACCAACTCATTGTCTCAGTGATAGCAGAGTCCCGAATATTAAAATCTGACCTCTCCCTCAGGTACCATCAAGGCACACTGGATTTGCTTCAATTGATTCAAAAAGTCATAATCAGTCTCTGTCTTTTCTGACCCCAATTTCTCCAGATGGATCACGAACACGCCATTCGACTCCCGATCGCGCTGAACCAGCTACAGCTGAAAGTAGCAAAACCCTCGTAAATAAAGATTAGCATTTAAAACAGTGACAGGCTTCCCCTTGTTTGTAATTCCCATCTGAAGTGAAGGCAGCATGTCCTCGGTGTGAATGCTGCCTCGCCTCAGGAGCTGCTTGATGGGCTCCGGCCAACCTGGCCGGGTCCCTTTTCCCCGAAAGTCTGTCACCACCAGCTGGAGTAATTATCACAGCTCCTCTCCACTGCAGGCCAGGGCCACTCCTCATTCGCGTCCTCGTCAGCCAACAGGGACAGATGGTCATTACAAGCCCGTTTCTTCCTTCCAATGTTATATCTATTAGTGATGAGGAAGAGTCATACGGGTGTCTCCTTCCTGTTGTGATGTAGGTATTGCTTCATGTGGTAACAAGTGAGTGGGACTCCTGCATTCATCACACACATAAACTCATCTACCAGCCATGCACCGCCACAAAGCGCTTCGCCACCCATTTGTTGCAACCGGGATAATATAAAAATTTTGCTTCCAGTTCGTCCGTGAAGACATCGAAAGCACAGCCGCCCGCCGTGTTCAGTCTATCCACTTGCCTGTATAAATAATCCTGCCGTTCGCTATGAACCAGCAGCTCCCGCAGGAGAAAAGCTGCCGTGCCCCAAGCATCGCTCCCGTCTTTTTATCGGTCCCCCGAAAAACAACAAAAACCTGGATATTATCATGAATCGGTAACATCCTCCCAGGCCGAACGTGAACAATCGTGAAAAATCGACCGGTGTCGAGTTGAGCAGGCACATGCCTTTCTACCAACAAAATGAAGCGGTTTTTGTCATGAAATTGGCTCAATAAGCTCCAGTTTTGGCACCACGCATGAAGTATGTCAGACCTTTTAGGAGTTTTTCCACTGGCAATTTGTGCACAAACCACTTGATACCACTGGTTCAGTTCTAAACCACGCAGTGAGCTTTTCCATTATCTGCTCTGCTCCTCACTGGGAGGGACGAGAGCAGCAGCAGCTGTGGCGAACTCTCTACCGATCAGCAGTGAACAGTTGACCACAGCTGCAAGGCGCACTCAACAATGAGAACCTTGAAGGTCTGGTTCTGATTAACCACAATAAACCCAAATATCTAATTTTGTCTAACAGAAATTAAGTAATTTGCCTCCACTATGCCCCCTAGGTTATTCCATCAGCTGTATCTCCTCACTGCATCAGTCGATGGCCACCAGATTTTTGGTGCACCGTCAGATAGCGCTGCCGATCGCATCGCCTGGTGGATGGCGGCGAGAATTGCACGAAAGCGTCTGCAGTGGCTGCAACTAACTTACAAGCAAGATATGAGAGCTTATTTTAAGTTCATCGTTCCTAAATGTTGGAAAGGTACTCGTTCCACTCGTAGATTATTTCACTTATATCATGGGAAAACTGCCTTGTTATAAGTTAAATAATCTGTGTGGTGGATCTAGTACTTTCTCATCAATATTAAGGAATTATTTACTGAAAATGAGCTCCTATCACTTACCATAAGGTTACTTACAAATGACTTTTTCCTTGTTTCAAACAGTACTAAGAAACTACACCAAGAATATTTGGTAAGGTTTTGTGTTGTTTGCAATGTGGCGAGATGTTTGTTAAACCGCTGAGGCCTGTTGCTGCCTTTTCCCGTCGTACGGTTCTCCTGGTGACTGCTGGTTTTCCGCAACACGACGCCCCACAAGGAGTTACTGAAAAGGAGCCGTGAATGTAAAGTAAAAAGATTTGAAATAGGTCAGATGAAAGAAAACGCTTGTCTATAACGTCTGAAAAATGAGGCGGACAAACTCGGCAAAACGGGATGCAGATGGATTCATGCAAAGATTTCTTTGAAGTTCAGTTTTCTCCCCCCCTCTGCCTGACACTTTAGAGAAGAAGAAAATCAACACAGTTAGCAAGTCGGAATACATGATGGTGTAGTACTTGGATACCCATCAGCACTCATTCACTTTGACATCCATCTTCCAAACAAACCCTTTATTAAAGCGCCTTTTCTTTTCGTACACGACCGAACCTTCCATACACAAAGGCAGTAATGGCTCATTGTGGCGCCTTTTTCTTTGCAGCAGAGTGTATGTTCGAATCTGGCAACCCTCATTTGACTGAGGCGCTAGTTTACTGGCAGTAATTGCTGCTTTTTTGGCATCTTCTCAGCCCATCTGTTGCTGACGATTAGAGCATGCGGTCTGGTACAATCGGAATACACACAGAGCTGCAAAAACAAGCGACACCCACAGACACGAGTGCACGCAAATACATACAGCTTACACTCACCTAAATACATGAAACACAAACATGAGCACGCATGCCAAAAGAGATACGGGCCAACACACACACATGCGCACACACGCTGACAAACACACCAGGAAACAGTCTGTATGTGATTCATTTTATATAAAAATGCGGTCGGATTTCTCAGCTTACAGATTTCTCGGCTTTCTGTCCGTCAGATCAGTCTTTCTCCAGGTTACTGGTGGTTGGCATTGATATTTGATTAACCACATTTTTTTGTTTATTACAGCTAAATGTATATATACCGCTGACTTGAACAACATCAGTAAATAAGTGAGTTCTTGGTTCTTTTTTTTTTTTACAGTTTACTTTTGAATTTACCTTTTGGCTTTTGGAACAATCATCATTACCCACTAAGAAGAGGCTCTGGACTGCCTGAGTCTTTCTATGATTTACATCATTTCTATGTTCACGAGCACTATGCAGGTCTGCAACGTGAATGTATTTTTGCAGGCTTTAATAGAATTAAAAAAAAAAAATAGAATAAATGATCTTTTTTCTACTTATTGCCTTAGACTTCTTTTGTGTTTTACTATTAATGCATGTCTTTTAATCCAGATCACAATCAAGAAAATACTACTATTATCAAAAGCCTGTCTGACAACATGAAGCAGAGCAAAAAAAAACCCTGAAAACCCTAAACGAAAGAAATTCAAATACTGGTGAGGAACACAATATTAATAGATGAAGCAAATCTATTTGATTATCTAATAGTTAATCTGATATATAATCCACTAGATTATTTATTTAAGGAACTCCAGAAGCATGTGGAAGACTCAAACAGGATTTCACAAAAGAACCTGGAACAGCATCTAAAGTACAGATTAGTGGTCCTGATGCAACAGTATTTGCGTTTTCACTGATCATAAAATTGCCCAATTTGGAATTGCAGAAATAATTTTGCTTAATGACAACACAGCAATTTAAATACAGCTATAGCTTTTGATAGTTAGTGACTACTGAACATGTTTTGTTTTGAATCGCTAAGGTTAACTTAAACAGCCGCTTTGTGTGGCTGCAGGATTTCTTTACTTTTCGACAAGCTAATGTAAAGTAACTTAGCATCTTAATAACTCTAAGTGGACCATTTGTGCTTGAAAGCCTTCCAACATGGATTAAAAAAAAAAGATATTAAACAACAGCCCAAAACTGACCCTCAGTAAATTAAGAAAACATATCGCAAGTTGTCACAAACACGGGACGTCAGTCGTTGCCACCAAGTGTTGCCCAGTTCAGCTACTTGGCTTTATTCCTCTGTCAATAAATGAAATCATTTGAAAACGACGCTTTGTATTTATCGACCCAGGTTGTCTGTATTAAAGTTTGTTTGATGACCCGAAACATTGAACTGTGACAGAAAAAGAGAGAATAAATCCGGAAGGAGACAAACACTTTCCCATTGCACTCTATGCTCCACATGAATCTTCGTATAATTCGGCACATGCACTCGTTGACTCTCTGTAAGCTAACATGGAACACTCATGCATATTTCGTCCATTTCACAGCCCACTGCAATCCCTTCTCCAAAGATCCATTCACCAAAGAAAATAAACGTTTTTGAGAGAACAAGCACACACGTATATAATTACATACATGAATATGAATGCATCCATGCGCACGAAAGCATAAACTGTCGCAACAAAAGCCTGTTCTATGACTTTGATGAATGGACTTTGGATTCTGAATCCTTTTTTTAAGTGGGGGAAGGAGTAGGGCAGAAACGGGGTGAGAGAGTCGCACGCACGAAAACACACTGGCGCGCGCACGCACACAGCCCCACGCCTCACTGACGTGACGAGTCCAAAAATATCAACAGGGCACCGTACATCTTCTGGATCCGCACGTGTGTGTTTGCGGGGATGTCTGACCACGCGCACGGAGATCCCATGGAAGTCCAGTCTTCTCTGTGATTAATAGCGGGTTGTGTGTCTCCCGCTCGTTGCCTCGCACTATCTCTGCGCTAAAGCTGGAAAAATAAGCAAGCAGTCAGCTAACATGACACTGACAAGAAAAACTCCCAGCTGAGCCGCCAGCCTGCATAAAGTGTAAGCAACACAAGGCTCAGCATGCAGAGCTCTGGCTTAACAGGAAGCCGGGAAACAAATGGACGTCGTAGATTTGGCTTTAAAGGGGCAGAATTATGTGAAATCGACTTCTTTGAGCTTTAAATCATGTTATGCTCTTATTCCCCCAAAAGAAACGTACCTGGAGTTTGGCTTCGATGTTTCCATGCATGTTTGAGAAATCCTCTAATCACAGCCATTCAAGCTGTTTAAAACACCTCGGTGAATATAGCCAGGATGATGAAGTTTCCAATCTTCTGGGCCTCTGCCTCACAGAGCAGCCCTCACCTGCGGCTCCCCTACTCAGCTCCTTCAGACTAGCCAGCAACTACCAGCAAACACCTGGTGGACCTGCATATCTGCTGAGCTCATTATACGAGCTACTTGTCAGTGAAGTGCTGTTAAAAAAACCCAATATTATTTCCAGCTGTATCGAAATTAGTGTATTACATGAAGTTGCAATGGGAACACCTTCTTCACATCACATTTGTCACGTGACCAACAACCAGATGTGCTCAGTGGCGAAAAAGACGAAGAAGACGACAGGAAGTGGTGGCAGTTTTTTTTTTTTTTTTATGAATTTATTCACATACGATTTTAATCACGTACATCAGTCAACAAAAGTGCTGCAATTGCAAAATTGTAGTTTTTTTTCATTTTCCATGTCAGTGGGATATCGGGCACGTTTGTAACGGAGATGCAGGGAAGCGTTAAGCTGGTAGGAAAGAAAAAGAAATGTTTATCTAGCTCAACTCAGATAACTCCCTTCCAGCAAAGGGACAAAAAAAAAAAAAAAAAAAAACAGGTGAGGTTTAACTTCTGTGAAAGAAAAAAACTTCCTTCCTTCGGTTGACCAGCGGCCCATTTGAGTAGTGGACGCTGCCTTCTGACAAGAGCTTTTGTCCCATCGACTGACTGATGGGTTCATGGCCCCGGTTTCAGAGTGGACGCACACACACACACACGTACACACATTCAAATCTTATCTTCTAGCTATTCACTGAGGTGCTTCTGACCGCCCGTTGTAAAGGTCTGAAACCTGACCCTCCGTGGCCAGTTGAGCGCCTGTCCGACTCAGCGATAAGAGACGGTTCATTTACTCACATCGTGTAGCTCAGCATTCAGAGCTGGAAGAAGCTTGCAGAAGTATAAGCGGCATTTAGTTTCTTGCTGCTGATGGAGAAGAAAGTGTTACCGGCTCACTTTCGTCAGCTTCTTCCTGCGAAACATTGAAAGTCAAACTGCTGCTGACCCTTCGTTCACACTCCCCCTGTGTTTGTCACCTCCAGGCGAAAGGCCACAGCAATCCGAACCTTTGTCTGATAAAATGTCACCCGTCGACAGCGATTCCTCCTCACACAAATGCAAACGTCTGCTGTGACCTCAAGAGAGGTTTCTGGCCCGGCGGCGGCGGCGGTGGTGGCGATATCTCTGCCGAGTCTGCGTGGTTTCTCCCTCCAGTCGCTGTCAGCCTTCTGTCGGGTGTCATCCATCATGCTCTGGCTATTTGGATCACCTGCAGCAGAATGAAGGAAGACAAGAGGGCCTCTAGGTTTGTCAGTCACTGAGTAATGACAGCGGGTTCCTGGTGACCTCCGGTGTTGGGGAGCAAAGCACAAGAGGTCTGAAGGAGACCAGAGGAAAGTAAAGCTAAGTAACAGTTTGTTGAAAAGTTTAGTGGCGTAAACGCTGTAGGTTTGTCTGAGGAACCATTTAGGTGCAGCACAAACCCGAGCTTTCTAAGTATAAGGTTGGAATTTTGTGACAGATTAGTAGTCCATGATTGCAAAGTGTTTTGTGTTTCATGTGTGCGTGCGTCAATAAATTTACCTGATTTTTAGTTTTTGTGCATCATAAATAAACTCGGGTTTCCCAACTTACCCAAAACTTGAATAAGTAACTTTCACACCAACAGGTGACGTGTTCAGACGCTCTCTGTGTCCCAATGAGAAACGATCTTCTAAAAATGGCTGCGCGACGCTGCTTTCTGTCGGGCGTCTCCGTGAAATCATTTGCCGCCTTTAGGGCCGAAGCAAAAGAAGCCGGGCTTCTTTTCAAGATATCGACAAGACAAACATTGTTTCGGCTGATCGATTACGAGAGGTTCCACTTTGAGCCAAGCGAGAAGAGCGCTTTGGAAACGGATGAATACATGGTATCTGAATCTCTCTTTAATGCTCGCTGAGCTCTCAGATCGAGGCCCATCACAGGGACGCGGCGTATCAGACGGTATGCTAATGGCCAACATTTAAAAGCTCAGCAGTAAAATTTGATAAATGACTCTGCGGCTGGTAGAGTTTGATTATTCCCTTTTTCTTTTCCCCATTGTTAGTTGCCGAAGCAATAATCACTCTCACTCAGTTACGGGTCTGTAACTTTAAACCGTGTAAGTGGATGCTCTTTTATCGCTTCACCGTGACGTGACATATAATTAGACTGAAGTAGATAATGAACCTTTATTGCGTTTGTAAAAGTTTCAGTCAATCTTTATTACATGTTAGATGCGCAGGCTGGCGTGGTTTAATCGCCACGCCAGCCTGCAAGTGTGTGCGTATTGGTATTGATCAGCGCATAAAATACAACAACGTGACTCGCACATAAAGCGGAGGGGGAGAAAAAAAATTTTCACATGTGTACAAAACGCATGTTGGAAGCGTTTATTCCCGCCATGGAACCAGATTGTTATGGGATCAGTTGATGGAGGGCAGACTGAAGCGCAAACAGAACAATGACAATCAGTCAGACTCCCATCAGAGGCCCAATTTAACGCTTCGTATTCCTCTGTGAAAGTCTAATATATGAATACACTTTGATCTAGTTGTCATAGCTCTAGGTTTTTTTCCTTTCTTTCTCTGTGCACACAGGGAGATTTTAATTTTTATAAAGATTATAAAATTTTGCAAAAAATGTTTTCTTTTTACACATTTGTTATTACTGTCACCATGTCGTGACAGTGTGATATGAGACATAATCTATGAAAAGATTGAGCTCCACCTCTTCCCTGAGCTCACAAAGAAATGCATCACTCCCGACCAAAAGCGACCAATCAGAGAAAGGAGGCGGGTCTTACCACTGTCGATCATCCTCATGTACTCACTCTTAAATCCGCTAATGCCGATTAGCATTTCTTGTAACTTACTGTTCCAGGAAAAACCTTTTATCTGCCGTCATTGGTGACTACGCTAACTAGCCTTAGCATTCACAACAGGCTTCGCTAGCTGCAGAAAGCAATGGAGGGCCGGGGAGGGGTAAAAGTTACATACTGCAGCTTTAAATCAAATAAAAGTGAGAACTTACACAAATGAGCATACATATGGAGCAACAACCCACAGTCTGAAACCTGATGAAAGCCAGGGGGAGACAAAGACGCACAGCCAACAAAAAACCTTCAGAAACTCAATGACTGTGAAGTGAAAGGAGCGTTTTGGCCAGGCTCCGGTTGTTTCTGTCTGTTTCTGCTCATTGCAGATAAACTCTACTTCACCTCCACCCTTGACTGTGCCACGGATCCACGACAGCCAGGTTCAGTTTTACCCGGGAATTCTGACGGACGTACTGTCACCACTGTTCACAGGTAGAAAGACAAAAACACACACACACAAACGTTCTGCTTTTCTTCATGCAGTAAAAGAGCAGAAAAGACCCTCTCAGGAACCCCGTTGCTTCAATCCCCTTTTGGGCCCAGCATTAGAGGTCCATCAGATGTGATTTACACCCCTGCTGTTAGCTTGATGGAATTGGACAGACAGATAGCTCATGTCAGGGCAGCCTCTCAACCGTTGCTTCTGTCTTATTTATGAGGCCTGTGGATTTCAGCTCTGAAGCTGATCATTTTTCCATGCAGGAGGAGCCTTGTTTGTGGTTAGCGACAGTCGGCTTTACCAGGGGAACAAATAGGGAGCCATAGTGTCAGACAGAAATAAAAGCTTTTGGGATCCATACATATACATTTCTTTGTTTATTTTTTGTCACATAGGATTGGAGTTCTCCTTTTGGACTTTACAACATTCCTTGCGAATCCTCCGGTAGTGCGGCGTTCCCGACCCGCCTCTCGGGGACAGGGACGTGCAGAAGTACGTCTGCTTTTCGACTGCTTTCCAGATTTTGCAACAGTTGCAAACTGTAACGGATTTTGCTCAATTACGCAACGCAAGGTGCATTGTTGTTAGGTGGAAAGAAAAAGAACAGATTTTTGTTTACATTAAAAGGTTTGTTTGGCATTGAAAATTACAACTTCTTGTTCTGATACAAAAAAAGAAATAAATAAAAGTCCAGTGTAAGGAGCTGGCTTTAGATGTCTCCGAATTGTTCAGCGAAGTGTAATTTGATCTCAGAATAAATCCAACTGTTCTTAGAACGTCTCAGAGGTTTGTTAGAGATCAATTGTAAATCTGTATTTATTTATGCATTTTTATTTATGTATTAAAGCTATTAATCTTGATGTTAACCGGCCCTGAACACAGTTTATGATCGATCAAATAATTAGAAATCGCACTAATCAAAAAGTGGGTCAGACGGAGGCCCTTTAAGCATTCCGCATGAAGAGTTGAGTGAATTTTCATCAGTACAGACTGAGCATCTGCATGAAATCAAACAATGTCAATGCTGCGAAGTTTGAGTAGAAATCTGCTTTGATTTTCGCAGCAGTGCCATATGCAGTCATATAAAAAGAACTTTGAACAAAGCTCAATTTTAAGCTTTGATTTGATGCAGGCTGTGAAAGCGAAACATTCTAAACGCAGCGTCAGCCGTCCTGCCGGTGCCTGGACCAGAAAAGGCCGACTCACGGAGGAGTGGTGTTGTTAAACAAGACCCTCTCCTAAACATCCAGCTTATTATCTGATAGGAATCTCTGTGGCTGCATTCAATCGACCCCCCCCCCCCACCCCTACTCGACTCACCACGAGTTAATCACAGCGTTCTCCCCTCATCCTCTGCCCAGATTATCCCCGACCTGCAACAGAATCAATTTGTCTGTCACTGACATTTGATGGAAAGCTCTTTGATGCAGGTTAAAGGAATTCAATTACGCTGCAGAGCAGAAATCACATCTGGAATGTGCATGAAAAGGGGAGTAATGCGAAGGAGACGGGACAGGAGTGCATCTATTTCACACACTTGTTACAATATTAGGCTTGATTTGACTTTGAGTTCCAAATTTCCATGTACATTTTTTATTTGTACTTCAAAAAAAAAAGTCCTGATAGCTATTGATCAGTTGGGTGTGCAGTTGCTCCCAGAAGGCTCTTAAAATTTGAACTAAAGCCAGATGAAGAGATTTTAAAGCTCCAGGTCAGCTGGAGCTTTAACCTGGAGCTGCAAACTGTGTTTGAAATTACAGAGCCAGGTTTACAATAAACAATACTTACACAGCGGCTTACATAAGTAGTCATACCATTTTGTCACTTTATATAAAAAAAGTTCAATGTTTTTTATTGCTTTTGATGCAGGAGAGTAGCACAAAGGACGATGTTATGTTGAAGCAGAACTCAAAAGATAAAAAAAATAAATAAATAAAAATGTGGCTTGCATTTGAAGTCGGTGCAACAAATTACCATCAGAAGTTTACACAATCAGTAAATGGTAAATTTACTATGGATCCAACAAACCAGCACAAACACTCAAGTTTGTGGTAGCAATGTGAAACGTGGAAAAAAAAAAGTTGATTTATTATTATTTTTTTTTTTTTTGCAAGGCACTCCGTGAGGGGCAGCTCAACTTGTAGAGCATGCTGCATTCAGGCTCAACTTGGAACATGGAGTTGTTCAAGTGTTGAACCAAAGAAAACAAACCCAACAATGAATCCTGCCGTCCATCGACTTTCTGACTTAAAGCAGATTTTGACCGATTGTACAGACAAAGAGTAACCACTTTGCATTACTGAATAACTGACATATTTAAATTAGCGGACTGCACCTATTAGCCAGCTATAGCATTAACATACTACAGAAGAAAAATATATTGGAAATCCTTAAAGAGTCAGACCTCACTCTTTAGTTTAATTGTAAACGTGAATGTTAGGTTTGACGAGAGTTTCATCTTTCTGTACTCCTCAGTCATGTTCACAAATTAGTTCCTTAAGTAACAACCACAAAACCTCTTCCAGGCACCTCCAGTTGACCTCTTACTTACTACCAGTCAATTACCATTTTCAATAAACCACACACACACACACCCCGTTGACCCGTCACCTGACCCACTCATGCATGGGGCAGTCGGGGTCGAATGCCAGACCAATAAATCTAAGCAGAAAAAAAAACTTTGCTGAACCCTGTTTACTTTCAGAGAGCCTTTCTCTGACTCTCTCCTCAATGCTCCATAGCCCCAGGCGTGAAGGATGATAGCAGCCTGGCTGGACAATGAGCACCTGTGTGTGACCGTGTGTGTGCGTTTGCGTGCGTGTGTGGAGTGCCTACCCTTGCAGGGAAAGTGACCTTGCCAATCTCGACTGTTCGGACCGTCCTTTGCCTTTTGTTCTGCACAGGCTTCCATAGGTCCGCTGTGGAGTAGAAGACATGGGTTCCTTTTCACCTTTCCACCTTGAAAATGTGAAATCTAATTTCACACCAGTCTCTCACCTCCCCTTTGTGTTTTCATCTAAATCCTTGAAAACTTGTCTCTAAAACCACTTTTAGCCACTGTTCTGCTTTCACAGGAGCAGCATAGTTTCCACACTAGCTGCGTTTCCAAAGCCCGATTTTTGTCAAAACTTCCCCCACGATTTCATAATTGCTGCGTTTCCGTTAAATAAGACATGAAATTAAAATCACACGTGAATAAGTATGTTCACGCGACAACCCATCTTTTTTAATATGATTTATAAAATTCTTTTCTCTGCTCACCTTCCTGCCGAGTTATTTTCTACTTTTAGCTATTCTTTACACATCCTTTTGTGCGATATATCGCCTTTGAATTACGGTTGGTTTTGAAAGGGCTAATGAACATAAAGATGAGCAAAGTTACTCAGAAGACCTAAAACAGCTGGAAAGGTTCTCTTCAGGGCCGGAGCTCCAAAACTGGAGGAATATTTTGTTCCTCGTCTTGGAGACGAACCGGACTCTTTTGTTGGCAGCGATTCAGACCCGCCAAAAGTGGCAGCCCGGCGAAGGAGTCGGACTAGTTACAGGTAGCAACTCTGACATTGTGTGAGAGACAAAGTGAGAGTAACTGTAGACTGACTGTAAACTGTATCAGCCCAGCCGCCTGGCTTACGTCCCCTTTTCTCTCCGTCGGTGGTACAGGGCCCCCGCAAACCGACTCTGACTTGTTCCGCTAGTGGCTCTCTTCACATCTAATACTGATCAGATTTATGGTGGACGCATTCTTTAAAGTTAGGTCAAGACGGCCGATGGAAACCAGTTCAAAAGAAATACACTAGATTTTCTTTTTTTCCGCTACCTTTAGTCTTTAATCCATTCTTCTTCCTCCTCAGTTCGCATGGCATCCTGTCTTGGTCAGACGAAGCCTGCTTTAAACTGAAACCCGTTCTATTTGTTACAATTTGTTGATTTTTGATGTTGTATAATTATCCTGAAAATAGAATGATTTATTTAACTAAAACACATTTTTTCGACGTTCTTGCTAACGCTGAGTGGGTGTGGGAGAAAGTCACAGCTGGAGGTTCAGCTGCAGACGCTCATCCATCTCAGCTTGATGACTCAACCGGTTTAATCTTCTAGCATTTCATTTAAATGCGTCAAACCTACGTTTAAGGTGCCCTACAAGGTGATGAAAACTTCATTAACGTGCAATCTCTGGTAAGAGATTGCATGTGATAAGCGACTGCAAATCAAGTCGCTCATGAAACTCTAAAAGCTCCTTCTCAAGTTATTTTTGTCGTAAATGTTTAAACCAGACAGAGCTGTTCGTATCACTTGGGAAAAAGCAAGAAGTAACTTCTGACCCGGTCTCTGATCAAAATCCTATCTGCTGTAGCTCCACATGTCACTTTGTCTTCACCCTGAGGGCAAATTTCAGCTCAGCTGGTTTAATATTTCTCTCTCTGACTATGTTTTATGGAGCGACGTTGCACAGCAAAACGCTGGCAAATAACGCATTGATGAGATCAGTTGGCATTAATGATTTTCCTGTCACGTCAACGTATCCTGACGAGTCATGGGAGTAGCATGCCAAATTAAATCAGAACATTTTCTAGTTACCAAAATGGAAAACCGTGGCTGTTAAATAAGCAGATTTCTACTCATTATCGATGTAGGCACAAAAAAAAAAAAATAAAATATATATATATATATACATATATATATATATGTATATATATTGCTTTAAAAATTGTCTGTTGGTTTGTAGTTTGATTGGTTTGTGTGGTTTCAGTGCAATCTGAATAATGATTTACCAACCCAGTTTTTCACCAAGTCGAATCCGTCAAATCATTATTAATTACACCAACCTGTCCAGGGACTGCAGTTGGAAATTCAATTTTTCTTTTGCTCCAACCTGGTACCAAGCATCTCTCCTTTTAAAAGGCTAATGAAACGTTGTTGGGGTTTTTTCTGTGCAAATAAATACAATTAAAAAAAAAACATTGTTTTTGTCTGTGTGCTGTGAGGACTTGAAACAAACAGTTCATTTCCTTGTTTATGCATACAAGCTTGACCAATAAAGCTGATTCTGATCATAGGTATGTTAACATAAGAAAGAGAAACCCAAAACCTACAAATGGTGCTAGGAGTTAGTTATTTTATCTTTAATCAAATATGGCCCACTATAACTATTCCTGTGATCCTTGAGACTCTAGAAATAGCACTTCAAGACATGAGTTGTGTGCTTAAATATTATTTTATCAGTCAAACCCAGTAGGTTTGACTGATAAAAATCGATATCCAAAAAGCAGCTCCCTCACTGATGTGTCCCTGTGTTCTGGTGGAGGAATCGCACTCACAACCAGGCGAACTAGCTCTTGCCTCCCTTTGCTGCAGACGTGGGCACGACGTCCGAGCATAGCTACTATCAGTTGACAGCAGCAACAGACATAAAGGTTCACACAAAAAGTTCTTAATCTGTATATATGAAAAAATACGGTTCACAATAAGAAAAATAACATACTGCAATGAGACTACAGCAGAAAATGCTGTGCACTTTTTAGAAATCAGGCTCACAATCCAGGGATTATGCAAGTGTGCAAATCTATGCAAACTTCTGAATTGCAGAAATCTGTCAAAATGTTCCAGTCCAGTTTTCTTGTTCTCAGCACACAGAAATAATCTTGGTAATTCTAATTCACCCAAAACAAACAAAGGTTTGGTCTGGTTTAACTAAAGACGTTGAGAAAAAAACCCAGGTATGTGTCTCTTTTATTGGGTGTCCGTAAACACTTAGTTTAGCTTCAGGAACATTTTGAGCAGCTCTCCATCAGGTTTGGATGGAGTTCTGGGGAACTTTGGGAACAAGTCGACGCAATCGAGTCTACAACACAAACACGTCCGACCCACGGCGGGCCTCGTCCGGCCTAGTTCAAGCCTCGATGGGTCAGATGTGGCAACTGATGAGGGTCCAGCGCACTATCTCGCAGGTGATCACAATGTTATGCCCGGTCAGTGAATGAATAACAACCACACACCTGCATAAAGCTCTGCTGTGTGTGCGCAGCAGTCGGCCGAGCCGAGTGGCGTTCTAGATACAACAATCGTGCATCTTGACATTTAGAGATGAAAAAACTCGTCGTATGTGCACGCCTGCAGGCATGTGTCCTTTTGCTTTCCTTGGCCGTCTCTTTGCTTGGGTTAAATGTAACTTCAGAAAGGCCAGAGCTCGCAAAGCTTCCCTGTCTCCAGTTCAGCCCACATCATTCTCCACGCATCATTACCACTGCAGAACCCTTGAGCCAATAAACAGCTCAGTGGCACTGGTCTTATTTAAAAGGAGTGTAGGGAAAATGGAAAAACCAGACACATGCACGCACACACACACACACACGCACGCGCAACACAGCAAAACACTTAAACCGGCCGGTGTAGTGCACACACACTCTGATAACAGAGCTTAAAGTTCTGAACTCAAAAACATGCAAAAGAAATAAATAAATAAAGCGGATCGAGCATAAACACGCCATCGCTCAAGAAGCTTCTAATTAAACTCCAAATTAGCTCAAAAAGCTGTAATTAATACCTGGAATACACACTTAGCAGTATTAAGGTCTGTGCCTGAGGATCTCTCGCTGTTGTGGAAATTTCATATAATTAATACCTGCAATCAGATACATGGACATGACGCCCACGTGTTTCTAAAGATAGATGTGCGTCTTGTTTTCCAGCCCTCCCCCCTCATCCCGAGACAATATTTGGCCCCGCAGAAGAAAGGAAATGAAGAATAAATAACAGAAGACATTGGCAGCGGCAGAATAATTATACGCTACTCTATCCAATCTACATAAATAAACGCTCGCGAGGGAAGAGAGAGCGAGAGAGAGAGAGCGAAAGGGAGCAGAGCGCGCGGTTTTGTTTAAAATCATTTTTCAGGCCACGGCCCAGCACGTTCTGAAGCATGTTTATGGCTGCGAGCGTGTTTTACATTGTAAGTGAAATATTTGGTTTGGGTTGGCCCGGCTGCGACCGGTGAGTCACCGCCCCAGAACCGATGCCGAGTGTGTATCCCAGTGTGACATTAACCATTCATCTCTGACCCTGCGGCGCGCGGCCCCAGAAACTCAATGAGGTCTCTGTGAAAGCGTCGCCGGAGGGTCCGTTTCCACCGCCGCGCGGTTCTTGTTTTAAAAGACACGACCGGAGCGCAGGCTCTCTGCTACGCCTGGCCTCGGTATTGAAATGGGCTCAGGCTGGATGTCAAACTGAGGGTCAGCTCCCCCACTGCACAGCGGATGCACGTTATGTTTTCTTTACAGCGCCAAATAGTTAATAATACATATAGTAGTATAGTTTAAATATTTGCCAATTTATGCTGACTAGTCTGAAGGGGAGGCTGCTGTGTGAGGCGGAAGCTATGTAGCTTGGAAAACTACAGCTCCGAGGAGAAGCTTCATCCTTGAAGGAGGGGCTAGGCCCAACCAGGCGTTTTACACAGCTGAGTGGTTGCCATGGTAGATTAAAGAATTTCCCAAACATGCATTAAAGACTCAAAGCAACACTCCAGGTGTGTTTTTGATGAAGTCATAACGTTACAACATGATGTAAAGTTCATAAGAGTGGATTCTAAAAATGCTATGCAGTTGCACTTTATTCAAGCTGCAGTATAGAACTTTAATAAAAAATATGTTTTCTCCATATTTGTTAAAGCTGTCACCATGTCGTGACAGTTTGTTATGAGACAGATAATCTGTGTAAACAATCAATCTCCTCCACCTGCTCCCTGAACTACTGTTACTGGCTGAAGTAATGCAATGTTCTGACCAAAACAACCAATCAGAACCAGGAGGAGGGTCTTAGTGTTGTCAATCACCTCATTCACTCGCTGCTAAATGGCGTAGAAACAACATATTACAGGAAATCGTTTATCTACCGTCACTGGTAGCTAGGCTAACTAGATTAAGCATTTACAGCAGGTTATGCTAGCTGCAGCACAGGGATGAGCAGCCACATGGGATTGTGATTGACAGCACTAAAACTCTCCTGTCTCTGATTAGTTGTTTCTAGATAGAGCTGGAAGAAGGCAGAGGAAATAGATTTTTCACAGATTATCTCTCATGCCATATTGTCACAACATAATGATAGTTTTAACAAATATGTGAAAAAAAAATTATATAAAGTTTGGTTTAATTTCACTCAGGAGAGAACGGGTCATCAGGGACGTGCTGCTGACTGACTCATCTGTTGTTAAGTGGTAAACGGTACAAGGGACAGGTTAAATATGTATATGAATATCTCTGTAATTTTTTTTTTCTTAATTCATTAAATGCTAGTGAAAAGGAGGCAAACAGTAGTCAGTAGCTAAGCTAATTATGTTACATGGTTGATAATCTCACACAGTCTACCCACCTCTCTTGGAGAAAAACTGGGTTACAAACTGACACTCTCACCTTTTTCTCTCTCTCTCCATTTTTTTTTATTTTTTGAAAACCTGATTGCATTATTTTTCTAGGTAGAATAGTAACAGCCACAGTCGTTCTTGTTTTCCACTGGCTGCTGCTGAACACCATCACCGTCAAGCTCCAAGCAGGAACGAGCCATTTCATGAAGATCCAGGGGGGTCCAGGGCAAATATGGATGTGTGATTTTTGTCCTGGGAGCAATAAACATGACATTTTTACTGCTGAAAACAATCTTCGAAAACGCGATGTGATTAATTTTGTAATTGACAGGGCCCTAATTGTTTTTTTTGTTTTTTTTTATTTCTATGAACAAAATAAATAAATAAATTGTAGAAGGCCCCCTGTCGATCAGGGGCCCTTAGAATATTCATAACTGTTCCCCCCTGTACGATGCCCCTGACCATGGGAGGGTTAAAACGTAACTGTACGACTAAAGACTGAGCATTTCATACGTTTGGGACTGATTCCTGAAATGGAGATCGGTATATTTAAGCCAACGGGCTAAGAAACAAAAACGGGACTTTTTTCTGCATTACCCATCCTGCTTGTTCGACTTGCCCAGGTTATCTGATAGGAAGCAATCAGTCATCGTCCTTGTTCACATCTGCTATCTGTTTGCTTGATCAAGACACTTGTTGCTTTTAGCTGTTTACACTTCGCCTGCCGCATCAGCTCCAAGGATGTTTGGGGATGCTGGACTCCCCCCCCCGGCCCCAACGCTTTGCAGGGCCTTGATAAGATAGCAGGGCAGTAAACATACATATTTATACACACATGTAAAGGGAGCCTGCAGCGAGAAGATTGATATATATATAATGCATCAACTGTCACGTTTACGCGTATGCATGGACAAGGTAAACACACTGACGAACAGCCTCGGAGTAAAACACGTCCGTGAGCTTAGCACCGGCGTGCTGTGGTACACTTTGGAAGAGGCTCGCAATGGATTGGCTCGTCGGCTCTGCGCCGTCTTGCTCCATCAGTTACTCCATCGACGTGTTCATCTGTTCTGCTCGTCCGTATGTCACTGCACAGATAAAAAAAAAAAACAACAACAAGAAGCAAACGAAATGAACTCTCCGGCCCGTCACTCTCAGCTCGGCTGACAGACAGAACAAGGCTTTGCTTCGCTGCGCCTCAACGGGAAGATGCCATTCAACATCCTTCGAGGAGCGTTTAATTAGTCGAAAGGCGAATCGATTCCATGTGAATATTAGCCTGATCTTTTGTTAATTAACCAGGAATAGATCACTCCAGCGATCACAACATGCTGGAGTGATCGCAGCATGTTTAGATCAGTTCAACTAAAAGGAAACGTCATTCACTCCTGTTGCTACTTGCTAACTCATTCGCTCAGTGCTATTCATCTGTTTGTAACATGAATATGAATGACATTTAGAGGGAAATTCATACGATAGACCAACACAAAGCAGTGCTTAACTGCGAAGCTGAGGAAGATGATTAGGGATGCACATTATGTCTGTGTGAACATCAGTATCACTTTATTTTAGTTAATTTTATTAACATGTATGCATCAGTCCCATACGTGTGATGTTGTAATAGTGATACAGTACAGGTTTTAAAATGAAGCAAAGTCAACAATAATATCATTTTTCATGGTGTCGAGAGGATACTGGACCAAATTTTTATACATATCGGTGTATCCCTAAACTCACCCATGGTTTCGAGATAAATGTGAAATTCCCAAAACCAGAGCTTTACAAAAACGTCTTCACAACTATAACACAGGTAAGTGTTTCTGTGTCTGTCACTACTGGTTGTACACTTTGACAGATTGAAATCTTTGCTAAATCTTCTTTGCAGCAAAGCTCAAATTGTGAATAAAGAGTGCTTATAAAAATTATTTACAAGCCTTTCAACATATTCTCAACAGGATTTAGGTTTAAAATGTAAATCTGACCATTGTGGCTTTGACTAAAGCTGTAACAGCTTTGGGTTTTTTAAGTGTTTAATTTGATTCCGTAGTGACTTTTTGAATTCAAAAAAAGTCATAGTGTTGCACTGCAATTATGTATACATCGATTGAGTATTGAATACTTAACAGAAGATACTATTTTAACAAAATACATTCAATTACAGGCTCACCAATATTAACTCTGACCACACACACAGTCTTTTCTTTTTACACAGTGAGAATCTGGGTTCAGGGTGATGTAGTTGTTCATCATGTCATAATTTCCATGTTTTCTTACAAGTTTAATTTGGTTCTCATCTGACCAAAGCGCCTTCTTCTGTATGTTTCCAGCTTTGTCGACGGCCTTTTTCTAAGCTATTGCTTCCTCGTTCCTGCTTAAATCCAGCTGTTCTTCGAAGAACAGCTGGATTTACGAGATTAAACTAGAGAGTCGATCTCTGTTGGGTCATTTTTGAAGATTGTCGGTTGCCAGGGAGTTTATTTTGGGGTGTCCGACTGAAAGGGGTGTAGCTTCATTTAAACTGTTAAACATCCTTTTATTGACGGGTGTTGCGAATTAGCTGCGGCTAACCAGGCAGTGGGTTGACTTCATCTACATTTCTTACATCCGTCAGATTCCCTGATTTTTATTTATAAAAAATTCTGAAAATTAAGAATTTACTTGTTTTCACACTGATTTGTGTTGGTTGATTTATTTGGTCAAAATAAATCAAGATAAACATGAACAACAAAAAAATGAGCTAGAGAAAATAAGTAGTTTAAGTTAAAGGCAACAAACTAAGAAAATTCAGTTATAATTATTAGTATATTTTACTGTTCAAAAGACTAAATAGAAATAATGTACTTCATAATTAAGATGTCCTAATTGTAATGATTGCATTACATTCATATGAAGCCAGCTTTGTGGCAGCTGGGAAACCACCGACTTAGAGATGTTAAGTCAGTACCTTTTCTGGCCAGAGGAGGGTGCAAGAGCCCCATGTGACTCCCTTATTTCTCCTCTGTGCTCCATTGAGCCCACTCACCCGCCGCAACCCCCACCTACCCACATCTACATAAGCATGTATATGAGCAGTGATGGAGGCAGGTACATGGGAGATGCCCTGCTGATGAACCTCAGCCTCTTGACTGACACCAGCAGCTTGCTCCGCTCGCTGGGACCCCAGGCGTCTCTCTGCTCAACTTTAAATGGCTGCGTTCCTCATTACAGCAGCAAACAGATAGATATTTGTTAATGAAGCCACATGCTTCGGTAACCGCAGCTCCCCCCTGACTGGGCGGGTTGTGACCGGGTGGGGAGAGTGTCCACCTCTACTCAGAAACTTCCTCACTTTGGGAAAACGTCAACAGCTTGGTCACATGGCTGGCAAAAAAGAACTAAAAAAAAACCTCCTGGGAGTTGTTTTTAGTTTGTATTTGTGGTTCTTGGCGTGAATTTTTTTTACTGCTGCTGAGATGACTTTCATGACGTGATAGCTGAACATTTCATTTAGCTTTTAAATGTTGCCGAGAGCATCTGAAAGCACGAACTTGCTCAACACGTCGGAGGCAAAACACTGTCCGGTGGATGACGTACGGCGGTCCTCAAAGACGTGTATTCGAGCCTCTCAACAGAAGCGAGGATGTTGTTAAATTATAAGTGAGGTCTTTGTGGGTTTGCAGCTGCGTCAGGCAGCAGCTGACAATACCCAGCCTAATATCATCATATATTGGTCTAAAATAGTCCTGCCATCTGTTGCACTAATGGGCGGAGACTAGGGGATACAAAGTTATTTTTTAAATGGCTTGTACATCTTTACGCTTTCTGCACCGTAGAGTAAAATACTTGGTAACCACTGCAGTGAGAAGAAATGGTCATTTGTCAATTTAGACATGCAAAACACAATAATGGACAGTCATAGGTGCAAACTGTAATAGGTTAAAACCAAGGTTGTCACAGTAAGCTAAAACTAACCAGATTACAAAAACTGAAATTGAGAAAATATGTTTGTCAGTTGAAATAAATGTGCAAATTTGAATAAATTAAAACGACAACTAAAAAGTATATCTAACCAGAGCTATATTGTGCGTTTAGAAAACTAAAACAAACTGAGGTTATAGATACAATACACTTTGTTTTTGTGTTTATAAATCTGTTTATTAGCCTTTCAAACTCATGTGAAATATGACTCTCATGTACCAGTTCAGACCAACCGTCTTCCATTGTGCTGCTCCAGTTTAACTAAAAGGCGAGAAGCTCTTTACCTGCTTCCATTGACGTAAGGTGCCTGGTTCACTGCAGCGACAAACGACCAACGTTCAACTGATGCAAGACTCCTGTCGGCAGTGATCCTCTTTTATGTAGACTTGCAAGCCCTCGTATTTCAGCAAACACCACTTTTCAACCACCCGTACAAATAAGCAACTATACTTGGTTTGAAACATCAGAAAAAGATCACAGCTCCCAGTACAATATTGTTTTTCCCAGTAAACCAATGGCGAGATTAGAAAAGAACGAAGCTGGCTTTGGGCGTACAGCTCTGTCGGCTTCTCCCCTCATGGCTGGCGTTTGTATCTTTCATCTTCTGTTTGTCTTTGATTGTGGTTGTTTTGGGAGCGTCTAGGGGAGAGTAGCTCAATGAACCAAACTGTAATTTGTTGTCCACGTTGGGCTCTCTGGTCCGCAAACCATCAAGCTTCATGGTTATACCAGCAAGTTGTTTCTCTGTTGTTGATCTCAAATCTGCAAGTCAGGTTTGCAAAGAAGGTCTGCTATAAACTCAAATATTACGATAGCTGGGGTAAGACTATAAAGGTGTGATATGTTTGTAGATTTTTTGAGTTCCCAGCACAAAATACAACAGAATTTCAACAGGGAAAGTCAGATGTGTCAGAGCATCTCAGAGTATATCCAATATGGCTTTTACTTAAGTAAAACATAATGATAAAGGCAGCTGTAAACTATTTCATAACACTTCTGCAGCTTTCTATTTCACTAAACCATAAGAATAGATCATGCTGTATCTATTACTTGCTTGTGTTGCTCTAAGTGTAATCTACACACACAATCACCAATCCCACTGCCTCTCCGACGACATTAGAAAATCTCTGATTTCCAAGACAAATCCAGAACGCATCATCATAAAAGGACGCAGCAAACTATGTACGCTGAACATTTCTTAGTGGTTGAAGCAGTTGAGGAAGGTCAAATTGCTAATAATATATTGATGTGGTGTTAGTCTGGGAAAAACACAGCTACTCCATTATGCACTCCAGCCTGAACGCAGTAAAAGCCTCGCCGTGATAAAAGCTCCAGTCTGATCAGGGAACAGATGCAGGTAGAAATGATTTAAAGCAACATTAAAGTTTTAGATTACGATCCTGATAAATATTCATTCAAACCTGGGTTGCTACCTCTCTCTTCTACTGTTATATTTATATGGAAGTTTTTGCTAAATATACAACATCTTGGTGACAAACCAGAAGCTTCTGAGTACAGTTGACCAACAAGAATGTAAAGGCTTGCAAATTTCTATATGAAAAACAGAAAATGATTGAGATGTAGCAGATTGTTCTTAGAGTTTGGGAATATCTTTCATGTACGATAGCTTTTTGTTAGCACTAACGAAACACGGCTAACTAAAACACTTAAGCTGAATTATGCTATTTCTTAATTTAAACTAAATGATAACATAACCTAGTTTAAAAAGGTACGAAGCTATGAAGGTACTTGAGTATTTGAAATCTGACTGAGGTTTACTTAGTTTTCAATCTTTTTTTTTGTTTCTTTTTTTCTTCTCATCCGGATTTAATTGTTGATTTTGTGTATTCTGCTATTTGTCATACTATTTTCCATGAAGAGTGGAAGTGGTTAACTCGTGAAAAACAGGTAAAGGTTTGTAAACAAGTTGAAAAGCTCCAGTCTACATCTTTTCAATGTATACGGCGATTAGGAATTATGTTTGTTTTTCTTTGTTTCCAGCTGGAACGTTGATTGACTAACAACTATTCTTATCATTATTGTGTGTTGGCTCCAACAAACCTTATTTTGTCTATGTGGTGTGAAATCATTTCCTACTTCAAAAAAAACAAAAAAAAAAACAACTTAGCTTCTTGTTCTTTCAGCACTCGAACAAAATGCTCCCATAAATAAAACCCATTTTGTTCTGCCTTTGTTATTTTTTTGCCCCCTTTATTCTTCTGTTTTCAGTGTCACACGATGTCAACAAAACATCTGTGTTTATCAGCTCATGAGGGAATGGTTTTATTTTTGATCCCATGCTCTGCATGATGATGTTAACCTTTCCAGCACTCGTCCTGAAAGAAACGTGCAGGAAAGGCCTTGGCTGAGGATAAGTCCGCTCATAAAAGGCTACTGTGTTGGTGCTGACTGACGTATCAAACCCTTGTGCCACCAGCAGCCCAACAAGCAGACAATGTTTTCCTTCTTCCCCTCCCCAGTGAGAATGCCCTGCAGTTTCCTGTAGGACACACTGACCTACCCACACAACAACGAAATAACTTGAAAACTTTTGATCACGGGACCAATAAATTAAAGCGAATTCTGTGCGAAGAATAACAGGAAACAACCCGAAGCCGTGTTACACACACAGTTTGTTCAATTCCTCTACTTGTTCAGAAATTGTGCAGCACTTTCAGTCTTTTATCGCACAAAAGCTTAGAGGCGAGCTGATTTCAGAGAGCAGTTTTAATTACGAGTGTTTGCACAAATCCAAACAGCGACACAGAAACATCAACAAGAGCGATGGGCCAACAGCAAAACAGGCTTCGGTTCTGTAGCTGCGTGGCCGCTCCAAAACATCATTAGGTTTCTGCTCCGGAGTCCCAGAGCGTTCACCCACAGCAGCAGAACGTCCCTCTGATGCTGATGAGAGCAGATTGGAGTCGTTTTAGGCACACACACACACGCAATCACACACACACGCAATCACACCCACACACACACACAAAGCTCCAAGGAAAGGCCAATGCAGCCAAGAGAGGGAGAACAAAAAACACAGCAACATATTTTATGTTTGATATGTTAGTGTGATTTAGTCTTCAGAATATGAGCAGCTGGCGCTACCGTTACAACTGATTTGCGAGATCACATTGCACATTTTACCTCTGAAATAATATAATTTGGTGAACTAACAGAGCCAGAGGTGTTGTATTGTTTGTTTGTTTTATGATCAGTGGAAAACGTTTTTGCAACCAGGGTTGTAGTCATTGTGACTCTTTGTTTTTCAGTTAGTTTTAATTCGTTTTTAGAGCGTGTTTCCTAGTTTTTATTTGTTATTATTAGTTAAATATTTAGTTTTTATTAGTTGTGATAGTCATTTTTTATACTTTGGTTAATTTTGAGGTGCCGAATTCAAAAATGTCAAAGTTTCGTCTTGTGTGCTCTGCATGATGACGGAAAGGGCAGGAATACTTAACGCAAGATGCCATTTTCAAAATAAATATTCAATTATTTTTGAACACCCAACTGAGTCTGCTGTTTTTCTTACCATTTTGTAGATTAGCGTAAGTGCCACTGGGAGGTGTGAGGTGTGTCATGATTGTCCTGCAGTTGATGTAAACTGCTTGTGTTGGTGGGGGAAAAAAATCAATTCATAAACACAAAGGAGTAGGATATTTTGTCTACAATTTTATTATGTTTTAGCTTGTTTTGTAAAAGCTAAAAGTTTTATATATATTAATAGTATTTCAACTATAGTAGTTCTAGTCGTTCCCCATTGATTACCGTTTTTATTTTATTTCAGTTAACGAAAATACAAATTTCACTTAATGAATTAATGTTATTAAAAATTAAATATATATAGGAGGTCGATCCTGTAGGTCTCATTTTCCTACGCCATTAAAACACAAACTCAAGATATTAGGGTGATTGGGTCGAAATAAAACTTGGCTTTAACTCCATGTTTTAAAATAACTGAAGCATCAAGTTTTCAATTTCCGTAAGTGTCTAAGCCACAGACAAATTTTTTAAACAATTAGATTAGGAAAAAATAATTAGATTAAAGTTAAGACACTACAATAGCCATGTAAATTAAAGCAGTCTTGACCTTCTGTTTATTTATTACATCATAACTACAGTTCTAATGAAGCTCTATAAGAGATGGATGGCCCTGTGAGAGGATGAATCTTAATTAAAGGGCTAGCATCGCTCCAGCTTTCTCTTGGCTCTCTCAATCTTGCTCTCCTGGCAGAGATAATTTGTCTTGGAGGTGAACAGAAGTTGCAGTGATCTGTACGAGGGAAGTTAGCCAGTTTGTCTTTGGTGCAGAGGGAAGGTGAGCCAGTGCTGTGGAGAGCCAGGCTCATCCATCCAGGTGGCTGTTGACGGGTCCAGATAAGAATCTCTCCCTGGGCAAAAATAACACAGTGTCCCATTGAGACCTGATAATTACACGGCCCCGCTGCCACATGGGGTCTGATGTATGGCCTCAGATAGCCATCTCACACCCAGTGAGCAGCCGCACATTCACACACACACGCACACAAACTGGCTCAAACACTTGCATTTGAGGGAGTTTGAGGGAGCACAAACATTTCTAATCTATTACAGATTTGGAAAATCTGTGGCTAACCCCAGGTATAACAGCACTGAGTCATGGGGTTTTGGTTTACTGAGAGTTGTTGAGACAGTGGTAAGAAAAAGTGTTTTACAGGTGTTAAATGGTGTCACCAGTCCAAAGGTGTGGAAGTACCTTTCAACAAGAGAATTGGCAAGATAAGAAATATCACTCACACCTAGCATGACAGAGAGATGTCGGTGTGCTATCTTCTCTTGTCACCAAACATGCCACTTGGTGATGCTATGCACGCAGCAACCTGTTCAGAGCTTTTGTTCCAACAATCCAGGCGAGGAAGAGCAACTATCACATAAGATCTGTCAAATGTCTTCTTTAATGTCTCTTATGGAGATTTGGATGTCATTCTTTGCGACCGGCTAGCTTTCTGTTTTCACTCTTTTCCAGCCTTCTCACTTTGCACATTGGAATGTTTCAGGGCACATGTTAGCTGTTCACCAAGAGCAATTACCTCTACTATGGACAAGGTGCGACAAACATATAGAAAACAAAGAAAACAACAAGTCAGCCACAAGCAGAACAAAATCAAGGGCAATGCTTGTTTTTAACAAAGCCAGGCCTTAAAAAAAATGTATCTTTATGTTATCCCACAACTATAATGAAACAGAACTGATGTAAACATGTCAGACACTTAAGAACCAACAGTTGAATCAAAATGATGATTCAGTGACAATTATTTTCATGTACTTGTTGAAGTACCGTATCTCTGGTAAAAAATCTCTGCTTATACATTGAAGACTGGAAGAACACCTGCAGAGTAGCAGACCAGGGTGATGGCTGCAACTTTTTAGAGAGAGGATGAGAGAGTGTTCCAGCTATCAAAGGAGAAAACTCCTCTGTGTCCTTAAAACAGTCTTTTCCAGGAATCCTGTAGGAGTTTGCGTCACCTGTGTGGCTTTTACGGGCGACCCGATCCTCGTATGACCAAACCAAGGGCTCTGTCAACATTCTTGGCACAAAGTCGAGCTTGTTCCCAGTGTGAGTTGGACCTTGCCAGGGCTGCTCTTTGTTGCCGATCCTAGTCTGTGCTGTTCCTGGACAGGATCTCAAGACATGGAGAAATGGATGTGAGATTTGAGAAGCTCGGGGTCTCATATTTGCTTTTGGCAGATTGTGAGGCTCTGTTGCTTCAGGCATGTACTTGAGCCATTAACAGCTGAGTCTGAGGCAACTGGGATGAGAATTAACTCCTTCAAGTCTGAGTCCATGGACAAAATACAGCTCCGTCTGATCGGCTAAGATTCTTGAGACATGGAATTAGACTGAAACAATAAAGCTTTGGAACATGACATCACTGCTCTAGGCTTAGGGATATGAGCGCCATCTTGAGGGCCCATAAATGCAACCAACAAAAATGACTGTCTCACAGATATTTTGAATCTAACTTACTTAAAATTATTTAGCAATGGTACGAACTTGGTGCGTTATTGGCTGTAATGTCCGATCACACGACCGAAACGGTATAAAGATGGAAAACAGACTTTCTTTCACTGTTTTCCAACCTGGAAACAATGCGAGGGGGCTAAGCTATTGGAGCTGACGAAAACAAGACGAATGGCATGGGTATCAGCAGTGAGACATCCTGATATTACGTTCTCCAACATCCGAAGATACATTTCCATTCTGGTGAGTGTCTAAATTCGCTTTGTTGGTGTTGTGTCATAATTTTTTTGACATGATTTACCCCACAAGAGGTAAATAAAGAAAACACTGTAGCAGAGGCTACAGAAGAGGAGCAAGTTGGAGAGGCTGAGGAGGAGAGGAGCTCAACAAGGCTGCACACTCTGAAGAGGACGGTTGGAAGTGGCTGTTTTTTCTCATTTAGTAATTTAATGTGGTAAACATTCATGAAATGTTTGATTCAAGCACTTCAAGTTTCATGTAAACAGGTAATGAAATTAATCACATTTTAGGTAGAAATTTGATCAAATATTTCAGGTAATAAACATACATGTAATGAAGGATTATACTTTTAAATAAACATTTTATGTGATTAAAGTAAACAATTATATAATCAGACATTTTGCAGTAAACATTTAATGTAAACAATCAAACCACATGAAAGAGCCCATCTTTTGACGTTACTGTGTATTTAAACAGCTCAGAGTAAACAATATAGGTGACAAGTAAAATAGATCACACTACAAGTAAATATTTGTTGTATTTAACATATTTCAGATAAGAAGTGAACATGTAATGAAAGATCCTTTTCTAAAATTTTATGTAATTTAACACTACATGTAACAAACATGATGATCATCTGAGGTAATACATTTTATGAACATTTTTTAAAAATATGTGCCTTATCCATCCAGTTTAGTAGAACAATTTCACATGGATTTTGAGTTAATAGGTCACATGACCTAAAAGCTATTTAAGAGAAATACAAAATTTTGACCTCAGAAATAGCTAAAAAATATTAAGTTTTAAAATGTAATATAGATGTGTGTGTCTCATCTATATAGTCTACTAGAACAATTTCACACAGATTTTGAGTTAATGGGGAACATGATTTGGAAGCTATTGAAGAAAGCATATTATTTAATATTAAAATTATTTAAAATATTGAATACGACTTAATTTTAATAGAGGATAGTGTGTCTCGTATAATAGCAATTAACACTTTTTTGTGTCAGTTGGTCTCAAGGCATGGGGTCACAGATGTCTGCCATGGGGGGACATCTGTGACCAGGCAAACCTATAAGCCGGCCTAAATGTTTATTTAGACAAATAACTATCTGTGCCTCAAGTCTGTCCGGTTGTTTTGTGGATCAGATGTTGAAAAGTTTGGGAACAGTTTGATCTGCATCATCACCCGCCACTATACTACAACAAATGTCAACGTGATCAGCTTCCAGGTGGTGATTAAACGTTCACATTAATTGATTACCCTGAGGAACAGACAGCTGTTACAGGGATTCTAACACCACCTTGTGCTCATCACGGGCTCTCCACCCCTGCGGTATTTCACATAATCCATTGAGTACAAAGCACAAGGTCAAGCTATTATGTGATCCTGCAGGTGATCCATTCATTTCTGACATTCCTATCCATCATGCCAGGAACTCTTGTGTGACTATGACAGCTAACATGAAACATTGTGCATCTAAATGGACTAATAACATCTGATACAGGCACCTGGGGGTACGGAGAGTTTACAACATGTTTGGCATTGCGTGGTGGTCCATCAGGGTTAAGTGCTTATGATTCATGGTGGAATACTGTCCTGCTGGGACACAGAGCTCTGGTGGCATTAGGGAAAACAGTCAATCAGAGGAAGTTCTAACCAAGAATGTGTTTAGCTTTCTGAATACATAAACTGTAATAAACACCATATCAGCAGTAAGATTAGAACTCCTGCAAATAGACACAAAGATATTAACTATGGACAACAGGGATATTCCTACAGTAATCTTGTGAGTCATAACTGCATTTAAACCCTTTGGGTCTTTTGCTAAGCAGGGCAACTACCAGACTGCTTCTCGGAAAGCCTTGTTTACCCTTAGGGTGAGCCCAGTCATACTGTACAGCCACAAAATCAAGCCTCATTAGTCTCAGCCAACCTGACAGGAGTAGTGTAACCTCATAAATAGTCCTGGCCCACAAGGGCTACTCTGCAGTAAAAGGTAGAGCAATGCAACAGAGATGTACAACCCTGCAGTCACACACAGGTGTTATCAAATTTTATGAGACTGTGGATCCAAACATATCACACACACATACACATACACCTACGCATACACGCACACACACTTTTGACTTTCTTGCCAATTTACTCGTAAGTTTCTCAAACAGTATTATTTAACTTTAAAAAGCAGGGAAGAAACGATCAATATTATGGAAAACCTTCCCTGAGCCAGGCACTTCGGTGGACCTGACATCTTTCAGGGACAATTTGGAAAACGATGAAGATTGTGACAGAAAATCTAGGTGATCAGGCAGCTCTGTGTAAGTATGCAAAGAAATAATTTTATAAAAGATTTCCTGCGTCAGAACCTCCATTAGATCCAAATTTTTTTGCTGCTGGTATTAAAATGCAAGAGAGAGAAGATGATCAGGTAGCTCCCTTAGAAAAAGAGAGGTTTTCCAAGGACACTGTGACCTCTTTCCCTAACTGGTCACTGAATAAGAGTCACTCCCTGAAACACTGAAGGCAGTAGATTCGCAATGTCGCACCTTGCCCAAACCAGACAACGTGCAGGTGGAGAATTTACCTGAGGTCTCCAACAATCAAAGTTATGTCAACTCTCAGATCCCTCTCCCTTTGCTTGACCCTTGTCTGAGACCTCCACAAACTTTAATTGGACTGATTGTTGACCTCCAACAGCATCTACACATTCTGCTTGAAGAATTGTGGAAAACCAAAGCATCCCTGCCTAAGAAAACTGAAAAGAGTGCTTTGCACAGCTCCAGCTTCATGAAAAGCTAAATATTAAATTGAAGGAAAGCATGCTGAACACACAAAACAGGAAAAAAATGGTCTTTGTTCAAGTGCAGACAGATTTCAAAGAATGCTTAAACTTGAAAACAGTAAGTTACCAATCTGTTTCAACATAAGCCAAGATGGATGCACAGCACACAAACTGAGACCGAATTATTGGAAGATGTTGAAAAAAGAACAATTTTTGAAACTCAACACAATGTGGATCAACAGGTGCAGAAAACGCCATCTACAAAATCGAAGCGAAAGAGCAAGAAATAAGTGGCGATGGAAGCTGTCTAAGAGCAAGAAACACTCAGTAATGAAAAGATTTCTGGAGAAAAGTCTGAACAACAAGAAGGTTCAATTCCGAATCGAGTCAAAGACGCCTTTGAAAAAGACACTAATACAAATGAAACAGAGACCACTGAACCACGGTAGGTGACGGAAGAAGTAATGGTGTCTGTCACACAACAAAATGATGATCAGCAAGTGATCATAATTTTGGAAGAGCCAAAAAGAGGAAGATGAAGAGTCCTCTAAGAAATTTAAATCAAAAGAGGAAAATCCTTCACTGAAGTTTAGTGAAGCAAAAATGGACTCTCCAACCACAGAAAAATCCAGCCAGGAAGGGGAAGAATTCAATCTGAAAAAAATAGAAGTAGGAAGTAACAAATGGAAAAACCTCTCTGAGCCTGAAACAGTCAACAATGTACAACTTTCTGAAGACTTAGATGAAAAAAAAATTGTCTCACCTCAGGAATCAGAAATACCAGAAGTTATTATCCAAGCTGAGCAGGACAACATCTCTGAAGAAGAGAATAACCCAGTAGAAAAGATTTCACTGTGGAAGCGTTTCAAAAAAGCCATCACTCCATCATATCTGCACCAAAGCAGCCACAGTAGACTTTAACATGGGTCTCTGATACTTTAGATTTATCAGAGTTGGGGGCGAGTGAGGGAAGTCTGGGCATCCATAGTTAATCCTGGGTTTTTCATTATAGTTTAGCTTTATTTAGTAGTGACTTTTGGTTTGTCCAGTTCAGGTAGTTTTAATTAGTTTTTAGAGTGTATTTGCTCATTTTCATTAGTTAAATATTGCTGAGTTTTAATAGTAGTATTAATTATTTTATACTCTGGGTTCTCTGGCTTCCCCCATTCAGTCCATGTTCATCTGTTACAATCTTTATCTCTGATTCTAAAATTGCAACATATATATATATCTATATCTATATATAGATATATATATAGATATAGATATATATCTATATCTATAGAGTGTGTGTATTTATTAGCGTGCATTTGCTCCTTTCTATTAGTTATTATTAGTTAACTATTGCTCAGTTTTAGTAAAATTTTTATTGATTATTGTAGTGATTTGAGTTTTTTCATACTTCATTCTAAAAAACCTAGGGCTGCACAGTGGCGGAAATTGCCTGTGTATGCATGGTTCTCCGACTTCCCCCATTCATTTTATTCATATATATAATTACATTTATATATAGATATATATAGATACATATATCTATATATCTATATATATCTATGTATATATGTGTGTGTGAGTATTTATGTATAGACACTCATAATACACACACACACACACGTGCGTATGTTTATATTTCTACCAGTTTTAGATATTTGTATTGACTTCCATTCATTTTTAGGAACTGCATTCATTTCCCCTAACTAACGCTAGTCTATTCCTACCCTTAACCAAGACCTAATTCACGCCATATCCCTAAACCTGACCTCTGATCCTAAACAAGGCGGCCCACCGTATTAGAACCAGAAGTTGGTCCTCATAAGGCACATCGGTCTTCAGAAGTTTAGTAAATATGCCAGGAACACCCATCAGATAGCCTAACCAGTACATACACAAAATCTGTCATGGTGATTTGTGTTGCCTGTGAAATTATGCCTTGCAAAAAAAGAAAAAAAAAGAAAAAAATTAATGGATGAAGTCTTCCACGTTTGCTGTACAGTAGACTCCAACCTATTGATGATTCGGTATTCACAGATTTTTCTGTGGGATTTCACGACGAGTTATTAGCGGAAGCCACAGCTATTCGCAGATTTTTTCATATCTTAACCGTTCAAGCAAAATTGCAGTTTGGGAACCTAAAATACCTCCACTATCTACTGCACTTTGTTAATTGTGTGTGTTTGCAATTTATTTTCATTGGAGTTCAGTGGCTGTTCCCCCCAACATGAAAAAAAGACTGCAAGATATCAGCTTCTGAGACCATTTCCATTGGTCATATTAATGCATATCAATGTATATTTAGTGTGTGAACAATAAAAATAGGCGTTTTTAGAGGGAGTTCAAGTACGTTCAAGTATTCACGAGAGCCTCTAGTCCCTATCCCCCACAAATACCAGGGGTCCACTGTATTATTATCACAAACTTCATTGCATTTTATTGCCATTTTTATGATGGACCAACACAAAGTAGAGCATGGTCCCCAAGAGGAAAGACGGGGATATGTGGGTCCCTTTACTCTCGTAGAATCCACGTGTGTAATTTCATCTCGCTATAAATCTGGCTCTTCTGTAACGGCTTTAGAGGATTGTTGGAGAACATTTGAGAACAAACAACATCACTCAGACCAAGGAACACACCAGAAATAAATTGGTTGCGAAGTTCAAAGGAGATTTTGACTGTAAATCAATATTTCAAGCTGTAGCTCAGAGGAAAGACAGCTTAATCTATCATGTGGAATTAGGAAGGCCGTGCACCTAAAACCCAGAGACTTGGCAACGTCATCAGTAATCAAACAATCAGCCAAGGGGCTAAGAGTAATGAGGGGAGGAGCTGCAGAGAGCCAGGGTTCAGACAGAGAACCTTGTCGGTGGACAACCGCTGACCAAGCTCTCCACTATTCCTGCCTTTAAGGAAGAGCGGCAATAATCACAGAAAGCCATAAGAAGTGAAGCGAACACTGCAACCATAAAGGCACCATACCCACATCAGAACATGGGTGGTAGCGTGACCATAACCAAAAGCCAGGCAATGCAGAAAGATAGGAAGTTATTTAAATATAGCCAGCGCGCCTGAGCGGTCGCCCCATTGCTCTGGCCCCGTTAAACATGTAAACCTAGCCAACCTCCTCTGATTTAACTCTGACTGTCAAACTTCTCCGTCCATTCTCAGCTCTGCACAGCCATGCACCCAGGGTGGACTGCTTCTTCTAGCCGACCGGGGTTGAACCGGCGGTCTGTTCATTTTGAGCCCTTAAAACTGTTCCTGCCGCTGCGCCTCCCGCATATTTTAAAGTACATTATCAGTAAATAGCAATAACAGCAAACTGGTAGAAAAAAAAATATCCATGCCTGATAAAACTTGGAGGCGATTGGGATTGCCATCTAAATTCATGGCGAAAGGGACTCGAAACTCGGAAAGTGGCGGGCTCACTAACGTTGTTTTCGGATGGATGTCCAGACTAATCCGGTTTAGACTGGTTTTTTCCTTTTTGTGCAGCATTATTGTCGCATTACTGCCCCGTTAAGTCAAGAAAGGTATCGGTGTGCTAATTCGCTTAACTAAATTTTTGTTGCGTTCACACTAAATAAAATTATTTCGTTACGTTAAAATGGGACAAAACCATGTTATCCTTACTAGAATTAAACACAACAAACAACTTTTTTAATGTGTTAACTTGAAAAAATATTAACAACTGCCCTGTTTCACTTCTTTAAGGGTTTACTTCTGTGAAGACTTAAGGGTTATGTAAAATTGACTTTTTTTTAGCTTTACATCAAAAACATGGAGTGTTATTTTGATTATTTAATGGGAGAATAAATGAGAAATTGTTTAATCTCCCATGGCAACCATTCCTCTTTGCAAAATGCCTGAGTAGACCTAGCCCAGCCTTCCAGGTTGAAGCTCCTCCTCATAGTTGAATCTTCAAAGCTCCCGAGCTCCCGCCTCACAGAGCAGTGACTCCCCCCACTCAGCTCCTTAAGACTAGTCAGCAGAAATGAACAAAAACCTGCACATCAACTGAGCTCTTTATACAAACTACTTCAGTACAATACTGGTGAAAACAATGTTAAAGGTTTAATAGCATGTTGTGATGACTTCCTGAAGGTGGAGTTTCAGAAACAGCAGGAGTTTCTCACAGAGACCGAGGCCCAATTTCAAGGCATTAAACCACCAAATCAAATTTAGTTTGAGTCATATTTAATATATATTACATTTTTTTTAACAACTGAAGGTAACACAGCTAATTGATTGTGTTATAAAATGTCACTATGTGGCAGTAAAACACATACCACTGCCCCTTTAAGCCTGGAGTGGAAGTTTTGATTCACAAAGCTAATAAAGACATGAGGAACTTGTAGTGATTGCAGTTAAAGATGTTTTTGCAATTTATGGAGTCAGGGGAACTGAACGCAGACGTGAGTCATGTGCTCATGTCTCCCACTGCAGAAATATGTAACACTATGTTTGATTATCACATAAAATCCCAATTAAAATACATTGCAGCCTGCGGTTGCAATCTGACAAAATGTAGAAAAGTTCAAGTATAATTGCCTTGAAGGCTCAGGTGTCATTAACACGTATCAGTCTCATAACTGGATTGTAGTTCACTGAATGATGCCTAATTTATTCCACATTTCCTGCTGAGGATGTTTATCTTTCAGTAATGTGCAAACATTCCTCCGAGGCAAGTGACAAATTAAAACCCAGCACAGGTGTAACAGAAGCAGATGGCAAAAGGAGCCGTTCAACATGGTCATTATGTGAGCAATCTGCCTTCCATATGTTGGCTGGATATAAACAAATCTTAACCACAGCACATTTTGCTGTATTGATCACACGTCTGTTTCTTGTGTAGGATTCAAAGAAACATGTGTCACTGCACCGCAGGAAGCAGACAAACATCATTTCAATCTCAAATGGATATATCCGTTAAAAACTATGACTTTTCTTTTAATATTTTATTTCAATTTTTTCAATCTCAAACTATTTTTTTCCTCTTTTCAAACTACAATAAACTACATAATAATTTGTGAATGTTTTTTAAGGCTTTCCATTTTGTTTTTGAAGACACACGCTGCTACAACAGCAGAATCCCCTGCTGTTATCATTGTGCCTGTAAGTGACAGCAGCAGCCTTTCCCTACGCGAGAAGTCCTTTCTCTCGCTGTTTTCCTCATTTTACCAGCAGACTCTTTCTGGTCAGTGCACTTTAGCAAAACATTGTCTGCGGGGGAGGATATTTGTAACACTGACCCATGAACTTAACTAAGTAAAATAGCAATTACCTTTGGCTAAATCTCTGGAGAGAGCTCAGAGCCACACAGCATCGGCAACTTCCAATGTTTCAGTTGCACTGATCGATAAATCGATAAAGAATTAGACTGAATAGATCTGCTCTTATGGATCGGTCTCAATATCACACTCAATCTAGAAGTTTTTTCAATATAGGGGCCGATACAAATATTAACATCTCGAGTAAAAATACTTTGCTTTTCACCCAATATTTTCTATTTTAAGAAAATCTGATTTAGTTGATCTTTTGGTTTTCATCAGGAACCAGCAGCTACAGTTAGCACCGACTGCAGCAGTGTTAGGGCTCCAGCAGCCTCCGTTCCTTTCTCATTGGATATTTTTGCTAAATGACTGCAGAAAGCTGGAGTGTTTTTCATGGCAGAAGTCACAACCTCACACAGAGACGTGCCAAAAATGGCCGCTCATGGAGAACCTCAACAGAAGTCACTGGACCATGTTGGGCCCCAACAGGTCTGTGGCCCCTACCAGCTACTATCATTCACCCGGAGACAACTAAACGCCCCCACGCTCCTCGTCCAGCAGCGGTGTGTCAGGAGACAGTAATGAACTTGTTTTCCAGACAGCCATGCTACCTTGGACCACGGTTTCAAGTGAGGGTATGCACCCAGTGGGACCTGAAACCAAACCACCTGCTGCACTCCCCCTCTCCCCTCGCGGACTCCCAGCCTTCTCCGTTTACCAAACATCAGTTTCTAGGAACACTCAGCCTCCGCCGCTATTTGCCATTTGGCACGGAAGGGGTGTGTTCGACTGCATGTGTGTTTTGTGTGTTGCGTGTGCAACTGACCATCTGTCCTTTCGGGAGGTTTTTATGTGTATAAATGCGTGTGAGAGCATGTTATGAGGGGTGAAGAGACAAGCAGCTGAGGTCTAATGAGCTATAATGAACTCTAATAGTGGAAAACTCATCTAGGAGCCATGACCTTGGCATTATGACTGATATTCACTACCATAACACATCTAAAAACAGCCTGGGAAACAAGCTAAAGCACGCCATCACCTCACATGGTGGTAAGTCGTTGTCCATATTTCATGGGAAGTGTTGAATTACTTCAGGGTTAGCAGCGATTACAGATTTGCAGTAAATCCACAAATTGGACTTAAGAGGCCTGTTCTGATGCGAATACCACTGAAATAGGTGGATTTATGGGAATAACAGAGACAAGGAAACATGGAAATGATGTTAATGTTGACACTTTAGAAGGTGTCTTGCTCATAATATTCCAAATGTCTTTTGGTGGTGCTTTTACCAAAAAACGTTTTACTTTACAGCAACTTGGTGTGGGTGGCCACTGTAGGAAATCATTTCTTAGGAGTCGTCACTGTGATTTTTGGCTCCACGTTCATGTAATTAGGAAATACTTAATAGATTAATGAATAGAGGATTTGGAAACACTTTAAAAATGATGTAGCTTTATGTTATTGAAGCTAAAGTTTAATCAGCAATACTCTTATAACAAATTTATGTCAGATCATGATTTCTTGGATAACAAAGACATTTTTGAATAATGTCAACTTTATATTCAAAGTGTCATGATTTACCAAATGACACTTGGTGTTTGCCGCATAAATATTCATGAAGACTTACTCATGTTCATGACAGGTGTTATGTCATGTTTATGACGGTGTTATGACAGTCTTATTCACAACCCGTCAAATAAAGTGTAACCAAGGATTTATTGCAATGCAACAGGGAGCAGGTCTGCGCAGTAATTGTGGATATTGTCGCCATTGATCATCCACCATGATTGTCTTTGGGTCTTTTCGGGTCTTTGGGCTTTTTTAATCTGAAATTCTGGACTTCCACTCCGTTTGCTATGTTCTGGAATATTAAAAAGAATGTGGTGGTGCAAGGGTGAAAGCACGAGAGGCCTTGGTCCTGGATGCAGATGTCACAGGTTTGATTCCTGGCCTGATGGCCTTTGCCCCTTTCTCATTACCCATTTCCTGTCTAATACAGCCTGAGAGAATGTAGCCTGGCACTGCTTAAGCCGTGCTAGAATCTTCTTTATGAGATGTGAATGTTGAAGTCATCACCATCTGGTGGCAAAAAAAGATATCACATCAATTTTTTGAGTGATTTTCATGAAAATAAGAAGGTCTTTCTCAGTGGAAATATCCAAAACTCATCTCAGCTTTTACACTAAGAAATGTTCAAAATAATTTTAGACTTTTTCAACCATAACTCAACATTTCATTAAGATTGTTTGCCACACCAAACCCGGCAACGTATGACGAAGCAACTTAAATCTTCTAAGATTCCTGTGAAAATTGCCGAAGGATACACCATGCGAGCTGTTTCCTTCTAATCATCTCGCTCTCATCTTGTGTTTCGTGCTACTGTCCATCCTTGTTACCACGTTTCTCTGTTTCGGCTCGCGGGTAGCGGGACGTTGAGCTGGAAGGCCATCTGGACCGCAGCTGATTTCCCGAGTGCGAGGTACACACTCAGACACACACTCCACCTTAATCACCTTTGAGTCCATATACTGTCGAAGCTGACAAGGTTATGCCTTTTATGGGGCGGCTAACACAAACAATTCACAGGCCATAAGTCCTTGTCTCAGTGTTTTCGTATGACCATAAATCACAGCCTAAAGCACCCTGGGGACCTCATTCAGCTATTCATTTAACAAGAAAAAAAAGAAGAAGACATATATATATATATATATATATATATATATATATATATATATATATATATATATTTCCCGTAACTTAATACCTCATTTTTTTGCATGATTATTCAAATTGTTTAGAGTTTAGATTGTTTTTTTGTATAAAATCTTAAGGTAGTCTTACTGTTCCAGGGTCAGTCACTTAGTTAAAGGAATCCCTGTCATTCCTAATTGAATACTGCTAGAGGCATAAGTACAGGTTTAATATCCTGCTGGGAGTTATTAAAGCTGTGAATGTGCGCCGTTCACTGCAGTGGTCGCATAACGGCCTAAATTCAGCCCCCTTCCCCCTTTTCTTACATGCATATGTGTACAAATATGGACCACGAGGATGTGACTCTGCTCCATGCTGTTTTATGGTTCGGTCAGAGGAGCCCAGGCATCAGACTCGGTGCTGAACAGGTCTTCCGAGAGCTCCCGGTGCTTCGGGTCAGATTACATTAGGTTTGACTGACGGTCGGTTGTTAGGAGGGCTCTCCTCGAGGTTTGAACGTGGGAAGCTAGCTGGGCGAGTGCTTGCATCAAAGAAGTCTTTGGAGCAGATCAGTCAGAGCTAACAGGAGGAATGCGGCTGCAGGATGAGAGTATGTTCATCACTTCCTGTTCGTGTGAAATGGGCCTCTGGCGAGCAGAGAGCTACTCCATCAGAACATTTACATCTATGTCGTGGTTCTGCCTCCTAGCAACAGTTTAACTGCTTATGTAAAAATAGTTATTGTCTGTCCAAACGTTAAACAATTCAAACTTATGTGTAAGGACATAGTCTACACTAAAGAATCTGAGTAGAATGAAGGGATTTTGCGACATTTATAACTAGGCAGAGATCATAGTTGTGATGTTGCAGGAGAAGCTTGTTAACAAAACAAGCTTCAATACATTTATCATGCATTGTGTCACTGCCCTTTTTATTTTTGCAATTTTGAACGACCAACAAACATCGAAATCTAAATCTAAATCATTCAACTTCTTTTTACCAAAATCTGGAAATATTGCTGTGTAGCAGTAAGTGCTTTTTTTCCCCTTGTCAATAACAATTTCTAAACATAGCAACAGATGACATGACAATGTATTTACCGAGTTCACTGATGTAAATATTTAGAGCTGATACTTGCTGATTGAGGCATGATGCTGCCACCACCATGTCAGGACGGCGTTTTCAGAGTGAATTTTAGTTTGCAGTGTCTCCTAAACGGCTGATAACTTGGTGGTTTTTTTTACTTTCTTTTTACCATTGTGTCATATGTGACTCTACATAATCCGCTGGGTGTCCTTAGATAGAAAACTTTTGAAGCTAATTAGAACTGAGCTTAAGGCTCTGTTTGATAACTGGGATTAATTGGAATGTGTGTGTGATTGAACGGAAAAGACTTTTTTGTTTGAGGTGATATTTGTTGTGATCTGCCGCTGTGGAAAGAAACTGAAATGAATTTTATGTGAATCAGTGTGCTTTGACTGTATAGATACAGAGACTGCATTTAAGTTTGATGGGGACAATGCACATTAATTAACATTTTGCACATTAATTAACATGTTAGGTAAGTTTGTGTCAGAATTAGGTCTACATTTTTTGTTTTTACCCGTTTCCCCTGACGCATAGCTGGGAAAACGATGGGATCAAGGAAGTCTTTGGATCAGATCAGTCAACTCAGGTGAATCTTCATAATTATGCACTATTTTGTGTTAATTTGTTGCATAAAATGCAGAAAGAAAAAAAAAACATTGATGTTTTTGGCTGTGACATTATTGCTTGCAAAAAAAAATAAAATAAAATAAAGAAATGCTAAGTGCAGATTTAGGTCAGTGAAGAAACAAAGAAGTAAATGTGAAATTAACTGTGAGGCTATAATCAGATGTTTTGTCTCTCCTTCTCTTTTTAGTTTTTATGGGTTTTTTTACAACGATCAGTCTCTTTTTTGCTCCGTATAACATGACAGACGGTGCCCTGCGTTCTCAGAATAATGTTCTGACGGAACATCTCAGGAGGCTCCTAAATATTTCCGTCTGGCTCTCTAAGTCTGCGTGTTTGACCCCCAACCAAAGATGCCTCAAGATTAATGTTTTGGAAAAACGGAGGAGGCAAAATCCATATGAAGCTTTTCAATGGGAGTTTGGGAGAAAAACAAGTTTCGAAACAACCTCCTTGTACTGTGACAGGTTTTGTCTTTTCTCTGGTGCTTGCCTGAGTGTCATTCTTCCAGAATTTGGCCCTCAGTGGTTTCTGTAGCAACACAGGGTCCAGACAGCCTGGGTGTGACCAACCTGTCATCCTGTTTCCCAGGCCTGCAGATCGGACCGTTCAAACTTCCCTTCTGCTCATTTTGGCCGCAGACCCTGATTGAGATCCGTACAAACAGCGTTCCCTCTGTGGATGCAGAGTGTTTGATCCCCACGCTTTGATCTAGGAGAGATTCTTCGGTGTCGTCTTTTTGACATACTGAAGACAAACCAGAGGTCCTCTGCCTCCTTAGATGTGACTGCAAACCCTAAAATAACCTCGGAGCTCAGTGTATCCTCTTACAAAGAGATAGTGTGGTGACTGAACCCACTGACTGGCACTTCAAAACAGTGCCTACTTTCTCTGTCAGGCAACACAGTCCTTCTGTAAATCTTGTTTTGCAAAGTGAAAGAATGATAATTGCATTCTATTTGTTTATTTTCTGACTTAGGCTTTAAAACCTGGAGTAGGATTGTCCCAAAGGTTGGAAGGTAGAGTCTGGACTTCAGGCTCCAGCTGGTATTATGGTTTTATTTGTATTTTCCTTCCACCTAGACCAGACAATTCAAGGTCTAAATTCTGATATTCTACTTTCCGTCAATAAGATTAATTTCAAATTCTTCAGGTTGCACAGGGACCTCACAGCCCGGGTCAAGGGAACCGACTGAATATCTGAAGCAGCAAAGCAGCGGCAGGCCGTCACACCACCAGCAGTGAGTTTGAATGTTGGTACGACGATCCACAGAATATTTTCACATTTTCAGTGTGGTGTTATGGCAGATGTGGGAAGGGGCTTTGGTTTTCTCCATACAGACATCAGTTTTGCCAAGTGAGAAAAGTTGTGGTGAAATTCGAGTGAAGAAATCTGAAGTGCTTTCAGACGTTGTCCAGGGTTACGTTTTTGCAAATAAGTGCGACACAAAACAATGTAGTGCAATTAATCACACTTTTTTTGTTTTGTTACAGACAAAATTTCTAAGTGGAACCTTTGCATTCGGATGTTTCTGGTATGGCTGTAAATGAGGCGCACAAGCTACATCCATAATCAAGGCCCTGTTCCAATTCTCCGGAGCGGTCTTTAGCTCCGCCCCCTTTCTGCTCTTGCCCACATTGCGGCTAATCCCTGATTGAAAGGGATTTTAGCGAAGTGTATTACCCACTGAATCTGTAGTGAAAAAAAAAATCGTCCTGCTTAGTCAGCATTTCTAAAACTGTATGAAAAAAAAAGTTACATGAATGATCAAAATACCTGGAAACACTTGAACACTTGAATGAATATTATAGCATCTGATGATTGAATAACCAAAGTTAAAGATTAGAAACAATAAGTACCTTAGTTGTTCAACTATCTACTCCATTCAATAATTTACCAGCTAAAAGGGGTTTTGAATTGAGAATTTTGCTTCATTGTGTATCACAACACACTCTGCACTTAACCTGATTACAATCTTTTGATCAATTCCCACCACAAAAAACATACACTTTTTGAACTAACTGTTGAAGATCGACATGGTTTATGGCTTAGGAAGTTATTTCTTCCAGTCTCTTTTGGAAGCAGACTGCCTGTCAGACAGAAAATTGGCAGATTGAGATCAGAACCTCGCCTCCACCCCATCTCCCCCGCGACCTGTCCGTCCTCACCGCCGGCATCCCTGGATCCATGGAGACGGGGCCGATTCTCTGACCATGAATCAGACCTTCAGTGCCTCTTCATCTAAATGACTTCCTCAGGTCAGAGGTCAATGTCCCATCACTCACTAAGCCGTGGCCGATCAGCCGGGATGGCTGTTTTCTTTTAAGGAATCTCCAAGTGCTTTGAGATTTCCTGTTTTCTTCACTGCATTCGGTGCCTGTTTGGTTGCCTCAGAGCAATAAAACTGTAGTACACTTTATGTTGTCTTCACTTCAAGTTTAACAGTCTTTTTTGTAATCCTACTGGCCAATATTATGGGTTTAAAGTACACCACTGAGTCAAATTCAAACCTCTTCCCCGAATTTCTTTGCGTTCGGTTTTATTTTTCCAGTATGACTCACCATCGTGTTTCCTCTCATGAATTAACCCAAGGCGCGCTAGGCTGCGATCTAAAGACTCCCGATGACACATTTGTGTCAGGAAGCCGCTGTGGTTGCCGAATACTGTTCAGAAACACAAAAGAATGGCAGAGGGCAATATTTACATCAACAGCAACGCTCAGGGGCCACAACAATGCGGGCGTCAACAAAGCAACGCAGCGGCATCAATGTCTAAATCCCTAATTGATTCGTCCCCACAGACTCCGGCTGGTGGGGCGAGAAGAAAGAGCGAGTGATTGTGGTTTTGTTTTATTTTTATTTATTTTTTTTTTTTATCAGCTCCACAAACATGGTGGCGCTAACAAAGTATCCTTTCTGTGCCATTTCCTTCCACCCTGATTGGACTAATTGGGACCTGTTGACAGCGAGTCCCATCCGCGCAGGAACAAGCCAATCAAATCTCAGCGTCTGTCATCCCTGGCACACGGAGCTTCCCTCCCCCTCCCTCCACACAGGCCTTTGTCTCGATGACCCAGCTGACCCGCAGCATTTTTTAATATGGAAAGCCTGATTAAGTCTCTCAAAACAGGACATGAAGCATTCTGCTGGAGAGCTTTTGGTCCAACGGATAAAAGCTGCTTTATGACATTTACAATCTTTCTAAGGGCAAACATAAATAGCACACATTGTCACCTTCTTAACATAATGAAACAAGTCACTTTTTGACAAAGGTTGAATCAGGCAAAAATAAAAAATAAAAACAACAAAAACAAACACTTCTGGCAAAAAACGACATTTTGGAATGCGACATCATGTGGACAAAAGAAAATGTCTCATGATATAAACTCGTCAAAAAAGAAGTTTTATTTCTGACTCCAATTACCTTGATTTTTTTTTTCCTGTTCCTGCTGTTTGCCCCAGAAAATGTTGGATGAACTTTTATTTTATTTGTTTTCACCAAAAGAGAAAAAAAAAAAGAAGTTGAAAAGACATCTGCATAAAATAAATAAACTTTAAATATCTATCTGAGCACAAAACAAAAGATGTCAGTGGACATCCATCGCATGAACAATAGATGTTCATGCGATGGAACAAATCTTATGATATTAAAATGACGCTGATGCCACTGTTTGAAATAAAGTGTGTTGTGAATCGGTCTCTAGTCACTGACCATTTACAACTCTTTGGACAACATAAGTCTTTAAAATATCAAATGTAACCGTGATTTTGTATGACATAAAAATTTAAGTAAATATCTTTTTAAGCAAATACTGCATTCATATTTACCTCGTGCTTCTTTTCCATGGAGTTTTAAGATGGGGTGGAGTGGGGTTTTAAATTCACATGAAAGAAACCTTTGACCAGCAGCAATGAATGACCTTGTGTCATCACAACTTTGAAAAAAAAAAATAATAATTTGAAGAATTTTCTTAATTTAGCAAAAGTCTTCTGGTAATCGAACTGTAAACATTTATGGACAAACAATTTGTCCATAAAATCGGGCATCAGACTGTTGCTTTACTAAAGGACAACAGACAATTTAAAAAACTTTTTGGGTCATTAGCTGTTTTGGTAACACTTTATTTGATGGGTTGTGAACATGTCATAAACATGACATAACACCTGTCATGAACATGAGTAAGTCTTCATGAATATTTACGACGACTGTTATCATAAAATGTCATTCGGTAAATCATGACACTTTTAATACAAAGCTGACATTATTGAAAATGTCTATGTTATGCCAACTTGACATTGACCAAGAAATCATTATCTGATATAAATTTGTTACAAAAGTAATACTGATTAAACTTTAGCTTTAATAACATAAAGCTACGTCATTTTTAAAGTTTAACCAAATGACACAACCCGTCAAATAAAGTGTTACCATTGTTTTCTATTTTGTTGTTTTTTTGAATTGTGGCAAACAGAGTCATTTCAAGGGGCTCACCTTGGACACCCGTAACATAAAATAGCAACCAAGTAAATAAATGCAAGAGTCTCATTGTGAAAAAAGACGAACTGGACGATACTAACTTGGGTATGAATGCCTATAGTGTAGAGTTTCCTGTGGGGGTAAACTGGAGGCAGTTGAAGTGCACCACAGGGGAAACAGATACATCCTAAATGGTTTCGTGTTTTGTTTCCTCTGCTTTAAAGATGTCCAAAGTGTCAGGATGCAACAGCACCTTTTGCTCCGGCAGTTAGCCGAGACAAATGACCAGAGGAGGAGAGGGACCTGAGCAGCTGAGAAAAAGCTCTCAGCTCCTTCCAGAATCTCTCACAGCAACTTATCCTTCAGCGCCATTACGAACCACTCATAGCTTGGCCAGCACCTGTCTTTGGCGGGCCAGGACACCCCGCCTCCCTCTATTCACCCGAGACCCCTCCTCCATCACCTTCGTCCTTTGGAGTGGCGGTGGGGCCCTGGTGATCCTCATCCATCCTAAACGCTCTGCGGAGAAAAGGCAAGTCGTGATGAGAGAGGGAGAAGGACAGGAGTTTGCGCCCGTGTCCCCTTTGTGCTTTTAGCCGTCAGCCCTCTCGTCTGCCACGGTCATGTCCGCACAATGGCAGCCCTAACAGGAGCTGTCAGCGGACAACGCTACGCCGACGCTACGGGGGCTGGATCACCTTAGCTCTGTGTTTGTGCGGCACTGAAAGGCCGCTGGCTACAGCTCAAGCGTGTTTTGTGTTGTTTTCTAAGGAGGTGTGTGGGGCCTTTTAGCCCTGCGTTTACCCACACTAAACACTAAAGAAGAGGCAAGAGCGTCAGATCACTAGAGGAACGGAAAGGCCTTGAAGGGGCAGTATTATGTGAAGTCAGCTTTTTTTGAGGTTTCCGTCACGATGTTACATCCTCATCAAAAACATACCTGGAGTGTTGCTCTGATTATTTTAGGGATGTTTGAGAAATCCTTTTATCTCCCATGACAACTTTTCAGCTGTGCAAAAACATTTTGGGGAAACTTTGATTTTCCATCTCCCAGAGCAGTGACTCCCCCGACTCAGCTCCTTCAAACTAGCCAGTAGCAATTAGCAAACACCTGGTGGAACTGTGCATCTGCTGAGCTATTCTGACTCTCAGAGAAACGCTGGTAAAAATGTTCTTCAAGGGATATTAGAGGAGCCTTGTTCTGATGACTTCCTGACGGCACAATGAGGGAAAGGGCTGGAATTTCTGCCTGTATATTTTAGGATCCCTTTTAAAATTCTTATGTTTGTTTTTAAATCACTACATAATCTTGCCCCAGTTTACCTCACTGAGCTTCTTCACCCTTACATACCTTATCGGTCTCTCAGGTCTGCAGATCAGTTGCTCCTGGAGGAACCGAGATCTAGAAGGAAGCTCAGAGGGGACAGGGCTTTCTCTGTCGTGGGTCCTAAGTTATGGAATGACCAGCCTTTGCAGGTTAGAGAGGCCCCTTCACTGTCCACTTTTAACCTCGTCTTAAAACACATCTGTTTTACTTGGCTTGCAACTCCAGCGAGATCTAGTTTTACATTGTATGTTTGTTTGTTTTAAACTGTAAGAGTTTTTATTTGTTTTCATTGTGTACAGCACTTTGTATCAGCTGTGGTTGTCTTAAAGTGCTTTATAAATAAAGTATGGTATGGTATAGTAACCAATTTCAAGTCGTGCAATTATGCAATTATAAATATGCACAAAACGTTGTTGATATTCTGCTAATGTCAAGAAAACAAAATTTCGCAGTATCCATTTCATAAACACAGCTAAAATCGCACGTGAATACATTTGTTCACGTTAGAAGTTGTTAAAAGCATGCCACGCCATCATCCTGATGTCACTTCCTGTCATCTTCTTTGTCTCTTCCATCAGTAGTAACATCTGATTATTGATCACAACACGTAGGATGTGAAAAAAAAGTGTTTCAGGGCGCTTCCTTAAATTATGCTAATTTTGATAAAACCGAAAATTAACCTACTTTAACTTTCGTTTAAAACAACAACAACAACAAAAAACCCAGTTTTTCAATTGATGTATTTTCATTAATCGAAAGTGTTTTCATAATTCCAGTTTTAAAGTCCATAGAAACACAGCTGTAGTTCGTTGATTGTTCTATAAAATGTCACCTGGAAAGTGCCTGGAAATATCTACATTGTTTTAAATATAGATATGTTTAAAACAACAAATGCGTTGTAAAAAAGATGTAAAAAAGATGTCCAGTAGAGGCCTCCACTTTGCTCCTGAAGTTGGATCAATATCGTGAGGTGACGACATGTCGCTTTGCCCTGGCGGAGCAGAGCGTCTCTGAATGGCGGCGCTGAGAGACGGCAGCAGGTGAATTGTCCCGACAGCAGATACAGTGTCTCAACGTGCTGCTTTTAAGTGTGCGGTTAGGACTCAGTGTGTCCCTACATGCGGAGCTCTGTTTGGCCACCGCCTGTGAAAAGCGATACTTGTCGCCATCCTCATTGTGTGTTTGCTTTCGAGACTCTGCTTATGTGTTTATGAGTTATTGCCGAGTACACAGAGCCACGAGCCAGCTGCAGACTTTATTTGATGGATACATGTAATTAATTCACAAAGGCCCTTAAGAGCTTTAGGCTCCGGATACAAAGGAGGCGGGCCTCTGCGACGGGTTCAGCTTGAATCGCCTCATGATTTCATTTGTTGGGAACCAATATTTAGGCAGGTGTCTCAGCTGAAAGGGATCAGGAATGCATATAGACACACACCTGAGGGAAAAGACAACACCGCTGTTTGGAGTATCCTGAGCCGACGGCTTTGGGTTTCACTGATGCAGTCTTTGACAAAACTGCTCATCTATTTCTACTCATTTTATTATATTATACTCCGAAATTTGAAGGAGCGCTGAACGCTGTGTCTCCACATTTGGTTCTGGATCCGGGGCAGACCAGAACCGGAACCAGAAGACCTGAGCGGTCCGGAAGCCTGTTGCGACAGCAGATCTTTACTGTATTTTGGTGCTTAGACATTCAGTGATTTGTAGACCAGCAGAAGTATTTTAAAGAGGGCAATTGTGAAATGAAACTACAATAACACAGTAATTTTTTTTCTTGTCGCAGAGAAGTGAGTGAAAGATGGCGGCACACATTGGCATGAACCTATATTCCCTCTAATGTCTTTAACGATTCCCTTCAAAATTCACCTACTTAGAAAATATCCAGTTACTCCTTTGAAGGTTCCCAGTGTTTTTTAGAGAACATAAGTAAATAAACAGCATTGTAAAGACCAAAGAGCACAGCAGATGGCTAAGGGAGAAAGGCTTGTACACCAGTGTAACCCACAAGGACACGATTACTTGACTAGACAGCAAGGTTGTGTAAGAACACTAGTCAGAGAAGCAGCTAAGTGGTCAAAGGTAAACCAGGAGGAACTGCAGAGATCTACAGCTCAGATGTGAGAATCTGTCAACGTTAAAACTATTAGTCATGTTCACCAGAAACACAAGCACAAGCTTTATAGAGGAGAGACAAGACAAAGGCTCCCGTTCAGGAAACGGCAGCATAACACCTGGTCGCAGTTTGCCACAAGCCAAGTAGGAAGACAATCCTCTGTACAGATGAATCCAGAGTTTTGACCTACATGTAACGCACTATGTACTATACTTTGCCTTGAACACAGCAGCATGTGAAGTTTTGTTTCTGTTTTTCTTCTGTTTCGTTTTGCTACTTAAGAAGGGGCCTGGAAGCTGGTTAGAGTTGATGGATGGAGATAAATACATGACGAACCTGGAAGAAAACACAGAGGGTGTAAAAGACTTGTAACTGAGACAGAGGTTCTGACTGAAGTACTTTATATTTATCACGGACTGGCCCAGTTAAGGTCTTAAATCCACTTGAGACACCGTGGCACTGCTTGAAAGTCAATGTTTACACAGCGCCCAGTTCAGCCCAAGGATGCTGGACTGACATTTTCATGAAGAAAAGGCAACATTTTTAGTCTGTATAAATGAAAAGCTGGTCAAGAAATACCCAAAACACTTACGGCTGTAATTGCAGCAAAAAGTGGTTCTATAATTTTCAGATTTTACCTGTAAAAAGAAATGTGTTCCATTACTTTCAGCTAATATTGTAAAAATATTCTTCTTATTATTATTTTTTTTGTCTAATAGCAGAGAAATAAGAAAACAGGGTTTTCAATTCAGATGAGGTTTTGTTGCTAGGTGACCATTAGATGGCAGTAATACATAACTGAGCAGCTCCATCCACGGCCATCGGGCCTCTATTTTCTGTGCTTTCTTGGAAATACAAAACAAAACAAAACAAATAAACAAAAAAAAAACGGTTTTGGATGAAAATTTGTAATTTAAACAAAGAATGAGTCAGCATAATTTAGATGCGATGGTCAAGCTGTCAGTTCCTGCAAATCAGAAATAAGGAAAAGAAGAAGAGTTTGTTGGCCCAGTGCAAGTAATGTAAAAGTATATTTTTTTTCAGTGCATCACTCAAAACCTGCAAACGCAGAATGCAAAGTGTCCAGTGTCGGAAAATGACTTACCTCACAACATTTTCTAGGTGGTTCATTGTGGAGAGGAAACGCAGCAGCAGAGAAAACCTGAAAAAGCTTTTCGCGGTTTGTCAACACGCACATTGACTCGCACGTCCGATTCCAAACAAAGAGTAGCGACTAAGCAGAAGTACATCTGACGGAGTAAAGAACTGCAGTAGCTGAGTGCTGGAGCTTTATTGTGGTCCAGATCAATTTTTTTTATTATTATTAAGATATTAGGGGCATAGCAGACGTATAAATCCAATAACAGATGATAAACAAAGTCTTTCATGTTTAACTGTCTTCAAATGGCTACCAAGGGCACATTTAAGGGTTTGAGACGCCATTTTCCCAGTTGGAAAAAAAAAACATGGAATGATGTTGCGTTTCCTCAGAATGACCATTTATGCCAAAGTTAATGCTGACAACTTGTCCAGGAAGTCACAAATGAACCCTGAAAGGCGCTAATTGATGTAATAATCGGTTGTCAGAAAGAAGAAAGAGGGAAAATGGTGGATCACCAGTTTGTGACCTGAAGTTTTCTACACCAAGACAATAGCCCTGAAATAAACCAGGAAGTCCAGTCTGAGCCAGTTAGATGCTGCAGCATTACTGTTTTCTTGAACTCAACAGATATTTTTGCTCCAACAGGACTGTCTGCACTTCTGCCTCCTGTTTTTGATGACGTACCAGACTCAAGAGACACACAACTCACTACTGAACACTTTCACATTGAGGAGTCTGCTGAAGTGCTAGGCTAACATTAGCATGTTCATACTCCATTTTCATATGACTTGTTATTTATTCCTCCCCCTTTATCTTCCATTTTATTTGTCTCTTGGAATCCATCTAATTGTGTTTTTTTCCACAAATACAACCCTGGGTTTCTTCTTCTCTTGTCTTTACACTTCTTTCTCTGTCTCCTGTTCCGTTGCCAATCAACTTCGGCTACTCTGTCATGACATAAAAATGCGCACCTTTGGATTCTGATTGTTATTTCAGCCAGAGCGAAAACACAAATTTTGTGTATTTCAATGGCAAGACGGCCTTGTCGCAGTTTGAGAAATGTTCTCTGGCTTCCAAAAAGGCCGGTGTGATCATGCGCCACTGAGTTCAGACAGTGAAGTCATGCTGATGTTACCCTTGCAATGCCGATGTACGGCTGCCAAACTTGGTCTCTGTCACACCCACATACACCTGGACTGGACCCAGCTCTGCCTTTTCCAAATCAACCTGTTTATCCACTGTCATAGTTAGCAGTAAAACTCACTCTGCGCTGCAGTCCTCTGACACACGCGGGTTCACAAAGACAGATGAAGACCATGCTATTACAGAAAATTCACACTGGTTAATTGAAATGAAAAGATAAAATGGTGGTTTTAGATGGCAAGCTTCCAGTCAGTCTCAAGACAAGTAGGCTAAATATCAGAACGGATGAGAGAGACGTGCCGTCGTGACCGACTGACACCCTCTGCCCTTTAGTGAAGAAGAAAAGCCCCACTTTGCTTTCTGAAAGCTGAAGGCTGCCAAGTACAGCACTTCTCCAAATGAACACGACTCTGAGCCCGAAACCTTCAGCTAAGTGCAGGAGCGGCATTAAGGGTCACGTCAAAACAGCTTACAGCCACGCAGCTCACTCCAGACGGAACGGGTTCCTGTTCGCAAAGTCGTTCGAAGTGACAGCACTCCGAGCTGCTCTCCTGACAGCCCTGCGCGGTGGAGAGCGGGGAGGCTGGCGCTCGGGTTAACGCTAGGAAACATGGTTCACTCTGTTGTTAACTTTGGCAGCCTTTGGCCCGGGTCTTGAAGGCAGTGTTCCTGTGAGGGAATAACTCAGCACATGTCGCTGCCAAACCTTATTGAGCCAGCTCAGCAGGCTGACCGTAGGGGAGTGATGGCTCTGGTTTTATTCTGGTGAAACTGTTTACTTGGATAGTCCACGGTTAAGTCTCCCAGTGAGATTAGAAAAACAGTTGCTCACCACATCCTCAAGTGCGGCACAGATGCTTATGGCTAACAAAGGAAAAATATAATCATCGTTGTCCTTGGTGCTTGGGTTGTTGAATGCAAGTCTCCCGTGTGTTTACGCCAAACTACAGGGTGTTTGCTAAAGAAATGCCCTGAGACACAGAACAGAGGAACCTGTCAGGGAGAGAGGGAATTTTTTTAACGACAGACTTTTCACTTAATGTGCAAAATGAGGAAGTCAGCCGAGATGTGAGACCTAAATGGACTTAGATGTGTGATCTGAAACGGCAGAAAGCATGTCTTTTCTTGTAAGGTGAATTTGGCGCTTGTTTAATCCCTCTGAACAAGAATCAAATGGTCCAGTAGCAAAGACCAAATAAACAGAAGTTGAAATATTAAACTGAAACACTACTTACTCTTATGGGGGTGTAAGGAAGTCCAAAACTCACAAGATGAGACACGATGAGCTCACGAGAACGGGACGGGAAGAGATTTCAATATTGTTTGTGAGAAAACTTCAAAGATCAAATTTATGTTTCACTCAACAAACTAATCAGTCTTTATCTGATTTCTTTTTATCTTTTCAGAGTTTAGAACAGTGCTTCAACTATGTTCTGCAACAAGTATAACATTTTTTCAGTGTTACAGTGTTGGTGTTTGCTAAACAGCTCAGCATACCCATAGACATCCATGCACTGGTTGTTATAGCGACACTTTTAGCCTCTTTCTGCAACTTGCAGTGCTTACACATTGCTTGTCACTCTGTCGCCACTCACAGCTCCTGCGGGAAACCTAAAATGTTGCCAAACAAGCAACGCAATGCTCACAAGACGACAATCACCTCAACGAGAAACATTGTGATTCCTTAATATCACAACGAGATCTCGCTGCACCCCTCATTGTTTATCATTACTGAGGTTTGAATGAGTAAGTCAAAAGTTTCACAAATCACTCCCAAAACTTCCAGGTTCCAAAAGTTTGGTCGAGAAGCCAAAAAGCATCTTAGGGGCTGGCTGGTAGCTTGCATAACTTCAAATATAATCCTAAAGGTGTTTTATGTTACCACTGCACTATGAGAGCAAAGCGATGCACAACAATAAATTACATTCCTGAAATAAATGTATTTTGTTCATTAGTTCAATTATTTGTTAACTAGCCACTTGCATCCCAGCATTAATCAGGTCAGTGCTGTGAGAGCTGAGCTGCTCAGAAATATTCAGAGAAGTTTTATCTGTGAGGATCCTGTGTGTTTGACATTTGACCTGCTTGGCTGCTTGTAATGTTGCTAAACAAGGTGTTGACACCTCACCCACGAGCGGCTCGACTTCTGCTGAATGACTGAACCGGGAAACAAAGGTTCACCTGACAAATAAGTTTTGGCCTCGACACTGCTAGTATATGTGAAGTAAAAAAAAAAGAAAAAAGATCTAATAACACACTCTGCTGAGAAAGAGACAAATTGTCCTGGCAAGCTAAATAAACAGAAGATTAATCTGTGTTCTTACGAGAGCTGAAAAAGTCAGTCATGGATGAAATCGAGGCTTTTGAGAGGTAGTTGCTCAAGATGCAGCGCCGATATGGAGAACCCGAGAACCTGACTGAAATATGAAGAGACCAAAACAAAGATCTGGGGAGTTACATAAGGCAACGGTTTTAAGCCAGGGCCAGTGTCTGAGCAGCTCAGTGTGATCCTGTTTCTGCTTTGTGAGCTGATGGTGAAGTGGTTGAAAGATTTAAAAAAAAAAAAAAAACAGTCCACATTGTAGTAGGAAGTGCTGATCAGATAATTTCATCTACCTCCGATCTGGTCCCTGTTTCAGCGGAGCTGGGCGGGACCGGTTCAGCAGCCCGCTCGTCTTATCACACAAAGCTTGATTCTGTCAGCACGGCACGCGTTGAGGCCGTGTCAAAACGCTGACACCGTCCAGACACCTGCAGACTGAAAGGGAGTGAGCTGGTAGCTGCCTGTGAGCGTCCTGAGTGTTAGGAGACAGTCTGCTGGGAGGAAAGAATGCTGTCTGAGTTACTGAATGGGGACTTTTCAGACGCGCAAAGGGTTATGACAAGTCACCAAAGTATTCATAACGCTTTCACCTTTTTTTTCGTTTTGTCAAATTCTGGCTACAGACCGCAATGTACTTCAGTGGGATTTTATGATCAACGTCACATGATGCATTATTGTAAAGTGAAAGTCGAGTAAGACGTGGTTTTGAAAATGTTGTGCTGCAATGAATCTGAAAAGTGTGGCATGCATTTGCAAAAGCTTGCCACTGACCTGTTACCTTGTGTCCACAACCAAAAACCCAACTAATAGTGAAATAACAACAACAAAAAAGATTATTATCAGATCGCCAGTCTTTATTGTTAGGTACTTTTCAATCAACAAAAATATTGAGGTGAATGTGAACCGACGTCTCTACAAAATATGCAGCTCCTAAAAACAATGTAATTTCCTGTAATTTGAGATGCAAATTTGATTTTAAAATCCAAAATCTGAATTTGTCATCCAAATTCAAAGGTGACGTTTCATGGTGTTCTTTAATGTTTCTGCTTTGCTCATGTTGGCTTTTTTCCATGGTGTCATTACTAAATGTCCAAATATAAAATAAAATCTCTAATCAAATGGAAAGATGTAAGAATAGAAGCATACTTTTTAAAAATATGCAATAGTTAGAAAAACCTTTTATAGCCCTTCTGATAACCTGTTGCCTAAGTTTTAAAAGATTACGAGGAAATCTGATTTCCTTGTGAACAACTTATCAGTGAGGTGCAGTAAAATAATAAATTACGACATGAATTCAAACAATTAATTAAGCGTAAAACACCAATTAGCTGCGTTTCCATGACAAATGTGCACAGAATTATGTCAATATTCAGCTAATGTTGCAAAAATGCAACTTCACAATTGCCGTGTTTATAAGAAACAATAACAATCACACATAAATAATTTCTTTCACACAATAAGTCATTGAGACACGAGCACCATAATCTTCCACCTACTTCCTGTCGTCTTCTTCTTAGTCATTTCCGCCAGTAGCAACATCCCGTTGTCGATCACGTGTCTCGTGTGATGCCAAAAAAGGATTTTCATTGCATTTTTGCGAGACAAACCAAAAAAAAAAAAACCCTCCTCATCTCAGTATCAAAACTTTCTATTGACACGTGACAGTTTTTTTTTTTTTTTTCAAAATTTAATGTTTCCCTTAAGCTAATTTATTTTCTAGATGGTAAATTGTAAAACGACATGGTCGATGGAAATGCGGCTAGTGAATGTGAACGAAGTTCCACGGTGTTGCCAATAAATACCGTACATCCTCCTTAGCACACACATCGCCCAGTACACACAGCAAACATTTGCTCTTTGGGTTGTTCCACGAGTTCCACGTATGGGAGCCCATGAAAAGCTGAATTCCTCCACACACTGCGCCCTCCCCACCTGGTCACTTGCAATAAGCATATACGAGGAAGTGATTTTTCAGGTGTTCGTCGGAGGGACCTCTGCCCGCTCCCTGATGTTGGAGCAGATGGCCCCGGGGCAGCAGCAGCGGCAGCAGCAGACATGGACATGCATCTTCATTGTTGGAGCGCTGTACAGTATCTGTTACAGCTCATTTTGGGAACATTTGATGTGATGGAGTACATGACAGCTGAGAGAAACCAGCGTACCAGAGTACTTGTTTCAGTATCGGGTTACTTATTCCTTTGTCACACCGAGCAAGGCCACTGCAGGGCGTGTTTTAAATCAGCCGCACTGTCCTGCCAATACTCGCCGGAGAGATCCTCAGCAGGTCACGACGTTCTGCATCCTAATACGGCCGAGTTTTGTTCAACAGAAATCAAACAAGATCGTTTATTCATGTTACCAACATCTGCTGCGGAGACAACAATCCTTTTTTTTTTTTTTTTTTTTTTCCCCCCTTCTGACCACGTGGCAATAATTTGCTCCAGAAAAATCCTGCTGCCACGCAAAAAAAGAAAGAAAGGAAGAAAAAAAAAAAGCCACATTTCATCTCTGCGTGATGATTCTCTTTCTATGCATGTTTCAGGATTCACTAATGGTTCTTTTTTTGGTTAAGACCGTTTACGCACTGTCCAAAACACGATCGGCATCGCAGCCGATTCCTCCGTTTCAATGCGGGTTCGGACGACGGCCAGATGTCAGTGTGTGTTTGTGGCTTTTCTGCACAGTGTGAAAAGTGTTACATTCAGTTTTCAAATTGTCTATAAAGGAGGAAAAGTTGTTGACAGGAAAATGAATTTCAACTTCAAAAAGTCCTGGGTTGCATTTGAAGTGGAAGGAGGAAATCCATTTAAAATGGTTCAGACAAGCCATCATGAGTTTTATGACATTTCTTTGGTGTGGTCTGAGAAAGTATTGAAATAAAAACCGAAGTCCTCTGTGCGCGGCTAGATCTGGGGCTGAATATTTGGTTGAATTGGGATCAATACCATACAGCGTGTAGTTCATCACAGGTTTTGGTGCCAGAAAACCTTCAAACCCTTGCGATTGTTTTATTTATTTGTTCATTTTTAATAAATATCAAATGCTTTAAAGCTGTTTGTGCTTTTTTGGTGTCTTCATTTAGTGCAAATATAGAGGCTAAAGGCTAAAGATAATTGCTGGGCCACGAGGTCTCAAGACCGGAGCGGACTTCGCCTCTCCCTAACTCTAATCCCAAAACCCGTCACAGCTGTTTGCGCATTGTTATGTTTTTCTTCATAACGACTCTTAAGACTGGAAGTGTTTTACATAAACGTAACAGGAAGATCATCTGTAAATGATCCTCACCTTCTGTGTAAATAGCTGCTTAACGTAAAGGTTCAAAGGTTCGTTGAGAAGTGTTTGCATAACGCGTTAAGAGATTTTTTCAGGTTGGAGTTGTTTGAAGGCATTTTGATCTTGCTCTTGTTGTGGCCTCAGGGTCCACTGTCAAGACGCCAAAAGATTTATCTGCCACAAGTTGGGTGTTAACTGCTTATAACATTTCACATCAAAAATCCTGAGCTATCCCTTTAAAAGAGGCAGAGCTTCACATTATGCAATAATATGATTCCCACATCAAAAGCAGTGTTGCTTTGACTCTTTCATGCAGGTCTGAGAAATCTTTTGATCTCCCGCGCCAACCATTCAGCTGTGCAAAACACCTGGGTGGACATAGCTCCGCCTTTGAGAAGAAGCTCCTCCTCAGAGCTGCATTTTCTGAGCGTCCGCCTCATGGAGCAGCCCTCCCACCTCCGTCCCTCTGCGGCTCCTTCAGACTAGTCAGCAGCAATTAGCAAACACCAGCTGGAACAGCTCGTGTATTCAGTCCATTGTAGGTCTACTTCTCAGGGAAACGCTGGTAAAAATGCTGTTAAAGGATTAATAGAGGAGCCAATGTTGTCATGCGTGACAGAAAGAGCAAGAGTTTCTTAAAGAGACAGAGGCCCAATTTCAAGCTGTGAACATACAAAGTATTTTTTATTTTTGTTCTATTTAAAACAAACAACTTTTTTTTTATTGCAACTAAAGGCAAATATGCTACAAAATTAAACCGAGTGGATGGAAAACACTGGCCGACTGACGGCCCCGAGAGATGCGGCCAACAGAAATGAAGCGATGGCGCTCTGCCAGCGGGTGACAGTCGCAGAAGTTGGGTGGTCTGGCGTCTCTTCAAGAGGAGAAACGATCTGAAAGTAGGGAAACTGGCTCAGTGAAAAACCGTCTTGGTCTGCAAATGGTGCAAAGCTGCCTCTTCAGTCGGGGGTTTGCAACACAGCAGGCCTGTCTCTGCTGTCAGAGATGAATATTTGAGGCGCCGTCCGAAGTCATGCGTCGGAGGAAGCGAGCGGCGGCGCGGGCACACCGACGGCCCCCTCAACTTTGTGCGGCGCAATCAAAAGATTGACATTCTATTCCAGAGAGCAAACCGCAGGCTGCCTTCCACTTGTGACAACAGCTCCTGTTTACTCAGCAGCACACACAGGTGGAGAGCTACGTGAGAAGAGCTGCTCTTCTTTTCTTCGGCCTCTCCTTCCCCGCCAATCAATGGACCGGACTCGAGATGAATGCTCAACACACACAAAGACACACACGCAAACGTGCGCCAACTTTAGCAGCTGCTCTCAGAGGAAATACTCCCAATTAGTCATTGCTGAGGTCACATTTTGAACTGAAGAGAGATCACAAGGGAGGAGGGTTTGGGTGTCAACAACACAACATCTCACAAAGTATTTATGATCTCGTTTCTAGTGCAAGAATCTTAGTGCACTGGAAATTTGACTGAACTGTCTTACAAGTAGGCCTGTGTCAATAAGCAGGAAATCAATTAATTGTGTGAGAAATTAGCCAGTTCCTTTTTTTTTTTTTTGAAGAGCAATTTGAAGAGCAATTTTATTTACAACACTTTTTGTTGTTGTTTGTGTTGTTCTTTAATTATTTTGGATATTTGAAATGTTTTCCATCTTATTGATATTTGAGAAGGTGTGTTCTTGCTTTTTTGTGCCACTGCCATTATATTACTTAAAAACGGTCTCAATACAACATTATCATTATCACAATAACTTCTGGGACAATTTATCGCCCAGAAAATGTAAGTTGACAAAAAAAAATACTGTGACCCTCCTCTTCAAATACTTCAATCAGCACTGAGCTAGCAGAATGCGACCAAACTACAAAGTAAAAAAAAAAACAAAGTAAGAAACATATGAGGCTGATTCAGAACTTCCTCAAAAAGTACAAGAAACAGCAAAAAAATTGAATCAATAACCGATAAAAAGATGCAATGATATCGCCAGATGTCTTCTGGGTTCCTTGGTCTTTATGCAAATTAGCATAATTTTCCTTTTAAGACGGTTTAAAGAAACATTTTCTTCGGTGCAGACATCTGATGTCATACTTTTCAGTTATTCATTAGAAAAGCCTTCATTTTGCTTCCGAGTCCCAACACTTTTTTTTTTGTACATTTCCAGTGGTAATGTGCTGAAATGTGGCAAAGTTCAAGGGGTCTGGACACTGTTATTGCTCCCTTTCCAGTGACTGAAACACACAGCGTATCTGATGCACTGAAACAGACTAAATATGCTGTAACTTGAGGCCTCGTTTCCTCCGCAGGCTTCAGGTGGCCTGCTTACTGCGGCAAACAGGGAGGATAATGGAGGTCTGTTTGTGGACGGAGGGGTATCTGGACACAGTGATGGAGGGATGTTGTTGTTGAACCGAGATGAAGTCAGAGGGAAGTGGATCCGTCTATTAATGGCATAATGAGAGGCAGCAGCTGCATGCCACTGGGTCAGACAGGGCACAGATGTGAAGGAACCACCAGAGCTGAGGGTCTTTTGGGGGCGGGGGAGGGAGGGCGACTCTGTGCCACGATGTCGTCGACACATTCAAGTCTGAGCGCCGCCCGGCCCTGTGACGGCTGACGATGAAGATCATACCGTGGCCTCACCTGAGAAAACCGGGACAGCTCCGGAACCGCATGCTGCTCAACTTTGGCTGACCTGGAGAGACTCGGCGTGCCAAACTTTGCTCTGCTACAGGCTGCAGCACCAGCCATTCATGGGTAGGGTCTGTTTTCTAAGCTTCAGTAAAGTCTAGTGAGACTTTACTGATGTAGGGCACATTATTGAAAAGTCAACAGAATCACCACTTGGCGCCGTTTTGACATTTTTCCAACTGGAATATTATTTCCTGCTCGCAGATCTAAATATTGAGAAAGGATTCGTTGAAGCATTTCTCTTAATGCCAGAATGCTGCAAAATAAATGAATACATGACTGGTAATAAGATACATGACAAGAATGTGAGTCTTGTTACAATGTTGTTTTTCTTGGGATTGCAGTACATAGGTTTACATACACATATACATTATCTTACACAAAACCTGTCCGGGTTCTGGTCAGGATTACCAAACTCATTCTCATTTGCTAAATGTCAGATTAATTTGCAAGGATTTTGTGAAAAGATGTTTGTATTGCTTTCATCAGATTTGAAAACGCACATAATGCTCAGATCAAGTTGAGAAACGCTGCTGCCTTATGTGACATCACAAAATAATGAAACAAAGTCACGAAGAGAATTGGGGGAGGATTGGGAGAATGCATGGTTCTTGAACTAGGAGTGCTAAAAGCCAGACCTAGCTGGGTATTGCGCACCAACAGACGGGATTGGCTCATGGATTTGATGCCACTGTAAGAGCGAAGGTGATGCTTTTAACGTCCTCCAACAACAACATGCCAACCACCATTTACAAGACTGTAGGAGTCGGGAAGATGCAAATCGATCAGATTCAAGGTTGCAAATTGTAATAACTAGAAATACAGAGCGTTTTGGAGACACTGGCCACCCAAAGGCACAAAGGCAAAATGACATCAATGGACTCGGCTGGAACTGAATATAGACGTTAACCAGCCAGGGTAAGACTAGAGAGGCCAATGAAAGGCCAAAATACCATTTCTGGTAACATGTCTTATCAACTGGTGTATCTAAAATGGAAGCATTTAGCCACCATGACTGCTGTTACACTTGAAGAAAAAACTGTTGTGGGGCAAGAGCAACAGGTGCTCTTCTAAAAATAGAGGTAATTACAAGGGAAGAAAGTTAAAGACCCGGCTTAGACGTGTCTTCTTGACAGATAATAATCCTAAGAATACAGCTAAATTAGTTGTAAAATGGCTTTAGGTGAATATGATGTTGTAGAGTGGCCATGTCAAAGCCCGGTTCTTAGTTACACCAGTCCTGCCAGGAGGAATGGGTCAAAATCACAAACTACTGTTTGAAGAGTACAAAAATGTTTTTGTGTCATTGTGTCTAAAGGCTTTACTATCAGATAATAGAACAAAACTGGTCTCTAAAAAACCCAAAAATGTATTTCTTAAGATTATTATTGAAATCATTTGAGTGATTGTGTGGAACCATAAAAATGGAAAAATTTGGTCTGATTTGATGTCGAACAGTAAACAGGGTCTGTAAACACCAGGTTTCATCTGCAGATGGCATCGATTTCAGCGTGGAATCGGACTGGGACTCGGTGTCGGCTCCCCCCACCCCCTTTCCTGACTGCGACCTCCATGGATGTCGGCGTCTTCCCATTTATTAAACTTTGACAAATCACCTTTAAGCTCTGCCAGTGGTTACTTTGAGATTTAATAAAGACTACAAACGTCTTAGATTGTGATGATTACACTAAAGCAACTGTCAATGTTCTAACAATGTCACGAAATCTGCGAACACACGTTGCTTCTGCAGGAGCTGATTTGCATCGATGTACATGTTACGGTGACGACACACGTTTCACACACACAGACACACCAAAACAGCTACAGTCATTCCTGGAAGTGTTGACACATACAGGCATTTCAGTTGATTGTTTGGCTGACAGTCTTTGGGAAGTTGAGCCTTGTTCCTTCTGTTGTTACAGGCCCTGGCAATGTTTCTTTCCTTAAGACGATGACATCAAGCTTAGTCACTCAAGTGCTCCTGCTTTGTAATGCTTGTTCTCTTGTTCTCCAAACAGAAATAGAAGCTTTTCACTCTTACAGTCCTCAAACATAAATTAGTTTTCTGCTCCACCCCCTCTCGCCCCCCCCCCCGGCCCCCGCCGCCCCTCTACTCTTCCTGTAGTAGGTACTTTTTCTTCTACAGTCCTTCAGGAACACAGACCACATTGGATCCTCGCAGAGGCTCCGAGACACGCATTTTGATCCCTACAAATTTACAATAAGTTCAGGCTTTGCAGCTTATTCAGAGCCACTCATGAATGAGAAAAGCATTCTGATCCGCGGGGCTTTCATGTGGAGAAAATCACTCAGGTGCACCGTTGCTGCAAGCGCGGGCTGAGCAGTTGCGTGGAAACATTACAATTCACAGCGACGCAAGCCAGAAACACAAGGTCATCTTAAAGAAACCCGCAGAGTCCTGTTTGGGTCACTGAATACCTCTGTGTTTGCCCTCGGCCTACTGTGGGATTGACGCGCCGATCCTCGCCTCCTCCAGGGAGTTTTTTCCACTGTGACATGTGCGATGGGGAAACTTAAGCCTCGACACATCTTCCAAACAGGAATTTTCACTTCTCTTCTTTTTAATCCCGCAACCCCCGTCGTCTTAAAAAACACATCTGTGTTTGCGAGAGTGTGTGTGACAGGTCTAATACTTCTCCAAACAGCAAATCATTACAGCCCACTGCTCAGGTTAGCGCTGCCAACAATGAAGAGCAGGCAGCCAGCCAATCAGCATGAGGCTCGGCGATGACCTGACAAGCTTACTTGTGACCTCGACGGTGAATCGCACAAAGACTGTCGAATGTTTGCTGAGTGGAAATAGGAATGTGTCTGCATTGTTTCTGTTGGCTCATGACAAATGTTAAAGCTGCACACCACACTTATATTTGAAATCAGTCAAAGTCACCTTGGGAACAATTTGACACATCTAAAACATGCCATTGTCACGTTTTCTATTTGTTTTGCTATTTTGTTTAATCATTCAATGAAAATAGTTTTGACTCTTCGGAGACAAGCTTCCTGGTTTCTGGTGACATCACAGAAGGCATAAGGCAGAGGATTGGAGTTCATTTTTACATCTGCTTGTGCGTTTCTCAGTCATTTCTTTTTGGTGAGCAGTGACTCCAATTCATTCATTTTGCATAATCATTTGTATCGATTTTGAAATTAAAACTTTTAATGCAGTTAATGGTTTTGTTTTCTTTTGTTTTTTTGTTTTTTTTAACATACAAAGGTTCCGGTAGGGCTGCACAGTGGCGCAGTGGGTAGCGCTGTTGCCTTGCAGCAAGAAGGTCCTGGGTTCGATTCCCGGCCCGGGGTCTTTCTGCACGGAGTTTGCATGTTCTCCCTGTGCATGCGTGGGTTCTCTCCGGGTTCTCCGGCTTCCTCCCACAGTCCAAAAACATGACTGTCAGGTTAATTGGCCTTCCCAAATTCTCCTTAGGTGTGAGTGTGTGTGCGTGGTTGTTTGTCCTGTTTGTCTTTGTGTTGTCCTGCGACAGACTGGCGACCTGTCCAGGGTGTAGCCTGCCTCTCGCCCGGAACGCAGCTGGAGATAGGCACCAGCAACTCCCGACCCCGTTAGGGAGAAGGGTGACGGAAAATGGATGGATGGATGGATGGAGGTTCCGGTATTTACGTGTTTCTGGTACACCCAGGAATGTGATGCACAAGCCACATCCGCAAACAGCGATTGATGAGAAAGCTGCTTCCCGTTCACAAAAACAATCTGGTGAGATAGTAGAAAAAACTTTTTACATTGTACTATCAAATTCAATTGGAAAGTTGCAGAATTTATATTTAAACTTCATAAAAGTGCTAGTAATAGCAACTGCAAAGCTTGATTGTTCTCTCTTACGATGCCATTGACCAAAATCAGTCTAATGGATAAAAATACTTTCCATTTTGGTAAAATCCCCACAGCAGAAATCCGTATCGCATTACCCTGCTGTTTCTGTTGTCAGGGTACTATTAGTTTAAGGAAGGTGACAATTTATAGGACATGTGAACAAACATGTTAACATGTAATAAACACAGTTCACAACCATTCTTAAAGACCTACTTGATGCAAACAGACTCTCAGTAGACTGTACCGTTAAAAGAAGAGCTGCAAGGTGGCGTAGAGGAAATGACTTCTATCTTCACACACATCGATTCACTGGCAATCCGTCATGAGTTTCTTCACAATAACAAGTCCCTGTGCTGTACTTTTAGAATCCAATCAACAGCAAAGAAGAGCGTCACCGACCCCTTTTTCTTGCTACGCGCCATTGAAATCAAATCACCATGTGGGATTTTAGAAGCACGTTCTCCACCTGTTGCAGGAAGTGGAAATTGCAGAGCGACGTAAAAGCTGCCTTAAGGTTAGATGAATAACTGCTGACAGAAAAACACACTGTGCACCGAGATACGAAGCTGCACGTTAACACGTCGGATTGTCTGAGGCATGCACTTGCAGGCTAATGAGGAAATTGAAAACAAAAGAGGAATTTAGGGAGTTTGGTGTCAAACCCGGACGATTGGGGGTTTTGTACTCCTACAAGGCGTTTGACTAGTTGACCTTTGTTTCCTACAAATGGTTAAATCTGACACACACATTGAAATCCCAGCAAGAATTCCAATGTGCCAACACATTTGGTGTTGGCATGGAAATAAATACACGGCATAAGACCGCATTCTTCCAAAATGAATGTTTCCTTTTCATTGCTGATGTTGTGTGTCACACACTCGCCGAGGTCTTTTCAGCTGTTCCGTCGATTCTGCACAGATCAAGCAATTATAATGTTGGGAGAGGGCTTAGCGGCTTTCGGGTCAAAAACAACATTTCCCACAGTGCCTCAGAGACACTACCTGCAAAGAGGAATCCCGACCTGCCATTACAAAGGGCATTACATGAAGTCTCTGATTCCTTAAAGCAGGGTGGAGAGGCTTTCATGCGAGGCTTCTTAAAAAATCAAGCCATGCTGTCAGATGGGCTTAAGAGGCAGTTTAAGCACCTACATGCCTGCATTTGTATTTGGAAGACCAGAACCTGAACCAGCCATGCAGAGACATGGTTTTAAGTCAGACTTTGGTGTCAACATGACTCGAAATGAACTCCTGTTGTCTTTGGGGGATATTGAGACTTTTCATGCAGAAGGAGCGGAGGGGGGATCAGTCGGTAAAGACTTGGCGATCATACGAGTGTTAAACAGTATTTATGCAAACAAGACAGACGGCCCAGGGAACTGCACCGCACAAATCCAGGTACATTTATGAGCAGGGGGGCGGAGGGGGAACTGCCAACTGTGCCATAAAAACAGAGGAAGGGAGCGTGTAAAGACAGAGCCGAGGTGAAAATGAAAACACTGTTAACACCAACATCCCTCTCTTTTCTCTCTCTCTCTTTCACTTCTGGATAATTGCTGTTTTGTCTTGGCTGTGTCTGCTGTTATTTATTTGCACAGGAACTCAGACAGTTTCCCTGAGGGTAAGAGATGTTTTTAATTTTTTTTGTATGTTTTAGAGTATTTGTAAAGAAAAAGGAAAAAATAATAAAAACTCTACAGCACTAAACTACAACTGGAGAAAAGAAGTAATTCTCCCTTAAGTGTAACAAAGATCTAGGTATTGTAGAACTGCTTCTATTTCTTGCTGAAAAGTTGCTTCTTAGTCAGTTTTGTCTTATTGCAAGTATACTATATTTGCAAAATAAACTAGACCATAAAATATTGGGTAACATGTGATGTTTTTGCAGTAGGAAGTGTTGAAATAAAAATGATTATCATCCAGGAGGGCCCAGATGTCTATAGAAGGATATGAATATGTTTCCACAGGCCAGTTTATGAGGCCTGTGGAATACGTTGATTCAAAAAGCGGCGTGAAGTATTTACCTGAATGGGGACGACTGCAAATACAAGTTCAAATGTCTTCAAGATCTCGCTTCCTGTTCTGCTTCGTCCTTTTTTAAACTGGGTGACTGTGTAGGAAACCCAAGAGAGACAGAGAGCGAATGAGCAGCAGAGTTCAAAGGGAAGAGGAAGAGTTTTGGATTAGATCTGTCATCAATTAAAGCACCTAAAGATACATTTGAAATAGCTGTTGATATGGCAGCCTGAAACAACACCAGAAACCAGTGGAGCAATAAAGTGAAAAACGAGACGGTGTCTGCGGACTATTAGGACACGTGATTGCGTAATGTGATATGTTTTATAACAGCAGGAAAATTCAACTTCCAAACAATGTTACAATCCTCTCCATTCCTCCATCCCAGAGAATGAGCTGGAAGATGAATGAGACCAGTAATGGAGAATGTTTCGGAGGGGGGCGGTGGGGGGCTCTTCTGCGTTTCAGTCCCTGTGGTCCAGATATCAACTTCAGCTCCTACAAAGTGAGTGTACCATTGGGTTGTGTCTATTAGAGACTCCATTAAGCTGATGCGGGGGTATCGGAGGGGTTGTACGGGGGGGAAACGGGCGTCTCTGATACGCAGGGCCAGCAGTGTGCGACGGGACGACTACCTGGCGCTGGCTGTGTGTGAGGATGAACAGATGGAACGGACCGCTGCAGCCCGGATCACAGCGGCCCACAATGTGAAACATTTCGCTGTGAAATATTACATAAATGTGGGAGGAATCTGTGTTTGTACAATGCTGTGGAATGTGTCTGCATGAGTGAGAGAGCAACCACTGGACGCCCGAACGCATAGGAAGAGATTTGTGAGGATATATTTCAAAAAGAAACGCCTCGGGTTGATTTTTGAAATATCTGTGTGGCACTTAGATTGATGTACGCTGATCTCAGAGGAAGAGCAAACACCCGACATATAGCGGATCTTAAAGGGATAGTGCAGGATTTCTGAAGCGAGGGCTCTAGTCAAAGGTTAGACAAGCACATGATATGAATCTGAATATGATGAAGTTTGATAGTTTTCGTGACTCATTTCAGAGAAATAGTTACATAGATTTATTACACAAAGTGAAGTATTTCAATTTTCCTTTTCCGGATCATTTTTATTACGGTTTACAGAAAAATCTTAGTGCCTCAAAAAATATTACCTCGAATATTACACAAAGTTAATAAAAAACATTTTAAACACATTGGTGAACTTGTGGGCTGCACAGTGGCGCAGTGGGTAGCGCTGTTGCCTTGCAGCAAGAAGGTCCTGGGTTCGATTCCCGGCCCGGGGTCTTTCTGCATGGAGTTTGCATGTTCTCCCTGTGCATGCGTGGGTTCTCTCCGGGTTCTCCGGCTTCCTCCCACAGTCCAAAAACATGACTGTTTAATTGGCCTTCCCAAAATTCTCCCTAGGTGTGAGTGTGTGTGTGCGTGGTTGTTTGTCCTGTTTGTCTCTCTGTGTTGCCCTGTGACAGACTGGCGATCTGTCCAGGGTGAACCCCGCCTCTCGCCCGGAACGCAGCTGGAGATAGGCACCAGCAACTCCCGACCCCGTTAGGGAGAAGGGTGACGGAAGATGGATGGATGGTGAACTTGTAAAGTCAGATAATCCCTCAATGCAGTTTTGCTGAAAAATATTGAGAAATGGAGTAATTTCATCATTTGTTTAACAAACATTTTACATTTTATCACTTGTGCCACATTTATTTAAAAGCCCTTCTAGTGTCTTATATGTTTGCAGTGAGAACATTTCATAGATGCAGAAAGTAACTTTTACCTGTTCCTCTTTGGATCATCTCTTTAAATAATTCAGCAAATTTTAAAAAAAGCATTTTATGTCTGTTGCATCATTTGTGATTGTTTTTGTTTTGTTCTTTTGAAAGAGCCAGGATTGACTTATTTTCAGTGATGAGGCATGTTTTTTTTTTCAATATAGTTTTAAAATCTACAATCTCATATTTTAAGGAGTCGATTGTCACTACGTTCCCAAAGGTTTGAAACAAAAACAGGCCCACATCATCTTAGATCCTCCACCATGCTGATAGTGGGCAAAGATGATTTTCCAGATTTTCGTCCTTTCTTTGCTGATTCTCCTCAAGCGTTTGTTAATCAATAACTTTGCACCATTTCACTAAATTACACATATATGAAAATCCAAACAGATGAGTGAACTCCACATTGTTGTTTGATGTTTTCGGTCGCAACCTCTGAAGGGTCTTTAAATCCTACTTCCTTCTAGAGAAGGCTTTCTACCCCTTTCTTGAACTCTACCCTGTTCAAGAACTCTACCCTGTTTAAGAACAGGGTAGAGTTCTGTCTGTGACTGACACCAATCTGACACCAATTGAACAAGGACTTACCAGCCTGCATCAAAGAGTCGGGTTCAACATACCCCCACAGGACTCCCTGGAGGACACGCCTTCTCCACAGAGTCCATAAAACACCTCAAGTACTTTTAGAACCTCCAGAACCTTGCTGAAGGCGTAGAGCTGGTCCAGTGTCCCACTACCAGATTTTGTTGAAAGGACAGTCTGCTTTTCCTGACTCATCCCGAAGTCCTGAAGAGCGCATGCCGCTGGGACTGAGGACATCTCCGAAGTGCCAACAGCAGCACACCTTCCCCGCCGGAGACAGAGATGCCAGACGGTGAACCAGAACCACCTCAACTAAAGCCATGTGGAAGTTGTTCCACATGGCCCAGAATGACCCAGCAGGACAAAATCATCTGACGAAACATAGGCTTAACGTTGTGTCTTTGTGTTGACTCCCATGTTTCGAGCTGCATTTGAATGAGTCAGATCCCGTTAATATCAAGTGCGAAGTGATATTTGTATCAAGGGAAAACAAAGTCATATAAACAAGTTTTACTTGCTCACCAAGAAAAACAGTCTCGACATCACACAAACGTTAAACACACAAAACTCATCATCGATTTTTGCACACGTCTCAAACTGTTTTTAAGGAATTTCAGCACAAAATACAAGGCGTTACAACTTTGAGTGAATATGCCGTGAAAAATAAATGCACTCAGCGAAACAAGAAACCAAATCCAAGAGTAAATTTAGCATCGAGAGGCTGCGCATCTTACCAGGATCAAGTAACACAAATCACCGAGCAACATTTATAAATTTAGCACACCTCTGAGCTGAGCTTGTTTAATTCTCCTGCGTGATTTATCGTCCTCACAACTGCCCTGGGTAATGGTTTCGATTCAATAATTAGTTAGAACATTTTGTTACGCCTCTGTCGACGCTCCAGTCTCAACGGAGCCATTTTTCAATTAGGTGATTAGTTCCAGTGAACTGAGAAATTAGTGCCTCCTGTGAAGATCTTCCACTCGTTTGGGAAACGCATCTAGAACGGTGATGTTTCATTTCAAAATAAAACCTTGAATCTTGATGAACACGTTCCAACGGTTATTTTGTTTTGCGTCGAGCCGGGGATAAATGAGAGGGGCGCCGCTCCATTGTAAATACGGATTATTTGTCATGCGCTTGATAGTGCCGGTAACTTGGGAGTGCCGAGTTTGAGACGGAGCACCTGGGCCAAAGGTTTGTAACCAGAGAAGAGGTTTTCAGCGGCGTTCGCAAGCCGTTTCGAATCTCCAAACCTCCACATGCGGCATTGCCAAGGCACCGAATAAGAAATAATATAACTCATATGCAGCAATTAAGCTGAGAGCTTCCACATGACCTCAGGGTTCAGCCTGGAGTTAATTAACGTGAACTACTTGAAGAAGAGCTATAAATTTAAATTAGAATAACTGACACAAGGTTATGGTAAAAGTCAAGATCAATCAAAATCGAGACGCAGCAACACACAGAGTTAACATGAGTTTTGCATCAGAAGAGTTTTATTTATTCTGAGAGAATCTAAATCCAGCATCAATTGTTGCATACAAGTATGACTAAAAAAAACATAAGCAAAAAAAAAATGGACATGTAAGCTGTGGCTCTGAATACCTGTCATAATGCCCTGCAGGCAAACTGCTTCGGTGTTGTTAAAGAGTCAGCAGAAGGCAAATCTTTGGCTCTTTTACAACTGTAATTTATTTCCATCACACCTAAGACTAAAGCGTGAAAAAATCTTTTTTTTTTTCTTTTTTTTTTTTTTTTTTAAAGTCATGTTGAGAGTATGATACTTCATCAACTAGACAAGTGAAAACACAGAGAAGTGTATGTTTCTTCACAATGCCTGGAGCTTTCAGTCTGACCTTGTCCCCTCTCCGTCTCCCTCTCACCTTCTGCCTCCAACTCCTCCTCCCCGGGGCACCAATGGGTGGGCCTTTAGGAGAGATGAGCGAAGGGGGCCCTTGGCATCACCCATACCTAAGATGGGGGGGAAAAAAAAGAAAGAGAAAGAAGAGCGAACTGGAGGCGGGGGGAGCCCAAAGGGTGATGGCGAGCCTTAACGTTGTTGAGACAGTGTTCGGGTGAGGAGGAATGAGGTAAATATCAATGGCGGTGGTCTCATATAGCCCATTAGTCAATGTCTGCTGCTCCCTGTCTGAGCATCAGTGCAGAGCTGCCCCGGGGTTTTGCACCACCAGCACCACTGTCTTCCTGCTGGATTGTACCAATGTGAAAATAAAGCAACCCGAGCCGGGCATAAATCATAAGGAACATTTGTTACCTCGGGTAATTGTGCTTCATCCATCTTTGGGCTCTTTTTTCACCCCCCCTCCCCCATATGTCAACCCCTGGAGGCTGCTGGTGTCAGCTTTGCAGGTCCGCCAGCAGGTTAAGCTGGGCCTAACTGGAACCAAACGGCAAAACCCAGGACGGGATCTCACACCGATGACGCGGAGGGATGACGTTCTCGCACGTTAGACGTCACAGGTAACAGAGTCGACTGTGTCTGATCTGATCTGACTCACAGTGTTTTAGATTTTACTCCCCAAATACAAAGACATATTTACCGACTCCGACCAAGTTATAGAAGACTGGTAACAATGATATCACATTATGATCAGTAAACAAGGCCGGTGATAACGCTGTAAGAGAGATGAGGTGGAACACAATGAAAAGGAAGGTACAACTAAATCTGACTCCGAAAGCAAGAAGTAGACTCGGGCGCATGGCATTCTGGGTAAATAAAGTCAAAACACACACATGTTTAGTGTAGCAAGAGAAATGACTTAAAAGAGAAAAATCTTACAGTCGCTGAAATCTAACGCCACTCCAGTTTTTTGTTCACATTCTTTGAAGAAGAAAGTTCCACTCACTGTCTTCCTCAGAGGTTTTTATGGTCTTTTCTTCAGTGGTTCCTGGAGCAGCACCACCACAGGTGAGGAGCTGAAAAGGTTTTCGAAAGAGTTTGGTTCCTTTGAGGCAGTGCAGTGTGAAAGAAAACCAAGCCAGCTGAAAATGGAACAATTTTGCTCCCCGATCGAAGCGAGTCTACCGGACTATCAGGTAGGAAAACCCCCTCAATGTAGAACTTTTAGCATAAAACTAAAATCTGGCAAAATAACACATTTACCTGTAATGTGTTGTGATCTGTTCTTTAAGACTTTATCTCTTCACTCTGTTTGTAACCTCAAAAAGTCACAGAGCCGTGAAATCTGAGACTGTTAGCACCCTGCCACCTCCATTCACCGCTGGGACACACGTCTCTAACACACCGTTGTCTGGAACACACACACGTATGTGATACAGCATCAGCAACACCGACAATAGGCAACTGGAGAGCTGACGATGTCTCTGTGGCTTTTTTCTTCTGATTCCAACAGGAAGAGGAGGGCAGAGAAAGAAAAGAAACGGAGATGGAAGAAATAAAAAGTTAGATTCAGTCATTTTGAATCTAACGTAGATCTTCAGGTTCTCAATCCGATTAAACATGGGGAGGAGGAATTACTTGTAAGTCTTGTCTCTTGCGAATAAATCAACCACATGTCCATCCAGAAAAAAGCCACAAAAGCTTTAAGACAATAACGTCTGGGGACAGAAATGAGAAAACAGTTACGGAAAGGGGTAAGATTTTTTTTGCATTTTTTTATTCATCCAACTCAGTTGTACATTCCTCTGGACCGGAGTGTGTCACGTTCATTCTTTACATTTATTTTACATTCTGTCTCTGTGGGAGTCTGTTTGCCGCTAATGTCTGTCACTTTGCCGCTGTTGCGTAGAAATGACCCCATGCAGGATATTTCTGCCCTACTGTAAACCTACATTGATATCGATCGACGACGTGATGAACTCTTGACAGCTCGTCTCCAAACTCCCTCCAAAGAGCTTCGTAATCTCCTCCCACGCCGTCTCGTCACACCCGACAGCTGACGTTAAGGAATGCGCCCACTGCTGCCCCTGCAGCTCCTCTCCAGCCCCATCACCTGCACGTGGGAGCTCAGGTTTTCAGCTTCCTGCTCTCTTCGGCTCCAGAGGTCCGGCACTTCATCTCCGCGTGCGAGTGCAAAACTACTGACCTTGTGTCTATGTTGGCGAAAGCGGCGGCATGTCAGTGTGACTCACGCAGATGTAAGTGGCTCTGCAGGCAGCAGCTGAGTCTGATCCACAGTGAGTGTGTGGTTATCAAACAGAGAACCAGTCTTGTCTGTCAAACTTGTTTCCCCCGGTTGATTTTGACATTTCACTTTCTGTGCAACGAGATGAAATGTGATGCAACCGTTCGGACTGAGGAGACGCCGGACAAATGAACCGGGATGCAGTTTTAATTTAGAGCCATGCATAAAAGTGAGCCGGTGAGAAAACTGCGACATTTATAGACTTATTTATGAAAATGACATAGGTTGGTTGCATAGTGGACCAGCTTTACATGCAGTTTAAAAACGACAAGGTTTTCTTTCAGTTTTCCCCTACAGAGTATGATGCTGCCGCTACAGTGTATAAAAGTGCAGTCTTAAGTTTTCTGTTTTCAAATGCAGGTCAGAAATTGAGGTTTGGTTCAGGTTTGCTGTTTTCCTAAATGGGAAAACTGCCAGTGGGGCTTCTTCTGACTTTCTGAGCAGCTGCTTTGTTTGCTTTTAACTTGGGCCGGATTAAAATAATCAGAGGTAAAATAATGGGATTCGTGCAGGAAATTTGTACTGGATTTTTTTCGGTGTATTGTAGCAAAGGAAGCTGAAGGATTTTCATGGCCTAAAGGAAGTTTCAAAAGCATCTTTCAGCTCCCAAATATGCGCCACAATTCTCCCTATAAAACCTTAGAACAAAAAGCGTCAGACGTCGAATCTGTTCATCAATTCGGCAAGTACGAGGAACGTTTTTGCAAGAAAAACTTGTTGCTTTCCAGGTGGGAGATCAGCGGCTAAAAATAGCACGAGACGCCACTGAGGGAATGTTTTTAACTCCTCCAGCTCACAGGTTTCCGGGTGGCTGTCGACAACAGAGGATGCCATTTGTCAACAGGTGTGAGGAAGCCAACGAAGATACGAGGACACATGACACAGCCTGGCAACCTCCCCAGTTAGAGAAGAGCACGAACAAGGTGGGGAAAGACGGAGAAAACACCCGCAGATGAGGTGCGGGCAAAAAAAACCACAGCCACATTCTCAGGCTGCAAACACCCTTTCACCACTCCAGGACCTCTCCTCCCCCCACCCACACGCTTATCTTCCTCGGATCTAGAAGGAGGCGGATGCCCTGGAAAGCTACACGTTTGACAGTTCCAGCACAATTAGGAGAAAACATGCAGCTGGCCATTGCTGAGGCTGACGTTCTTGGGCAGTTCTAAAACTGAACTGGAACAATAAAAGTCCTTTTGTCCACACGGCCAGATGCAATTATATGGCTGCATCAGATTAAAAGAGAGAGAGGAAAAAAAAAAAAAAGCGGATAGGCCATGTGCTAAATACGAGAACATACCCTGCTTTGTTAGCACTAAAATAAAAGGCGCTGCAGAGCCGCCGTCGCTCTTTTAATGTTTTATCTGATTATCTGTTTTGGTTTTGCGACTGGAAAAGGGTGGAGCATGTTTATAATGCATGAGAAACAAACAAAACTAAACATGCAGTAGAGATGAGCCATGCAGGGTTTTTATTGTACTGAGAAAAAAAAACAAAAAAAAAAACCTGTTGGTTTCCCTGAAGGTTAAAGACAAACACGGGCAACCTAGCATGAAGAACATACTGCGTTACAAAGGTGGGGATGAATAGGTCGGGACAGCAGAGAAAAGCTCCCTGTTCGGCCTGCCAGATGGGTACCTTTGCTTTTGTGAGAGGACCAGGCTGGCTTCGTCGCAGACAACAGGCGCGACAGCGTTATCCGTCCCCGGAGGAACAGGGCTATCTGTTGGTGTTCAGGTAGCGGGGGGAGGCAGCAGAGAGGGGCGCCGGGGTCGACATCCTGCTTCTAAACGTGGAAGAGGAAACTAATCCTGGGTCAAAAAGGGCCACTGTGTTGAGTGAGACTTCACATCGGGATGGGAGATTCAAAGTGTTTTCCTCTCTCTGTAATTCCGCCATCCTTATTAAAACCCTGCACCTGGGCCTGGGACGGATCCTTGGGGAACCCCCTCATGGCCACCGCCAGTCGGGCCCCTAAATCTATCCCCGGGTCTTTACTCGCTCTGCACTTATCCCTCCTTCCTTCCTTATTTTTGCGCCACTTTGGGTCAGGCTCAGGGCCACGGTGTTGGGCAAATGTGTGCGGGGAAAGTGGCTAAAATGGGATCCCGGAGAAAAGAGCAATGCATTGTTGGCAAAAGATCTTTCACCGTTTCTACGTGTGACTCACACAGGTAATGATGGGTTTCAGAACATGTGCTGAACATCAGGTCCCGGATCACAGGTGTCATCTGCTGTTGATTGGATGAAGCACATAGAGAAAACCTTCTGCGGGTATATGAGTTATGAACAAGATCAGCGAAATTCAGATGGAAGTCTGCCCAACAAATTTACCTTCACAAGTGGAGCATTGCTGCTTTCACCATGACGCTCCACCAAATTATTGGGAATTATTTTAGATTTATTTTGAAATGTAATGGACACAGATTAAATCCAATCCAAAGGGAAATTAGATAGAAACATCCTGGCAGTGTGATTGTAGACCTGCAAACAAAACCAAGAAACCACAATGAATGTATTCTATGAGGTTTTTTTTTGTTTTGGTTTGCACATCTTAGTGGTTCCGAACAAATGTACGAATATTTTTCATGGCCATTTTGCCCTCCAAAAGCTTAGAAGAACCAAGGCGTGATCTTCTCGGCCTTGGCTCTGTGACCGATTTTCTTTCCCCCCCCCCTGGTTTGTATCAAATAAAAAGTTATCATTGAAGTGACATCCTTTCTGAACCCTTAAATTAATCAATCAGCAGCCCGTGCAGACGGGTGCCCCTCTGGAAGCGGAATGGGAAACATTCCTACGTCTGAAGAACCAAAATTATTGTTGTGGCTTCACATGAAAGTGTTGGCTCCACCTGGCTCTCTCTGCGGCGGGTTCCACACGAGCGTTTGTTGAAGTCGCGGTCTTTGAGCCAGCTCCCGTTATTAATTGCTGTTGAGCTTGCGGCGATACCCGATACCCTCGTGTGACCGCGTCCTACGTCCGGATGGAAACGCCTGTGAATCGAGCGCCTCTCTCTCTCTCGAGTCGTGCGTGTTTATCGCGAGGCAAAATAACTCAGAGTTATTTGTGCTGTGAGGTGAATGTTATTTAACTGCCACTCAGCTAGTTTTTTTTTTTTTTTTTTTTTTGTCTTCAGGCCACTGCCATATGTCCCTCCAAGAGTCTGTTTACACCCAGAACCTTTCGCAGTCTCAGCAGTCAGCCAGACCAGAGGTGGCGTCACACAGCTCCTCCAGCTACAGCCTCAACTCTCAGTCCCTGTTATTGTTACTAGTGGCATTACCATGCTTAAGCCCGCCGACATAATTTGTAAGAATAAGAACAAATTAGTCGAAGGCCATGTGTGCGCGACGTGTGCTCAAGGCCTCTGCGGCTCTGGGCAGCACCTAAAACACATGTGAGCCTCGCAGCCTCTCCACTGGTTTTTTATCTTTTTATTTTTTTTCTTCTCCTAAACACGAGCCGGGCTCAGATTTCAGGCCTTTGTGGTCTCCTAAATATATATCGAAAAACACATCAGGCTGCGTGTCAGCGCTGTTTACAGGAAAGTGATTTATGGGACTTTCGGAGGTAGAGGGGGAACGCCGATACGGTGTGAATAACTTTCAGAGAAATTGCACAGGAGAGGAAACTGTTCGATAAGCACCAGGCGGTTTGTTCGCGACGCAAAGAGGAGCGCGCCACGTCAGATGTCACGTAAGTTACGGAATTGGCGAGACGCCTTTAGGTTTTCAGTTGTACGGTTGCAGGATGTTTATTTAAATAAATGCTGCCCACTTCCAGTAAACATGGCGTCATATAAAGCCACCATGCGTTCCTCCATGCTGTCTTCGTATGATAGACGCTTTACGTCTGTAAAGTCATTTCGTGACCAACACAAACGTGCTGGTCGGTCAAACACCAGCTGGACTTGCACAACTGGTCAAACTGGTGTTGCAGGCCTCATTTCAATGGTGAAAAATTAATAAACTAAGTATGTTAAATTTTATCATACTGAGCATACTTAGAGTTCTCTTAGGATTAGTTAACTTAATGTGTCACATTTTGGAACATTTTGTGCTTAGTGTATTTTAATAGTACTTCAATTGGATTAAAGCACAGTTTAAAGTGTACTATGTGTACTTCAACGTACCTTTTTTGGATAATTTAAGTTAAACTTTCAAGTATATTGCTTTTTATACAATGTAAACGTGCTAGATTGGTATATTGTGAGAGTACTATTTTTGTGATTGAATGACAAACAGACATTTCTCATTCACTGCACTTTACAGGAACCTACAATAAAAAGAACATCAGAACAATTAAACAGAGAAACGCTCGTACTTTAGAGAATACAGAGAAACGGCAGAGAAAAAAAGCATGACTTACAGTTTTAGGACATCGTGGACTCGCTATGTATGTGACATCATCAGAACTGATGATGAGTGGGACTGGATGCCTAGAGTGGAAAAACATTTCTGGGTGTCTTTCTTTGCCTGTTTATGTCAGAAGTAGGAGAAAAAAATAGTCAGAAATGTCATAGAATCAGTTGATGCTGTTTAAATGTGGACTTAAGGGAGACAAACTACCTTAAAATTTTTCCAACCATGATCTGAACACGCCGATCCTCGCAGGGAGGTGAGAGAGGCAAGCAAGTGTATATTTGCACTTGGGCAAATACATATTTTGTTCATTTAAAGCAGGTGTGTCAAACTCATTTTCGTTTTGGGCCAAATCAAGATCATGAAGGCTCTTAAAGGGCCGGTTGTGCCAGAATGTGTTGATAAAACCTGTTCACAAACTGTTAATATGTCAATAAATTCTTAAAATTACATAATATTATTGAACATCTTTTCAGTCCCTTCAGGAACTAATAATAAATGCGACTATTTATTTTCTCGCTGTATAAATCATGGACTATAATCATACATCAACTAAATTCTCAAGAAACTGGAGGAATTGATTGATATAAATTGGCAGTAAACAGATAAAAACTGCATTGATATGATTGATAATATAATATTTAATCACACTTAGTGTTTAGTCTAGTCTGTGGAGGGCCACATAAAAAGCTACGGCGGGCCAGATTTGGCCCCGGGGCCTTGAGTTTGACACATGTGATTTAAAGTATACTTTTATTTGATATATTTCTTAAAAGTGTATTTTGGTACAATTATACTTAAGGGTGTTGAAAGTTATAATGGTACAAACTTACTTTTAGTATACTTCATAAATATTTATAGGTAGCACACTTAATACTTAGTATACTTAAAATGTACGTTCACAAATGTAAGTATGTTTGAAATATACTGAAGTATACTTTTTCTTTTTACTAAGGTTTGTTCAGGCTAGCTACGTGCATCTGCTCAAGTGTGTGTGTGTGCGTGTGTGTGTGTCTAGTTGAGTACTGGCTGCAGCCTCCTCCTCACACATGTGTTAGTCTGCACAGGCAGCCGACATTCTCGAGTCTGTAGCAGCGTGTTCCCAAAAACACTGACGTCTTAGGAAAATATCCTGAGATGGAGGCATGGTGGTGCACTGTCACTGGCAACAGGGCAGATAAAAAGGAAAGGAAAAGAAAACCTCACATTGAAAATTGAAAATCTGAAAAGTGGGGAGTGTATTTACATTCCACCCTTTCTTAAATACAACCCAATGTAATAGTCGCTTTATTAGCACAAGTAGTCATAGTGATGGTCACTTATAGGTTGAATAAAGTAAGTAATTGACTCTCAACATCAATCCAGCTATTCTGTTAGCGAAATTAGAGAACATTAGGGAATAAACAGCATCATAAACACCGGGAAACTGAAACTGAGCATGGTGTGGACGAAAACCATCCATGTCCTCTCTGATCAGCCAGGCAACACTTAGAAACGCAAACAAGAAGCTTTGGAAAATTCATAGTCCAGGTGGGAGAATGTGTACTCCAAAGTGTTTCAAGACGAGTGGCAAGAAGAAAGGAATTCAAAGCAATTCAGGATACACAGAAAACATGTGGATGAATGTGGTCTGGTCAGTTGACACAAAAATTAAAGTATTTTCCTCTGCAAGCAAAATTCTGCCACACAGTTTCAGAGTTAAAAACAGGGCAGTCCTGGTAAAAAATAAAATAAAATAAATAAAAATGTGGAAGAGTTGAAAGCATGTCACCATCCAGCAGGAGAACGGCACAAAACAACTGTAGAATGACGTGGAGCAGCGTCAGAGTCTGTGACTTAAAAAAGCTCAACAAGGTGATAAAGATGGATGACTGTGTTTCTCATAACAGGGAGAATACGACTGAGCATCGTCTTCATCAGAATGCCATACAGTAAACAAGAGCTTTCTTAAGAGCCGCTGTAACACAGACTGCTACAGGAGACAATTCCTACCCACAACCATCAGAATCCACAACAACTCTTTGAAGAAACTTGCCACTTGATTATCTTTTAGGATAGTTTTGATTAATTAAATTGAAACCCTTTAGATTTAATTTCAGAGAAATTAAATCTAAATCTATTAGTGGACTTGGATTAAAACGGCACGTCACAAATTTCAGTTTAATTTGTCAAAAAAGAAAAAAATTGTTTTGAAACCTATAATTTTCCTCCTACTTCACAATGCTGCACTGCTTTGTGTTCATCTGTCGTATAAAATCCCCGCAAACCTGACTTCAAAAGAGCTTGAAAGAGTGTCAGGTTGTGTTTTCTGTGGTTTTTCCTTCTTTTTTTTTTTTTCTTTTTTTTAGAAACATAAACCAAACTGCTGAAGCCAAAACATCCGTTTGTGTGTTTTCTTTCTTCTTTTATTTTATACTTTTGCGAGCTGTAGTCAATAATACGAGAATGCCTTTTGATCCTTCACAAAAGTAAAAGATCAAAGTTGTATATAGGGATGATCTACTGATCAGATGACATGGAAAGTAACACGTACGTAACCCATGAGACAGGGAACAACAGGCGGGAAGCTAGACGTGATGAACGCAACTATTTCTACTGTCGCTCCTGAGCGACGGCGGGGATTGTCGAATATCTGGCTGAAGCCGACTTCAGAACTCCGGTTCTGAGATTTCGAATGACTGAAACACAGAAAGCAGTCTATATTACAGGGCGTCTGCACATTCATAAAAAGTCTTAAATTCACGAAGGCCTTCAAATTTCTTACATTCTTTAAAAAAAAAAAAAAAAAAACGGAAGTTGGCCTCAAACGCATTTATGACACGTCTTGAATTTTCTCATCGCATTGCTAATCTCAAATATTCTGTGTAATTTATCATTTCCGTCGGGACATTTCAAGTTTGTGTCGCACGCGACCCGAGACGGTTGAGGCTACTGCTAACTAGCAGCTAAACTTTTTCCTATTTTTACTATTGACACTTCTGTTGCCCCGTAGGAGGTGAGATGGATTGTGTGCAAAAATAATAATAAAAAAAAAAAAAAAGCTGTTAAGTTTGGCACTAAGGTTAAGGCTGCAGCCACATGCACTGTGAGGAACACAAAGCTGCTGCCAAGAGCCACAAACAGACCATAGAAATGTCACTGTTTTTGCTATGATTGATTGTAATACAGCAGGATTACCCAACCGCCCCCAGAGTTTATCAAGTTTTTTTTTTTTTTTGTCTTAAATTTAGTTTAAGGTGCATTAAAAGGCCTTGAAAATTGGACTGCAGATGCCCTGATCTGTCTCTTTCCAAGGGACTTTTCCGTGTACTTTTGACGAAACAAACAGCATTGAGTCCGGACGTTTCTAGGCAACAGCAACGCCATCGTCGCCGGTGTTCTGCTCAGGACTAAGGCCAGTTTTGATTCCGATAATGAGCTGGACCGGGGTCAGCCGGCGAGCAGTGCATCATATGAGCCACATGTGCATCACAGTTTCAGACCACATGAAACGATAGGCGTGGGGGGGGGTGAGAGGAGGAACAGGAACAGCAGTCCGGTCCAGATCCAGGCAGACTCAAACATCCAGAGGAAGGTGGCCTGGTTCAAAGACCAAACAACGACCACCCCAAACTCTCGGCAGAGACGGATGGCCCACGGAGCCTCAGTGGCATCGCAAAAAAAGAAGGATAAGGAAAAAAAAAAAAAAAAAGATCCAGACAAATGAAGAATAAAACCAGTCTCAATCCAAGTTTAAGCTTGTGTTGTTAACATGAATGATGCATATTGCTGAGTATGTGTGGAATTTCAACAAAGAAAGAAAAGAACTGAAGGCAGAGAGAGCTTGAGCCATGATGTCTTGTGTGTTTTGGCAGACCAAGAGACCTTTTCGGGTTTTTTTTTCTTCCTCTTTTTGACAAAGACGGAGGTATAAGGTTGGAACTGTGGTGTTTATTGGTTTCTGCCAAGCCAGTCAGAGAAGCAAACAGAAGGAGAGTGAAACCCGATCGACTGGCACCGTGTCAGGACCATGAGCGGCGCAGCATTGGGTGGAAAACACTGACAAACATCCCCACACACACACACTCACACACACACACACACCCAGGTTACAAAATGATCACTACATGAACTTACAGCAGCATGAAAAGCATTAATACTGAGCCTCTTTATGTTTAAACAGACATACATCATCCAGGATGACCTGTAAGCATCTTCTTGGATTAGGGAAAATTTGCTAATTCCACTCTATTGATCCCATCCAGCTTTGCTCTTCCACACACCGTAAAACTCCTCCCTACACACACACACACACACACTCGCACACGCACACACACGCACTCTTACTGTGGACCAGTAGGGAAATCCCTCTGTGGCCAGACGGTTCTTTTTAACTTGATATGCTTGTGAATCACCCGTAGTGCTGCTCCACACAGGGCCCACAGCCGGAGCAGCCCGTGGCCCCGCTACGCTCCCTGATCACGCTGGAAAACAGGATCCAGCTGCCCGGGCACCCTGTCATTACAGACAGACTCCGACTCATCCTCTGACACGACCACATCTCGTACCCAGCCATCAAGCCTCCTGCCGGGGAGCTCCGGTCCAGACTTGACCCCGTAACCTGCCTTGGTTTTCAACCCAACACCAGCTGTAGCAATGTTTCAGCTCGCGTTAAAAGGGTCAGTTTGGATCTTTGTAGCCCTTTAGAAAGGTTCTGCGGAGTTATTACCAGTGATGGTTCCCTTACCTGTGGTAAGTTTGTAGGTTGTGGCGCTTTGTCCAAGAACATGAACATTTTCAGCTTGAGTTGTTTTAAGTTAACATAATTATTAATATATATACCAGGTGGTATATATATTAATAAGTTGTACCTTTTTTTTCATAATTTGGCTGCGACTTATAATAAGACGTCTTATGTTTGTTTTTCCCCATCTTCATAGGGTTATGCATTTTTTGACTGATGGGTTAAATATTAATTCCTACTGACGAACAAGAGACAAGGATTAAACATTATGTCTCCCTATCGATGCCACTCCTCCAAAATGCTAGCTCGCCCGTTGAGACTTGTCAACGGGGCAGTTACGTCTCCACACTCCGGTGGTTGCCAAGGAGATGAGGCGGAGATCGTTGGTGCTACCCCGTCATAGTATGCTACTGGCTCTCTGTCGCCGCACATTTATACTACGTGCATCTCCGCGCCGCTGTGCACTTTGCTGGTGGAGCAGAGTCCTTCCTGAACGCCTTGATTTAGAGCACAGAGGTTGCTTTCAAAGCTTTCTCTGTGATCGTTGAACAGAGGCAAAACAAATAAAGATCAAAAGTTCAAGACCACAGCATGCATCTGACTTCTGTATTATTTTCTGCTATGCATTCGGAACGCCTGATAGCAAAAGAGTAAAAAAAACTTTCTGCCTCTGGACAGTGCACGATTGCTCACTTAATCATGCAGTTTTCAAAGACAGATAATCAAAGCTCCTATGCTCCAAAGGGTGGATTCAAAACATTCACCTGCACTAAGCTCGAGGATTCAATGGATCGTCCAACACAGTCAGATCCTGAACTCAAGGTCAGGCCCTCGACTGATGCTAGTTGTAGCTCAGTGTCCATAAGACGACACAGTAAACTAACCTTTTACATTTTGTAAGAAAACACTAAACATGGGACATTGGAAGGTGGAAAGTTTCATTTCCACGCCTTTAGGGGGCGATGCCAACTCTCTGTGCTGTTTTAGCATTGTAGTTTGCCTGTGGTTTGACAACGGCAGAGGAGGAAGCAAACAAAGCCGTTGAGTCATTGAGCTCACCATGCTTCCAAAAGTTGAGCAATTAAAGTTGGAGGAAGAGGAATTTATGAGACATTTTATTGCTGACAAATATGTTGTTCGGCTTGACTCTTTTCTCTTCGCAGTGGAGGACGGATTTTTACAGCGCCCGCAATTTCCAGTAAGCTTCATAGCGCAGCTTCCTTCACAATTGATCGGGAACATTAGATACGTCAATGTTAGCGACTGGGTAAAATCAGATCCAATCGTTGAAAACTTCATTTCATGCCTCCAGCACGCAATCGTTCTTCTGCAATCATTGGTTTGGTCGTGGCCTTCCGGGGGGGGGGGTTTGTTGTATTTTACTGATATAGACTTTTCGGAAAACATCAACAATATCTGCATGGAAAACATATCACTCAGTACCTCAAAAAATAAAAAAGGCCTTCATCATATAACCACTGGAAGGAGGTTAACTTCTACATACACAGCACATTCTTTTCAAAGTCAGATTGAATCAATGAGTATTAGTTCCACTGTCAATCTATGCAGCTCATGTCATAAGTGCAAAAGAATCGATGGCAGTCTTACACATTTATCTTTGTCAAAACCAAAGTAAATATGACGGGACTCGAGGTAATGGCAGAGTCTTATCTGATAAACCCGATAACATGGTTTGTCTCTTGGCAACGGCTCGCGGCTCAGGAAAACGGGACACGGATGCACGTACAAGCGGTACGGCTGAGATTTAAGCTTGCGCAGATGCAGACAAAAGGCTCAGTCACTTGCACAAAAGCTGATACCAGCATCAGGGTAGAGTGAAGCCATGTCTAATATGCTGAGTGAAAAGAAAACACGACACAGTGGCATCGGGGCTGCCCGCTTTCTGGGAAACCGTCTGACTGGAAAACAAAGCAGGAGCTCAGGGAAAGAGCTGTCTGGCCTGTGAAATACAGAACCGCACATGCTAATTCGTCCAGCTCGCTGTCAGTGATTGTGTTGTTGTGTCCCAAGCAATTTACATGAAAGGGAATCTAAAGTAGACTTTCAAATGTTTTTGGAGAAATGTTTGTAATTTTTAAATGATCCCAGTGGAGGTGTGTCTACTCGTATCCCCCGAGTTCAACTTCTTGATGTGTCAAGAGCAAACACCTTCTGCCTTATTTTGACATTGAGCCTGTGTGTGTGTGTGTGTGTGTGTGTGCATGTGTGTGTGTGGGTGTGCGTGAGTGTGCGTGGGTGTGCGTGTGTGTGTGTGGCTGATTGGTGTTCAAGAGACTCCCCTGCTGGCTGTGTTGTAGACACAATAAAGGAACCATCAAATGGACGTTGCAGAAGGGGATCTGAGTTTCCCCCTCCCGCCCCCCCAACACAAATCCCAGCCCAGACTCCTGAAAAGTCTCACAAATCATCTAAACAAATGTCCCTTTTCTCCTGCTCCCACTACAAAGAGTGGAGCGCTTTTGTTGTGGCCACGGAGAGCCAAGGTGGAACACTTGAAAAATATTTGCAGCCATAAAGAAAGGCCAATTGGTATTAATGATGCGGCGGCCAGCAGGGGCCACGGGAAGTGTGCGCTCGAATGGGTGTAGGTTTGGAGTGTGTTTGGTCTGGGGTCAGCCAGACACACTTGTTTCTCACTAGGATGGATCTGACGGAGGCCACAGGGCAGGGAGCCCACCGATTCATCAGAGTCGTCATCCCCGGGGTGTCCGGTATCCCAGGGTGCAGCGGTGCAGCTGCCAGGGCCCAAAGTGGCACTTCTGATGGACTCCAGGTGGACAAGCTGCAGGCTTCAGACGTTAGAATCTGAAATGGGAAGAAGGATGGTTGAGTAAAAGCACACAATAAGAGCATACATGCTGAATATATTTCAGTTTTTTTGATTAGGCAGTGAAGCAACTTAAATTAATTAACATGTTACTCACATAGCTAAGCATTTACCACAGAGACGACGACGCAGATAAAACGGCATTAGGTTTTCTCCATCATTTCACCTTTTAACTGAAAAAAACCCAAAACAAAACAAAAACAATTTCTCAAACAGCAACTTTATTGCCAAAGAGGAGTGCTTAAACTGCAGTCGGTGTGGTTTTCATGCAAGAAAGACACATGTAAGTAAATAAATCAGTGCATCATATATAAATCTTATGCACCATAGCAACAATAACACTGTCTGTAACCATTAATCCAAACTGCACACTGAGTTAATCGAAAAAGTCAAATAAGTTGGTCTAAAATCGCAAATGCAACAAATGTAAGTTCCCATATTTTATTGTTTTATTGTCAATATGACATTACGCATTTGGCTAAAAGATATTTGTGGTGCAAAGAGGTGGAGTTTTGTTTTGCACAAAGTGGGACAGAGAGCGCCTCACTCCCCACCCGCAGATGATTTGGGAGAAACCACAAAGATGACCTTGAGTTAACCATGAGAGGAAACTTCTTTTCTTTTATGGCTGTATCTAAATCAATAGTTGCTGCAGGTTTTCACGAGTGCTACAAATAGCAATTTTTCTACTTCTACAGGCAGTTTAGTGGATGGTGATTTGAACATCCTGGAGACTTTCTCAAAATGACTGCCAAGCTAAACCCTGAAATTATTATTATTATTCATATCCATTTCCGTCACCTATTGTTCTATTTTTAGACTTTACCACATTTGTGTGCTTGCTGAGGGGGAAAACAGACACGCTAGTTTGTCTGCGGTGCAGGAATCCTTCTGAAATCCTTATCGCAGATGTGAAAAATAACCCTTCTCAGTGGTTGCTCATAATACATTTGTGTCTCTTTAAAAACCAGATGCCTCGTTAAATCCGGAAATTTGTGACAAGTTTGATTTAGGGCTGTTTGTAATGAAATAGCAGAAGTTCTTCTTGGCAATCCATCAACAAAACCTGAAAGCAGACATTTTTTCAAACCTGCTGTCCATTGCGCAGGTATGACGGCAAACCTCCAAATAAACCACGGCATGCACCTTTAAGGCAACTTCCACTGAAAACGTTTACCGTTTACTTCACTACGAAACAAATACAGTAATGAGACGTGGGGTTTTGTGAATCTGAACACTGATCCGTAGGAGGCATGGGTCAAGAGGTCAAATGAGACGGAAGCAGAACTTTTTGGCATAGACTCCACTCGCCGTGTTTGGAGGAAGAAGGACGATGAGACAGTCTCTAGGACGCCATCCCCACTGTGAACCATGGCGGTGGAAACTTCGTGCTTTGAGGTCCGGACCGAGTACCGCCAGCCGTTGGGCAACGACCTGACTCCCCCCAGTCAGAGCGTTGAAGAAGAGTCATGGCTCCGGGATCATGGTGACGCCAAAACGCGCAGCCAGAGTAAGGAAGAAGCCGCGTCAAGACGGGAACGCAGTAGAAAATGTTTGACAGCAGCTAAAACTCTGCGTTGCCTAGCGACAGCCCCGAAAAAGGAAAGATCTGGAGAAAATCTGTATTTGTTAAAAATCAGGTGATTTTCTGTTTTTTTTTATCTGTCAGAGTCAAAGTCTATCTATGATATAAAACACACGCCTCTCCTTTCTTTAGAAGTGGATACATTACATAGAGTCATATTCAACAAATTGTAATTTGTGGCATGATGAAGGTCATTTATCAGATCAAAAGCCCCTTTTAGAAATAATCTTTTAGCAGTTATGCCTCATAACACAATATTTTGTGTGTTAAAAAAAACATGTTTTAAAGGCCTTATAGTCTTACATGTCATTTTTTTTCATTAGCTGTAAGCATAAACTCATAATAAATAGAAGTAAATGCTTGAAAGCACCAGTATTTGTGTAATTAATGTCCCAAACAGATGCGATGCACTCTACTGTCAGCCAAGCACTTTAAAATTTCTATATGTATTGTAAAGCGCATTCTACAGAGTAACTTGATTTGGACAGGGCTGTGGTGTTTTTACTGTGTAATTTCAATTAACTGTTACATAGAATGTGATACGGTGTCAGAGCACGAAACGGTGCCAACATGGCGGCATGGCAGATGGCCAGAGATGGTGTGTAATCTTCTGCGCGGGATGTGCAGAGGCTGGCACTTCCCCCAGCATGCGCTGAGAGATTAATTCTAGGGTAGAGAGTAACCACTGTGTATTACTGAATTATCAATGAATCAAATCAATCTCCAGAGAGAAACAGTGAAATCCAAATTTCGGATCAAAGTGAAAAGAGTCTGAAAGGACTTCAACTGCGTTTCAATTTCTGGCATTTTTGTTGCAACCGTATTATTTTTCTGATTTCTGAACGCACCTCCTCTATCGCTCCTCTCCTTGGATTTTCCAATTTTTCGGTTTTCCCCATTTGTTCAATGTTGGACGAACGTCCCACATGCAGATCTTCTCTCCTCATTGTTGACACCATTTCAATCGGTCTTGCAGCAAACATTTGTTGACCTACGAATAACAAGAGCATAACTTCAGTTATTTTTATTTTTTTTTCACTTTTTCCAAGTTTTTTCCCCTTTTGCCAAGAAATTGGCGCGACGACAACGTAACTGGTACCTACACAGAGTTTCAGGTCATTATCAGATCTACTCTTTCATGGTGACAACGTCGTTTTTTTCTTTGCCACGTTGTCCACACATGGTTCAACCGAACACCTCCAGCTGAATTTACTGAGCCATTCATGGAGGGAACCTGAGCCGATTCCCATCTCTGCTGCGGTCACTCGGTTGATAATTGATACACGCTGTTCCTTTTAGTGACGTGTGACTTGTTTCGTTAATACCAGAGCACCAAAGCACATCTGGAGGTAGCCACGTAGATACTCACTGACCAATGAAGGCAAACCTGCGTGACGCTTTCCACTGTGACACATATCTGCAGATCCCAGCTGAGCCTGTTGGCAGCTGATTACAAGTGAGGCCAACACTTCTGCTGAACGGAGGGAAACGTGCTCCGACAGGTCAAGAAGCGCCCACAGACGTAGCGCCAATTCGTCAACAGCTTATATTTCTCCTAACTATGGATCTGCAGGTTAGCTTTCCTAACAGCAGAGCTGTGTGTGTGGGAAATCCCCCCCAAAAAAGAAAGAAAAAAAACCTGGGAGTGTGGGGATGGGGGTCACGTTTGTGAGGAAAACGGGGGAGCGGCGGATCTACACAATCCCAAGTGTAATCTAAAACCTATGGGACAATGTGGGACTGCATGGTGCCGAGCCTCAGCAGGCCCTGAAAGTCCACCTCACATGTCGCCGAACCACAAGGAATTTATCTCTAATGTCGATCAGCTGTAGCTGCCGAGGGCAGGGGCAGTTCCTCTCCACCGCATAACAAGACGTAAGTCGTCATGCTGGGCATTTCTTAGCGCGTCATCTGAGCACGTCACTGGAGCAGGACCTCCGTCCTCACCGAGTCTTTTCATCCAGGTTGTTGACTTATAAAGCTTGTGGTTTGGCAGCATTGGCAGCCAGCGGTGTACAGGATTGGAGGTAGAGTGGGCAGAACAAAGCAGATATGGCAGCAGCATGTGTGCCGTCGTCTGAGCATTACCCCCAGCATTCGGCCAAACAAGGAAGCGATGGAGGAAAAAAAACCCGGCAAACTAATCATGAGCACAGAGAAAAAATATTGAGGAGCTAATTAGTCTCAGTGGCGACCCTTTATTTAGTTTGAATGATTTTCCATGTAGAACTAATGAAAACACACTATTTAGGATAAGAATGTTACATTTCTAAAACAAAAACCTGGGCTAAATGAAATGCATGTTTCATACCTGTTTATAGGCTGTTATTTTCAAAAAGTATTTTTAATCAGAAGGCATCTTCAAATTTGTTGAATATGACGTTTATGTGCATCAAACGTCAGAAGCTCCTTGGATGCATCAAAACTGATGCATCTGTTGCTTGGGTCGTGTTTGAACCGCAAACTAGAGAAATCAAGAGCTGTATGAAACTGATCAGTGTTCAATTCCTAGCATCGTAGCACAAAAATGGTTTTTAACGACTTATCGTCTGATGAGTCACATGCGATTTAATGGAAATACTGCAATTTCTCTGACATTAGCATAACATTGACAAAGTTTTGCATGCGCTGGTGATGGAAATACGATTCACTACACGTCTGCCTTACGGTAATAACATTGTAACATGTCAAGAGTCGCATAAAATTTTGAGCCGACAAGAAAGTTTTTTTTTTTTTTTAAAAACAACTTTTATCATTTTAACCACTGTCATGGAGCATGCCAATATTTGGATTTTGGAGCATCTTTGAAATCTCATTCTCCAGACAGTGCACAGTTTCCATTTCAACAATGCATATCATATCGATGAGTTTGTGCAAATTACAATAACCGTCCTAAATTGTTGGGGTTGTCCTTCCTGTGAAGCGCATTGTACCTTTTTACTTACATGCTCACTTCATCAGCATTACTTTTGTCTTAGTGCCCTCCAGGTGACGAAATAGACCTGAATGTGTGTTTTTAACGGTTATAGTGTACAAAACCATCCATCCATCGTAGCTACGTCCTGTTCGCTAGAAACAGTTTCCGTAGCCAACCCAAACTGATATTGGGTGTGGTGGTCCCAGTTCAGTGCAAAGCTAACGCAAACATAAAACCATCTTCAGACTCAGTGGATGTGGACTTAACAGTTACCTGCACTGAAATGAAACTACCAGGTGTGTATTTTTGGTGCAAGAGGAAACTAAACCATGATATTAACGTACCACCGTGAAAATCCCAAATGTCTTAAAAAAAGATTTTAACACAGATTTATTTTTTTGTTTTTGTTCTTTTTTTTTTGCTTTGAGGTGACAATTCAAGCCACCACAAGTCCCCGCATTGTCCTCACTACCCTGAATATTCTCACATTTATTCACATGGATCACCAGGGAAAATTATGACAGTCTGACGATTATCAGGTAAGCAGCAGAGAAAGGAAAGCAGGTAGAGCGTTTGGCCGTCGTCCAAAAGCACTGAGTCACAGATCAGAAACAACAGATGGTATGATACCGTAGATCACTTCTTTGTTAACTTTGGCAGAGAACCACAGCGTGCTTCAGTGGAACCCAACCCTCCACACTAAACAACGCCTGCTGGAGTTTGTCATAAACCTGTCATAAGTCAGAGGAAGGCTAAATAAATTTTATGGGTAAACAAGATATGTGAAACCATGGGAGGCTATTTTTCACTTTTGGTGTGCGTGTGCGTGAATGCGTGTGTGTGTGTGTGTGTGTGTGATCTGTCAGTTGTTATTCTTCTCCATTATAACACAATATCGGTTAATCTCTTAACAATCAAAAACAAAAGGAAAAAAAGTTTGACAAATGAGTCTGGAGAACTCCGCCAGGTTCTCTGCACCGTTGCATTGCTCTTACTTCTGGGATTAGTTTTACAAAATGGAAACACGGAGATGCACAGCAGCGTTGCAGCTGAGTAATGTGCAGCTCTTTTCTTCTTCTCCTCCTTCTTCTTTACGTGACATCTCTGAAAGGTATAAAGACAAACCCAACAGAAAAAAATAAATAATCACAGCGCTCGAGACCGACGCGTTCCACTTCCAGACGACAAATAGCCGTCGCCAGCTACGTTATCCATCACACTGATACAGTACACTGTCACTGGCCCCTTTCTTCCGCTACAGATGACAGTCATAACTTTGACCTGACAAACCCGGTCAGCTTGAGGAACTTCAACCATCAATCTCAGCTGTCAGAGGCAAAGCGCAGCTTTGTCCCGATTAATTACACCCTTGCTGCAAGGTGGTGTCAGTCATCCAAAACAGGCACTGCAGCAGTACTATCAAGTTTGTTGTGAATGAATGCAGGCGGCATGAGTCAAGCAGTAAATATTCAATTGTATTTTAAGGAAGAGAGAGAGAGAGTGAGAGAGAGAGAAAAAAGGGAGACAAAACCAAAACAAGGGAACCGTTTGGCCGCCTCGAGGCAAATGACTGCACAGTTTTCACTGTCGGGACGGTAGAAGAGGTGCTACTACTGTCAGACGATCAGAGGCGTGGAATTAAAGCGACGAGTGAATGCAATTTACCCGGAGAGAGATTAAGTCGTAATGATGTCAACATCTTTTTGTCCACATAATGCGTTGCGCCAGACCTGCAGGGGAGCTCGCCGGGACCTCTGAGCATGCAGCTGGCCAACAGTGATGTGTTTAACCTGGCAGGGCACACAGTCAACCATGAGCTGGCCTGAAAAACATTTCGAAGCTCATAAACTAAATGCTTGCGTACGAACGGAACGGCTCACCTTGCCGAGCTCCAAGCCCGGCGCTTAAACACGAGGATGGTTTCTCTGTCTGGGTGCGCTGATGAAGCAGAAGGGAATGTTCGAACGCTAAACTGCAATTAGCGTGGTTTTATGCACTTAATACTTGGCCACATCAAATTGTGTTTGCATATTTACCCGGGAATAATTGAGTGCCTGCATGTGCACAAACATGACAATTACCTCTCGGCATCTCCAGCCGAGCTTCTGTAACAAATGTGCGCAAGACTTTGTCACCATTTTGCAATTGCGGCGTTGCCGTGTTTGTTCACGCGGAGCCATTCTCGCACTGCCTCCCGTCATCTTCTTCCGTTTTTTCCGCCAGAAGCAACATCCGGTTGTTGATCACATGTTGTCTCTCAAATAAATGACAATTTGCGCCGACGTTTCTGATTAGAATTTGAAGAAAATGGTCCTCATTTTGCGTTCAGTTTGTTTGTGAAAACCGTGAAAAATATGTTTAGTCTTAGCAGCTCCAAGAGTAAATGTGGCTACGCTTAGCCGCTATGCGGTTTGTCACCAGTTCATTCAGGTGACAAACCTCCATGTGCCCAACAATACTTTCGTCAGATGACTTTTGTGGAAAATGTTCATCGTCATGCTCCTAGAAATTCCCATATATTGATTTTAAATGCTGCCTTCATCTTTTAAAAAAAAACAAAAAAATCTCACATCAGGCTGCAAAATGCACAGGTTTTTCAGTCTTTACCTATCAGTACAATGAACGGTTGAAGGTTGACCACCCTGGTGCAGAGTTTGAACATTTCCAGAGTTAAAACACGTCTCAGGTCAAACTGAAGCGCTTTGGTGTGCTAACGTGCATTGAGGGTCATCAAATCCACGAGCCTTTCGTCTAACGCGGAAAGGCTCGTGGTACCGTCCCTCCAGCGGATCCTTATCTGAGCAAAAGTGAAGCAGACTTGTTCTGCTCAACGTGCAAAACCTTTCTAGGGATCGACTCCTTTGCGATGGTGGAAAGCTCTGGAGCTGGTGCTGCATTGCATTCTGTCTTTTCAGTGGACCAGCATTCGAAAATAACTTTCCAGCTGAGCTGTCCCAGCATTAACAAGTCGTTTTGTTTTTTTGATGAGCTCCATCTGCTAAAACCAAAACTGAGGTGGGGGGGGTGGGAGGTTGGGAGGAGTAGAAAAAGGAGCTTTTGATCAGGGAAATAAAATAATATGTGTATTCTGTCACGCCTCACATCCTGTGGAGCGGAGCAAAATGTGGTGTGCATGAAGAAAAACAAATAATATGTCCTGGTGCATAGCTGTGTTTGTTTCTGTTGCTTTCGTTGGAATCGTTCGGCATGAACAAACGTGCAAAATGTGAGCTCAGAATATGAATGTTGAGCTAAAAAACTGTTGTTGGATGATTTATTTCTTTTACGGAGGTTTTGCAGGAATGCTTTGTCTTATCATCAGGAAGTCGTCCAGCCCGCTGCAGGGACGTGTCACAAGCCAAGATCGTTTTTACTCACAGCCCACTTTCCTGCCTGCGGCTATATTCTCAACCCTGGGTGGTCACTTTACATTTTTCTCCCCGTCTTTTATTCCACTCCCACTGTTTCAAACATTTCAACACATTGACAGACAATAGTCGTTTGTATCTTGGTTCGATTGGCCCTTTTGCATCAATTTTTGGTTCAAAGAACCACTCCTTCTTTCTACCCCCCGTCACCCGCACCCTCCACCCCCAGCTTCCCCTTTGCACACCTCATACGCCTACAGCGACACACTGCATGACCAGAAGATGCTTGCGAGATAAAATACCTCCCATTGCCCCACCCCGCCCATTTTTTCACAGTTGAGTCAGGTTCTGGGTGGCTGGAGCTGACAGAGGCGACTTCCGTCGAGACGCAGCAGATGAAAAGCTTGACAAATGAGCCGGCCGCGCACGAGGCCGATGGGTTCAGTTCGGGCTTCGAAAAACGTCTGCGGCCCTCGGTTTCGTCAGAGCACGCGTGCATAGGTGTATGATTTGCCCAAAAGACGCTTTAAATTGATTTAACTTGCTGTATTTCAACCTTTTTTTCTCTTGAGCCCAAAGTCTGCGTCGAGTTCCATTGGACTTTTATTGTTCGGTTAAAAAGCAGGACGGTTTCTGCTCCGTTGGCGAGTACCTCGTGCCAATAAGAGGGGAGCTAAGGATAGAGTCATCAGGAATGAGAGACGACCCTGGGTTCGTGGCACGGCCCCCCCCTGCTGCTCGCCCCTTTCATCATGCAGCCCATTTGTTGGTTTAACTCTGGACCTTCTCAGCAGGGCTTGGCACATGGGGAAGAACCCGTAGCCAAGGAGAGTTCGGTCAGAGGAGGAGGGGAAGCTGCTTACCCTTCACAACAGACTTTCCAGCTTCAAGCACCACCTACGTCCAATCATCCGTTCGTCCTGAATCCTTCCTATGCCTCAGAAACCGGCAAGGCTAGAACAAGAGATCTAGTCTAAATATGTCTTAATGCCAAGGAACAATGAATCTCTCAGGGACGTGTCGTCATGCGTCTCAGGATTCGTCAGGAGAAAAAAAAACAAAAAAAAAACATGTAAAATCCTTTACCTTAAATAAGTTATTGCAGCATTTTTCTTATAGCAGCCAAAGAGATAATGACACACTTTGCTGAAATGGAGACGAATGCACTGTTTCCTCAGCGTGGGTGGTCTCGTCAGGACGGCTGCGTGGAGGAGAGTCCCACAGACAATCAGTGTGTAAGCCAGACTCGGCATGTGTGATTTATTCATTAGGACATTACTCAATCGCACCACAAGCGCACCGGCGCTACATTGTGTGCCTTCGACCTCGAGGAGGGAAAGTGACCCGTTTCTTGGCATTTGTGATGTATAATTGGCAGTAGCAGCTTGCAAGCAGGAGCTTCTCTGCCCCGATGGCCAAAGCGATTAGCGCAGCAGACATGCAGCAGAAAGCTGTTTAAATCAGCTGCCACTCGGCCAAATTATGGAGATCTGTTGTTAATCTGATGAGCACATAATGCTTACAGCATTTTTAAATGGTTTTAAGTAATGGATGGGACCAACTTCAACGAAACCTCAAAGGTCAAGACTATTGATCAACAGTAGCAGTAAAAGAGGGTCTGCAGGATTGGGGGTATCAATGTTAATGTTTTATTTTTTTAAATAAATGTTTTAAGTTTATTATGTTAAATTAAAAGTGCTGCATGCGAGACAGCAGTGGAAGGAAGGTTCCAAAGGGATTAATAAAGTTTTCATCCATCCGTCCTTATGTCTCTATTTATTTATTATTTTTACCAGGTGAGCATCATTAGTAGTGATGTCCTTGTGATCTTTGTCTTTCCATTAATAGCCGGTTATCATTACATCACCCAAAAAACAGATATGTCGGTATGTCACAGCACATAAAATGAAGTATATGTTGTTTATTCATACATATTTAGACTTTCTAAAACATTTAAAGAATCTAGTGACTGTAATTTAATATCCGAATACATTTTAAAATTATACAACGCACACATCTGATGTTGCAGTGGATTAAAGTCGGGCTGCATCAGATGTTACAAAAACTACACAGCGTAAGCGCTGCGATTCCCAAACATCTGCTGAGGAAATTACATAAGTGCTCATTTGTATTGACCCAATAATGCTATCACTTAATCTAAAGCCACGCTCAGCAGTCTACATTAATAAATATTTACTTTACTTACTTGCTGTTAAAGTTAGCATGCTCGTGTTGACACTGCATCAGCTGTTTACAGAAATCAGAGTTAAGTGTCAGCAGGCCAACACTGCGAACACCAATCAGGACTTTTACAAAAGAGAAAGCAATTTTGCCTCCTTAGAAAGCGCAGCGGTGAGAGATCCAAGCAAATGTTTAAAAGATGTATTAAACAGTGAAACATTTTTTGAAAGACTAATCTGAATTTACATTAAATGAAGTTGGGAACAGAGTTAAAATAGATGGTTACAGCACACAGGATGTTCCAGAAACCTGAAAACTTTCTGGGGCGTTCAGCGTGTTGCACTTCATTAAAATGTCCCAAAATTAAAAAAAAAACCCTGAACTGATGATGATGATGTTATATGGTCTGTGTTTCTAATAAGTCACACACACACAAAAAGATCTCCAATATTTTCTCACAAACTGTTTAAAATGTGTTGTTTAGTCTTGAACGCAACGCCAAGTGAAACATATTAAATGCCTGACAAAAGTGGCAAAATCTGAACGTTTTCTCAGTCGCGTTCGCGTTTCAGCAGCTGCACAGTTTCCACGGCGCAACTAAAACAAATATCGTCCACAAATGGATCCCCTGTTGCTGCCTTGAAACAGAGACTGAAAAGAAAAACCAAACAGCAGTGCAAAAATGATCTAGGTTTCTGGCCGCAGCATGGGTCATATGAACGCATAAATCCCCCTTGTGTGTGTGGCCATGCTGCTGGGAGATACCACATCATTCATCATCTTATTTAAAAAGCTTACAGAAGGGAAGAAAATGGATGGTCGGAGATATTTCCCGCAGACATCATTGGGCGAGGTTGCCAAGTGGGAGGGTCTCCGTGAGGTCGTGCTGCTCGTTTGGCAGAGCCCGTTTTGTCGGCCGGCCGATCCGGTGGATTGTGCACGGTCAGGTGCAGCAGTCACGCAAAGCCGGGGCGAGCTTGGCAATCTGCCTCAAAATGCTCACCCGAAGCCACAACAGATACCTGCAATTTGTCACCCCTATAAAGTAACATTCTCCATCTAAACCGCCATTTACGCGGCGGGGTAGGAGCGGGGTTGTGTTCCGACACTTAACCCCAAATTCATGTTTCCTACAATGCTTTTTTATTATGACCGGGACCCTCCCCTTTTCCACCCTCATGTCTCTCCCGATTCACAGCCCGGTGTTTTTCCCCGCAGTTGGCACCGCCACAGGAAGGTTTTAAAGAAGACATGTAATCTTTCCTGGCAGTGAGGCTTTTCATTCTAGTCAAAGTCAATGATGGGCAGGAAAAGCCCGGAGGGGAGTGCATCAATTCTTTGTTCGGTGACAGCGCTGGCAGGCGGCCAGCGCCGTGCATGCCACAGCACACCTTGGGCTTAGGAGACAGAGAGACGAGGAAACACTGAGAAATAAATCACGGTCTTAAGAGTCACATCTTTCCATTTACACATGCTGTCAATCTTTAAGTCTATAATGAGTTCAGATGTAAACTCTAAACCAACTTGTTCCCATTGTCCTATATATGTGTATTTATATATACATGTATATGAATGTTTATTTTGCTTCAAAAGCAAGATTACAGCATTTTTTTTTGTTTTCTCAGTTTTCATTTGGCTTTCAGCAGCAACTTCGACAACATGAACGCTTTAAGAAAAGGACAAGCTACCAGTCCTGGCTCCAAATTAATTTTGCATACCTCAGTTTTACAAGCTGAGATCTTAAATCCAGCCCCTATTGACTCATTGCCACTCATTTAGTGATTTTCATCGTACAAACTACACGGCATCAGTCATCATATCATTTGCATCTGTGTCACTACATAGCTTTTGCAGCTTCGCTCCGCTGCATTTTAATGTGGCCTGACAAAAACAAAAACAAATTAAAGATGACTTGCGCTGCTGCTGCGTTAGCCAAACTGAAATTTGCAAATGTGAAATTGAAAATTGCTTATTCGGCAGTTTTTGTTGAGTCGAATGTCATTCAACGAGTCGACCTCGGTTCAAGATCCCCAAGCGAGTAACACTCGAGCAAGCGTTGAAAGTGTGCATTAGTAGATATTATTGTCAAAGCTTGCTAATTTAATTATGATTCAGTAGATATTTCTCTGATACAATGAGACCCAAACAAGAATGATTCACTGTGGTTGATTGTTTTTCAATCTAGTTTCCAACTTTAAAAAAAATGGCAAATCAAAAATGATTAAAGTCATTCTTGACGTTTGTTTTTATGGGTGTTAGTGCAATCCAGTAGTTATCAAGCAGCTGTTTGCATGTTGTCACTGACATTTGGTTGATCTCATTCATTCAGCTTGGAAAGCCTCCTTCCCATGACCCTATCTTTGAGTCACTCCAGATATTCTATTAACTTTATCTTCAGAAGAAAAACTACATAATCTGTAAATCTGCAAGAGACATAAACAATTCCGCCACATAACCTCTAAATAGCCTCAGTTATTTGTCGAAAGCTTCGAACGTGTCGAGTTACTGAAATTGTGTCGGCAGCGAGACCGGCCCGGCTGGCTGCCGTTCGGCTGCATGTTGCTGCCGAGAGCCTGAGGGGGAAATAAAGATGTATCAATCATTCGCCACCTTTGCTACTTTCAGGAAGCTCAGCTGTGTCACACGGGAGTGAATGAGTTTATAATTGTTTGTTATTCTGCTCAAGCAGGCGTTCAGGACAATATCGCACTTTGTGAAGGTGTTGAAACGAACTGAGAGTGCGAGCAGAAGGGCTTCTCAAATGAATCACAGAGACAATTAGAGTCTAATAAGCAACCAGCACCTGACAAACGAGTCATGACCGCGCGCACCGAGTTTGAGTTTGAAGCTCCTGCGGTCGGAGCGCGGGTTTCTCGGCTGCGGATGAACGTGGCCCCCGGCAGGGGGTTACGTTCCCGACGCCGAGGTTACAAATTCTGACACTCGTCTCCTGCCTCCCTGCTACCTGCACACGCTCATTATGAACAGTAAGGTTCACCTTTTCTCTCTGTGTGGTAGAATTGCTGGATGTAATTTATTTTTTCATTCCAGAAATTTTGCATATCCCTTTTTCTTTGTATGATGACGAACGGATGTATGGATGGATGCAAGTATTTGTCCGTTAAAGGGCAGCGAGGTGAAAGGTCAGTTGGGAGCAACGCCGACAGCATGAGGCCTCTGGGTGGATTTGCCAAAGTTTCAAGTGTTTGATGTGCTGGAGAAACGGTTTGAACCTGCGTCTCCTTCTTTGCTTTTTCTTTCCAACACAAGAGATGTTTTTGTTCGACATAATGAAGGTGAACGGACGATGTTATTGGATCCAAGAGAGCTGACATTTACAATCGTGCTCAAACTGAACATTTAATGTCAAGGGAGATTTCCAGATTTCTGTCAGTGTGCAGTGGCTGCCATATTCCTGGCTAATTCAGATGTGGCTAATGAATGGTTTAGCTTTAGATAAATATTATGAATACCCCCATCTCCTTGTGACTCGGAGTCGAGGCACATAGTTTCCCAGAGGTTGACATTTGTAGAAAATATTTCACTTTTTGGAGCAAGGCTTTGCCAGCTTAATGGGCTGGTGAAAGCGGCACCTGAGTCACTTTAGGAGCAACACGCGTCCCCACAACGGGAAACCACAACCGAGACACGCCCACTTCCACTGCGCACTTCTGCTCATCTTCTAGTCCACTCTGAATCCCCGCAGTCGGATCAAGAGCAGCATTTAGTTTTTATGCAACGAATTTGCAACAAATCTTCAGGAAACCTCAACGCCACCAAAACGCTGAGTTTGAAACCTCACCTGCTGAGAACTGCCTCTCATTAAAAACAAGTAGAACATTTCTATATTTGATGATTGTTCATTTGGCAAAATTAAAAGTCTGTTTCATAACTGATTGTTGTGCTGTGCTTTTGTTATGTGAAGCAATTTGAACCGACTTTTTGCTGAGACGTGAAACACAAATAAGCTTTAATTGACTTATCTAGAGGAAACATTTGTTTAATACCTCGCTCGTTTTTGTATCCCAAGCTATCTCTCTTACTTTTTTTAGGACACAAAAGCAATTATCTGCTGTTGCTACTTGCTTGTACAGGAGAAGCGAATGACTCGCTGCAATTTTAGACTAATTGAGAAAATGAAGCGAACTCATTGTCTGATTACGAGGAACCAACTGGAACAAATGTGTGACTGAGCTGAAGTCGCTATTTTTGTAAAGTGTCTCGTCGTGAGGTGGTGCCACACGAACGAACCGAGTTGAATTGTTCAATTTCAATTCTGAACAGGAGCTGAAATAGAGGAAACGCTTCTGATGCTAATATTCAAGCGTTCCAGTCCCCAAGCCCTGGAAGCTGTGAGTCACTCCGTTCCTCTTACCGTTTTCAAAAACATCTTCTGAAAAAAACAAAACGGAGAAGGAATTTGTGATGTTTTCTTCTCCTTTAATGACACCATGACACCGCAACGTGCCGCTGAGAGTTCGGTACCTGAGATTGTGGAGCCGGGAACTGCCGAACACAAGAATGTGTGCTCAGTAAATCTTCCTTTGATGAGCGGCGGTAAAGAAAACACGTTTAAGTCCGTAGATATGAGGCGAATGTGTGCACAGGTGCAAACATACAACCGCTGCAGTCGGATCTGAAAGAACCGGCGCGCTGAGACGATTGGTTGCTGTTTTAGATGTGGTGGATTCAAAGAAATGAGGAGTAAATGGAGATTAACAGCTGCTTCACTCACACCATGTGTAATCCTTTGTTGAAAAAGAATAGTAATGATAATAAATCTGACATGATGAATATTTACCGTAGCTTCGCCGCGCTGCTTAGGCACACAGTCGTTTTTGTGCGGTAGGCGAACACGTGTTAGTGGGTAATAGTTAAGTTGAAGGAAAGTGACGGTTTTCCAGTTATCTCACAAATAAAAATGTGAAAAATAGTTTTTTTTGTTTGCATTTGTATTCAGCTTCCTTCGGGGTCGCAGACTCGTTGCAAACGTCACGGGCAAATGTTAGCAATTGGATAAAATGGGATCTAATTGTGAGTCCCCCGCCTCCAGCGAGCGAATGTTCCCCATCAGTAGAGGGTCCAAACACTCTGTATGCAGCAAAGCATGGAACAAGGAGCTACCTTTACTCTGATACCCCTAAATAAAGCACTGTGATAATAACTGGCTTTAGAGGACAAGTAATTAGTAAATACAGTCCAGTTGGATCATATAATATCAGGGAAATAAAAGTTGACATGTTTCTAACCCTTTCCACTCTGATGCCCCATAAACAAAATCATGATGGATTGCTTATTGTGATTTCTCTAAAACGAGTGTATTATTTTACAGTGCAAATTGGAATACCAAAAAAGAGGAGTAGCAGTCAAGAGTCTGATGGTAATTCTGGATTAGCTGGACATAATCCAGAACGGGAAATCCCAGTGGCGTGACAACTATTATTTCTTCTTCTATAGATTGAAAGAAATCCCAAAGCCATCATAGAGCTGCAGTTTACCTCAAGGTATGTCAATGCAGCAGACATTCAACAATCAATGTCATTGTACATCGATTGGTTGAAAACTCACCTGGAGGTGAGAATCGAGGGGAGTTGCACAGTGAGGCGATGGCTGCCTTGAGTTGATCTCGTGTAAAATCCCAAATATGTAAAATGTATATGAAATAAAATAAAAATTCAAGGCAGTGAGAGTCATTTTGCGAGGCAGTCGCTCAAAAAGACAGTGTGCATGACAGATACCGGATTAAACATGCTTCTGATCACATACTGCTCAGTTCTGCCTTAATGATCATGATTTGTTTAGACTATAGCTTCAGCATTCGCAAGTGCACTTCAGTGACGCGACATAGTGACCAAACTGAAGGCGGTTCATGGTAAACCGTGTGGGGCTTTAAATCTGTTTATTGGTCTAACCTCAGAAGGTACTTTGTGGCACTTATGCAATGGAAAGACTCATGCAGCGCTGCAAGGGAAGAAGCAGACGATGATTGGCAGGGCCCTCTGGCCGGCTGGCCAAATAGTTAGGGGCTTTTGTTGTCTGCAGCTGGACAGGAGCGAGACACTGGGGTGAGGTGAAAGCTGTGAGCTAAGTTAAGAGCAGGGAGTCAGAAAGAGGGCTCCAGCAATTGGCTCTGGTGTTGCTTCGGGAGTCCTAATAAAGACGTCCAGAAACTTGCTCCGTCCTTCGCAGACTTCCCAGTTCAAGTCAGGCTGGCGCAGCCTCGCCGTGGAGGGTTAGCGCTGCCCGAGACACAGTTGCCGCGCCGCGTTTGTTTGTGCAACACGGCTCTCTCAGATTTCTAAGAAAGCCCGAGTCAGCAGCGAAACGGTTCAAATTCACTTGAACGCCCGTTGACAATATTCTGTGCGCTCCCGCCCCCAAACCCTTTAATCTCTGACCTTTTCCTGGGATCAGTTCAGCTGAAGATGATATCACAGCACTGTTGTAAAACCATAAACACGTTGCTGGGCCGTCCTTGGAGTGAACACGGGGCAAGTACAGATTGGATGTCAGTAAACTGTGCGAAAGTTTGGGGAGGAAAAAAACAAAACAAGCTAAGAATCACAAGATCAGTGATTCAAACGTATTTTTTAAGCCTCTCATTTATCAACTTTTGAAGCAGGGCCTCTGGTCGTTTATCTGTGCTGTAGCTGTGATTGTTATTCCTAACTTAATCTCTTGATGTTAAGTTCAAAGTAAGCATGCCCAAGGACTTGGTTGGATATCTCTTGAATTGTACTCCAACTCCTGCATGTCTTTAATAGAGTAAAACTTTTTTTTCTTTTTTTTTTTTTTTGCCATAACTTAAAAAACAAAACAGTAACTTGGCCCTGTCACATGGGTAAAAAAAAAAAAAGACAATTCAGAATGGGAACCCAGGTCGCTGAAGAGGGGTGTGAATACTTTTCTGAGTGGCCGGTTTAAGAGGACAGAAACATGGAAAAGCAGCCGGCTCTCAGCAATTTAAATAAACACGACCAGCTGGGTCGGACCGGACTGGACTTCAGCAGATTATGCACAAGGAGCAACTTTCAATGCATGTTGCTCAGATAATTTAATTGATGGTGAAGTGCATCGATGGCGTTTCACTGACATGTCCATGCAGGGCAGGAAATAACAATGGAACTGTGCACCGTTTTTATCCATCTACGTCGTATTTATAAGGTGTAAAACTGAGGCCCGAGCGCGAAGACGTTGCCTTTTCCAGCCTGAAACTTTTCCTTCTTTCAACGTGTAACCACCTGCTTTGATTCTTCAAAATAAAAGTCCACAGAGGAACCACCGCACCCCCGGCAGACAAACGTTTTTGAAACTTAACACAACCACAAAACTTATACTGTTTTACTTTATTAGGATTTAATGCTATAAACCAGCACAAAGAAGTAGAACCATCTTTTTTGGCCATTATTGCTGCAAGTCATTTGACAGATGTTGCTGCCAGCTTTGGACATTCAGAGCCAGAAATTAGAGAAAAAAAAAAGAAAGAAAGAAAGAAATGAGAAAAGTAATTTGCAGCCTTTTCTCGGGGTATTTATGTCCGTCTATAAATCTTCCCATCAACTCAGAATAACTTCCCTTCCCCAAAAGGGTGATGTCTGTCATGTTGTACATGTACAGCATTCTTAAATATATAGAGGAGCTTCTCACCTCTGTAGCCCTTGAACAATGGCTTTCATCTGTCAGAAAGGCCAAATCGGTGGAGAGTGCACTTCTAGTTGTCCTAAAGCGGCTTATTTTGATAGCCTCGTCTTGGTGCAGTTGCAGGCGTTGCCCTTCCTTTTTCCAGATGAATATTGCTTTGAACTATTCCACAACTTTCCCCCTGAAATGTTTACCGTCTTCCTTTGTCTTCGTGATGCTGTTTGCTCGGTAATGCTGGCGAGCCGACCTCTAAAGCCTTCCCAAATCAGCTGTATTTAGACTGAGGTTGAGTAACACAGCCTGGATTTTATGTAGGGTACGACAACAAAGGGACTCGAACACCAATGCGTGTCACATATTTTCCTTCCACTCATAATCATGCACTTCTTTGTGTTCTTTGTGGGAGATGCGCTCCTGACAAAACACGCCGACTGTCCATGGTCTGCTGCATCACAAAATACCCAACGGCTCAAGGGGTGTGAAAACTTTTACAAGGCACTGTAACCCCGTGAACCAACACGTGTCCCCACACCCAGACGCTGCAGCTGTCCACTCTCCCTCTGAGGGTCAAAGGGAACGTCCCAGCACTCAGTGCCGCGTCAGACCGGCACCTGTTGGTTGCATCTCAGCCTGGCCTTCGAAAAGTCAACAGAGAATTCAACAAGCGAGACTCGGAGCCAGCTCGGCTCTCAACGACAGCAGACGCAGCAGCAGCAGATGAAACACCGGTCAAACCGCAGTGGGTTCATAAGATTTTGTGAGGCTGAAAGCTGCTGCTGGGACATGCATCCGAGTGGAAAATGTGGCAGGGGATTTGGAAAACGGCTCATCTTCTTCGAATGCAATTCTTGGGGCTTGATTTGAAGTTGCGATTACCGTCTCTGTACGTCTGCAGCAGGCAGAGCAGCGAGCAATTTGATGTGCTTTTTTTTTTTTTTTTTTTGAAGCAGAGCTCCTCAGACAGTGTTAGTTTTTACATGAAAGTGCCCTCAGCTGTCCATGGGTGTAATTAGAGGGGAGGTGGATCCCACTGTTAAACCTGCCACACTGAAGCTGAAGGAAAATTGCCTGAATGTCTTTTTGACAATGTGAGATTTACCACTCTGATCCTCCCCTTCATTAGAGCAAATCCCCGGCACAAAGGCCAATGAAGATGAGATTTACTCGTCTGGGAGGTCCTTTTGGAAAGAAAAAAAAAAAAAAAGGGGCTAACGCGGCTGCAAGCTGGTGGATCCTGACAGTGACGGAGCTTTTCCTTCTGTCAAGTCTCTGCATCGCCTCCTCTCGCTGTCGCTCACAGTCCTGCACATCCCCACTCCCCCCTCCCTCCGCCTGCCTTATAATTAACTGCAGTTGTTAATGGGCTCAAGAGGAATTTAGTTTGTAAGCCGATCCTACAATTAGGGCTTGTTGACTTTGCATAAATGTCGGAGGCTGCCCTCCCTGGGGGCGAGGGGCAGAAGAAGGGCGTCTTTGAGGGGCTGCCAGCCTTGACCGGACCTCCTGAGAAGTCGGAGGAGGAAGTGGGATCTAAAGCAGACGCAGATGATCTCCTTCCAGCAGCCTTCTCCCCCGAATCCGTGGGGTCACTCGGGACGTCGGGTCAACGACAGGAAAGGTTGTCGGAGACCCGCCGATCGACGGCTCTCGGGGCACGTTACGGTCAATCTTTCCTTCTCTTTACCTTGAGCGTGAAATAAAGCCTTTGCCTCTGAATACGAGGTCTGATTTATTTTCGCCCACTGTTATCAAAGTCCCAAAAAACTCGCAGGGTGCTTTCGGTTTACGATTTCGTCTCGGTGTGTTCAAATTGTGTGTTTTGTTTTTGTAGGAATTAAAGAAACCACACAACATATTTGGTGGCTTTTCTGCAGACAACAAGCTCCATAACTTCCTCTGTGGGATGCTGCAAGTGGCAACAGGTGACAAATTTTATTCCTCTTTTTTTCCACTGCCTTGTCGCTTTTCTTGTTGTTATTCACCTCAGTGAATGACACCAAAATGTTCAATAAGTTTACAGATTTGATATAAAATGTTATTTTAACTGCATTTACGATGATTTTACAGTTTCATCCAGAAGAGCCCAAACAATATGAGCAGAAATGTGCAAAGTTGAATTTGCAAAACCGAAAGTCAGCAGCGCTGGGATGTGACAGATCTTGTTTTTTAAGTGGATACCATTAAATTGTTCTTAATCGACTCATCAGGTGTTAACTCTATTAAAAGCAATGATTCACTCTTTCCTGATTCCATCATTTGAAACACCTCTCCTACTGGTTGCTGTTGCGACTGATTTATGAGCGCGGCTTTCACTGCAGCAGCGTCGCGTTGCAAAAACTGCGTCTTTAAACATTTAAACTGTTCCCCAGACTCCCTTTGCCGCATGTGCAGCGTTTGGCCTAAACTAGGAAGAAACACCAACAGCGAGGAGACGAGTTGACTCAACTTGAAACGTTTAGTTTGCGGTGCTAAACAGCAGCAGCCATCTCACAAAGACTGTGATCTTCCCCCCCTTTTGTTTGTTGCTCTTAATGCATTCGGCAAAGGAATTAAAGGTTGAAGCTGAACTCGCGCAGACGGCTTGTGCAAATAGATGAAGACTTTTGTTTATCTCGTAAGTGACATGGGTTCAGGCGGTGTCAGGATTGATGGGTTTGTGGAACCGGTTTTTTTGGTTCTCGTCCGTTTCTCCAGCAGGACACGAGCTCAGCCAGAAGTTGATTTTGTTTCCAACTTTTCTGAGATTTATTGAAAATCTGCCTCCTGGTTTTCCTGAAAGCACACGGGTGTAGTAGAAAATTAATTTTCTCTTTTGCCGTTTACTATTCCACGCTGTGCAGATGTCCTCAATGGCTTAATAACTTGCAAAGCTGATGGACAAGAGAGCATTTTCGCCATCATTGTTGAAGGTATTAAGATGGGACTTTCGAATTAAATAAACCAAAACAACATTGAAGCTGTTTGATTCTTTCGATTGCCTGGCTTGCCATGTTTCTAGACGTCAGAGAAAATCAGGGACATCGAGTCACTGTCGCAGTATTTGTTAGAAAATGAGAAACATCTCAATGACTTGCACACATGAACACAATAATTAGACATAAATCACAAGCTGTATGAGAAGCATCTGCATTTAGACCAGTTGGTGAAGGCCTGCTGCTTCCAACTTGTAGACTGCCTGGAGCGCAGATCTGAATACCTAAAGCAATACGGTAGCATGATGGAGGTGTGAGTATTTGCACCTGAACGACCCGCGAGGCTTCTGGGAAACAGATGAGACCAAAGTACAGATATCTGGACGTGCTGTTGCATGAGAATTCATAAAACAAGGAACCGATCGAAGCTGGAAATGCAGGACTACTTCAAAACAAGAAAGGCCAAATAAGTCGCGATCATCCATCAAGAGCAGAAGATGCGTCTTCATTTCGCAGCCACTTCGGGTCGACATACAGCCCGAAGTTATCCTGCGTCCCTGTTGCCTCCATCTGTTTGAATCTGCTGCGAGTGAATCAAAGTGAATTTCGAACGACATAGATGACCCCCGGCACGTTACGTCTTGCACAAAAATGCCTGACGTGTGATATTTAAAAACACGCAAGTTTCCCACGAACTGCTGCATAGTTCAGTTTTTACATTTACAGTAGCCTACTGTACTGAAGGGGTTACACTGTGCTGGAGGAATTTCACATTTCCTAAAATGAGAACAGACTATTTATCTTTGCAGAAACTGTGTATTTTAATGATGTCACATTTTCTTCTCTCATTCTACGTGACTGATGTTCTGCTGAATGTTGTTCCTAAGAGGAACATCACTAATTGCCTCATATTTCTCCGCGAACGTGTCGTCAGGCCTAACACAAACTTATCACTGGACCAAATGAAAGCCCTTGTCACAGTGATTCCAGCGCTTTGGCCACCTCTGCGAATTGCTCTGGGACGTTATGCCTTAACATGTGTATGGAAGACTGATGAACAGTTAGTCCAGCCGCTATATCATATCTCCCAGAGAGACACATGTTTACAGGACACCAAAGGGCTCTAATGAAGTCATCACCAAGAAAAATGTTGGGATAGGCCCGCAGCGGGTATGTGGATCTGACGCCAAGTGCCTCTGTACAGTGATGAATGACCGCAGCCACATTTTGCTAATGATCATTTTGGAAAAGCAAATAGATGTATCCAGCATCGATATTTCTTAATTACTTTCGTTTCCTGTGGAATTCTCTGTTGACGAAAACACAGCGGAACGATCAGTCAAAGCAGGCAACGGAGAGAAAGAGACTCTGGGAAGCAGGGAAATAAATCTCAGAGGGTGGATTTGATAATTTCTAGCGGATTCTCACTTTTTTTTTTTTCTTTTTTTGTCAGTGTCTTAAGTGTGTGAGCTGCATGCAGTTCAGAGATGTGTGACATGGGTTAATGCTCAGATGTGTGTGGGAGCAAAACCCTCCCGTTTCTTTAAACTCCCACGGATTGCAGGCCTGTATAGCCCACCGCTCATGCTGTTCACGGTGCCTTGTGAAAGCACTAATACCCTTCACTTGTATGCAATGCTACAAAAAAAAACCCTTCAGTGTGTATGACTCAGATTTTTTTTCGTAACAGACTAACACAAAGTAGTTGCAGGCAAGGCGCATCGAGTCACTTCCTGTTAGTTTTTGCATAGAATGGAATCGTTTGCACTCGGAAATTCTCTCGATTTTATCAATTTCTCTGTTATTTATAAAATTAAATCGTACTAATTCTGTACTTAAGCATGTTAAAAACACTTGTTACCCCCTTGTGGTTCACTCAGTTTTTTTCTGGTTGCCTTAGCATCATCTGTAGAGCTACAGCTACCCAGCTGCTCCAACTTATCATTTCTTCTTCTCTGTCTTCTAGTCTCCTCCTCCATCCTCGTCTGTGTGTCAAATGTTTATTTACATCTGGAAATAGATTTTGTAGATCATCAAAACTGGAGATCCTTCTTTAGCCATGACCTGTTATCCAGTGTGGAGCCACTGAGGTTAAAGCATTTCCACAGGGGAGCCCGCCAGCTGCTATGCTCAAAAACAACAACGGTTGTCACGGCGGTGCCTGAAACACATTGTAGGGTGTATTGATTATTGGTGAACATTTGTGGGGACACCCTATGCTCTTCAGGAGACCCTCTGGACACAGAAGCTCTTCTTTTGGGGAATATGAAGGTATTTATTGATACTCTAACACAACGATGGTTCACACTGGAAAGCAGAGTTGTACTTCAACACACCTTTCTACAGTTGCCTAGTAACACATGGTTAATGGGTGACATTGTCTTAAATAAAGAAAAAAACATAAAACGTGGAATATAATTGTTTTTATCCCCCAAGATGTTAATGCACCAGTGATAATCAAACTGATACGCGACTATTTTTCAACATCGTGCCAATCCAGTGCATTGTGATGTGCTATCACATAAATCATGTGGCAAAGTGTGAAAAAGTTTATAGAGATATGAATATGTTTGGAACCCAATGTATTTGTTCATTTCTAGTGAAAATGTGAAACTTTTCCCTTTTTTTATTGTTTTTTGCAATTTTGAAAAACTCACTGGTTATATAAAGGTTAGGGTTAGGGGGTAGGGTTAGGGTTAGGGCTAAAAATGAAAAGTAAGTTACTGAGCTACAAAACTTAGATGCATTATCTGCATTTTACCCTGCGACTTTAAATGTTAAAGCGTTGACATTGTGATGGAAAAGGATCATATTTCCACCCAACGTTTTCACAAAAGCGCAGTCCAACCACGCTTCTTATTTCTGCCTCTTCCATCCAAACCCACCCACCACGCTTTCTGCTAACTAGACTCTCCAGAGTGAAAGACCAGGATTAACCTTGGATTTGAGATACACTCACCAATCCCTCGGTGGGACCCACCCTCATGAGCTCATCTCCATCTAATGAATAGCCCCTGTCACAGGTGAACACACACAGAGACAACAATAAGGGGCAAAAAGGCACAAACGGAGGAACATCCACACAATCAAAACATCGGCATATTAGCTGTCTTTCTTGCTGTGTGCAAGTTTCTTCAGCCAGATGTCGTGGTATTGTTGCTCTGTCAAAGACAGCTCTTAGGTGGAAGCAACCGTTTTTAAGCCAACAACTCCGCTGACAGGAAACATGTCTTGACTTACACACATCTCTCTGAATTTAAAAGCAAATCGTTTTGATTGGTGCTTCTCTGAGAAAGTTTGAAAGTTATTCTTTGTTCCATGATATTTGGCTGATTTTATTGATTTATTGTCAAAATGTGTGTCATTAAATACACACACACACAGTAGTTTTGATCGCTGAAGAAAGTTAGTGTTTCCATACCGTAACCATATGTTCCTTTGTTTTAAAATGTGAAAAGGTGAACGGTGAACCGAGGTTCAAACATAAAAACGGTCTATTCAAAGTTTCCAGGTAAGTTCGCTACATGTTAAGTTTGGGTTTTCTGCAGGACGTGTTTCACAGGGTGTATGCTTTCAAATCAAGATCTGTGTGTGGTTAACCAGGCCTGCAATTTATTACTGGTAAGGCATTTTTTGTTTGTTTGTTTGTTTGTTTTGTTTTTTGTAAATGAGTACAAAAAAACCCAAAACAAAAACACACACACTCAGTGGAGTCGCTCCGTACCCTTGTCATCATGTCGGTGCCCTTTGACCTCACAGTTTCACTTGGAGGACTTTTTCACTGCACGGTGATGCAGCTGGCTCTGTGTTTTTATTGGGATTATATTTGAAGTCAGCTCTGCTTCTCTCTGTTTCTTTTCCCTGTGCATGCTGTTTCTAAGACGCCGCGTTCTGGTTTACCCAAGCAAATCCCGACAGTTGTCCATTAAATATTCTTACTTAAATCTTGCTTGACAAATGGAAATTTCTCATTTCCTTTCCTCCCCCTTCCTATTCACCGTCTCCCTCACACACATGCACAGACAGGAGTCTCGTAGTGCTATCTGCTTGAGAGATAGTGCTTATTAGTGTCCTATAAATCTGTCCTGACTCCCAGTGGGGGAGTAATTTACAGCAGCACGTGCTGCGTTCGCTCGGCGTGAAGATCTGCTCGTTGGTTGCATTTGGCAGAGGATCATCTCGGGACGTCACAAATCCAGTAGTTACTACAGCTTGTGTAGTTAAACCTGAGCATCGCCGCTTGTAATTTATGCCTACGGTCGCCTCCTCGACAGGAGGCAGGAACGAGAGGAGGGGGAAAAAAAAGGGGCGGCGGGGGAGGCGAAGAGTAACAAGAAGAGGAAATAAGGGGAGATAAGGAGGAGAGAAGGTGGGGAAGAAATAAATCTCGTCTCCTTCGCTCACTGAAGAGCTGCCAAGGTAGAAGCACGACATTTATGTGGAATGATGTTGGTCACAACACCCATTCACTGTTTAATGTTGGCCTTGGAGCGCAATCCTGTTTACAACCTGACAGTTTGAAAAAAAAAAGAATCTTAAGAGAGAAAAGGAACAATAAAGAGTCAGGAATAAGCCTGTAATCCCAGATGTAAGATTCACTTTCCCCGGTAAAAGCCGGCACCGAGGGTGAATGGAGCCTTTGTGCAGGCCGCAGTTATAGAAGCTCATTTACATGCAGTGATGAACGTTGTTTACATTGGACATACAGCTCTGTGAAGTGGTAGGTAAACGCAGCAGGAATGATAGATTTACCGCCTCACCTGGCAGCCAGACACACACACACACATGCGCACACGCCGACCAATCCAGGCAGCAGGTATGCAAACACACTCAGACGGATCATTTCATGCAACATAAATGCAACGTGCACACAAGTTTAGACCCTCGCGCACCAAACGGTATCGGATCTCCGAATGATAAATGTCCCCCCTTCTCCCACCTGATCTGTCAACATCCTGCTCAAACAATGTTTATTTTTTCCCCCCCGTGTAAGTCTGATCAAAACACAGATATGAGGGAGCGAGATGAAGAGGGTGTTGGGCAGCGTTGTTTATGCCCGCTGCTTCGTCTCGGGTTGAAGGATCTTCTCTGTGAGCGGACGGGGCAAGGCGGCGAGGAGGGGGGCGGAGGCTGGGGGTCCGGGCGGTCTTTTTAACGGATCCAAAGGTGATTTGTCACCATCTGAAGGAGTCGGGCATGAGGTTAGCGGTGTGGTAGTGGAGAGAGGTGGAGGTGAAGCTGGGGGCTGGAGGGGGAGCAGGGGACAGCGATTTAAAGCACTAAATGGGTTACGGGTCACTGGTCTCACACAGTGGACCAGTCACTCAGCTCCAGAACAGGACAGGGCAGAAGGAGTGAGGGCTGTGTGCTCTGTGTTGGGGGGGTGGGAACGCTCCACCTCCTTCATGTTGCCACGGAGCTGTCATATGAACTTCTTTCTGCAGCTCAGAGCTGCAGTATTTTAACATTTACACAAAATAAAGTTTAGAAATGTTACTATATTGTGACAGTATGGTGTGAGACCGATAGCCTGCTACACAATCTCAGGGCTAGAATTTCCTGTTAGGATTGCTAATGCTAGTTAGCATCACCACTTATGACGGTGGATAAACGGTTTCCCTGTGACATTAAGCTTGGTGTTAGGGTCAGGGTTAGGGTTAATTTCTCCGCCATTAGCACATTAAGCAGTGAGCCTATAGGGTTGACTGGCAGAATTAAGACCTGCTTTCTGGCTCTCGTTGGTTGTTTTTGATGCATTTCTTCAGACGGTAATAGTGGCTCAGGAGGAGGTGCAGGATATTGATCTTTTCCCAGGTTAACCGTCTCAACATTTTTTAACAAATATGTAAAAAGAAAAACATTCTCACATACTGCAGCTTCAACGTCAACTGCAGAGGGTTTGTTTCACAGTACCAGGCGGAGGGGATGAGTTTGACACACCGTTTCAACGAACCTCAAACTTGTATTCGAAGGATTATTTTGCATCAGTTTAACTGCATTGTTGAGCGAAACATATTGTTGATATATAAATACAGTCCGCATCACATAACAATGTCAGCATGAATTAGATCAATGCTTGCTTGTACTATACGCACATCACTGCTTATGTTATATATATATAAGCATTTATATATATATTCTTGATAGTTCCCATTACCTTGTAAGGGGCTCAACATTGATTTTCTTCGATTATATGACTTGAAATAAATCAGTAAATTAAACAAATTGTGTGTTGTTGTTTTTTTTAATCACTGCTGCCAATGGGCTGCGGTGTGAATGTGAAGCCGGTTCTCCCAGGCCCTCGCGCTAAGCACGTCCCTCTGTAGGTGGGAGGAAAAATACTGAGCTGCCCCTTTTCCCACAGAGGCTCGTACCGTGGGGTTGGTTCGCGAAGCGGTCAGGCATTTTTCTCACGTGCCGCCAGCCAGCTGCCCGCATTTAGAGCTGAGAAATGAGATGAAGGCGAACACACAGACTGTGGTGGAAGCAGAGCGCAACAACAACAACAAAAATGACGTTTGCTTCTGTAAAGAGCATGTTTGTTGGACAGTCAGGTCAGAGTTCAAGTGCTACTCTATAATCATGCTAACAGGTTAGGTGGTTTAGTTTTGGATGTGAAGTGTAAACAGAAGAGGAATGCATTTTGCAGGAAAACGAATCCACCATTACAGATTTGATCTAATATATATAAATATATATATATATATATATATATTCTGTCAAAGATTGTCTGTGTGACCAAGCATTGTATTTTATTCAAACTGTATTAGCTGATGTAAATGTCTGGTTTGCAATGAATTAATTGTAGGTACCAACTATAAGAATAGATTTAGCCGAACATTGCCTGACGTTCTGAACTTACAACTCTGTGTGAACTTCTTGAAATTAGAATGCAGCTTACAGCACTTTGCAAAAATATTAATATTCCTTAGATTTGTTCAACTCCCTAAAAACGCTCAGCAGCCTTTTGTGCCCCCTGAGGAAAAGCAGCTCCATAGCATGATACTGTCGCCACCATGTTTCAGGGTGGTGGACAGTGTCGGCTTCATGCTTAATGCGGTGCTTCTGTGCAGACGAAAAAGAAACAGAGCAGCTTGGTCTAATCTGATAAAAATAACTTTCTCACACGTTTCCTAGTTTTCCTATATGGCATGCTTTTTTTTAAAATTATTATTATTTCAGATGTTCAGAGCTTTAGATATTGTTGTATAACCTATTACGATCTTAAACTGCTACATAGCATTGTCCCTCACCTGCTTTTCATCTCTTCTGCTTGACGGTTCTGTTTGTGCCTTAATATTCTCCAACGAACCTCAAACGGTTTCGCAAAACAACTTCAATGTAGTGAGATTGAAAACTTTTGAGGACTGTGGCTTAACATTTATTCTGACATCGTGATCATTTTTGAGGAGAGTAGCTGCGACTATAGTGAACATCTTGTACAACAGAGTCAAAAATACTTCACTTCATTGTCGATGCGGAGACAAGTGAGACATGAGAACTGACGAAAACCATCTCGTCCATCTGCAGAGGGAACGCACGCAATCATGGCGGACTTGTCTCGTTTTAGGAAGGTCTGACAGAGCCCTGATTGGTGTGTGTGTCTTTGGGTGGGCTGATTTAAAGTGTCCCTAAGGTCTCGTTCAAGGTAGAGAAATGGACAAGGGCCCAGAATCCACCGCCTGTCCTTCTGCTTCCCTCTTGCCCACTCTGTCTGTGAGTCCCAGTGGATAAACCTCACACACACACACACACACACACACACACACACACGCAAACTGTCAATCGTCTACAACACATTCACTGTTTCTCACACTGTCCCAAGTTATCCCTGTCATTGGTTCGAAGGGATTTTTTTTCACCAGCCCTCCGGTCCCATCCTCGACAAGCCGCTGCACATTCCAGCAGCACCCGGACTTATTATTGGAGCAAATTTATAGGGCCATTTATTTAACTGGATCCAAAAGACATTGGTTCTGGATGAGTTGAGCTGGGGCAAACTCCTGAGCCGTGTGGGCCAGGGAAAACATAGCAGGGGATAAATCAGTGCACTAGGGGGAGGTGGGAAACAGACTGAGAGTTGAGGAAACAGCAGAAACTTCAGAATAGAAGCCTGGGGCTCAAAACAAAAGGCGCTGCAAGGAGGTTAAACGACGAATGTTGCCGACCAAAATGCAACGTTGGTATCAAAATTGAAGCGATCGCAAGGTTCGCGTTATATTTGTACCGCTTACAATGGAAAACTCCTGTTTGTTGTTCAGATTTATCTATTTGTTGACGTTTCTGTGGAGCAAATGTAACGATATTGATGTTCAAGATAAGGGACGCTGCAGGTGTTAGCTGTCGTTGTGCTAAGATGGTTTCCACTGTGGTATTAATGCAAATTATGGTATACTTGGTGTGTGAAATGGCAGTTCTAAGCGTTTAAAGAGAAAGTCTTGAATATTTCTGGCCGCAGCAGAACCAAGCAGTACCAGAGGTCCAGTGTTCTGTGGGTTTCCTATGAAGTCCAACAAAGTATAGAGTTTTTTTCTGGAAAAAGACGTAAAAATGTGCACAGTTCCACACTGACCCAACCATCCATCTGATAAACGTTGAATTTGAGTCTTTACCGCTGCTTCCAAATGTTTACAGCTGTTTGCTAATCGGGTGCACGCAGGAACTCGTCCCTGTTGTCAGGCTTTTGGCAGCACGAGAACAAAAACACAAGAAGAGGTGACATCAGCAGGGAGAAAAGTTCCAGATTAGTTCGACGTGAGCCAATATGCTAGTGTGTCGTAATTCAGCGTCGCGTCTGGAAATCGGTGGAACGATTAATGGCGATTTGTTCGGCCTGAAATCCCTTAATTCAAGTTTATGGAGAAAAGCAATAAAAACTGTTGCGATGGGCTCGCGTGTGGGTGTAAAACGAAACCCGGCATTTTCTAGCAGCGAAGGATGATTACAGTTTTTACTTATCAAAACCTCGGCAGCGCTCTGAGTTTAACTCGTGTTTGTGGAGTTTTCATGGCAACCCTTCTTTGCAATCCTCTTTGACCAATGTGATCTCATCCTATCAAGTAATGTGCTACTTTCATCTGTGTGACATATTTCCTTATTTTATTTGGAAGGAATAATATTGTAGACGCTTCAGAGGAAACTCGAAACCTGTTTATTCAGCCTACGCCAGTGCACGCCATCCCACACGCACACATACACACACACACACAAACACAACACTCACACACACAGACCACTCATTGACTGACAGTGACGGCTGACACAAACTACTGGGGGAGTGACAGGGTGGAAGTAGTGCAGTGGTTAGCTGGGTGAGGGGCAGATAGCTTCTTTCCTCAGTGAAGATCAAGCTTCAAAGCAGCCACACCTCACACAATACACACACACACACACACACGCGCACACACATGCATGTGTTAGTCAAAAACCCTCTTGCATCTTGCTTACTCAAGCTCTTTTTTTTCTTTTTTTTTCTTCTTTTTTTTTTGTTTTTTTTGGCAAAACTAGTAGATTTCAATTTTTTCAGTAGTTCACAAACTGGCCTAAAGGGGGTGCTAGAATATTTCAGTCCAAGAGAGTCTAAGCCGTCAGATGAAATCAAACAGTCGACAGCATGTAGTGTAATTAATGCATTTCCTTTTTGCTTGGAAAATAGGAACAGAAAAACATCTAAAAATGTTTTTATTTGAACGTCACCAAAGGTTTTTATGAAAAAGTTCTTCCTCATTGCAGCTGCATATCAGCTTCATTTTTGGGGGGGTTACACTAAACCGAATACTTTTGTACATCATACAAACTCACACACAAATATAACTTGAAATAGAAAGCAGTCATTGGGAGAGTGTCATTCTCACACCTCTAAGAAGCTGCAGAGATCTGTGCTGGTTGAACACACTCCTCTGCACGAAGCAGCTTCCTGTTTCTGGGCTACGTCAGGATGACTGTAATTAGAATCCAATGCGTAGCTCAGCATCCTATGATATAATTTTGAAAATGTTACAATTTTCTCACTTACAGTGAAACAATGCACTGAGTGAAAAAAAATTCAAATGTGACAACATTGCATTTAACTAAAGATGTAAACAAGAAGCTAGTTTTCCTTCCCCGAATTAAACGTCATCCTCAAAAGAACATGAGGACAGGTCCTGAAGACCATCCTCAAGAGGCCCGCTTACTTCGGCCTCCAGCGACCTGACCATCTGAAAGCATTCCTCCAGTGTCTGGGTGTTGAGCAGGACGGACGAAGACGAGCTGGACTGCTGTGTTGAAGAGGCAGGACCCACCACCCAGAAAGCCTGCCACGCTCTCTGCTCCTCCAAAGGCTGCCAACCTGCTAATTTGTATCAGTAAACAAGCAGCCGACGACTTCAAAGCGTCGACACCAATGAGGCCTGACTCGGGAATGGTGCTGTGAGCGAGTGTGTGTGTGTGTTTCCCCGTTGGTTTAATGCGGTGCATGTACGTTTATTTCCTACTTCTTTAGGAATATCTTTGTTTTATTGCAAAGAAATTATTATTCATACCAGTAATGGTGCACAAAAATGAAAGAAGAAACTTAAAAACGGGCCAAGTTTAGAATTTGATAATGGTGCGTGTGCTTTATAAAATATATATATATATATATATATATGTATATATATATATATACATACATATTTTTAGATATGAAAGTACAGAAAACTGTCAAGGGACCGTGACTTAACTTGGGCACAAACAACATCCATATCGACTTTCAAAACATAAATCAGTAAAGCCCTTGTGTGTGTATGCTAAAAAATCCATCATTGTGAACGTGTGTATACATGTTTCTTTAGATGGGCCACCACCCACTGAGACAAGTCAGGTAAATATTTGGAGGGTGGGGGGTCAATGAAGTGTCCAGTGTCCAGAGAGAGCTCATGCAATCTGAAAATGCTCGATGGGGACACGTGATCCCGCTTTGGGCTCCTTCTGACGCCGAGAAACATCCCAGCTAGCAACCAACGACAACACACACACACACACACACACACACACACACAAAAAAATATCCTTCCCACCAAACGGCCAAAACGAGGAGCCTCCATGAGCATATTTGCTCACGTAAACACGAGCAGTCGTGTGTGGATCTGCATGAGGCGTGTGTATGAATATTGGCAGAATTGTTGTCATAACTGTGTCATGTAGGGAGAAAGCGTGATGATGGAATTTTCTGGGTGAGGCCTCGACAAAGTGAACACAGGCCAAGGAGATCCGAAAGAGACGCGTGCATGACAATGTTTCGCCTGATTCTGATCACGCAGAGCTACAGCGAAGGTTGCATTTGTACATTTCAGTATCTCTGGGTTTCACAACCGGGTTCAAGGCCTTCATTGCGCTGCTTCACTCAGATCCAGACCCCCACAATCACCCTCCGGTGCCAGGTGTTCTTACAAGAGCAAACCACACAGGGGAGCTCCTGCTTTTTATGAAGCTTGCAACACACACACACACACACGCACGCACGCATGCACGTACACACACATACATACACCCTCTCTCCATCCAGGCCTTCCCTACAGTTAATCTGTTGTTGGGATCAGAACAGATCAGCAACGGAGCAGGAAGCAGCAGCAGAACTCAAATGCTGTTAAATTAAAACAACAACATATATGTAACAGGCTTTGTACTGCAACATGTTGATTTAATTACAGCAAATAGATTTCTATTTGAAAAATTGCACAGTGAGAATGCTCTACCTATTAAACAAACCTGATGTAATTCAACAGTATTTACGGTATGGCTAAAATCACAGTGCGTTGTTATTTTTGGTCGTATCAGTATTACATTTTTTGAATTCGTCGTACTTTCATGAAACGTTGCTTTCACGTCCACAGCTTGCAACTAACTATGTTTTGTGATCTGAGAATGCATTGATTTAGTTATAGTTCAATGATTATAACTCATGCAAAAATCACTGTACACTGCAAAACTACAATTTGGGATGATTAGAAAATATTTACTGCACCATAAAAATGACAGTGTGTTATGATTTTTGCTCACTTCAAAAATATTTTTCACACTTTTAAAGTTACTGCCACATGCACGTTGTTTTAAAACGTGAGAATATTTTCTGCAATGAAAGTCATTCTGCAAAAAAGGTTTTTCAGAACAGAAATTTTTAGGTAAAAAAAAAAAACAGGATAAAATTAATGCCAGCGGATTATACAATTTGTCAAGCAAGCGAAATAAGAGGGAAATGATAAAGTGATGCCGTCGCCCTGAGTAAACACAACGCGGTGAGCAGGAGGTGATGTCAGATAGTCGGAGAAATGCAGCAGGACAGGACATGTTCAAATAAATATCATTACATCCAAGATGGCTAAATGATGCCAGTCTGCAAGACACACTGTATGACCACAGAGAGGATTAATGAGCTGAGAAATCAGACCCAAACACAGGGGTGATTTTTTTTTTTTTTTTTTCTTTTTCCCCTCCTTCCCGTTCGGTTCACCTCAGTGGTGAGGCCCTTTCACGGAGTCACATGGGAGGCTGCTTCAACACGTATGATGAGAAAGATTCCTGCCCATCCGTGTTGCCTCGTTCGTCTGTCAGTGGGTCGACCCACATTCTGCGAAGCGGGAGATGATGATAGGAGCCTATGGAATGCCTCTATGAAAGTCTCACCCAGGTGAACAATTCAAGTGCAAATGCAGCGATTGAAAGCTGGTAAATAAATGCAACGCGACAATTAAAAAAACAATGGTAATAATTTTATGGTGAAGTATTTCCAGGAGATGAAGGGCTCACGTTTTCTAAGGAGTTTGGTTTATTCCAAAAAGTTTTGATGCTATATTCCTTCATCGTTATTTCAGATGGGGCAGAATGTACTCTAAACATGTGTGCATTCTTCATCGCTGCAGTAGAAATGTTATTTTATTTGAAAATAAATATTCATTGATTTTGCAGACCTTTCATTGGAACTGGAGAAGGTGTTCTATATTTTCTATATATGATTATAAATATGCCAAATATATTGTTATATATTGGCCAAATATACTGGTCACTGTGGATGTCCTTAATTTCATATTTCTGTAGTTTGCTGTAAGCTATTATTTCATATTTTAAATGGTTGCTAAAACAAATTTTATTGTTTTTTGATATTCTTTATTTTTTGATTATATATATATATATATATATTAATTAGCAATATATATATTTTAATTCTACTTAGAATTTAGACATTCAGAGACATTAAAGCAGCAAATTCCTGTCTACTTCATATTAATAAGAAACAATGTGAACCATTTTGGACACAAATAATAAACAGCAATATTTCTGGCAATGTTTAAAGCTGACTTTTCTTTTAAATCTGAAGAAGGTGTTATATCCAAAACGTATTAAAACATTTTCTTTTAAATGAGAGAACAGCTTTAATTACCCAGAGTCATGTCATCTCTGGACCTTTTGTTTTTTCTTCGCTTCTCAAATGTTCCTCGCCGCCACCAAAGCTGCCTAATGGATGCAGGAGGAGGAAGTGTTTGACATTACGGACACAGCAGTGCTTGTTTTAGAGAAGCTGCTCATGTGCGCGGCCCATACGGGCCACACAGTACCTCCTTAATGTGACCCAGACCCCCCAGCCCCAATCCAGGGGCTCCAGGAACTGTCCGCTCAGCGGGGACCGAGTGTCACTTTAGCCCCCCTGGTGAACACAAGTCAACATGCCTTAATCCCCCCATCACCTAAAGTTACACTTTTGGGTCTGCAATTAGCACACCGGTTCAATCCCCCCGCCCCACCCCATACTGAGCTTCCTATTTCCAAACTTCCACATGGAGTTCTTTCCCACAAGGCCGCAGCCTGAGCGCAGAGCCCCCAAGCTGGGACCCCAAGTCGCTGCCTGTGACGCTGGCTTTTTTTGTGGCACAGCGCCGGCCCCCTGCCACATGGTCCCTCATCGTTCACTGTCACTGTGCGGCAAAGGAAGAGATCAAAACAAACATGTGGTGGCAGGGAGAGCCTGACATGATGAATCGCTGTAATTAGCATCAGGCTGCCGAGCGTTCGCAGTGATTGGTGGAGACCACTTTTGACACATTTTGTGCATGACTGGCCGACGAGAGCCACAGAGCGAGATCTGTGACCCGAAGACCTGAGATACAACCGATCCCAAGATACGCCACAACTGGGAAAAAAAAAAATAATCCGCAGGTCGTTTTACACCAAGCTATACTCAACGTAAACATTTTCTGGAAGGGCGAACATTTGCGCAACATGGAGTCGAGTTGATGGAGGGAAAGGTCAATTATCAGCTGCTCTGCAGTCATGCCAACGATACAGAATCTGGGGAACGTGCACCCGCCTCAAACGGCATTGGCTGCATTCAGTATGCCGTTTTCCTCCTCATGATCCTTCATTGTCGAAAAGGAGTACAGGAAAAGCACACTTTTCTTCAAAGCCTCATGTATGCCGTTTCATAAAACACATTATATTTCGTTTTCCTGTCTTCTCTGCTTAAGGGGAGCGCTATTGGCATTCCAGGAGGTCAAATCACGGCACGCCTCTTGATCCCCTAATTTTACTGCCTGGGGTTGATGTAGGGGTGTCTAATGGACACATTATCCATTTCCTGCTCCAACTGAGAGCCCATCCTGATCCTGCTGCTACTGGACAGACTGTAGAGTCAAATCCACACTAAATACCTTCTCAAATTTGAGACACGGTCTTGTCACCTCACCAGAACTAGGTTGTGTTCTTTGTCGATATGGACTGCTGATGGGATTCTGCATCTGTATGGCGTATTTTCTAGCATCGGAGGGTAAAAAACAAAGAGACTTAGGATATTTTCACACCTGATAGTCCAGTAGACTCTGTTTGAGTGGCGACCAAAATTGCAACATTTCACTTGTTGTTACAACTTGTTTACCCTCCTCACCATCGCTGGTACTGCACCAAGAACAACCAAAAGAAATTATACAGAAATCACTGAAGAAGAATCTGAGCACAGCTTCCTTCTTTGCAAAATGTAAGAAGGAAGTAATTGGGTTAGATTTCTCCTTTGTCTTTTTAAGACATTTCTCCCGCTAGTGCTAGACTATCACAATTGTTTATGTTGTATTCACCCAGCATGTCCTGCACCGTAGCGCACGTCCTGTTTTTGGGTTATGTCTCCAGTCCATTTGCATCACGTTTATTCAAACCGCACCCAAGTTCCCTTCAACTGAACCAAGACTTAGGTTGTTAGGTGGAGCAAAGCTCGCTTTTTTTCTCTATTGCATGTTCATACATCCCCAGTTGAACCAGACTTTCCAGGCAAATGAACTGTAGTTTGATTAAAGTGGACCAAACAGGGCTGGTGTGAATACACCCTCTGACCACTTTACTTGCCTGGACATAAACTCCACAAGTAAAAATTATTAATTTCACCCTGAGAGGGCATGCCGTTATGCGTGCATGCACTCAAACACCAATATGCTTGTGCATGTGCACAGTGGACCATATGTATTGGTCTTGTGGTGAGACCTTTGGTTCAAGTTCACAAAATCAGCAGAAGCAAACTTGAGGAAGGACAGGGGATGGAAGATGCTTAGGGAATGAGGGGCATGAGGTAGAAGGGAGGGGAACGGGGGGGGGGGGGTCACAGCCTCTAACCCCTTCTGCCAGAAACAACAAGCAGGCCTTCTCATATTTAAATAAATACTGAGCCTGTGGGGAGCAGCTAAGGAGGAGGCAAGGAGCGAGAGCCGGGCTGGAGGATCTACAGTGAAGCCTATTTAGGATCAGGGGCCAGGCTGGGAAGAGCCAAGCAGGCAGTGACAGATTTATAATGAGCACAGACTCTGCCCTCACGTTAAATACCAGGCTCAAGACGTATTAGGGAGACAAAGGCCGCGGATCCTGCTTGGAGAGAAGAAAGGCCTTAATTAATTTGGACAGATCACGGAGGCCCCGGGTCCACATCATCGGCCCTTTGTGGCAGGAATGCCAGCTATTTACCAGAACTCCAACAGGACTGGGGAAGGGACGAGGGGGAGGCGAGGTGATGACGAGCGGGACCGCCGCGCCGCAGATAGGAAAAGGATACTTTTCAAAAGCTAAAAGCTTCCCAGTTTTAAAACAAAGACGGGAGGGGAAAAGAGACGAAGTGATTTTGAAAGGGATCTGAGTCAGAGCGCAGATCGCCCCCTCCCACTCATGTCCCCCACCCCTCTGATGTCCTGCACACATTCCAAACTGTTTTCTGCTTCATCTTTCTTTTTTTCTTTTAGCTTTGCATAACCCGTCTCAATCATACCTAACCAGAAAGAGGTATTTTTCTATTTGTATGTAATAGGAGTTTAAAAATGCATGAGTCATTGAGTTAATTTTTTTGACCAAATGCAAGTATATACTTTGTATTTTGCAAAGCCACAGATGATTGAAATACAACTACTGGGAATGTCCAGGTAGTTAGGTGGGGTCTTCTTTAGAAAAGCATCAGAAACAGATCCCAGTCAGTGGGCGGTAGGACCCTCTGTGGAGATCTGTTGACAGCCGTCAGGCCTGTGTTCATTGGTTCTGAAATGACATGTGGAGTTCCCAAAATAAATAAATAGCAGAAGTGACACTCTGCAAAGGGGAGCCAGGGGTGTAACAGTAAAAACATTGTTTTTCCTCTCTTCATTTTAAGATTTATATTAGTTTGAATTGATAAAAGTTGGCAGTTTTCTGGTTAGGTATGTTTTTTTTCTCTAACATCATCCATGAAAACTCAGCAGGCTGCGGAAGTATGAAATTTCACAGTAGGATTTCGCAAAAACAATAAATCCTGCTGTGATTAAAAAAGAATTGACACAAAAAAAAAGTCTAAATGTGGTTTTTTGGATGATGACATCACACAAGACAAGAAAAAAATAAGAAAAGAAATAGATCTGATTGATATATTTACCCATAATTCCATTTGAGTTCAATTCCAGTCTGTCCATGTTCTCTTTACAAACTGCTTGTGTTTTACTGCTGCCAAATGTCTGAGTGTTCAAATTTGTTGCTTCTGCTGTCCACAAAACACACCTTAAAAGAAATGATTTTATTAGGAGCCTGCAAATAAAGAGAGCGAGAAGCTAGATGTAAATGAACAACTCAATGCACAAAAATCACTTCTGATCAGAAGTGTTTCACCAAAGTTTTTAATATTTTTTTTATATTTACCAATTACTGTTTTGCAAATAAATAGCATAAAGAAAACCTGACCAGGCAAACAGCGATTTACAGTAACTTCTGGGAAGTAGTTTCCACGCATTTACTTCATACATGGGGTAAAGAAGGTTCTAAAAATACAAACTTCCATCCTCTCCCGTTTTAAATAATACAAAAAAAAAAAAAAACTCCATAGTTTGCTCAGCCTTTTTTTTATGTGTGGGAATTTTCGTGGGACACTGCCTGAGTCGGACACAAGGGAATCATGTTTTTCACCTTTGGTCAGCTATTGTGTTCATGTCCATTGTGTTTTAAGCACGTGTCCTTTTAATGATGACCCACAGAAAAGACAAAAACACACACAAAAAAAACAAAAAAACAGGAAAACATTTATATGTCAAAAAGAAAATTATCTGCTTTTTAATTTCTTTATTTTTCTATTTTTGGGGGTTTTGGGGTTTTGGTTGTTTTTTTTTTTTTACAAATATAAAATACATTTTATTTCCTTAATAAAAAAAACCATTCCTTTTATTTCTGAAACTGAAAAAGGAGAAGTTATAAAGAAAACATAAATAAATCTGGACTTTATCTTTAACTAATTCAGATTCCCTATAGCGGCTTTTGTTTTTGAGTCAGGACTGGACAAAGAACCCAAGGGGTCAGCGACTGAAATCTAAAAAAAAAAAAAAAAACCACACACATACACACACACACACACACACACACACACACACACACACACACACACACACACACACACACACACACACACACACACACACACACACCTGTAATACAAGGCCAGCTCAGGGCCGACCGCGACATTCAAATCCATTCAAATGCAAGGTGCGCGCGCGAAAAAAGACAACAAGCGAACAAACCAAAATTGTGTTCATTCATGCGAGCCAACAAAGACGAAGGAGAAAGTATCGAAAGTGCCGAAACGTGTCCGAATTTATAGAAACGAAACGAAAAATAATAAAAAAAAAAATAATGAACGCGTCAAGGATGGTCATTTCCGGAAAGACGAGGGCGCGCGTGCGGCGTGTAAAATAGAGAAGAGACTGAAGGCCCTCATCAACTAACAGTATAATAATAATAATAATAATAATAATAATAATAATAATAATAATAATAATAAAATAGTGAATAAATAATAAGCTTGTCGTTTGATTTCTCCTGACCACTTTAATCGCGGTGACAAAGAAATAAAACAAAATTCACTTTGGAAATCAAATAAAACACATGTAAAGTGACGCAATGCTGCTTTGGTCTTATTTTGATGTGAATTAAACTCGTCGCTGAACAGTCGATTTTGCGTGCGTCCCAGTTTCCAATACGTTTTGCGCGCCTTGAGTCGCTCCTCACCAAACAATTAAAACAGACTGACGACGATGCGGCGCAGAAGCTCATTACGTCTTAGAAAATGTGTCGAAGTTGTTTCTCTCCCCTTCCTCGCCCCCTGAGGAGCGTGGTACCCTGTGGAATATTTCCTTCTCCGTGTGGCTGCGCGCGTCTCTCCGCACATTCCCCGAGGCCCCGCAGGGGAGACCGGACACCCCGGGCCCTCTCCTGTCAACGGTCGGCTTCCTCTCCTTCTTGCGCCGAGATTTAGACTAATATTTGGACAGGATAGGGTTTTATAAGTGCAGTGCGCCGCACAGCCCGAGTCACGGGGCATGAATGTGAAATTGCTGATTTTATGATTACTTGAGTAAGCTGGGGCGTGTTGCTGTAATAACTTTATCGGCGTGTCTGTGATACGGAGTGGCTCGTTAAACTTAAGCCCGGACACGTGGGGCATCCTTCTCTGACTTCTGAGAAACAGCGGGGAGGACGCGCTGTTTTATTGCAGAAGAAGAGGAGAAGGGAGAGGGAGGCGCGCCCGCAGCCAGGCGCAGATTCTCCTCAGTCCCATCTCTGTTTACTAAAAGCAGAAAAAAAAAAAAAAAAAAAAAATGGCTGCCGCCGAGCCTTGACGGTAGCGCATCTGTGCTAGTTTAATGAGGCAGGAGCTTTCGGTTTGATGGCGTGCCGTGTTACTACAACAGGACGCGCAGGACCACACAGGCGCCCCAGTTCACGAGGACCAGAAGATTAAATGAGACAGCGGGGAAAACCATCACCAGACCTGGAAAATATCCTGCGTCGGGAGACGTAATTATAGGCCACACGTATTAGGGACTGCGCTTCAAAGATACACTTGCAATCACTCTGATTTATCTGCGCAGGCATCAAGGAGAAAACATGCAGATGGGTGCGTAAAAACGCGCTCCAAATGCTATCCACATGGCTGACTATGCCTAGGCCTCGCCCTCTCTCACACAAAATTTTATTATTATTAGTAGTATTATTATTATTATTATTATTATTATTATTATTATTATTATTATTATTATTATCATCTCATGAACCAGCATGAACACACGCGTCTATTGTCGCATCACTCTGTCATCCAAAAGGCAAACACTGGATGATCTGCAGTTCTGTAATCAGTGACAGTTTCTCCTCACTTTGTTTTCAGGTTGCATGCTGCGATTTATTTATTTATTTATTTATTTATTTATTTATTTATTTATTTATTTATTTATTTATTCCCCCCAGATACATTTATTGTTATTTGGACTTAATTTAAACGTGACAGTGCTTTGCTATTATTTGTAAGAAGAGTTTTAAATCACTGATTTGTTGTTGTTGTTGTTGTTGTTTGTGTTGTTTATCGAGAAGAGATCATGTCTGAAAGAAAACGGATGATTCAAACGACTCGAGTTAGATTTGAACTTCCAGAGCTAATTATCCATGCGCAGTGGAACCTGTAGAACCTGTGACAGTCCGGATATATTTTGTCTGAAATTTTTTTTTTTCGTCGACATTGTGCTATTAATAATGATGATAAATGATTGATCATTTAAAATGCTGAGATTCTCGATTGAGATTTTTTCATACTTTTGACACTCTGAAAAAAATTCGTTTTTTTTTTTTTTTTTTTTTGCAACACACTTACTTTATTCTAAAAACAAAAAAAATCTACGCATAGATATTTCACAGTCCTTATTGCAGGGAACAAAGGCAGACGGCTGAAAACTTCGCCTCTCTGCATTTTTACGCACGTTTGAGCCTCTGCGGCGCTCGATGCCTCCACCACCCAGTCCGCTGCTTTCTGTCTGTTAGCACCTGAGTGTTTACAAAGATGGCTTCCGACTTGGCTTTGATGAAGTGAACTGGCACTGACTATCTATCTATCTATCTATCTATCTATCTATCTATCTATCTATCTATCTATCTATCTATCTATCTATCTATCTATCTATCTATCTATCTATCTATCTATCTATCTATCTATCTATCTATCTATCTATCCTGCATGTGTCAGTGGTTTGGTTTTGCTCTCTGCCTCCCACTGAGCGACATCCAAAACAAACAAGGCTGAAATCCTCCGTCCGCTTCATCCCATTACTGGCTCCCTGTTGACCAACAGAGTCAAATAAACGCTATCCGCTCCCAGCGCTTCGACTTCCACAGATTAAGTTCATCTGAAGCCCCGCTAGAAGCAGCAGCAGCAGCAGCAGCAGGAGGAGGAGGAGGAGGAGGATCGGGCCATGGGGCGCAGAGGTCAAGTCCAGCTCAGGCCCTGCAGAAACTCATTCGGTGTCTCGGTTTGTTCGCTGAGCAAAGATTGTTTTTTTTGTTTCTTTGCTTTTTGTTTGTTTGTTTGTTTTTTTCAGTAAAATGCATCAGTCGGAATACAGCAGGTTGTGCAAAGAGTAAATATTATTTGCAACATTGCTAAAAAGTGCGCACCAACTTCTCCAAGTGTCTAAATGTCTGTCAAGAAAGTTCAGCATCGGTAACGTGTCCTTGCCTCAACATAAAAAGTCACGTGAACGTTCACAACAGAAGAGAGGTATCTGCTGAGCGTAAACTCGGATGTTTCAGCTGACATGCAGCCTGTGATGTTCCAGAAAGGCTGGGCGCGCGCTGGAGGCTCTGCCGAGCTCAGGCCGCTGAAACGCGCGCCGCGCACCTAAAGCGAGCCTTTACTGAGGGGCTGAAAAAGAGGCGCGGTGACGTTGCAATTCAATTCAAATGAGTGACAAGAACTTATTGAAATAAAACATTGCGCGCAGAGCGCAGGGACGCGTTTTTCCTGCAGTTGTGCCAGGGGCTGGTGGGGTGTGGGGGTGGGGAGGCGTGGATCTGTCTCGCTCACTTTTGACATTCCCGTGGCAGCAGTGGATTCTCTTCGCGGCGCGGCTCAGACAACAACACCCTGCCCGGCGATCGGAGGAGCAGCGAGGACGGGATCGCTCTTTTACGGATCTGCTCGGGGAGCCCTTTTGGACCTGGACTACTTTCAAGGGGAGCGCGTCGAGCCGAACTCTCGCACGACGTCGGCGGCCGGTGGTGGAATGTGAGAAGCTTCCTTTTTGGCGCATGTTCATCTGCACCGCGCAGAGCCGCCTTCTCCTGCTTTCTGCGCGGCTGGAAAGCAGAGGAAGAGGCGGTGGTGGTGGCGGCGGTGGAGTAGAAGGAGGAGGAGGCGGGTCGGCTTATAACGACTCGGCCAGTTGCCTATGGACGACATTGGTCCCCTCTCTCCAAAGGCGAATGCTTTCAGTATTGCCTCTCTGATTTCGGCTGCAGAGCAAGCAGGAAACGCGGCGTTTGACAAACAAGGCACCGGCGTGGACAGTCGGAGCTACTGTAAAATGCACTACAGCACTGTCACCCGGGAAATGGAAGGTAAATCTGTGTAGATCAAGCCAAAATATATATTTATATATATAGGCTATACAAAATAACAATAAAAAACAACACTTTGGGGATGCATGGAAGGGGGTGATTAAAGAGAGGGCGGAAACTGCTGGAGTTGCACTGATTTCAGCAGGGAGAAAAGTCTGCAGACAAAAGCGTCCAAATCCCTGCAGCGTTCAGAGTCAGCACTAATTCGCGACGATCACGTCGAGGAAGAAGCCAATAGGAGGAGGGTTTACAGGGGCACCCCGTGCGTAATGGTAAAAACAGACCATAATAATCACCAGCCACCTAAGAGGGAAACGTGGGGTTGGTTGGGTGGGGGCTGGGGGTGCGAGTGCAAATCCATCCCACTCGTGCATTTGTCCATAAACTAGGAGCGCGACGAGTCACCGGCAGCCTGTTTGTTTGTCCATGCAAATCAGTGTTTACCTCGCGCTCCTCTCCGCGGGGCCAGATCGTCTTTTGTTTGTGAACGGGGGGCAAATGTGGGCGATACCCTTATCCAAAAAGTTCAATGGGTGCCGGAAGGGCCATTAAAGAAACAAGAAGAAGGGGCGCGCTTCAGTGTCAATCAGTCTCGTCCCAGGGCGAGGAAAAGGCACATTACCTGCAGTTCCTTATCTAAATAGAAATAAGAACCGGTTTTTATCGCGAAGGGGAGGCCCTCTGCGCCAGATAAGAGCGGAGACTGCGCCGCGGCGCTAACACACGGCGCACAGCGTCAGAGCGCGATCGATCTGAAGGGGGGGCGAAAAAAAAAAAAAGAGAGAGAGAGAGAAGCAGTGCACACGCACTCGAAGCGGCGCGTATCCGAGAGCAGTTCAGCGACTCGACGTGGGTTCTCTCTCATCTTTTCTTTTCTTTTTTTTTCTCTACTTTTTGGAAACCTTTCGTCGCTTTTGGGAATTTCTGCTGGTTTAGATCAGGAAGTTTTTAGTCAGGCTGAGCTCGCGTTGGACGCAACTCCGAGGACTAAATGATCGCTTTTTGAGCAGAACGGGCTGCTTCTGAGCCTCCCACCGTTCATCGGAGAATTACTCGACCCTGCTTCTGGTTTTTTTTTTTTGTTTGTTTGTTTGTTTTGTTTTGTTTTGGGTTTTTTTATTTTTTTGCCGTTTGTGTTTTAGTCGACTTTTAAACAGTGAAAGAAAAAAAAGGGGGGGGGGTGGAGAAAAGCAGTTTTCTGGGATGATTTCAGCCATATCCAGCCCGTGGCTGACGCAGCTGTCCCATTTCTGCGATGTTGCAGCCTTCACCACGAGTAGCCTGAGCAGCCTCAACACGCCGGGGGGCTTCCACCTCTCCCCGTCCCCCGGGGATCCCTACAGCCAGCATGAGTCCCACTTCGAGCCCTGCCCGGCCGCCCAGCACAACTACAACTACCCGGGCTCCAACGCGGGCCAGGGCCCGGGCCCAGGCCCCGGACAGGCGAGCGACGGCGGGACTCCCAACTGCTCGTCGTCGTCCTCCAGCTCCACGCCGAACAGCAAGAGCATCGTGAAGAAAAACCCCAAGGTGGCCAACATCAGCGTCCAGCTGGAGATGAAGGCTCTGTGGGACGAGTTCAACCAGCTGGGCACGGAGATGATCGTCACCAAGGCTGGCAGGTGAGAGCGCGTTCAAGCTCCGACCAGGGAGAGAGACAGAGAGACAGGGACAGAGGCTCGGACATGTTTGACTGGAACAAGTCGCCACAGTAAATGCGTGAACGTCAGGGGCCGGAGACGACACGGAAATTATTGTTATAACTCTTATTATTAATAATAATGAAAAGAAAAAAATCTGACAAGGAAATCCTAACCACCATTCGTCACCGAGGTCTAATCATTTTTATTAGGCTTTCATGATACATTAAATAGATATATTTTTTTGTAATCCCCTGCTGTTTCTGTAAAAAGTACACGTGCAATTCCGCGATCGTGTCACTGAATGTCCTCCCAGCTTTAATAAAACGCGTCCGTTTGAGTCCATCCGAGTTATAAAGTGACGCATATTTTCGCGCTTAAACACCCGGTGCTGCTGCTTTGCAGCACTAATAGTATTAAGACATGTCTCCTCCGCTGCGCCGCTTCATCGCCTGCATCAATTTCACGCCGTTGAGTCGGACGTCGCCGCTCTTTACGCGCCTCGACGCGAAAATCCAAAGTTGCCTCGTTATTTATTGCATCTCGTGGCTTTTTTAGTTTTAAACTCTTCCTCCGTGGAAAAAAAGGGGCTAAATTCTAACAAAAATAATTTGATGGTATTCTATTCTATAATAATAATAATAATGATAATAGTCTGAAATATGAAACGTAACACTGAGTCGACTATAGGAAAGACACTTACTGGGTTTTTATATTTGATAAAATTGACGGGTTTGTTATTATCATTATTATTATTCTTAGAATGCAGAGGTAATAATAAGGTAATAATTCAGCCTGCAGCCTGAATGGGAGGCTCGAGTTTCTTCTGACAGGAGAAAGGAGATCTGCATGCAGAGCACTTTAAAAGCTCCTTCAGCCTCACCTAGCCACAACACTGACGTTAATTGAGCGTTGATTTTGGGATCCCTTTCACTGACTCGGCTGGCGGGTTTCTCAACTTTCCCCTCGGAGTCTTGGGCAACTTTTAGGGTGAAAACAAGCCGGACGGGGTAGAAAACGGGTGAGCAAGAAAAATAAATAAAATAACATAAATAATGATAATAAAATACTGCACACTTCCCGACAGATACAACGCAAACGTTATTTGTTTCAGGACTCGAGAATAACGTTGTGCATTGAACCAATGTTCCCTTTCTCCGCGCAAACAAATAGTTGCGATTCGGAATCGACTGAGCAAGTTACAGCACCCGGATGCGGGTGTGTGTTTACTCTAGCGTGAAAATATCTGGGATTTGTCAAAAGGCGGCATAAGAAGTAGAAATATACTAAGGGGAAGGGAAAAATAAAGTAGAAAGTACATCACATACGCGGCAGCGTTTGGCAGTTACGCATGACGTGGTTGCAGGATTTTTAATAATCACGGTTTTGTTTTCCTGCCTGCAGTTCAGGCTAAATAATGGGGCCCTGAGCTTTCAACGCATCCCAGCAAAACTCCTGCTGGCTTTTATACTTAGGCAAATACGCGCTTTTTATTTTTTTTTTATTATTATTATTATTTTTCCCCTCCCCTCCACAAAAGTCGACGCAATCGAGTCAACGACTAAAGCGCGCTAATAATCGGCCTGCAGGGAAACACGGCCTGACGTCACACACCGTGAAGGAAATACAAGTCGAAGATAAAGAATCAAACTGTGGATGTGTTTGGGTTTCTCTTCACCTCTCAGGAGAATGTTCCCGACTTTCCAAGTGAAAATCTTTGGGATGGATCCCATGGCGGACTACATGCTGCTGATGGACTTCCTGCCCGTGGACGACAAGCGGTACAGGTAACGTCCACTGTTTCTGTCCACTGTTTTCTCTCTGCGCGCGTCTGCTGTTGTTTCAGGGCGTTAAATTGAATCGTATGGAGAAACGACTGGTGCGAAGGTGAAGGTAGAAAGTGTGTTGCGAACATTTGCATGCAACAAAGTTGGACTAAAATACTACAAAAAATAAAATAAAATAAAATAAAAAAGCTTCCATAATTAATGTGTTTAAATTCACTGTGTTTTTAGGATTACATAAATCACAAGGTTTAATTTGACTAAACTTTCATTTCCGATTTTTTTTTAATGTTTGCACACATAAAGTTGCATAATATTTATTTACTTTAGTTTTTATTTTTTTACTATACCCTTCCAGGTACGCTTTCCACAGCTCGTCGTGGCTGGTGGCGGGGAAAGCCGATCCTGCCACGCCGGGGAGGGTGCATTACCATCCGGACTCTCCAGCCAAGGGCGCACAGTGGATGAAGCAGATCGTCTCCTTCGATAAGCTCAAGCTGACAAACAACCTGTTGGATGACAACGGACATGTAAGTGCAGCCGAGGGCGAGGAAACGGAGCTGCGCCCAGGAACAAATCGGCGCCGTTTTGTTCTGCGTCGCGGTGATCGAGATGAAAGTCGAACATTTCGGCAAAAAAAAAAAAAAAAAAGCGATCAAACTCACCTCCACGGAGTTTGAGACATAAGGAGACACAATTTGGCTCAATGTGGACAGCATTTGTGCTGTCAGAAACTGAAAATATGACCAGCGTTGACCAGCTCTGGTCAACGTTATTTTCGCCGTTAAAGTTGTTTCCGGTTATTTCCGTTGTTCGTCGAAATGGCAGAGCAGAGGATTTTGCATCTTAGGACTAATTTCACTACTTCTGACGCCTCTTAGTCGTTAAGTAATGAACTAAATTTGGCGTAAACAGAATGGCTGTGAACATGCAGGTTGGTGCGTTGAGCACACAGGATATTTTCTTCAGACGATAACTTATTGTTCATCTGTGAATATTCAACAATTTGTTAGCCGAGCTGTGATCAGCGCAGACAAAATTGGGTTTTCTTTCAAAGAGTGTTTGGAAATTTAATTGCGTGTTTTTTTTTTATTTCTTTTTTGTTTTTTTGGGGGTTTTTTTTTTACCACCGTCGTTTAAAGTTCATTCGGAACTTTAAACTCCTCCTGTTGTTTTCCAGATCATCCTGAACTCCATGCACCGCTACCAGCCCAGGTTCCACGTGGTTTACGTGGATCCCCGCAAGGACAGCGAGAAATACGCCGAGGAAAATTATAAAACGTTTGTTTTTGAAGAGACTCGCTTCACGGCCGTCACGGCGTACCAGAACCACCGGGTAAGAGACGTCCACCGCCCTGCGCAAAGCCTGCGGTGCAGGCGGCGCGCGGCATGGCGTTTTACGCATTACATGCGCATTTGCAGAGCTGGCAAAGTTAAAACAAAGAGCTCCAGATTTTACGTTTTTTGCCTTTTTTTTATTTATTTTTTTTTTAAATGAATAAATAATCTAAACCGGTTTTTGGAGCGTTTGGTTCAGAACAACTAGTGCCATCATCTTTTACGTCATCCGTCCTCTCCGGATGTTCAGAGACATATGTCAGTGTGTTAATTAGTTTTCTGAGAAACAAATAATCTTTTTTTTCCCCCCCCCAATATTCAGTCAGAGTTCACTGATAATAATAATAATAATAATAATAATAATAATAATAATAATAATAATAATAATAGGAACTACTTAATTTCAGTTAAAAGTTTATTGATTTTCAGAAATGAGCAGCAAACTTGTTTTGTTTGTAACAAAAAAACAACAACAAAAGAGCTGGAAAAGTTTCGGCAACGATTTATGGAACTTTTATTGAAATGACAAGTCAATAATACATATGGAGCGTTATTAATAAATATGACAGCGTTTTAGTCGTTTTTCAAGTCACTTTCTAAATGGAGAAGATGGAGAGTTAATTTCTGAGACCATTTTTGTGTTTTCTGTTGCTTTGCAGATCACACAGCTGAAGATCGCTAGTAATCCGTTCGCAAAGGGCTTCAGGGACTGTGACCCAGAGGACTGGTGGGCTTTACTACATGCAAACATCACACAGTCATTGTCATGTTTTCACAAGTCATAAAACATGTAATAAAATATATCTGTACATATCCCTGGTCTTGGTTACGTCTAGAGGGACTGCATGGGGGGAGTTTTTTTTTTCCAGAAACACACAAATTGCAGAAATCACAGCATATTGTTTGAAAGTCAATCAACTGTGTTTGCCTGTTACTGAATTTGCTCCACTCCCAGCGTGTCAGATAAATGAAATGCGGGATTTTTCAAAAAATATTTATCATTAAGTCGTGTTTTCATTTGTACTTTTAGAACACATTCATCAAAATCAGTAGCGTTTTGGATTATTTCCCCAGTTTGGCTTCCTTTATGCTTGTCCTTCTACATCACATTCACTTTCTACCCCTCCACTGTAAAACGATCCTCACACACACCATTCCAGAATACTAAAGCGAGTTTTCATCCCCTTAACATTGAAAGAAACTGTGCCCTTGACAATCCTTAAGTGACTTTGAAACCGACTCCAATCTCCCGCTGCAGGCCCAGGAATCACAGGCCAGGCTCCCTGCCAATAATGAGTGCCTTCGCCAGAACAAGAAACCCAATGTCATCTCCCCCTCAGCAGAACGGCACAGAAAAAGGTCTGCAGCTCGCTCTTTGTTTCACTTCAAACTTCTTGCCAGTGATCGAATATCCAGCGGAGGCTGGCTGAGCTCCTCTGTGTTTGTGGGGCTGTATTTCTGTCAGCTGTTCTTAGCGTCTTTCCCTCGACTGAAGTGCAGCAGTGCATTTGCTGTATCAGCCCATTGTTGGTTTTAAATTAAACATTAGAAATCAGTCAGCCAACGTCACGCGCTGGCAACATAATAAAGGTTATGCCGCACGACCGACCACAGATTCGGAACGCTACAAAAACTGGAAGGAAAGTTACGATTTTTTGAATTAATTTACTTTTTTTTAATAATCTGAAGTAATGAGTGACGTTTATTCTCATTAGCTGAGAATAAACTTCAAATATTTATAAAATCCAGGAGTTTTATTGTAGCTGCTGCAATTATTTTTGTTTTTGTTTTTAAGTCTGTGTTTATGGTTACTTTTGGAATTTATTCCAAAGATAAACAAACAAAAAAAAAATCCAAGTAAAATCTGTGATTTTATTTGTATCATTATTATTATTCTCTATATTTTTTTTTATCCAATTTGCAATTATTTTTTGGCCCATACTTTCATCGAGACATGGAGAGGGTTTTCACTATAATGCTAATTTTGTAGAAATAAGCAAAGGCTTTTAAAATATCTCTAAAGTTACTTATTGTTAAGGCTTTTGCAATAAATTAATTGCATAATAAATTAAAACAAGCTCAATAATGTCCTTTTGCATGCTAATTTTTCTCTTTTCTCTCATTCTACCAAAGACTGGGTGACAAAAGTCTTCAGTCTGGTTTCAACTAGCCTCTTTTTTTGAAGAACAATTTTGTTCATTAAAATTTCAGCCATTTTACCAGTTTTTTTGTTTCTTTTTTGTGGCTTTGTTTATTTATTTTCAATATGTAAAATTACCATTACCATTATATTACTTGAAAGTGATCTCAAAAATTACAATATTCTTGTTTATCGCGATAAATTCTGGCACCATTTATCGTCCAGCAAAATTTGACAGTCCGGCTTATTGTGTTGTATTTCAGTCTGGTTTATTCTAACGTCTTCATTTTTCTGAAACCCTCACAGAAGATGCCAGACGGGAATATGAAGGAGACCCCAGTGGCACCCCAATTCACGCCGACCCGGCCCACCAGCTGATGTCTCGTGTCCTCAGCCCGGCTCTGCCTGTCCCAGGAGGCCTCCACGCCGTGCCGCTGACGAGCGGCCGACCGAGCCCACCCCACGACCTCCGGCCTGACCCCCACCCGCTGCCCCCGGACACCCTGCACCACCACCCCTACAAGTACCCCACCGCTTACGAACACTACCTGGGGGCCAAGACCAGGCCTTCGCCTTCCCGGGGCCTACCACATGAATCCCGCCACAACTAACATGTACTCGGCAACCAGCGGGCCCTCTAACTACGACTATGGGCCCAGATAATGACTGGTGTCCGTCAAGGATGATGCCGCACGGCACTGTGGGAAAACTAGGCGGACAGGAACAGCAACACGGTTCATTCAGGCGATGGTTTCTGCAACGCGTGGGGTTTAATCAGAGGCTGAGACTCCCCTCTGCTGGATAAATCCTGTCATATTTATTTAAAGGAAATACATCTAAGCATGGACACCTGTTCGAAGCCCTCAAATGGGTCAGCTTTGACCTTTGAACCTGAATGGAAAGAGTTTCCTGCTCGAGCAGAGCAAGACGTTAAGCCATCAGGCAGTGAGGAGGAAAAGGAGGACCCCGCTCCTCGAGACGGAAAAGACTTTTGATCACAGACCGGGATTGATTATTTTTTTTTTTTCTCTTTTTGATGCACTTTTCGATTTGCTTTGTTTTTATTGCTTTCAACAAAAAAAAGCCATACGTTATATAGCACCCACGAACCATCTAGGTTAGTAGATGAGATGCTTGCATGTTGAGCTCATCGGAGAGGACGTCAAAGACACATCAAAATTGATTTTTTTTTTTTTTTGCTTAAAAGGAAAAGAAAAAAAAAGTGTTTAAAATTCATAAACATCTCGAGCCGCTCCGAGTAGCTTGTACCATGGCACTGACTTGCAGCAATTCTGAGTAAATAAAAACAAAGCAGGAAGAACTCTTCTGTATCTGTAAAATAAACATTAAATTCTTGTAATTCATCCAAACGAAAAGGTCTCCGTGCGAGTCTTCCATCTGAAAGGGCTCCCTGCATAAAAAAGCAGGGAACATTTTAAATAAAATAATAAAAAAATAAAAAAATAGAGAACAAACTCTGATAATAGCACCCTGTGACCGGATTTGCGCTGCTGGAGCCGGCTGAGGCGTCTGCTGCTTTTGCAGTTATTGGCAGGCAGGATTTGAAAGCTGTCTAAACATCAGAGTGATTCAAATGGTGAAATGTGCACCTGGTTTTAAAAACACACACACACGCACGCACACACACACACACACGCGCACGCACCCACACACACACACACACATTCACCTTTTAGCCAAACTGAACCGCTAGTGACTCTGGGTTTACTTTTTGCAATTATTATTATTTTGAATAAAGTATTTAGATTTTCTTTTGGGAGTAAAACTATTTAAAACTTCAAAAGGAAAAAAAAGAAAAAGAAAAGACTCTTAATTGCTTTGAGAATGGATTCAGCTTTACCTGTTGGACATTTGAGCTCGCGTCTTCATTTTTGATTTCCAGCCATGCCTCCCCCACTTCTTCCTCCCCCCAGACGGACATCATCACTCAATTTATAATGTGACACTCGGTGATGTTTTGAGAATGTGACCCCTCTCACTTGTCTGTGCAGCCATTTCCAAGCCATCTCATATCTGAAGTCCTATGAGGAATGCTTTGTTGTCAAGGTTAATCTCTTTGGGAGAAAAAAAATCGGCTTTGTGGATTTGTGGCTGTCAGAGATTCAAAGGAAAGCGTTACCTAATGATTCATCATGATATATATATATTTTTTTTCCTTCTTTTCCTTTTGGCTCCCAAAGAGCTGAGAGGAGGGAAAAATGATGCCTGGGGCGCCTGACCTCTGACTGTTAAATGGCTTGTAAAGGTGTCAGAGGTTAAATAACGTTTCCACTCTTTCAAATCGCGGCTAATTGGTTGTATCGTTTTGGTTTTTTTTTGGTTTGGTTGTTTTCGTGCAATGGCCCATAAAAAAAAAAAATGGTCTTGATTAAATGGCATTACAATTTTTTGAGTTCATGTTTTCATAAAGTGATTACCTCGAGGCCAAGAAATGCAGGACTTTAAAAAAGTTCACTGTTACGTTTTTTGCCCCAATGACGCACTTTATTAAAGCTAGCGGAATGGCCTACTAGTGCATGTTTGTTGTTAAAGGGCGTCAGGAAACCTTTTTCTCCCGTACAAAAAAAAATAATAAAAAAATTAAAAAAATTATTTATTTATGTTTTAGCTATGGTTTACATTTACTTTATTATTATTATTATTATTATTATTATTATTATTATTATTATTATATTTTTTTACCTTCCGGTCGTGCAGCGGCGCCCCGGACACGTCTAGCCGGGCGATGAGCGCAGGCAGCCGGAAGCGAGCCGCCGCAGATCCCCCTGACAGAGACGAGCGCGAGACCCGATTTGACGGCACGGAGTTGTTTTTTTTTGTTTGTTTTTTTTTTTGTCGCTCGCGCTGTGCTGTTGGGTTGAGCTCGAGGGCTTTCAGTCAGTGGGTGAAAAGGCTCAATTCGGGCTAATTGCGGGTTTCGCAGCAGCTGAACCCGTTCGCGTTGTTTCGTAGGAAGCGGTTCTGCGCGCGGACAAACATGTCGGTGGAAGAAGCTGCCAGCAAAGAACGGGAGCGAAGTGGGTCAATCTCAGCCGAGCGCGTGTGAGTTGTCATTTATTCTTGTATGAAGTGTTTCTCGCAACAAAGTTCAATAACTGTATCTTTATTTAATGAAAGCTCAACATTCGGGCCCACAATTTCTGTCCTTCTCGTTTTTGCAATAAAGTTAAAAAGAACAATGCATTAATTATGACGGTGGCGCTTTTGCATGCATGTTAGTTGTCAGCAGAGCCGGACCAAGATTATGTGGGGACCTCGACACATTTTTGATTTGGGCCCAACCCTGCTATGCAAATCACTCCTGGCTGCTGCTTAAAGGCAAACATGGCAACATGTTATGGTTGGTTGTGTGTTTGAGTCCTGAAATATTAGCATTTTGAAAGGATTCTGCAACGCAGAAGTGGTTGGATTTGTCACAAGCACATGTAGAAAATGGAAAGTGCTGGTGTGTGTTCTGAGTGAGAAGCCAAGCAGTGCAGGAGGCCCTGCCTGCAGGGAGGCCTCAAACAGCAGGCCGGTTTGTTTGCATAGTTTTCAATGAAGCTTCAGTGAAAATATAAAAAATAAAAAAGCTGATTTGTTTATTTTTTTAAATGTGTGTTAGTTTAGAGATAAAAAGCACTCCATAAAAGCAATCGCGAGTTTTGCAGAGGCAAATCATTCTACGCAGAATAAGTAGAAAACTAAGTCGAATGAAAGCATTTTCTGTCATTTAATAACATTTGTCAAAAGTGGCAAAACAACTGAGAATGATAGTCTATGACTTTTTCTTGAATTTACTGGATGTGCTGGATGTGACAACCAACCCCAGAAGGAGCTCTTGAAAAGCTTGCAGACCGTTGCTTTGACATTGCCTGAAACTTCTCTTGGGTTTACAGCAATTGTGTTCTTCTAATACCTGCCGATACACGTTTCGCACACGCACTGTTTCATATTGGAAGTATTTTGCGGTAATCTAGCAGCTCGAGTCATTCCTGGTCTGTTGCTTTACATTCAAACGAACAATCTCTGCAGGGGTTAGGTTGGGTTAGCTACATACTACTCATAGCTTTGGCTTGCTAATGAAACACCAGTTTTAATAATTCTCAAATTTTTTTAATTTATAATTTTGTGTGAGCATGAAAAAATACAAATCTGACACGAAAACCACAATAAAGATAAACACCCTCTCGCCTCAAAGCAGGCAATAAAGAACTTTTGAGAAATCCATTCAAAGATTACAAACAAATTGTCGTGTTTTTCGAAGTGGCCGTGAGTTTAAATGGCAGCATTAAACAGCGTTTTGTGGCCAAAAACATTACAGTCATTTAATAAATCATACAAGATGTGATGCAAAAAAGGGCAAAAATATGAACATGGAAAAATAAGTAAACAAGCAAAACAAGTTATACCATAATTATGTAACAACAGTTTAATGTCAGAATTGATTCACAGTTTAATATGAAAACTTATGGTAATACGCTCAAGTGTTTGAGCATATTACCTAAAAATTCAGTCATGCATAGTGATGTATGAATGCGCAACATTGTAAGAATTAAAATGTAAACGTGCCGTAATATACCCAAAAAACAGGCGTTTGCCACAATCCACATGATAAACACTTTGAGTAGTTGTCAGTGATTTGGTATAAATGGGAGCAGCTCCAATTCGCTGCGTTCCAGCTGTAAAACTTTGGAAATTGTGCCTGCTGGAGAACATGTAATGAACTGTACATCTGCATCTGCTAAATGCAATCAGCACAGCTCCTCTGGAGAATATTCAACAGGCAGACACAATAAAATAGTAGTTTTCATAGCCCTGCACATATTTAGACCTTGTCAACAGCATTAGATTGTTTTTACAAATATCTATGCACACCGAAGGAAAAAGTCCAAACAGCTACTGAAAACCTCATGTGTTTAATTCCCTGATCCTGCAGATTAACGGGCCCAAATATTTGCCACTGACGTACAAAGGAGGGAAGGACGGATGATAATGTGACCTGAAAGATCACTTGACACTACTGTGAATCATCTGTTGTGACAGCCCTATCAAGGGTTTGATGTACTTGCTTCAGCAAAGCGTAAATCTCTGCTGATGAGCCTTTTGCCACAAACCACGGATGGCTTGAAAACAAACCGGGTAAACCAAACTGAGTTGACACCAAACGTGGACCGGAGTGCGGCTCAACATCTTGGTACTTGAAGATGTGTTTGTTACAGATGGGGAGACTTTTTATGGCACTATCTTGCCAGCAGTGAATCCCTTTTTGCTTTACCCTGCACCGAGGCGCATGCAGAGAAGCGGATCTTTGACATTTCCTTTTTAAACAGTTTCTATAAATTGTACCGGGTCCTGGGTCTTCTCATCTTTCCAGGTCATCAAGCTTCCCAAAGCAATTGGACATGAAGGCTGAATTGGCTCTGGAAGGAGAATGATTTTGCTGTCCGGTGAGTCTGTGTTGATGTGACCATGTGTTTTAAATCATTGTGCAAACGGAGCTCCCAGTTTTTTTGGCGGACTCCATGTTGCCACATACCTACGAGATGCTCAGGATCTTTTGGCGGTAATATAGACACAAAGTATTACAGATCCTTAATCTTAAAATTACATTTTTCTACTCACTATGTGAATGTACGCATATTAAAAGTTGGATTCTTTTCAAAGTGTGTGGGGCGGTTGTTATACTGCTCAAAAGAAGATGAATTTGTTTTAGTCCTTCTTTACCAAAGGTGCCAACAGATTCATACACACACCTCAACTGTCTTTTAAAAGCAAACAGTGTTTCAGCTTAAGGTAAATTATAAATTACTTACATCCATTTTAAATGAAACATTGCATATTGTTAATTTAAACATCATTCCAGGGTCATTATTTTCATTGTTTCAAACTTGCTGCCTCTAGTGGTAGTCACTGGTATTGACGTAGGGAGTGATCAGACCTGCATGTGCAGAGCCGTGCAGCCCACCAGATTATATCCCAACCCAAAGCCAAGCTGACCTCTGACCCTAAAGGCCAGAGAAGACACACGTTAGGTGATAAGTGAAGCACAAGCCCCATTGTGCAGAAAGTCCCCCTGTCCATTTATTGACTTCCTAAAAGATCCATTATGGAGGTGATTTACGAGATCTACGGCCGGCACCCCAGCAGGCGCTTCTGAGGCCGACGGCTCTCTGACTGCTCCATTCAGAGCACATCTGCGCCAATGGAGGCAGCATTTGATTTATCAGAGAATGGACGGAAGCTGGGCCACAACACCCGAATGTTTGTTCAAAGCCAACATGAATTTAGGAAGCTAACATGAATGCAAGGTGTCAGCAAAGGGGTCAGAGACAAAAGGTATAGACAAACTCCCTCACTGAGCGCTGGAAGCAAGTCACAAAGTGTTTGAAAATATACTCAAGGGGCAGAATTTTACAAAAATGAATAAATAAATAAAAAACCTCAGGAAACCCAATAATGTCTTAATTCTGCGTTGAATTTTCTGCGACAGTAGTGGCTCAACAGAGGAGCTCGTCTGCCAAATGATGCCGTCCCTCCTCTCTTTCCTGATGGTTTCCCACTGCACAGCAAAAACACAGAATCTCACCAAGTAGTTTTGGTCTAGTTCATAGTGTACATGTCCTAGTACCCTTGAAATAAGACATAGCTAACTTACAAGTAAAGGTAGATTTAGGATCTTGTTTTAAGTCAACAATTCCTTAATTTTGATGAAAAAATAATAGTTTCACTAGCCGATTTTTTTCACTTCCAATGTGGGAAAAATGCTTTTGTATAAGTGAAATAATCTGCAAATGGAACTCATACTTTTTCAACAATTTTAAGGAATTACTGACTTAAAACAAGCTTCTATACATAGTAAAAAAAAAAGGTAATTTGTAAGTTAGCTTTGTAGTACTTCAAGTGTCCTAAGATATTTGTGCTAGAAACACATACAGAACTGATTAAAATCAATAAAATGAACACATCAACTAGATTTAATCACATTTTTTTCAAATTTATACTCTCACTGAACAATAACTAAAATAAACCTGCCAATACAGACAGTTTTTTTTTTTTTTTTTTTTTTAAACAATTTGAAATTTATTGTGTTCTTTGGACCTTGTTCATTGATCTACTCCAGAAAAGACACCCACAATTTACCAACATACGTAAAAACCCCTCAATCCGGTGGATCCATTATACTTGGTAGCGTTTCCTTTATCTACGCCTTGCAACAAAAGTGGCCAGCCCTCCCTCTGGTGAACTTTGTTTGACTAAAACACCCCAGGTCAGGCTGAAAGCTGGAAGAATAACAACACAGGATTACAAAGCTGCTCAGGTGCGCTATACACCTCAAATTCATGTCCACTGGAGCAAAGCTTCCATCTGGCAAGTCAACACAATCACATAGTTGCACAGCATCGAGTCAGGCTTTAGCAAACAGGAGGCAGAAGACCTCGACTGCTGGTGAATTAAAACTCTGATAACTTTTCTAAGAGCGAGCTGTTAGAAAAGTTATCAAAACGCACTAAGATGCAAGAGAAAAAGCAGCTCTTTAACCTGAAAGTGTTCAGAAAAAGGAAATGGATGAAAAATTAAAGGCTGGTTCTTTAATCTGTACTTTGGTATTAATATTACACCAGTGCTCCAAACTGTTCTTTCTGTCTTGCTTGATCATTTTATGATTTTAGACTGACATATACTTTTTTTTAAATTTTGTATGAAAAACTGGAAAATCATGCCCTTTGTAAACATAGAAAAAATAAACAGCTGTAATTTAAACACCTTTTAATAAGATAGCAGGAAGCAGGAGGGAGTGACTTTAAGTTTTGGAATGACGCCGTCTGTCAACGCCTCATCTCCGGTGTTAAAGCTGACAGAAGCGTAAAAACATTTTCCATAACTTGTTTAAAAAAAAAAAAAAAAACCATAACAGTCATGATATGGAAATTAAAGGAATCCCATTTATGTCTTGTTATTAAGGTGAAGCTGCATGTAGAATTACGGCTAGCAATCTGCAAGCGGCTTGTCTGTCATGTAGTTGGCTGCAGGCTAGGTACAGCAGCAGACAGCCCTATTAATTAACCCAGTAATATCAATAACTAAACTTAGAAGGGATTTACTCAAAATATCCATTTAAGGGTATCAAAATAAACATAATTCTTTTTGTAGCTTTTATAAACAGTATGTTTTAGCAGAAGTAGGAATACATGTTTTTTTTTTTTTTCATTTTAAAACAGAAAAGCAAACTACGTTCTGCTCTTTTGTAAAACTTCCATTTGTTCCTCAGAGTTCTCAAGCTGAGAGAATCTGGTATCGGCCCATGCCAAGAGTCGAACCGGGTCACGACAAAACAGAGCAGATGATATTTTGATTTCAGTCTGCAGACTGAAACCCAGAGAGAGTTCAGAGAATCAGCATGTGTCGGCATTCTGGTTGTAAATGGACCACAGGCTGACGCGCTGGTCCTTGGACCCAGCAGCCAGCAGTCTTTGCCTGGGGTCCTGGTGATCAGAGAAGGCCACGCTGAGCACCATGTCCGTGTGGTACTGAAGGACCGCCAGCGGCTGCAGCTTCTTCCAGCCGAACACTCGCACTCGGTGGTCCCAGCCCGCAGATGCCAGCAGCCGCCCGTCGCCCCGGACCCGGAGCTGAGAAACGCCGGGATTGACCAGCGTCACGCAGTCCTGGAGCTGCAAAACCACAGACAAAGGCCTTCAGCAAACAGTTTGCTTGGATAGAATGAGAAATATTTGCATTTGAAGCACTTCTGTGTGTTTGAAGAATACATTAACAAGCAGTTTCTTTGAGGAGACTGTCTGATGAGAATGAAACCAAACAAACCGAGAATTTGAGGACGAAAAGCAAAAGTAAACAGAAAACACACATTAGTAAGATAAAAATTAGGTCAATAAATCACTAAGTCACTTCGCTCCAGGGAAAGCGTGGCCAACAAAAACACACACACTAAGATGCTATCAACTGATACGATGACGGAGGTCCAGGCGCGAGGGCTGGAGGTCTGTTGAACCTGGCCGTAAACTCCCAGGACTCAATCATCGGTCATAAAACATTACGGCGCGAGAGCCCCGAGGAAATCTCTCAGAGTCCCATTATTTGCTTTGGAGTTAGCACCGCTGGGTTGGGGCGCAGGAGGGAACTGGGGGTGGGGAAACCGAGTTACCTGTGTCACTGCGAAAAGAAAAGGAGGAAAAAAAAAAAATAGAGGCCCTCTCGCTGAAAAACACGTTTGCAGAAACTCAGCTGCTTCAAGCGTCTCTGATGAATTACGTTCTGGTCAGCAGGTGAAGACTGCTGATGAATACGCTGGTGTAGCTTCTGCCTGCTAAAGATTAGCCACAGACCCCCCTCTGCTCCCCCGCCATATCCCTGTGATCTACTGTCCCAAGGATTGTATCAATCTCTCTAAAAGGGCAACATTCTGACATATTGTAATGAATGGCTCAGATCGGTATCTGGAGGGCCTGCTGCGCCAGGGCATTCCTGCAGAGAGAACGTGCTCTTTCTGCGGCGCGGGAATATCTGCCGGATCGCTACATGGGCCGCGAACATCTGGACGTGGGAGCAGAAATCAAACTGGACAGCGTAAAATTGACTTCATAAGTTGCGTCTGGGGAGACTAATGGGCCTTGGATGGGAGGAGATGTTGGGAGAATGTATCTGCATGCACGCTCCCGTTCTGGGCCGAAACCCGTCCGCAAGCTGCATGTGGAAGATATAAGCCAGGTACAAGATGTGAATCAAGAGGAATGTGAGAGAGAAAGAGAGAGAGAAAGAGAACAGAGAAAGGAATGTCATTGATCATAGTAAAAAGAAAAGAAAGAAAGGAAAGACGTTCAAAGCAGTTAGTGGTGCCATTTTTCCTATTTTGTTTTTGGTAATGAACCCTTCTGCTGGTATCAGTAGCATAAAACAGTAGCTGTGTTTTCATTAACTGTAAAATTGCACAAATAGGAATTACGAAAAATATCATCTTTAACATAAACACGACAATTTAAAAGAAAACAAAGTTTTATGGTAACTTTTTGTGCTAGGATGAAGTGGTTTTTTTGGCCTCATCAAAATTTGTGTGTTTTGCAAAACTGAAATGGAGACACTTTATTTTTATCACAACCAGATGAAAAGATGAAGAATGCAACAGAAAGTGGAAGAAAGATGAATGATTTTTAATGACTTACTATGTGAACAAACATATTTGCCTGTTATTATAATTGTCTCTTACTTGATGTTGACACCCCAGTCTGCGAAAATGTGTTTTTTTTTTTGTTTTTTTTTTTTTACATTAATGGAATATCAAAAAAGTTCTGCACATGTCTGAAATAAAAACAACTGTGTGACCATTCAGGCAGAACAACCCAGAAAACCAGATCCAGAGAAAAGTATGGGAGTTACAGTCATGTGATCAACATCCAGAAGTTACTACTGGTGGAGAAGACGAAGAAGACAACAGGAAGTGGCAGGAGCATGTTCGGCGCAGCATGTTTTTTAACGACTTATCGCATGAACAAGGATATTGTGTAAATTCAATAGTGTTTCTTATTTAATGGAAACACCGCGATTGCAAAATTGTTTCCTAAGCGGAATATTAACAAAATTTTGCACACATTTATCATGAATACGAGAGTGCGTGCCCATTCAGACAGAACAAGACGGGTAAACAGATCCAGAGAAAAGCAGGGGAGTTAGAGATTGTTCTGAGCTTTGTTATTACCTCAGGTATGTGGTATGCCCCTACCTCTCCCCATCTGGTCTGCATTAGAGGCCTGATAATGATGGGTTTAAGTGTCTGTTTTTGTTTGTTTTGCTTCCCATAGTTTGTGTCAGGAAAAGGCATTTGTTTCATTTAAGGGTCAACTGCAGGCGGTAAATGGCTAATGATTGCAGTAATGGTCAGTCAGCGAGGCCGCCTCGTTAATTGTTTTTACTTTCTATCCAAGAGAGCGAGAGAGAAAGAGAGAAACAGCGGATAGGAAAACTGCTACACGGAAGAAAGGTCGTCCTGTGTCATTATTTAAAATGAAAGATGCCCGTGTGCAACGGCGAATACTGTCCCCCCCGGCTGCTGTGTCGCTGTTTATTGGTGGATTTAGTCCCTGGACTAAACACACGAGGGGAAAACAAGCAAATAAAAGATTAAGTTAATAAATAAATTAAATTAAATGCTTTACAAAATTAACTTAGTAAAACAAAGAAAAACAGAAAAGGAAAAATGTGGATTATTATACGCTTGCTGTATAAATGCTTTAGAAAAACTAACATCAATCCAACATTAAACATTTCTTCCACATTGTATACCAGCCAATAGAATTATGCTCTTAGAAAAAGGCTCAAGATATTAAACATACCCTTCATATTTATTGATACCAATGGAAAAGATGTGTTCTACTGCTGTAGCATAACCCCATATCTGACAGATGTAGGAAAACCCCAAACTTTCATTTCAAAACACTTTTTCAATGAGAGAGGAAAAAAATTTAAATCACTGGTGACACAATTATAGTTCAGCCTTCCAATTTCTTTAAAATAAATGTAAATAAAGCTTTTTCTTTTTTTCATATTTCACTCAGAAGGTGAATTGGCAAAAGGATTATATAAACTTATTTAAGCCCAGAAGAACAATAATTAGGAAGTTTCACACAACTGGACCCGAGACAGAGAAGGCTGCACATGTCTAGTGGTGCTTAAATCTGCTACACTTGGCTCACTGAAGTCTAAACTTTTGAGACAATTGAAAAAATTTTCAGTGGATGTTTAAGATTTCTAAATAAAAGTGTAGAGCAGGAAAAGCCAAATCTAGTTAACCAATTTTTTTGTTATTATTTTTATCATCTTATTCCTACTATTAGCTCCATCTTCCATCTTCTTACTTAAATATGTTGGATTTTTAACAGACGAGCCTTGGCTCTGTATCTCTTTTTGCTGAGCTAATTTTACTGTCTTGTTTTATTACCTTGGGGAATAAATTTGAGTATTGAAAAAGTGGAGTTGACTAACAACCAGGTCTCAGTCTGTTGGGCCAAGTGGCAGTAACAGGGACAAATGAACATCTTACTTTGTACTTTGTACTGCGTGTTACAGGACGCAGACACACACACACACGAATGTCCACTTTCCCACATATCACTTTAACGTAACAGCTGGATCCACAACACTCGCTGTGGGTCTCCAAGTGTCCTGACATGAACTCGCACTTCGCCATCCTCTTTCGTCCCATTTCATTGGTCTCGGCACACGCTGAAGAAAGGGTGGCAGGTTTCAATCGCGCTCTGCTCCACTTCTCTTCCTCGTCTTGGCACGCGACTTGTTGTTAACGCGGATCCACTGAAACGTCCCGTCATCGCTCACTCACTCACGCCTAGCGGCCGGGAAGCTTTTTCGCAGGTATTCCCGACACGCCCTGTCCCTGAATCACACTCGGCGGAGGGGAGATTACAGCCTTTTGTCGCCCTGTCGGTTGGAGCTTGGCTCTGGCTGACGTGATATGAATTTGTGAAACAGGTGACCGGAGGAGAGAAGAGGAAGCATTGGGAGAGGGAACACAATTTTATTATTTTTATTTTTATTTTTAATGAAAGCTGCTTTAGCAGAAGTGGGATAGGCCCTGTGAGGATGAGAACATCAGGACAACCATTCTATTTGGACATACAGGTGACCACTGGGTGGGAATGTTGTTACAGTCCCATTAAAAGATGAGGAGCAGGACTTCCCGTCAAGAACTGTCATCAGGTAGAGCTAGCTGCCAAACATGACCGACTTACTATGGAAGCCTTCCTTTTGCCTTTTACAGGCCACAGCCTGCATTTCTCTCTCTCTCCTGAACAAACTCATCATTGCACTTGTCCATGCGTTGAAGATTCATCACAATATGCCTCTCCTATTAACCCTTTAACAACTGAGAAGTAGGTCCTATAACGATCAGCAAATGTGCAGTTCCACCAGGTGTTTGCTGATTGCCGCTGGCTAGTCTGCAGGAGCTGAATGTGGAAGACGCAGTTGGAGGGCTGCTCTGTGAGACAGTTTTCTTCATTTAATAATAATAATAATAATAATAATAATAATAATAATTATCTTTGCACCAGAAATAATAACTAAAAGATAACGGCGGCCCTCGGGCCTCTTGGTGTTTAAGGTAAATCTGCTGTTCGAAATCTTGGGATAAGGTTGAAAATTGAGTCAAATCCCCCGTTCCATCCTTCTTTGTCTCTGTTCCTGCAATGGAAATCTGAATTCATGCCTATGTTTCATCTCATCTGAATTATTGTATTGCATTTACAAATCTAAACAAATCTACTGCTGGCCAGTTGCAGACCATGCAAAATACTACTAATTTATTGTCTACGTACTTGAGTGGTGGTGCCAATGTGTGATTTTGTAAGAAATAAATAAATAATGAAATAAAGTAGACACTTATTTGTTTCTAAAGTATCAATGAACTCAAATTATATTCAAATTATGGATTTTGTGGATTTAACAAGGAGTTAAATCCATGCATATATATTATGTAATTTAACGGCCAGTAAACCCCAACACCCACACTGCCTCACAATCCCAAAAATGCCCAGTAGAAGGGAAACAGGGATGAAGACGATGCTTCGCTACTACAAAACAATCTGAGGCCAGCAGGGTCACACGGCAGATAAAGGCCTCTGGGAGCCATGTGCAACACATTAACCTCCATTCCTGTGCCCATCTGTCTTTATCTGGCCCAGATAAGCTCACTTCATAGACTTCCAGTGTCATTAAATCATAACTGCGCTGTTTTGTGTCAAATTCAGTTCCCTCCTGGATTTCACTAAAACCATCCATCTGCCTCGCCCAGCCAGCTCCACTGCACTCTTTATTGCCGGGGTAATTTGTGGGAAGTGAGATGCTGTGGCACTTGCAGTCTCCCCGGTTTTTATTGCAGCCTCCCACCGTGAACTACTGTTCCCCTTACTGCAGATGTGTTTTTTGTTTGGCTTAGGGGCCTCCAAGGTTTTGATATTTTTATTACCTCTCGCAGGTCGTCCGTCAGAAGCCGTGGCCCGGACCTGCCACCCGGCAGGACCTCCACCCCGGCCACACAGAAAATACGTCTGTGGGAAGCGCTGAGGATAGCTGTCTGGACGTCACACTGAGCTGCACTTCGGAGTAATTTAAAAGCCCCAACTGAATCCTTTCCCTCTTCCTTGTGCTTTTTTCCCCCCTGTCATCCTCATCACTGGATTACACGCTGAATCAATATTTTGTTGCTTCAGCAAAATAAACCCCAATAACTGCTCGCCTCCTGTTTATGGTATACCGACTGAAATCCTGCGCCGTGTTTGTCTAGACACATATTCGGGGTGAGAAAATGGGAGCTCTGCAAATATTTCTAATTCAAGCGTTCATTTGTAAAAAGCCCTGGAAAGAATAATACCCCTTCGCTGGAGCTAGGAGCCCACTATATCAGCCGTAGGTTCCCCTTGGCGTTGATTCATGAGGTTTGACTGAAAAATAGAAGCATTCCTATTTGCTCATGAAATCAAGAGAAAATACAGCTTCAAATGAGGCAGAAAGTCTCTGAAGCAGGAGCTGTTATGTAAAATGAGTTATGGTACGAAAGCTGATGTGATCTCTTTAAGTGTGGCGGGGGCGGGGGAGTGTGAATTTGGAACACACACTAGTGTGAGATGCTGCGACTTCTGCCATGCAAGTGTGCGTACGAACAATTTCCTTCTATATTACTCTTAAAATATCAGTGACAATTTCCAATTATATTTGCTGCACAAAGTGATTCCTCAGCACAGCAACTGCTACTTTTGAACATATTAAGAAGGTCTATTGTGAGACTGTGTTTCAGAGTGTCTGTGGGTGGTTCGACTCTAGAGTGACAGCCTCAGTCTGGCCCTTGGCCCCTAGCCCTGCCAACACTGTGTAACCAGCAGCTGATTTATGGCCCTTGGAGCCCCGCTGAGCCTCTTCCTCTTTGGCCCCTAATGTTTTCCAAGCAAGTCGGGCGAAAGCCAACACTCTCCTCTCCTATGGTACCATTTATTCCACTCCATGGGATTTAGATGACCATTGGGCGCAACAATCAGTTAGTTAGCAGGTAGAGAAGCTCAGCCTTACCTTCTCTGAGCGATCATTGATTATTCATATTAGGAGCAGTGATGTCATGATGTGTGTGTAAGAGAACAAGTTGTGGTTAAACAGGATTTAACTAATCTTTAATGATGGGCACCACTAACTAAAAAGTTAGTTACACTAAAGCCCTAAACACAAATAATAGTTCTGCCAACGCTAAACTACTACACCAACCTGGTATTTACCAGTAGCTAATGCTAAAGAGCTAACTTTAATTCTTGTACATTCCTTGTTTGAAATAAAGTTATAAGGTGAAAAAATAGAGAAAGAGAGGGAGAGAGAGAGATAAAATCTGAGGAGAGGAAACGGAAAAAAGTAAAAAAGACTTCACTCTTTTCAAAATAAGAGCATGAATATTAATGTCTACTTGAAAAGTTTGTAACTGTCCAAACAGATGTTGTTCTTTATTCAACTGAACGTTTACAAACCAGCAAAGTAAATTAGTGCATTATCAGTCATCCAGAAAAGTTCAATTAGGGGAAACTAAGCGCGGAAACTGTTCCAAGGAAGTAAAAGTGCTAATCGAAAAATAATTATTTTAACTATTAGTGCACTAGCGAAAGTGTGCTCACCTATGCTAATATATTAAAACAAGGACAAACTGTTGATGGACTTCAGTGGGGGTTTTTTTTTTTGCTAGCGTGGTTAGCATTACTGCAGCAAACTTCATATTCTTACCTTCCTCCAAACATTTCCACTTCAAAAATGACACGTGACTCGGAGCAGAGTTTGAAAGCTCAGCTCTTGCAGCAAAATACAGTTTCAATTTCCTTACATCTGCTCACGTCCTCAGATTAAGCTTTTAAGAAACTCACTAAAACTGAATGTAGCTAATACAAGGGTCTTCTTCCCACAGTAACAGCTTCCACACTGAGGAGAGCTTTTGCTGGTTCGACAAAATCGTTCCTGCTCATCAGTCTTTGTCTAAGGTCGTTCAAGGTGAGAAGTGAAAAATGTCCGTCTACCAGAAACCAAAGACGGTTTCTTTGTTCTTCTTTAATTCATAATACAAAATGATTTAGCTAGTTGTAAGTAATGCACAAAATTGATACGGAGACGCTGATGCTATTAGAAAATGATGAAGGGAATAAAACCAAATGTACAGATGGCAACTGCTAGCTGAAACGGTCAAAAATGACGAATGAAGGGATTGGATAAGTCAGAAAGTAGCAACACATCTTCAGGATCTCCTGAGTTGCAGCCTAAACAACAAACACGACCAGATGAGCTGGATAAGCCCTAAGCCTCCTAACCTGTATGTGGTTCTGGCCGTCCAGCATCCACAAAGAGAGCTTCTTCTCACAGGAGCCCGAGACGCCCCTCAGACGGCCGGGGTCAAAGGTCAGGCACATGACGGGCTCGGGGTGGGCTTTGACGCGGCTCAGCTCGGACCTCTGGGTTACGTCCCACAGCAACAGGGAACCGTCCTCGTATCCAGCGAACAGCAGCGGTCCGAGACCCGAGTCAGGCTGCAAGAGAGGAGAGGAAGAGAGAGGGAGGAGGGACAGCAGGAAAGGAAGGAGAGCGACGCAAGTTAAGAAGTGAGATCAACACGGGGGTTTAGAAAGCCATAAAAAAAAAAAGAAAAAAAAAAAAAACAGCCAGTGTCGAGCTGGGAGCTGAGAGGAGCAGAGGTTATCAGTCTGGAAATGCCGGCTGACACTCAGAGATGTTGTGGCCTCCATTCGTCAGCCAGCTGCTCTCTGCAGCGCAACAGTATTATTTCATCCATCATTTGACACTTTCTAACGTCTATCAATGCACAAAATACAACTGGTATTTCTAATTTGCCCAAGTCGGACTATGACTTTGACATGGCAAACCTTCAAATTTGGATGTTTTTTTTTTGATTGGGATTTTATGCATCAAGGTCGTGAAATCTTTCTTTTTTAAAATTGAATCCCAAAAAACTTACAGCTACTACCACAGCAAAAGTCTGATCTCATGCCACACATTTTGGATTTTAATTACAGAAAATGAACAATTTCATGTTTGTATGTGGCACAATGTTAAAAATATTTAAGACATGAGCGCCTTTTAATATTTTCGGTAGGGGTGGACTTAAACGTTTATCATAATATGTTGTGACTTCATAGCACAGTAATCATAGCCTCACACAAGCTGCTCTTGAAAAAAAATACGCTTCTTTAGACACCAGTCAGAAGTGTATTTTGTATCACTGAAATGCACTATAAGAACATTTAATGATATTTTCAAATGTATTCACAATAGTGAGAATAATAACTGATAAGATGGACAGGGTTTTTTTTAAACATCATTTGGAATTTATCGCGATAATGTTAAATCAAAATCTTATCGCGATAAATACGATAAACGCCCACCCCTGATTCCCTGGACAGTATATGACCTACAGGAGAACGAGCATCAAGCACAACATGTATTTCAATTAAAAGGGTAAATCTTGTGCAATTAAAAGCGCATGGTAGAGTTGAGATGTTATCTAATGAAAGTAAAGAGTAACTGAACTAACATTGGGAGGAAAAGACTGAAACAGAAGGAGTGGAAAGAGCTTTAGGATTCATAGTAATGAATAAACATAAAATAAAATAAAAACACAATTTCTTATTTTAGGTTTGAACACAGGGCTGCAAAGTGGTGCAGTTGGTAGCACTGTTACCGTGCAGCAAGAAGGTCCTGTGCGTGCGTGGGTTCTCTCTGGGTACTCCGGCTTCCTCCCACAGTCCAAACACATGACTGTCAGGTTCACTGGTCTCTAAATTCTCCCAAGGTGTGAGTGTGTGTGTGCATGGTTGTCTGTCCTGTCTGTCTCTGCGTTGCCCTGGCGACTTGTCCAGGGTGAACCCCACCTCTCGCCCAAAACGTTCCCTGGAGATAGGCACCAGCACCCCTCCTGAGCCCACTAGGGACAAGGGTGTTAGAAAATGGATGGATGGATGGATGAAGTTTGAACACACCACTGCAAACACACACCTGGATGGGCAACTGCCTGGACAAAGCCTTGAACTTTGTCGAGCCTTATGAAAGGTCAGCGCTCGAGCCAGACTTCAGATGATCAAGGAATAAACACAGATACTCGGCGCTGCACTGGCTCTGCCTTTTGCTTTTAAAATAACACAAGAAGAAGAAGGAGGAGAAGAAGAAGAAGAAAACGCAGTACTATGCAGAAGCCAGAAGGGAAAAAAATTTTTTCCATATGTGCACAGAGACCATGTCAGCCATTTTTCTCCTCTCCTCTGTTAACGCTCCATATTTCTCCTCTTCCAGCTTGAAACAAATTATAGACGGAGTCGTGTACTCCTTCCAAACACATCAGCGGAGGACGAACACGGAGGGATTATGAAAACAAATAAAAACAAGTGAAAATCAGTGGCTCCCCGCCCCCTGCTTGCCGGCAGGGACCGGGCCAAGCGATCCAGATTGGGGCCCAGCGTTACACTTAAGCGAAGGACCTCCTTGATTGATGATGTCATGGGTCGGAGGTCGGGGAACCCTGGGTAGACACCTAATTCATTATATCCTCCACAGGCCTTTCTACAAGAGGGCTCTCTCTGCTGGAGTGGGGCTGGGGCACTGGGTGGAGATTCATCACAGGAGAACAGCTGCAAAGAAGAAGAGAAGACGGAGCCAAGGAAGGAACCGCCTTTCCTAGAACAGCAGCGTGCCGGGGCGACCGGAGTGGTGCAGATTTCACCCAGGGTTTCATTGGTTAAAATGAAATTAGATCACAACTCCAAAAGTAAGAAACTGCTGGTTTCTTTGAAATTAAAAAGAAATGTTTGAACTGCCAATTCAGAGGCAATGTTTGAAGTGTTATAGGGATGATTATTTTTGATAATCGTTAGTTGCTCTGACAGTTAATTGGATAAGAAAAATTGGCAGATTCTACAGACTTTTCATTTTTTAAATACGAAAAATTGCACTTTACACATCATAAACTGCAATGACAACATAACGTCAGTGGATCTGAAGCTAAAGCTGTGCCACGTTTTTAACTTTAGCCCATAATGTATACATATTTTGTACAGTTTTGGCTTAATTAATGCGTTGTTGTTGCTGTTTTGGAATATCCTGTCACTCAAAGTGATGCTAAGACATAAAACTAATCTTCTTGTTCACTTTTTCAAATAGAAGACATTTTGGGATAAAAAACAGGCTAGTGTGCGGGATTGATCATCACTTTTTCCACGTTTCCACGTTTCCCTCTTGGGTCTTTGGTGATGGCCAGGGTCGGTTGTGCCAAACGTATCTTTCTGAATTGTAGCGCGAAAGTTTAAGTCTTCAGACCACAATATTACTTTTAGAAGATTTTAGCCAGGCTTAGCTATTTTCTTTGGAAGAGACAGATTCTGTCTTGCAGCCCTTACAACAGCGATGTGGAGAACATGGGATGTTACCGACACATGCAGAACGCATCCACCATCTGACAGAAATTCCTGCAGCTCTTTCAGGGGTTGATGTCAGGCTCTTGGAAGCCTCATTAACCAGCCTCCATTTAGTTTTTTTTTTTTTTTCATTATTTTTGAAAGAACATCCAGTTCTTCTAATGTTGCAGTTAAGGGTTTTTTTTTTTAATATATATTTTGTCAAATGATTAAATATCGTCTTGACTGCACCAAGTAAAGCTGTGGAAGTTTGTTTTCTCTCTTCCGTTGACTTATATCTTTATACAATGAGATCATTTTGATCTTTCATAGCTTCTCTGGAAATGATGTCTCTGCCAGTGCTGGGTAGGTAGGACACTTCACAAATGTTTACAGTTAGTAGTTGCTAACTTGCTAACTTCTAACTACTAAAGTCGCTTAAAGTAATGCATCCAATTAGATTTTCTTCCTGTTTAATGATTTGTACCTTGAGCCTGTTTAAACCGGTCACGGCTGGCTACCATTGCAAATTCAGGTTGCTACGTGATGCGAATAGATGGGATTCACAGCTGTTTGAGGGGAGCTGGATCTTGAAGATCTGTTCAAGAAATGTTTTAATGAATTGTTCCAAAAAATAAGAGAAAAGAAAAAAAGCTGGGTTTTTTTTTAATGTTTTGAAGCAGCTAATCTCTGGGAGATTTCAAATTATTAATTTGAGGACCTGAACTCCTCTCAAAACCACTGATTATTCTAATATTGGTACACACACACACAGACACACACACACACGCACACACACAGACACGCCTCACACTGCTAGAGAAAGATGCTGTTCTCTCCTCTGACAGGATTTGGTTCTGGTTCTAGTTTAGTCGTTTTAGCAGGGAAGGAAGCCTGGATAAATTAACTCCTTTAAATTCCTGTTGACTCTTTGTCCCTCTCATTTAACCCTGCTTAATGGCTCTGAGAAAATGATCGCATCTTTCAGTTAATTGGATAAAACAGTACATTTTGTGCCACAGAGCTTTTCATAAAACTTTAGTGGAGCTTAGACTTTATTGAATAAGTGCGTGAATTTCACTATTTGCGTATGAGGCACGGATTATAGAGCAACATCCACCTTAAAGGAGGAAAACATCTGAAATGACTTTATGTAAATGTGAAGTTTGTTTTTGCACTGATCTCTTTTCTGTGCAGTGGAGTTCTTTTATTGCTCATAATTTCAAAGAAAGAAGAAAAAAAAATTTCCCCAAAATGTTTTACGGAAGTAAATAGTAACATTTAACATTACAATAGGTGTTTCGGACTTCTCCAGCTCTGTTGGGACTTTTGATAGGCTATTTATTTACGCCTCACAGGATTTAAAAAGCAGAAACTAATTAAAAACAAGAAATGAACCTTGATGTAAATCGAATAAAACATGATATAAGGTAAGGAAAGAAATCTCAGTAATGATCAACATTTAAAAGGTTTGATCACCTAGGAAAGGGAAAGCTGGATGAAAGATAATTTTTAAGGAGTTTCGTTCTGAGAAACATTAACATTTTTAAAAATTTTAAAGCGACACAAAGGTTGGCTGCAGAAAGGGACTCAAGAAAAAGCTGGATGTCATCAACCTACCTGAAAAATATGCTAACATGAAGGTAATTGTGTTATTATTTTTTTTTTTATATTATTTTCTCTAAGGACAACTAGAAATGTATTTATGTTTCTTCTTTTAGTTCCAAGTGAGAACCTAGTTCACTTTAACCGATGAACAGGCCTGAGTTGTTGCCGTGGCGGCGCAGGCCTCGGGGCGGGAGCTGCTTTCACATAAGGAACCAATCGTTTCCTGTGGTCGTCGTTCTGCTCCCGCCACCACGTGATGGCCACGAGGCAGCGAGGTGATGAGCTCAGAGTGATGGATATCTGTAAGGGAACATTTCCTTTTTCCCAGCCACCCTCCGCTCACATCAGAAGCCTCGCACGTCGTACATCACCGCCGTCCCCGCGGCCAGGGCCCGGTGTCCTGGTGCGAGTCAAAGCCACATGTGGAGCCACTTTCGATCGTTCGCTCCATCAAAGCCGATCAGATGGGGAGGGATAAAACAGTATACGCCTCAATTTTTAAGATGGAGTCCATTCCCTGGAGTTCTTTTCACATTTTCTAGACTTTAATGAGTCTTACTGGGTTTCTAGGAAACAAAGAAAATTAATAGCTGTGAGAGTAATTGATGTACATGGGTGCTGCATTTTGCCACCACATGTGGTTTACGTACCAATCACTGATCTTCAAAAATGCTGACCTGCCAGCAACAATATTTTTGTCTAAAAAAAAAAAATTCCAAGGTGAGACTTGGAAATTTTGTACCACCCTTCTACATGTGGTAGAAGGGTCTGTCTGTCTGTCTGTCTGTCTGTCTGTCTGTCTGTCTGTCTGTCTGTCTGTCTGTCCTCTCCCACAGCAGAGCAACAGGCTTTTTCAAAGGCCTTTTGCTGGATATCGGTTTTTCACATAATTACCGGCCAATTGCTGATTTCCCAAAATGAAAGAAATCGGGGCAGACTTATCAGTGTAGTATTAAGTTAATGCACAGTCTTGTGTTGGAATGTCCTAATCAAAGTGCAATCTAAATCTAATTGGGAATCCCTGGAAAGACTCGACGTGTAATATGCATCCAATGTGACTGATCTGAACTGTCCTGCAAACAAACAGTCAGAAATGTAAGTGTCTGGACTTTGCATGTGGGCAGATATAAAGTGAGCAAATACTTTATATGACAGAAATTGCTGCGAGATTTGATTTAATAAAGACTTTTGCGGGGCAGGTGGGAGGGGCTAAAATACAGTAAAATACCTTTAAGATTTTTGCAGATCTTAAAAATGGCAAAAAGCATATTTTCCTTCAACGTTTAGTTGCACAATTATGCAGTAGTGTCATATTACTACTCCTAATACAATATTCCACAACATAAACAAAACCAAAAGCATATAATTTTATACTACACTGTTAATCACATCTGTGGTTGTAAAGTCACAAAAAGTGAAAAAAGCTAGACTTATTTTAAGAGAATAAAATAACAAAGTGAAACAGAATGATGTTGTTTAATGCTGCTGCTGATCTTGTAGTAAATCTACTGGGGAGTCTGTTTTCAGAAATAAGGACCATCACTATTAAATGGCGAGAGGCGAATGATGAGAGGTGATTGTGGGCGGGGCCACTGCCTCCAGCGTTGTGGGTTCATGGAAGAAGTGGGCAGCTCATAAGCCCTTGACGTGGAGAGATGTTTCTTTCTTTTAACTTATTAAACGAGTGAGTTAGACAGAGAAGGAAGGATCTGTAAACAATCATAAAAGTATGTTTTCCACGAAATAAGTGGAGCAGGGGAGTAAGCGTTTGTCTCTTAAGGAATCCCCATAAAATGATTTACAGTCACCTGAGCCTGTTCAGCTTTGAAGTCAGGCAGCTGCCTGTGCTGTATTACATTGATATTATAACATTTATAATCCTATAATTGATCATTTGGTTTCTTGGCACTCAGCGCGGAGGCAGCACCGGTTCATAAATCAGCAGATGAAAAGTAAGCACAGCAAGCAGAGTCAAAGCAAAACAAAGAAGTTTTTTTTGAAACAAACTCGTCGACGCACTCTGAAGCAGACCGTCACCTGTTTGTGTGCGTCTGGGTTTTTTTTTCTTTTTTTTTTTCTTACTTTTATTTTAACAGCGCTCGGATTGAAAAGGCACAGGGCTCCTGGAGGCCTGCCTGGCTGTAGTTTTAAACACGATAAGCAGGTTTTTCATTTCTGTTACCTGTAAACTCTAACAAGCTCATAAAACACACACAGAAACAGGGAGTCTCTGACCACGGTCCCAAAACTGCCAAAAAAAAAAAAAAAGCCAATATTAACGGTGAAAATAATCATAGGATCACATTAATGAGAGGAAAATAAAATGACTCGATGGTGTCCACAAAACAAAACAAAAAAATGTTTTGGTCAGATCAGATTGGATATACAGCTGCAGGCTGATATATCGATGTGAACCTACGGCCTTTCCAAACGCTCTAATTACAGTGTTGGGACTGGCTGCCAGCTGAGAAGCAACGCATGGAAAAATGGCCCGGGATGAGTCGTTGAGCCGTAAATCTGACCATGTCTCCTGCGTGTGCGTTATTTTATTTATTTATTTTTTGTTGTTGATTTGTCTGTTGCTGCAACTAGCCGTGTGATGTGGAGCAATCGACAGAACGCGTGTTCGATATCGATTCAAACAACCAGCAGAGAAAAGGTGTGATGGCGCCAGAGCTGGCTTACCTTCCACAGTTGGACGCACATGACCATTCCCAGCTTCGTGTCTGGTGTCAGCGTGCAGACCGGGTTCTTACTGGGCATCTCCATAATCTTGATCTGTGGAGAACAGATTAAACGTTTCAGTTTTTATTCATGCCTGTGTGCTAAAGCTGTGAGGCTCCTTTCATTTTGTGACTCTGCATTTTTTTTAAAGGATAGACTTTTGTTTTTTTAAAGCTTTATCTCACAATCTTATTCCCTCATCAGAAATATACTTGGAAGTGTTGCTTTGATTCTTTCATGAGAAATCCTTGAATCTCCCATGACAACCATTCCAGGTGCTTAAAGGACTATTTATTTCCATGAAACTCCACCTTGGAGTTGCCGTCTCCAGTCAAGCTCCTCCAGATTAACGGCGGCAGAAATTAGCGAATACCTGGTGGAGCTGCTGAGATTACCATGCAAACCACTTCTCAGCCCAACACTCCTCACAACGGTTGTAAATGGGATAATGGAGAAGGACTGCTGTGAAAGAGTGGGAGCTTCTTAAAGAGACAGAGGCCATTTTCAAGCCATCAAACTGCAACTTCACATTTCTTTTAATTTCTGTTTGATATATCTATATACAGCATTTTTATAATAACTGAAGGTGACATAGTTTCTTGGTTGTGTTATATAATGAGACTTTCTGCCTTTTGTTGACTTTAGGTCTGGATTTTTAACCACGTCATTTCATGATGCTGCCTCCATCATGACAGTGGTAGAGGCAAAAAAAAAAATTGGACAAGAGCTCCATCTTCCACTTGTTTTCTGTGTTCCCTGCACGGCTTGTGTCAAACACCGACTGGGACTTTATATGATGTGTTGATCATATGGTGCACCTCAATAATGATCATAATCGCAAAAACAAAATCTTACCAAATATTTTTGTTCTAGTTTCTAGTGCAAATGTGTCAGTGTGCTTGAAATAAGACAGAGGTCACTCAGAAGTAACTTTTTTTTATCAAGAAATAGGAGCTTGTTTTAAGCCAACAATTGAGGAAAAAGCGGCAAATTATTTCATGTAAAAGATGTTACTTTCTCATCAATATCAATACATTATTAAAACAAGCAAAGCCGACATCAGAACATATTTTGTTGCACTGTATTTTATTTAGCAATATTATTGCTGTTGTTATTATTATTATTAAGTTTATTTGAGAGGGACAGACACACATCAACATAGACAAACTGAACCAATCAGCAGTCCAATAGCAACAACTAATTTGCAGCACGTGTCCCCAGCATAAGGGATGGTAAATTCAAACGTGAAAAATAAATAAATTAGAAAAAAAACGCACTTTTCTTCTGCTTCACAATTATACTAAATTGTGTGTTAGTCTATCACACACATTTCGAACACATTATCGCACTTAGAAATTTGTGGTGTGGCAAAATATGAAAAGGCTCAGGGGTAATAAAAACCTTTTATTTGCACTGTATTTGGCCTAATTAAGTTCAAATTATTTTTGTATATTTATCTTAATGAATCTGTCTTCACCACTGGAAGAAGGCTGCATATTTGGGGGAAGCACACTCTGCTCACAAGCTGCAAGTTACAACCTGCCTGCTGATTTCACACATCACAGCTGCAACCAGAATCATGTCATTATAATTATTGTTTTTTATGTTTGTTTGTTTTTTCCGCAGATCATTCCACCACCAGCGAGCACAGAGCTGTCTGTGACCCATCCAGCGACAGCCTCACCCGGCGACGTGAGGCCTGCTTTCCCTGCACACGTTGGAATCGACTTGTAATAAAAACGATGGCGTGATAAAGTGTGCGCGTTTGTACCCACATTAGGGGCAAAACTAACTCCTCCGGCTTCCTCCCGGCCGATGATTCGCATATTCATCGTCATTAGGCCTCACGTTAAACAGCCCTTTAAGGGAGTGATCTGTATTTTATCACTAGGCCACATCTGTCCTCCATGTTTACCTCTGCGTGCCTGACAAAGGGAGCTTTTAAGGCTCCTCTGCGCCTCAGGTGATCTCTGTTCTTGTGTGGCATCGAACTGCCCCATAAATAAAACACCCACACTATTAATTAATGGTTCTGCCACGACAGCTATCTGCTGCTGGCAGGAATGTCAATGTGAGCAGTAAATAGAGAAGCAAAACAAAACAAAAAAAAAAAACTCCTCAGTAGGAACTTTTTGTTTTGTCTGCTTTTTTGTCATATATCCAAATACTGACCTGCTTTTTTTTGTTTTCTTTTTTTTTTCTGCACGTGGTAAATCACGCCATTGTGCGTGCTTATTGGCATGAGCCTGTGCATTGTTTCTGCAGAAATTCGTTAATGAGGGTGTTTTACTTGCACATGCATGATAAGCATCTGTCTTGGCCCGTTATGTCTGTGGAATGGGGTGGAGATGCCAAATGACGAAAAAAAAAAAAAAAATAGGAGGGCCGCAGTCCGTTCTGGTCTGCCTTTAATGGCTGCATAGGTGTGCCTCTGTCTGTGTCTGTCGGGACAATGGCATTATTGAGGCGCTGGGAGTCACAGGCGCCCCGCTGGCCAGGCAAGCCGGACCCGGGGGTTAGCAGAGGCACGTCTGACCGGATCAGGTGACCGTCCCCGGCCCTTTCAAGTTGCGCGTAACATGAATCTGGAGGCAATAAAAGATGGCTGAATGAGCTTTTGGCTGCCTTCTCCCCATCCAGTCTCACCTCTCAGACAGTGGCTCCACACAAAAACCGTACAAGCTCGCGGGCGTCGTGAATTAACTACGAGACGGACAGAAGTGTGAACTCATTCCAAGTTAACTTCTTTCTTCTTCTTTTTTTCCCCCTCTCCCTGTGGATTCAATGTGTAAAGCAGACGCCTGGATTATTTCATCAATTGAAATGGATTTCGTCATTAGTTGCCGCCTGAAACTCACAATTTGGCTTACTTTCGAAGGAATCGCTGAGGGCTTATTATGTGCTTTAGACAAGAGCATTCAATAAAAAGCCGCGACCGAAACCGACCGATATTTAGCTCCTGGTCCAGATTAAATTCTTCCACAGAGGTTTAATAAGGAAAACATTCTGATTACTGTTTGACAGTTTCTGGCTTGAAATATGAGATTTACAGTGGTGGCGAGAATCTATTTAGTTAATAATCCCTTAGTAAATCGCAGAGAAGCCACACACTTTTGGTAGCAATCAATAAGCTTCTGGCGTGATTCTGGTTGGATGTTTACGAACTTTTATGAATTGGAGGAGTTCATTTCAATTGGTTGGTTTCCAGCACAGAAACCAATCACAATCAATAGGGTTGAGGTCCAGGTCACTCAAGAAGTCTATCAGCGCGTCCAATATGAGGGAAATTAAACATTTCAGAGGTAGACGTTCTCCTTTATTATGTCATTCACACCGGACGTGCAATGAACAGACCACCAGGATGATGCTACCACCACCATCTACTCTTTCACTATGACCAAATTGGCTTAACTTTGACTCGTGAAACTATTAAACTAGTTGTGTAAAGTTGCAAAAATTCAATAGTTTTCAATAAAAAAAAAAAGAAAGTTCCTTCTTGCAAAAGAACTAAATAAAATCAAATCCTGAAAAAGGAGTATAAAAAAATGCCTGACAGTTTTGTTCGGTGTTAAAAATCTTATATCAGATCTAATATTTGTCTAATTGAAAAAAAGAGAGTCAGAAGGAAGTACGGTACATGGACCGAAGTATTTAGCATCGTAATTACAGTAAAAGTGTTACACATTACATATACACACACAAAAGTTGAGGTAAAACAGGCCAAATCTGAACGTGACATACCTTTAGATGATTAAATGTTTGAAATTTTTGAAATTTGTTAAGTGTCAGATTGTTGCACTACTGGCATTGCCTTTACAATTTTTCATTTAAAGAATTGTTTGTATATATTGAGTACGAAACATTATATTAATGATTTTTCGCTTTTAAAACGTAATTATCATTATTATTTTTTAAAAGAGTTAAAAACGTTTTATGTCGGCGTATAAATGGTGAAAGTACTGAATTCATGTAGCGCTTTTCTTAAAGTACGAAGAGCCTAAGATTAAAGATACTTTCACAAATTGTTACACAGACACACAATCAACTATAAACTATCAGACTCAAATGAGAGAAAATTTGCAACCAATTCAAAAAGTGTAGATCGACATTTGTCCTTAAAGTTGTTTGTGATATAACCAGTCCGTCCAGGAAAAACTGAGCTAGAAATCCATTTATAAAAGCCCCAGATTAATGACAATGTCTTTGGCATAAAGTTCATGCTCTTCCTTGCTGTTTTTCTAATGATGTCATTCTGATTACTGTTACTGTTTGACGGTTCTTGGCTGCAGATTTTATGTTTTATGTATCGTGTTAAGTCTTGTCAAACTCGCTCACAATCCTTGAGAAATAAGAAAAGCAGCTCTTGTTTAGTTATCCATTAACAAATTATGGACTCAAAGCCAAATTGATTTCAGTGTCAACAAAGACACTGTTGACAATTCCTTTGCATTAGTGCGCTGCTTATTACACTAGTACTAAGAATGCATGTAGCCTTTGGGTTGGCAACAGAAGTGAACCGGTGGCAAATACAAACGTTGTCCAGCCATCTGCTGATAGATTTGCTCTAACCCATAACAGATGTAAAAAAAATTAGCTAAGCTGTAAAGTCAAGGCGGTAGACTTAACTGCCTCGACTTTTAGAAATACCCTTTGTGCTTGAACTCTCACCTCTTCGGTCTGCGGGCCAGCAAATGCCAGCAGGTAGCTGGACGGGCTGGTTTCCAGCACGGAGCACTGACAGAACCCAACACTGCCCGTCCACACGGAGTCCACCGCCTCGCTGCGACCTTCAGTCAGATCCCATAGGCATACCCGCATGTCACGTCCCTGACTGCTCCATTTACAGAGAGAAGAAAAAGGGACAAAAGTTATACTTATTAAGATCCATACACAAATGTATAGTCAGCTTAAATTGTCAAAAGCATTTTTTGACAGTAGCCTTTACTACATAAATCCTTTAATTCTGTCTTCAGAGTCGGTGCAAGTCGACGCTAAACAGTTCAAACACTCAGCTTTTAATGTGAGTCTTATTTTACAATGTCACCGTTGGAAAATTCACAAAATATGCAAAGATAGCCAAACTGCACTGGAGTTAGCAGTCTGAGTGACTCATTTTCTTCATGATGTTTGCTAGTAACCGTAGCAAAATGTGATAAAGCAATAGGAGAAGACGAAGGTAAAGTTTTGCAAGTGGGTCCAGCAGCAGGTGTCTGCAGACCAACCAATAGCAGCTCCCGATACATACCTGATGAGAGCATCTCCTGTCCGCAGTGTGCTGACCCAGATGACTGAATTACCACCATGACCCTCTAGAACCCGCTCTGCCCTCCGGCTGTTCAGGTTCCAGATGTGGACGGCACCTTTTGTAGACCTGCAAAATCATGCAAACACAAAAACTCTACTGCAAACGTACAAACACCGGATTTTTATTTTTTTTAAATTATGAAACATACAGCGGTTTTGTCAATAATCTCCTGAGGTATAACATAAAAAAATTTGAACATTACTCAACTCACACCTCAACCCATAAGTTACAAGATAAGTTTTTTTCTTAAATGCAAAATGAATATAGATCTAATAGTTCTTAAATTGCAGTTCAGTGAATGTATTCTCCACTTAATGATTGGATTCCTGAATTAGCTGACAATTATCTCAATAATCGATTCTTCGCGATTCATCGCGATTCATTACAATTCATCACAATTAATCGGATTAATCGTTTCAGCCCTAGTTGACTCACCCAGAAAACAGCAGGGGGCTGTCACCTCCAGAGCACCTGAAGTGGAGGGTGTTAAGAGGAGCGCCAGCCCCTCTTAAAGTGTAAATGGGACATGGAGCTGGACGAGACATCGACCAATCAAGTGCAGGCCAAACACTGAAAGGCAAAATGACATTGAACTCCTTTAAAGACATGCCTTGGTGACTGATAAACACTGTGCTTCTGCAACTTCTCCAAAGCCCTCTAACAAAGAGATGAATGTTGAGATCAGCCAAGTCATTTCATCAACAAACAAACAGCTATGAGTCTGTTGTTGCACAAACCTCAAACAGAGGCAATCTGAGATAATCTCCCTTTTGCCTTCAAGCTTTGGGTTGAACACAGGACTCGGCGTCTTCATTTCCTATTTTCTCTGTAAGTACAACCACCCTCCTGCCTTTTTTTTTTATGATTTCGTGTGATAACAACTCTCTTACTCAACGCATCATAAATCAAAAGTCGTGACACTTTAATTATAGTAAACACACAAGAGGTTGGGGTTCGTCATTCCTCTCCCGATCAACAGCCGTTGTCCCAGAGGCAAAGGGAACACCTCAGACTTTCATGTCGGTTGTTGGCTGGGCAGGCGAGGAAACCGAATCAACCACAGACACGCTGGGAGGAAACGACTCTCCTATGTGGAACTCGGGTATCTTCTCATGCGAGGAACTCTTAGTGATTCTTCGTTAAATCCGCTGTTTTTACAAAAAAAAACTGTTTAAAAAAAAAATCAAGGAGTTGCAAGGATTTTAAAGGTTGCATTCCTTGAGATCTTACTCCGTTCAGCGGATGTTGCGTCTGAATGAATGAACTGAATGAACTCTCTGACGTAGTGACTCAGCACAGGAACACCTCAAGTGAATCCGAAAGTTTTCCGGAACATTTCGAAATACGAGAAACGATGTGAAATCATAAACTTAATGTAGCATTCAGGTGTGCTCGAAAGGTAAAAAACAGCTTCTATACGATCTGCCTTCCTGGTTTTCTTTTACTCATCGTAGCCCCCTGCAATCAGCAGACACTGAAACTGGAGCCTGAGGCATTCAGAAGCAGCTCATTTCAGGAGGTTAGTCGTTAAATTGTCCATGTCAACCTGTGAAGCAGAGAGACAGAGACCTCCGACAAGCCCGCCTAATTAAGCTCAAAGGACCGCAGTCGCAAAAGGACACAGTCGGTACGCCAGCACCACAAGAACGGGTAAACCGTTCTCTTACATTAGTTCTGATTTGTTCTTTTTGTCGCCTCTTGTTCGTATTTTATGGGGGGGGCTGAGGCGTTGCACGTTTGGACTATTTTTTTTTCCCCTCTGGTTTTGGATGATGGGCGGCAGGAAATATTTTTATTCATCATTTTGGACAGGTGCTACGATGCGCAACCGTGACAACACTGTGATGTTTTTACAACTGGGAGCATCTGACTAGCATCCGAACAGCTCAAATGATACCCGAACTACGACGACCGAGAATCCCTGAAGTCTTGAAAAGGAGGCTTCATGGACGTAGGCAGAGAAAGGAAGAAGTTCAAACACTCTTCCATCGATCAAAATCTCTTCACACTGGGCAAGCATCAGATATCTGAGTCTAACATCTCTCTGCCCAACTATCTAGTCAAACACAGATTAAAAAAAAAACAAGTAGCTAAAGCAAGTGAGGTGGGTTAGCAGTTCTTGTCAACAAATGATGGTGACATCCAGGATCTTTTATTGTGGAATATTGTCTCCGCTATCCAAATATTGACTTGTCAAGAATGTCGTGATTGTCATTAGACTTTCATACAGTAACAGTCTTCAGTCAGAGTCCTGTTCAGATGTGTTGCAAGACTGACTGCTACTGGAGCTCCTTTCTACCCACAGCATCACCATCCACAATGTCCCTAAAGATACAAGTTATGACAACAATATTTAGTTTCTCTTTGGGATGAATAAAGTATTCCTGTAGTTGAATGGACTTAAATTGAATGCACTCTTCCATTTTTTTTTAAATTCTGGAAATCCATAAACAACACATGCACAAAATTATGACTGGTTGAGATGTTCGTATTCATCAATGAAATCAGTCAGTGATCAGAATTGGACAGTTTTACAAATATCTAGGAATCCTACACAATGTTCAAGGCAAAATTCTAGTGAGACAATCCATCCATCACAAGTAGCTGCACACAACAAGTCCAGATATCGTTTTATTTAAAAATCAGGATAGTAAACCTATAGGAAAACATTTTACATTCCAGACTTTTCTGGTCTGTATACATGATTGATGAGGAGATCTGAACTTTTGATCACTAAATGAAACAAAACTGAAAAATCTAACTATTTTTCCGGTATATAAACACAACACCAAACAGAGGTACCTTTGACTAACTGTGCCATGCAATGGATGTTCCTTAATTCCCTTCATTTCTGCTGGATTCAAAATGACTTTCTCAATCAAAAAACCAGCATGTGTAGTTTCAAGGTCAATTTTTGTTACATGATATAGTTGAATTAAAGAAGAAGTGCAATTTCCTGAAACTGTGATATGGCTTCCAAGAAAACTCCAAAACTAATATAAGTCTGGAAAAACCTGATCGGGACACAGCTTGTATTTATATGCATCTACAAAGAAAACCAATAACTGTGTTTAGGTGTTGTATATGAAATCATTGAGTTTTTGTTGGGGGGGGTTAATCTGTTAAGCCGTTCCTCCAGTGAAAGGTGGGTAAGGCTGCATTCCTGAGCAGGAGGCTCATCCTGATAACAGGTGGATTAAGCATCTCTTATTGTCCTCTGGCTGCAAGCTTGATGAAGCTCTGAGTCAGAGAAACAACAACAGAAAACTGGCTCCTCTCAAAAGCCAAAGCTGCAAAACTTTCCATCCAGGTGTCATAACCAGCTGTCAGTCAAAAAACAAAACAAAACAAACAAACAAAAAAAACTTCCCAGGCCTGGAGCAAGGAGCACATGAACTGGCTCCTCTGTGGCAGGCTTGGGAGAAAATTCAACAGTTTAGACATTTAAAACAAGCAGAAAAACAGCCTTTTAATACAGAAGCTGGGAACCCAGAGTAACTGTGCTCAACTTCCAGATTTAAATTGGGATTTGCTCAGTGACCAAACTAACTCCTATTAGCAACACTCCCTAATAACAATGTATTTCTGGGGGTTTTTTTGTTTTGTTTTGTTTTGCTACTTTCAAAGATTTCTAGGAGCAAGTTTTTAAAAAAGAGAGATTTGATGATGTACAAATGATCAGAAGAAACCAATCAGGCTTTTCCAAGCCAACACCAATTTCAGGTTTATGTCAAATATATTTTATTTTTATTTTTTATTACTTGCCGATTCATTTTTGGACCAATTCTGAGGATAAGAAAAAATGTGCTGTGGGTTCACTGACAGAGAAAGATGTTTGAAAAGAATGTAACAAAAAAAATTGTGCATCTTAATTTATGTTGCAAAACATATCCCTCTATTTTTTATTTTTTTTATTAAACTCAAAAAGGTTTAATAAAATCAAAGAACATGTTGTTGTTTGGTGTATTTATGGCTAGAAAATGAATGTTCTTAGTCTTAATGCATTCATTGAGTAAGGAAAAAATTATACAATTTCTTAGTATTAAACCTGCCAATCACCAATCAAAGCCAAAAAGGTTCACGTTATGAAAAGTTGAGATTTGGGAAAATATGTTTTTTGTTCCTTAATTGGTTGTCTGGTAAATATGTCATTAATTTCTTTGTTTATTTTCTACTTTACTATTCAGAAGTTCCAGTATTTCCACAATATTTCATATGTCTGATAAATCAGGCAGTTCAATCAATCTGGACTTGAATAGTTTTTTTCACCCAATAGTTTTTTTTAAAACCCTTTACTTGGGTGATTTCTTGAATGTCTACTAACAGGCTAATCTCTTGCGATAACTTGGAAAACCTCATATTTACAGAGATGCTATTAGAACCAACGAAACATAAGGGCACATTTTCCACTTTATCCCCCAAACCCAGAAGCTCCTCCTGGGAAAGCTGCCACTCTTTTTTTTTTTTTTTTTTCCCAGGCATCAGCCATTTCCAGTCCCTGAAACTGCCTCCAACAATGGCTCCTGTTGTTGTGGCTGCGAGTGGGTTGCCCACAAACCCAAACACAAACACGCAGGCGGCTCGAGAAAAGAGACACAGATACTGCAAACAAACAAACCACCGGCGGGATGTCACTCAAATGGACCCTGAGAGCCTTGCCCACCAACAGACGGAGGTGGCCGAGCAAACAGTCCGGCCGACGTTTGTCAAACTCTTTCTGTTGCAATCTCGTGAATGTCCCGTTTTTTGCATTCCCTGGTCGTCTGAGGAAGACGGGACTTTTTACAAACAGCCGACTGGATTCGTCCCACGCGCGTTCTGCATTGGTTCGCAGAGGGGAAAACGGATCAGCAGAACTACGCGTCGCCCGGTTCACATCCTGGAAAAGGTTCTCCGACTTACAGAGAAAAGTAATGAAGATGCATTATTAAACCCGGGTGCCACGGAGCAGGCCGTAATAAATAAGGTTGACTGGTTAATATACAGGAGCCAGCAAGAAGAAGAGTACCAAGGCTCCCGCTGGCCTCCAAACAGATAAGACAGCTTGGGGGTAATCTGACTCTAAGACTGTGGATAAAGGCAGTTTGTCTCTTCTTGGGATGTCTGTCCACACCTACCAGGTAATTAGGCCTAATTATGAGAGAAAGGTCTGCTTCCCCTTCATGTTATTAAATAAGAGCCAGCCTCGTCCGCCAAGGATCTCTCAACACCATCGAGGGGGCTGGCGACCTCCAGATCAAACAGTCACTATCTGTGCCCCTTCGTGCCCCCATGACTGCAGCAAAGCCCCCCTCTCCCCATCTTCATCACAGCGTGTGTCAGGCGTATTCGTTATGATATTCTGCATCAAAGTTTAGAGGCGAGGGAGGGATGCCTGTCCACATTCCTCGCTCTGTACAGAGTATCATGTGATCCCAGCAGCAGCTACCCACCTGAGTTGCCCCCTTTGTCAAAAATAAGATGTGCCATTCATAAATAAGAGCGAGCAGGAAGGGAGGGGCACGCCAATCACAAGGGTGTATTATAGGAGCTTTGTAAATGGGCCCGCTTCACGGGAGCCAATACGGAGGATCCGGAGATGCGAGCTCCGATATCGGACCAGTCGAGCATGAGACGTGAGCCGGACGATGAAAACCCAGAACCGACACCTGGCGAAGAAGTTCCAGTTAGGCGCAGCCTGGCCGACGGTAAAACGTTGCGGTCTCAAAACTGTCACGATTTCTCAGACAAAGTAATTTCACAGAGACGCCAGAGAAAGCGACCGGACGTTTTGACGTCCGTATGAAGCACAAAGTAGCAGTAGCTCAATTCAACCAATGAGAACTCTCATTTCTTGCCCCATTTGACACCTTATGACCCATGTACTAAACCGATTGTGCCACCAGCACATTTTCATGTATTTTCATGAATTACACAAATGAGCAACCATAATGCTACTTAAATCTACCACATAATTTGATTCAATTGCGTATTATTTTCTGAAGAATTCGCGCGACACGTTATTTCCACTTCTTCTGGTTCATATCCCTGGTTGGGTCAGTCAACTTTCAAACATATGAATAAAACCAAACAATAGTAAGAAGTTATTTATTGGAATTAGGGTTGAGCAATACGGAGTTAAAAGTTTTATCACGGGGTTATGTGGTACTATTATAGAAATATAAATGACAAGAACTATTTATTACTTCTTACTGTGACACAGCAATCAAAGCCTGACAAACACAAATGCTGCTTTTGGAAAACACACCAATGTGTAACACGGTTCTTTAGGATGCGGGTCACAAAAATGAATGTAGTTTTTAATCACTACACTATTCACACTAATTGCATTTCATTGTATTTTACTGATTTGTACTGATAAAATACTAAAACTAACAATCCCCACCACAATACTGATGGTTTTAGGGAATTTTAAATAGCATTAATTGGAATTTATTGTGACAACAATAAATCAAAAATTCTTATAAGAAATACATTATAATAACTGAGAAACAATGCGATAAATGGCCACTCCTAATTTGAACCAGAAAACCTTTCAATACAGTAGACTGGATCTAGATTACTTTAAATCAGGGGTGTCCAAAGTCAAATACAACACAGAGTATTTATTTTTTATAGCCAATCTTTTTTATAAGTAGATCCATGTCTATGTGGAGACTTTTACTGAAAAGTTGCTGTACCCAGGTCAGATTTGATGTAATTTATAAAACTAGGTGGAATATAGAGGGCATTCTGAAAGAAAGCAATTAAAATCTTTTTCCTATAACAGAATAAATTTCTTCAATCAAGCCCAAAAGAAGACATTTGTTTTCATTTTAAGTTTTGGATGTACAATTAATTACATTCCTTTTCTAAAAAAAAAAACAAAAAAAAACACAAACAAATTGTATGATTTTATTTCAAGCTTTCCAAATGTTTTTCTTTTTTTGGCCTACAAGTTCTTTTGACTTGTTGATTTTGGCACAGATGACGAGATGTTTGGACACCCCGGCTATAAATCATTGAACAATCTCAATGCACGGCCTAATCTTTGGCTAACTCATCATACCTGATCTATTCAGAACCCTTATCTGTTACTTTCATGCATTTTACTGTCTGGATGTCATGGTATTTTTACCCCGCGGGCTGGTCAGTAGACTGAACTCACCATTAGTCAGTCCCTCTGTCCTGACCCTCCCCCGTCTAATGCAAGTCCCCCTGAGGAGGAAGCCGATGTGCCGAATAGAGAGCAAGCTCCATTACTGAGGTCCAGTTGGAAAAAACAGCAAGGGAAGCGGCACGCCCTATATTGTGTCTTGGTGGGGATATCGAGACTGGACAAACAGCCCGGTGTCAGATAGAGGCTGAAGTCAGACACAAGTGCACCAACACCCACTGTCAGTCACAGATCCAATGAGCGGGAAGCGGTAACATTGTTCGCATGAATGGCGTGAATGCTAAGCAGGGGCCATGGCAGATAAGGGTCTCAATGCCTTGTGGGTGTCGCTGAGGCAATCGCAGATGGAGCGGCGTGTCAGGAAGACCTGATTTAGGAGGTTCTGACTGTGGTCAACAGGTACCAGGAGCCTTATCTGTTTGCATTATCAGCCATTTCCTCCGTGAGGTCATCTACCTGGGCACTACAGCACAAAGGGACTCAAGAGGGTTGACAGCTCAAGTGTCATCGTGCATCACCACGCATTTTGTTTGGGGTGGGATGGGTCTTCTGAATATGGGGTGGATTTGGCTGTGACTACAGCTAACACAAGAGAACAAGGACGGGCTTATTGTGCTATAATCCTAATAATGCAACTAGAGATTAAGAGCAGGAAAAAAAACAACAACAAAAAAAACAGAAGTTACAGCATGTCAAACATGACACCCCTCACTGGTTCTGCTGTCAGTCATGTTCAGGAAGGTCTGAGCAAGTTGGTGCACACCAAACTAAGAACAATTATTTTTTGGCAGAGTTGAACTATTAGTACATAGTGGAGATCTTCCAGAGCTCAGCCTTGTAAATATTTAATGCACCTGTCAAAGTCGTTCACTCTCATTACACCCCAGTTGAAGCTGGATAAAAAGCCTTAAAACAACTTCATCTTGTATTGGAGCAGAAGAATTTAACGCTGAAAAACGTTGACACATCCCGTTTTTATTCTACGCATATTTATTCAGTGGTGAACAAGAGTACATGCCAAGAAATAAGTGTTTTCAATAAAGTCGTCATCAGTGGTGCAATAATTGGATCCCTTGCTGTTAATACTTTGAAACTATCCATTTTGGCAACAGGACAGCGCTCAGTGAGAGTGTTTGACTTTTTTTGAACAACCCTCCACAGCTCTGAGTCCTCTTTATCTTATGACATACTTGATTTTTTTAATTTTTTTATTTTTTAAATCAACAGGTATTTCAAATACAGTAATTGATTTCATACATTCTAACATGTGCCTAACGGTGCCTTTGGAAGACCAGAAACAGAGCACTATCACAAATCCTCCACCACACTAAGCAGTTGTCTTTTCCATCAGTCTGCACAACAAAACCTTCAGCTGTGTTTTCTGCCTACAATCTCAAACTTAGTCACAATGTTCCAATTAAAGTATTCATAATGTTCATAAAACTCCAGATGTTTACATTTATGATGGTAGGACAGAAATGCCTCACAAGGAGCCAGTTGGCAGATTGATGATCTTTAATGGTTCTTATGGATATCAGGGGAAGACAAGATGGAACTGACATTTAGCTTTTGGACATATTTTCCCATCTTACTGTGGTAACATAATTATGGGTCATTGCACCATCATGGAATGAGTGGATTAAAAGAAAAACAGCGGCGTTGGTGTCCGGTTTTCTTTTTACCACAGAGAACAGAAAGCCACTGATTACTAACTAGATACTCAGATCAATTTTAAAAGTTTTTTTTTTTTTAAATGCTTCATTTAAATTCATTTAAAATGGATCAATAAGACTGATTGTACAGATGATGACTTTGTTAAAAAACAATAAAAGAATATTTCTCAACATTGTAATTTTTTTTTCTGCAAGAATGTACTCAAATAATGATTTATAAATAGAAAAACCAATTGAGATCGCGAACACATCTGTCTCATCCATGAAGCTAAAAAAAAAAAACCTCTGGGATTTAAAATAAGGATTATCAAGTAACCGTGGACGTGTGTCTGCTTTTTAAGTGGCTCAGTACTGTGCATTATTTGTAAAGACCATGTTCAGGTCTGTAGGGCACTGATTGCAGTGTGAACGTATGCTAATCTGTTCTTTTAACGGAGCTGGATGTCATCTTCTCTAATGACGTCCAATGGCATTTTCCAGCCAGAAGATTAACTTAATTTTGAACTTGGCCAGCTCACAAATCCACGAAATAAAAGTTTCTTAACGGTTGAAAGTCTGAGAAGCTGAGCAGCAAACTGGCTAACTTTAGCTTAAACACTAGCAACAACCCGCCGATAAGAACTACAGACACTACATACAGTACTGCTACATGGCGGCTGTCGCCAGCCTGCTTTCACTGTCAGTCTGGAGAGCAAAAGAAGAAACCCAACCCACTAAATGTTTAGAAAATAAGTACCATGTCTGGAAGACGGCGGTGCTGTCCAGAGTTGCCAGGGAAACTGAATTTCAAGGAGGACCCCTCTCTTTAGAAAGAGCTGTCCATGTAAGTGCCTGATCAGAAACGTCACTCACTCGCGCTCTCTCTTCCTCTCTCTTTCACAAAAGCACACACACAGAAGCGCGCGTCTCTCTTTTTCTCTCTCTCACTCACCACTCTTTCGTGAATAATACTTTGACTCATATAAACAGTCACTGATTCTCAGTTAGGTTTAGCTCTATACTTCAGACTATTTTAATATGACTACCATTATATTGAATCTCTGGTTGTGTTGATCTGCTGAAAGGTGATCCCTCAGTCTCAAGTCTTTTGCACCCTTTTGCATTCCCCCTCTACCTCCCAAGTAATATTAATGTTTAATAATGGTCTAGTTAAAACCCTGAGCAAAATTTTATTGAAAAATTGACTGTGGCAAGACCAGAAAAATCGAGGGTCACGGATGCTCCCAATCCAATGTGACTGAGTTCAAGCCATTTTGCTGAGGAGAACGGTCAAAAACACAAGCCTTTCTGTGCACATCTGTTAGAGGCATTTTCCAGCAGGCTCGAGGCTGGGTCAACCCTTTCAGACGCGTTGTGCCATACTTACCAATTACATTCTGAGATTATTTACCGTTGAGAAATGTGATCGTAGCATTTAGAAGACCGAGGAAAAGGAAAGACGTAAACAGAAACAAATATGAAATTTTGTTCATCAGCACCACTGAGATCTGAAGGCTGATGGCTTTTTGATGGCATGCTGGCCTGGAGAATAAAAGGAAAAGTTGGTTTTAGCTCATTCCGAATGCATCAAAGTAGCACATGTCACACTTTTCATTAAGAAGATCTACTTTCATAACTGCTCTTGCAATATAGTAAAAATATCGGATTTTGTAGTCTTGCAAAGGAAAGGCTTTTGCAATAAACACAGACTGAGGCATCATCCATTTCAGTCTAATTGTGAAACAGAGACAGAAAACACTGGGCTCTAATCCACAGAGCACACAGACCCCTTTCATAGGAGTGCTGGGAAAAACCTTTATTTGTCCATTCCTATCATGGAGAAAGCGACTTTCATGCCCGGCTAGGCCCGAGCTGGAAGATTAGCTGAAACTAGAGTGCTTTAAACCTCTTCTGTGGACTTGGATTAGAGTCAGTCAATCTCTCTGAACTCCCTCCTGCCTCACCCTCAACCCCCCACCCCCAAAAAATGAAACAATAAAGAGTGCAGGTGGTTGAGCAGGAGAGAGAAAAGCAAGCAGAGTGTTTGAGACTAAGAAAACCAATCAAACTAAACGGCAAAGGCTTCAGTAGCAGAGGAATAAAAATGATTTCACTGGATCAAAAACGTATACGCCCCCAACGGCAAATGCAGAATGGCCGACTCCAAACCAATTAGCGCTAATGGAAGTGCCAGGACAGTAAGCCCTCTGCAGGAGGGTGAGGAAGTGTCTCCTGCTCTGCCCAAGCGGACAGCACTGCTGACATCATCAATTATTCCTGGCTTCTCACCTTACCCATAAGTTGGATGGCTGCAGAGGGATAATGTCGGGGTGCCCTTGAGAGCAGGTGCCTTGGTCTCCCCGTGGGTCCAAGGGAGGACCGGGAGAGGGTGACAAGGGTGGCGGGGTGTGTGTGTGTGTGTGTGTGTGTGTGTGTGTGTGTGTGTGCCTTCTACGGTGTCACCCATCCCTGGAATCCCACTCCTGTTGCAACCCGGGGCAGGCAGGTCACTTTACAGCTCATCACCAAATTAGAAAGGCTGCGGGTCAGACTGGACGACCGGCTGACCACCCTGGGATTGAAATGGACGAGATCTCCGAGGCTCCAGTCTGTTGGCATTCTGTCCCCAGGCTATTCTCTTATCACAGAGAGGTATAGATGTCTGGAAAATCTCACGAATAAACCTTGAAATTTGATTAAATTTGTTTTTGTTTTTTTTACATTTTTCTGAGATTTTATTGTTCAATGTAAAGTAGAAGAAAAATACTACATGAAAGTTATTGTTGAAGGAAAGGCTTGCAAAAATATTTATTGACACACAACATGTAGAGGACAGTAAGCCTAGTTACCAAAAAAATAAATAAAAAACCGTGTAAGGCAGGAAATGAACCCTGCAGATTAACTTTTCATGCCTACACTGACGCATGCTGAATGACACTGACGGGACGCTCTCTTCAGCAGATTCAGTGGATAGATGGAGCTAAATCACAGACAATTCTGGAAGAAAACATGTTCCAGGTTAAGTTTGTGTGGTTTTGGTGAGGTGAGTGGTCACAGTCAATTTACTGCGGCAAGAGTTTTTGAACACCTGCCTTCTGGCAAGTGTTCAAAGTGGTAGAACTCTTCATCCGTCTGCCATGTTTAGGTGGTGAAGTGAAGCCATTGTTCCCTTAACATTACAAAACATTCTTCCGACCTAATCGTCCAGGGTCTTTGCCTTCTTATTGTATTTATTTCTCCTTGTTGGTATTAGGCAACGGTCTGTATCTCTGAATGCTTTTGACAATTTTCTTGATTGATGTTTCTAAAAATAATTGATGTTACCGTCAGCTGTTCAGTTGTTTGCATTGTTTTTTATTCAGCACATCTGATGCAACCAATGAAGCCCTTTGTTGCAGCAGGCATGCCTGAGACCACACCTGTTAGCAGTCTGTACATTTTGATTTGTATCTAGCTTGTTTCTTGAACATTTTGGATTTTGCCAATAAACTTGAGCCTCTGTGGACATTTCTTTTTCCAACATTATTTTTATTGGGGTTTTTTCAACATTTTTCTTAATATACAACACTTAAATGTGCTCTCATATAAAAAAAAAAACATCCAGAATAATTACTTCTTTTTTTTTTTTAAGACCCAACTTGTCATTCTTCTAAAACCAGGTTGGAACATTTAAGAGCAACTCTTATTGCATACCCGCTAAGCGAAAAAAACAAACAAAGAACAAAAAAAAAACCCAGACAAACAAAAAGAAACAAAAAAATTTTTATGTCCTGATCCTAAACCCCCTAGGAATAAGAAACAATTACAATAATAACGGTTTCCCTATTTCCCAAGGATTAGCCCATATATTTCTCTGTGGACACATTAGTGAGGCCCAGTCGGACCTGTCAAGTATGTAGGTGGCAGCATCAGGTTGTGGGTTTAGCTCCGGGTGGCAGTGGTGCATAACACACTGTGAATTGAATAATAATAAAAGGAGGGCTACTTTAATGGACCCCTTTGGTAAAAACTAACCTGCAACACTACCAAACAAATAAGAAAAGGTCTAAAGTAGACCCAGGATTTCATACTTCATTGCCTGTCAGAGTGAGATTTCGTCGACGTACCACAGCAGTGCAAACCTCTATCAGGTTACACTAAAAACACACCGAGGTATTTTTCTTAACTCTGAAATCAGTCAAGACTAGAACAGTGTAAGCACACGGGTGAGCATCCATTAAGATGTCTCTGGAGAGGAAGAAGATACGGTGCCTAGAAGTGCGTGCCGGTATCATCGCGTGTGGCAGCGAGGCCTTGCCGGCTCATGTTTTTCTTGGGCATCTCTGCAGGTGAGAATGGAGAGAAGTCAGGGAGGGCGAGGAGTGACCGACCTGGCTATCACTCTGAGGAGTGGAGCAAAATGCAGTTTTAATGCTACTATCAGCAACACTGAACCGTCCCTCCCTTTGTGCAGTGAAAGCGGGGAGGCAACCCCGTGTCTGGCTTAATGTTCTCATCAGCTCTTTTTGAAACTCCCCATTTTTAAAGACGGAGCCGTTTCTCAAAGTCCCGTCCACAAAAACGAGTAGCCTTAACAAAAGCAGCAGAAACGGTGCTTGTGAATGCATCCCATGTATATTCAAGATTTAATTGTCTTTATTTTATAGGGTTTAAGGGGTAACATTAATGCCAGTGCCATTGTGTAGGGAAGGAAAAGGTGACAAGTGTGGACACAAATCAATGCTGCAGATGAGAGTTTGAAATCTAAATTGTCCAGCGGGATCGTCATTCTCTCCAGCTTGACCACATGGTACAGCCACACACCGTCTCATGCAATTACAGACCAGTGTCTCTCTTCAGAGAAGGGCCAAAAAAACAAACCCTGTCAGCCATAACTACGTGCTTGTGAAGCTCAGCTTACGCAGCACATCCACAATTGAGTCCAGTGTTTATGTGAGCGTCTGACTCAATCACAAGCCGCCCGCCACTTTTATTAGCTAAACAGGGAAGACAGAATCTGTCAGACAGAAGCCACAAGGCAAGGTTGACGTGCAGTCCGTCTCTGCTCCTCCACCCGTCTGCGTCTTGTCCTCGCAGAAGGCCGGCTGTGGCGTGGACATGACAATCCACGGGAGTTGTGATTTGTGCGCCGCTCAGGCCGAAGCAGTTTCTCCCATCTGCAGCCGGATGAGCTGGCTGCAGTTTGGAGAAGCAGTCATGGCAGTGGAAGGCACTTTGATTTATGTGACATGATTCAGACTGATAACACCAGAGACCTGAAGCGGACCCCTTCAGCTCGGTGCTGATGATTTCTCGGCTCTGCTGGTGTTCGGCAAATTCTGTCTGAAGCAAAACGCAGTTTGTTAGGCAGCAGCTTGTAAAACGGATCAGCTCCTAAATTCAAATCAGAGTGGAAACATCTCCTTTCTGGGCTGCTTAGGCTAATGTAGCACTGGGTTTTTAAGATTTAACTTCAAGGTGTATTATCAGTACAGTTTAGGAAATGTTCACTTTATATGTTTTTAGTTTAGAACAATTCAATAACAGTAAAATATATTACATACAAAGGGGTCAACTGAAGTCAGCAGTTTTCATAAGTGTTCATATCTATGGAACATTTCCACTAGAGAATGATTTGTGGTTGGGAATTTACCACCTTTTGCTGCCATTACAGCAAAACGGCAGCAAAACCAGATTCGTATAATTCGGTCATTCAGGATTTGAACATTTCCCAGTCAAATGAGATCAGGAGCATCTGGGAACATCAAGTTTCACTGTTGGAGCCGATTTATTAATCATACTTACATTTCTGTGTTGTGCCCTCCTTGCTTCCAAGCATCTTCAGATCATCACTGTGGACCACGACGATGTGAGTACGAAGGGTTTTCAGTATCGGTCAGTCCTGCAATAATTTCGACTGAGGGGCGTTGCTATTGTTGACTGCCATGAGATGCTAACAGCTCAATTGTTAGGCAGCCGACAATTTTCCACTGTAGCGTGTCCTGGATGACATCAGCTTTTGGCAATCATGTTGTTCTTTAGACTTGATGGTCTGACTGTAGCCCAACCAGACCAGCTTGTCCACTTGGGGCCCGGTTGCTCATCTCAGGGCTGGTTCAGTAGTCAACAACAAATCAATTTTGGCAATTAAATTGACATGACGACTGATGTAGGGAAGGAAACTGTATCCGATGCAGCAGACGGTGACTAAGAGGTTGTTTGAGTCCAAATAAAGGGAACAAGACGTGACGCGTCCTGTTTGGATCCAGACATTAAGAGAATGCGAAAGTGATTTGTTTTTGCATGCAAACAGCTCAGGTTTAAACCGACACGATTTGGCACACGGGCACACTCGCGCGCGCACGCACGCTCACACAGCCATGGCTCCTTTGTTGTGTGCTGTCATCAAACATGAGCTCAGTAAATCTTTGTGCTGCCTCCAGAAGTAATAAGACGGCTTCCTGTGTGGCAGAAGACCTGACTAAATGATTTAGGAGCTGAGGTTACTGCTTGGAATCATTCTCTAGTTAACTTTTTTGGGGATTACAGGAACATAAAGCAAACATTTTACTCGCCTATTGATAGATACCACGGTCTTCTACGTAAGACCATTTGTTTCTACAGTCAATCTCCTTTCCAAACAATTGCGTCCCAGGGCAAGCCGTATGTATTGAATTTAGGCCATTCCTCAGGGTATCCTGTTCTTATCAGGGGTCAGATAAGCTCATTTCACAGGCCCTCACCTCTGCTGGACTATCAAAAAAAAAAAAAAAAAGGAAAAAAGAAGCTGGCCTTATCCTTTAACAGTCTACCTTTTCATCCAAATACGTCAATAGGGGATGAGATCAGCCAATGGGATTTCTGCTGAGGCTACATTTGTTGCAAATAAGAGACCTGCTGATGTCACAGCGAGGGAAAGAAATGAGACGACCTTGACATTCCCAATTGGGAGTACACAGCATGCAGATTGTGTTGGCACAGCAGACGGGAGGAAAAGGCTCTCTGCAGTGTGTGAAACGTTCGTTTTTTTTTTTTTAGAGTAGGGGCAGAATGGGTGCTATGGCAGCGCAGAGGTTAAGCTCAACCCACCTATGGAGGCCTTGGTCCTGGACGCAACACTGGACTGTGCTACACAATTATAAAGTGCTCTCCTTTAAACTCCTGCTTTGATGGATCGCTGTCAAGACACCTGATGAGAATCCAGACCCTTTAATCAAAGAGGCCGCTTTGCACACTACTTGACTGAAATCTGTAGGTGAAGCCAACCGAGCACTTTCTTCATAGACACAAAGTTCCCAGAAGATCCCGTCTGCCGCTTCTGCACTCCATCCAAGCCCTCCAGGCAGTTCAGGATGACGGCGCTTGAGCCAGACACCGCCAGAGCAACAACAGCGGCCACAACCGCGCCATATTCGTCTCTCAACCAGTAATCCTTGCTCTGGTTTATCCTCTCCCTCACATTTAACACATGTTTACACAAGGTTTGGATCAGTTTCTCCACATCCCAATGCCTCAGCTGTGACTGCGGCGTATTGCGACTACCAAGTGTGTTTTAACATGTTACCTGAGTTTTGCTTTTCTCCCCCCGTCCCCTCCCTCCGACCCCCAAGCAGGTCTGCTGGAGCTCAAGAGCTAAAGTGACAAAGACCCTGTGAATATCTGACTCACAGACAACTGTCAGCGTTCAATGGGCTGGATTAAGACGGGGCGTAGAGCAGAGCGCACCCTGACATGTTGACATGTTCTGCTAAGTGCATTTCAAGGCAGATTTAACCCGTTTGCTGCATTGTGGAGCAACACGGGACGCACGATTTGCCGAACGGGGGCCGAGCATTCTCGAGAGAGAGCGGCTGAACTTTCCTCCCACCGTCTTTCTCGAGCTGGACCGACACCGGCTTGGTGCGCAGGCTGCCGTGGATCTCGAGGAGGTTCAGGGGTTTCCGAGAGCTCTCTCCTTAACCAAACAAACACGCTGGAATTTTTGCTATTGTTGGTGCCCGGAGCTGAGTGACGGGGGCCGCATTGCAGGGCCGGCTGTCAACGGAGACAACCCCGGGGGTCAAAGAGTGACCGTCGACTCCCGACGGCGGTTGCCATCAAAACGTCTCGGATGAACCGGCGCATCAGCCGGGGTGGAAATGTGCAGCACAATGTCTGCTGTCACACACTGTGCAACACAATATATACATTATCATTTAGACTAGGGTGTTTTTGTCCACAACTGTGAATCAGGTTTTTCCTTTTACTCCTTCTTCACATGAAAGACTAAATTTAGCAAATCCAAGCAAATAAACTGCACAAATAATTCTGAAATCACTGGATATTAATTCACCTGTTTGATAACTGGAATACATTTTCACTCATGTACTTTCATTATGTACATATAAGCTTAATTCCAGCGTAGCTCTTTTTTAGTTACAAATAAATTGTATTGACAAAGGAAGAAAATATATAAAAATGCGTTAACCTCTTGATTAACTTCATTATGTAGTAGAGTTGGAAAATATAATATAATCAATTTTCACTTGTGATTGTCATCCCTATTTAGCCTGGATAAAATGAACTATTATTGTGTGAACGGTGCCCTGGTTGCCCTCATATAAAACATTTTATATGTTTGGTATATGTCAGATACCCAAACATATAAAAAGATTTACAAATTAAAACGTCTGAATAAAATAAAATAAAATAAAAAATTTAAAAAATTAAAAAAATTATGATCAGTTCAGAATATTTTGCTTCATTTTTAACTAAGGTTAAAGGTTTCATACATTTCATGTGTCTTACAGATTGTAAAACCCTCTTCACACCTGCTCAGGTATTTTCTGTAACCTGCAGAAGTACGAAAGAGTGAAAAATCACAATGGCTGATTAGGTGTAAATATTAAGAGCAAATGGTTTCCAAGGTTGCAACAAAAATGTCTCTTTAGCTTAGCATAAAATCTTTGATTCGAGGAAATGAGCATTCTTGGCTTCCTCTTAAGGACAAAACATTTTTTATTTTTTTTAAATGATGATAGTCTGGGCATCAAAAATCAAAATGGCTGCTTCTGAAAAGAAGCAACACCCACACAGGTCCCCCTTTTTGAACGAAGCAAGATTAGCAGTTAATAATTGTCATCCAAGCATCTTTCTCAATATTTGATGGGTATTTTTAAAGTACGTTTCACTTTACAAATGGTTTCGTTTTATTTTTATCCTCATGTTGGAACAGCAGCACCGTCAGACTTTGAAACACTTTCTTTATTACCGACACGGTTGTCTGAGTGTGTTACCATTTTACATATAAATAACAGATCACAAAGCTTTATGGTAAAAATTACATTTATCTGTTTATTTACATCTAGTTTGTGGGCCAGGTGACATCAGGCCTGCACTCCCCAGGTTCTGGTTTTGAGTGCAGGTCATCATTCTCTGGCCGACCTGAAAGTTGAGCCCTGACCCCCACTCGGACGGCTGAAGATTGGAGGGCAAGTATGCGACCTCAATATCAATACCAAACAGTGACGTATCTCAGCTAAGTAAAAAGAAATAAGTCTTTTTGTGTGCGTCAACGGCTGGATGGAGAGGCAAACAGGAGAGAAGACGGGAGCTGGTTAAAGGGGAAGTGAAGGGTAAAAAACAAACAGATATTACAGTTTGGCTGATAGTCAATGACTTCCTTTGCGCTGCCTCGGGCCCACCTTGGCAGCCCCCTGAAGTGGCTCGTTAAGCACAGGAACATAGACTTGAGTAACCCAGGGCACAACTCGCTATTGTGTTGGTTGGTTGGTTTGGTCTGCTCCCTGGCCCATGCTGCCCCCCCCCACTCTGTTCATCTCCTCCCCTCCACCCAGGCCCCTGCTGTGCTCTGCTACACCACATGAGCCCTCTGTGCTCCAAGTGATAGAGTCAAGCTGTTCCTGCTGAGCGGAGGTCAGGGTCCTTCAGTCAGCACCTCGGCCCTGAACAGAGCACACAGGAATCCCCCCTCTTTCCCTCCCCAACCGGGGCTGGTACTCAGCGCTCTCTCTCTCTCTCTCTCTCTCTCTCTCTCTCTCAAACAAACCTGGTAGCTTTCCTGCTCTCTTTTTTTCTCCCCCCATCCCCATCTCCTGACGGTCTGTCACTCCCTTCATCGGAATCATTAATCAGACGGGGCAGATTAAACTTCAAATAAAAACAAACTCCGACGTACTCGCCGGTTCTCCCGGTCGACTTTAACGAAGCCAAGATGTCCGACGCAGGCGGCAGCTTGAACGGTCTTTGGCGGACGCGGGGCTCCGTTAATGCTTTATTGATATAAACAAGTCGCCTTATCTTCAGGGGTGATGACTCTTGAGGGCCAACCTGCCATCCGTGTAAATATACAACCGATAACCCTTATCAGCTTGGCACCAATAAAGTGAGACTTCTGGAGGCACGCATCTCTAATGGGGATTAAAGGGATTAAATGTGCAACCTGAATGCACTCGGGTTCATGTTTTATACAGTGACTGCTTCATCCCGTCTTCCACTGTCGGCTCAGAATGCATTACAGAAACAGGAGGGCAACAGCGCCGCCTTTGGGTGAGTTTGGGTAGAGCAGCCGGAGTGAAATGAAATGGAGCTGTGTAAGTCTTGGATTTTGCAGCCGTGCAGCTTTTTGACAGAACATATTAGTATATTTGTCCCTGCCTGTGGATGGAGGAGTTTACCCTGAACTGAGGGTAAACTCCTCAGTCCAGGCCTCTGCAGGCTGACTGACGGCAGCCCTGCTGACTATTTGTGTCCATGGGAAATGGAGCGCTGTCGCTGCGGCGACGGCCCTGGGGCCATCCATCAGTGTCACGTTTTGGGGGGTTGGGGGGCCGTATGGTATGTGTCACCTCGAAGACTAATGGACAGGAAGTACAGCCGGAGAAACAACAATATTTGCAGAATGTATATTCGGAAGAAAATTCAGACCCGCTTCTTGTGAATTCTCGGCAAAAATCCTAAATGTGCGTTTCCATCCTGATTGATGAGCCGGGCTATTTAAAAGCAACTCATTCCACACCGGGGCCCTGTCTCTCTCTCTCTCTCTCTCTCTCTCATTACCTTATGTTCTTTCAAGGCGCACATCTGTGTGTGTATAGGTTAATAAAAGACCTGGTTGATAAATGGCATTAGCGGACAATGATAACTCGAATCGGGTTTGTGAGCAGACCTTCAAGTGGAGGAGCTGCAGTAACCAGTCCCGGTAGGTAAAGTGAAACTGGGAAAACCCCTATTAGGGTCCCCCTTCACGTCCCCACTACAGGGGCCCCGTGTGCTCGCTGCGTTCAGAAACCGAGGGGCCTAACCTCAGCAGCCGGTGACCGTTGGGTCCAAACCAGAGCGCTTTGTGATGTGGATCTTGACCACCTCCTCAGCGCAGGTGGGGTGGATTCCTACGGTTTGCAGCAGGTGAGGATATGTGGCTCCACACCTAAGAGGCAGAACACAAACACAGTTATTAATGCCAGATTTTATTCAGAATTAAAAGCTGATGAAATCCAACAGATCTGTGACATGGTTTGATTATTCAGACATTCCATTACATTACATATATTAGTATTAACACCAAAAAAAAATCTAACTTGGTCAAAGTTTAAAAAAAATAATCCCATCAGAACACACAAAAAAATGAATAATTCTCTTCTGTATTATTAAAAGTATGGCAGGTCGGGAATATTAAATATTTTCACAGAACAAATCCAGAACCAAATAACGATTTATAAAATGTTTATAATGTCAGAATGTGTTTTCTCAGATTATGTTTTTTATTACCAAATAACAGCAAATAATTATTTAATTAACTTACAAGAAGTTTTATTAATGCATTTTACATTTATGGAATTTTCAAAGTGCTATAAATAATAAAATAGTTAATAAAAATATAAACAAAAGCAATAATAAATGGTCCCTAGTAATAATAAAAACAAAGGACCTTAAAATACATAAAGCATAACATTAACATTTAAAACAAGACATCACTTAGGAGGATGTAAAATTATTTAACTGTTTTGTTTTTTACCATGGCAATAAAATAATCAGTTTTGATTACAAAGATTTAGATGTAGTTCACAGCTTATTAAAGCTCTTGAATTGAACAATTTTACCAATTTTTGTTGTAATAATATTGAAGTTATTCCCCAAAGGACAAAACGTGTCATTTGCAAACAAAACAACTTGTAATTAACTCAATCATTCAGAAATGTGAGTATATGAGTTTAAAAGTTCAGGTCCCAACAGTGATCCTTGTGGGACTTTGTTAAACTGTGTGAAATCTTTTTTTCTGTTTGCAAAAATAGTGTTCACTCACTTCGAAATAATACCTCTCATTCCAAAAGCCAGTCTTTTTTATTTTCTTTTCTTTTTATGGTGTATAGTTAACATTAAACACAAATGCAACCCAGGATTATTCTGAACTCACTGCAAGCTCACAGAGAATCCCTGTATGACCTCTCCAGCATTTGGACCAGTGAAATGCAGACCCAGAATCTTCTGGTCGCCTCCCCTCTCACATATAACCTGAAGAGAAAAAGAAAAGCAGCAGGATTAGCCCAGTGCCAGCGAATGCAGACACAGTCACCGCAAAGAACAATTACATACTTCTGCAGACTCAAGACGTCCACATTTGTTGGTCGGTTCCCCGACGTTTTGAATAAATGTGCTGACACATGCGTTTGATCAGAAAATTTGATTAATCTGCGATATCGCATAACGCAGATCAATCAAACTACTATTTCGACTTAAAAGCCTCTCTCTCCCATGGAGGGTTCCCTGGTTCACAGCAGTGCGTTACAGACGAGACGCAAAGGCAGCGACAAACGACAGCAAGAGGTGAACGTTTTCCCAGACAGCAACAAAAGTTGAGCATTTTTCCAACTTTCTTGTGCCGCGCCGCCAGCCGCATGTGTACGTCTGTGTGTACGAACTCGAAAATCCAAATCCACGGATTACAGCGGTCGGCTGGCTAGATGAAGACAAGCGGCTGTTGCCTCGTCGCACCAGTTCCTTTAAACCTTCCTGAATATAAATACAGGAACAATGGAGAATCTTCAGACATGTTTGGTTTGAGATAATCAAACAGTTTTTGAAAATGTGAATAAAGTGACATTTTTAGATGTGAGCTTTATGGGCAATTGCCCATAAATCTCCATGAATCAGTTGCTTTTGTCGAATGGTAACCAAAATCTGACATGTAATCTGTTTGGTTCAACTCACTCAATATTTATATATTTAACTCCAGGGATGCAAAGTCTGAAAACAGAAGCTTTTTTCTCTATGCTATTATTTTCTTTTTTCATATTTAGGCAGAGTTGAAACAATCCTTATTTATTTTTGTTTTAGACTTAAAGATCATGAATGAACCCAGAGGATGATGGGATGCCGTTCCGGGGTTACCTTCATGTAACACTGGCTGGCACTGCGCTCTGCGACGGTGAACTCTAGTGGCTTGTAGAAGGCGTGGAAAACCTACAGAGACATAAACATTTCATTTTCAGTATCTGCCAACAACCGCATGACGGAGAAACAAATTAGCATCCAACTGAAAATTAAGATGTGTTGCCATGGAGAAAGAAAAAAAAAAAAACAAGCGGCAAAGCTTCAATTGCCAAAACGTAAAACAGCCCACAGAGTGTGTCAGTCTCTGAGATGTACAGAGTTTGATTCTGCGAGCGAACGTGCCGACACAAGTTGTGAGGGCCGTGCAGCTGTCGGGTGGGGGGGGTGGGTGGGCGGCTCCTCCTCAGATCTCGGCGCGCCTGTCGTCACCTCACACACGCCCCAATCAGACCTCCTGCTAGCCTGTCACTCAAAGGCAGGGGTCTGCGTTTATCGTCAGCCCTCTGCAGGTGTTCCCAGCATCTGGCAGGTAAAGTCAAGAGCCGCTCGCTAATGTACTGCATCCGCGCACGAGTGTGTGTGTGTGTTTGAAAAGCTGTTGTGGGGGGGGGGCATTGTACTTTCAATGATGATAACTAAACTAAACACAAATATTTATAAAAACAGACTAATCTACTTGTTCAATTATGTTCCCTATGTCTCCAAAATGGTACAGTTGTTTTTAAATGAAATATGCATGGACTTTATTTGACTTTTTTTTATATACTAAAATAGTATAGTATCATATTAATTTGAAGCTTCTTATGATGCATTTTAACTATTTTTTTTTCCTCCCAGAGTTGAGTGATTGAAGCCAGTGTTCCAACACACTTTTTGATTTGTGAAAATTCACATTTTTTCCCCCCCAGATTCTGCATTCCAATTTAAAACAGAGAAATGTAAAAATTCCCTAATCAAGTTATGGCAAATATTTCTACAATGGGCAGGCCAAAAGATTCATGTCCTGGCTGATGCAATCTGAAATTAGCTTTTAATTATTGCCAACATGTTTCTTCTGATTGGTGTTATGATTAAAAAAACTCTGGTAAAAAAGTAAATAAAAAATCCACTATTTAACGCTCAAGACCAGGGTGGGATGAGAACGATTGATCCCACCTCTATCCCGTCTTTTCCACGTCTCCTCTCAGCCTCCTCCTCTGATAGGCCGACGCAGCCGTACTCCAGAGGGGTGAACACCGTGGTGGCCACCTGTCACACACAAACACAATTGGGGATCGTTTACACTTTGCCAAAACAACCCCGCTTATTTCTTTCGGAAAATCCCGAGCAGCGTCTAATTACGAAACTGCCGAAACGTCGCGCGCAGGTGGAGACTGCCCATGTTCATTTCAATAACGACAGAAATGCTCCTTTGCTTAAAATATTTACATGTGAAGATGAATTTTAAGACAAATACTTCAACGCACGCAGCTAAAACAAGCCTTTAATCTGTTTTGAACACAGGCGCTGTAATAAAACCTTCGCTGCAACGTGCAGACAGACGAGCGCGTATACCAAGAACGACGCGGGACGATGCCGTCGTGGAAAATGCCGGTACATTATGCCATGAATCATCCTAAAGAGAGGCTAGCAGTCAGATGGAGGGGAGGCTCAGATGAGAGACCAACCAAATAACAGCCTCGGATTGGCAGAAAACGATAAACGTAAAAAGCCACAAGCGCTTGAGGTGTGGAGAGATGAAGGCTTTTATTACTGTTAGTGTGAGAGTGTGTGTGTGTGTGTGTGTGTGTGTGTGTGTGTGTGTGTGTGTGTGTGTGTGTGTGCGTGTGTGTGTCTTACATTGTCGTAGTTCATAAGGTCGGTGCTCTGGCCGGCAAGCCTGTGGGCAAGGAGCTTTCCTGCCTTGATGGCAGTCGGGGTCAGCTCTGGACGACCCTAAAGTAAAGAGAGACGTGAAGTTACTCCAATCCATCTGTTCTTATATATATTAAACGTTTCATTCAACATATGAATGAAAAGTAACAAATCAATGCACGGTCACAGATGATGCCAGGGGACACGATTTTCCTGTGAAGTTGTTTCCCCTCTCATATGTAGAAACAAGTACACGAGGATGACGAACAGCGCCAAGACCCTCCCCCTGGCTGTGATTGGTTGTTTTTGATGCATTTTTTCCAGACGGAAACTCAAAGAGGGGAAAACTAAAGGAAATTTATAGGTGCTTTTTTTTTTTTTTCTTAGAAATTGTCAAACCTGAGGGAGACTTTGTTCATGCTGAGAACATGATCAGGTGACGCTTTGCGTTCAGCTGCCTGATTTTAAACCAACTCACAGAATATGTTGACCTGGTCTTTGGAAATCCACTTGCAGCTTCCGACACTCTGATGTCGGTGCTCTGCTGGCCTCGGTAATGTCCACTCCTTGGTTCTCGTCCATCAGTACAAATGAACATTCAACGCATTGGTCAAAAATCGTGTCACAAAGAGGGAAGAAATAATAATAATAATTAAAAAAAAAACATAAGGAAGGGCTAGCCAAACTATGAAAAAAAATCAGTCTTTTAGTGCCAAATTGTGCAGCACGTCTGTGATCATGTAGTCCGGCGAGTCGGGTTTTTTTGTGGAACCCCATTTCGCGGTTCTTTTTCTTGACCAGCTTTGCACATCCAGACACTGGAATGTTTTGCCAATTGCTGATGCTCAGTCACACTCGGTCAGTGGAATCTCTGAAAATAATACTGGAATTCTTTCTGCGGAATTTCAAAAGGTTTTGTTCTGGAATTTCTCCCACATGTTTACCGAGTTTTCTCCATGGTCTGTGACAAATTCTTCCTCTGACTTTCCTCCCGCCTCTCGTTGCAGTATGTGAATCTAACAGTGGTCCTGTGAACAGATTCTCCTGTCTGAAGAGTAGATCTCTGCTTGGTTTGGGTGAATTTGTGAAGTGGCAGTTTTCCCATTGTCTCATACCACTTCAGTTCTTTAGGTGATTGATTAAACAGAGCTCTGTTCAATGCTTGAGGTGTTGCTTCATAATATATTCTGCTTTAACCGTCCTCCCTTTCTTCGGTCCTCATGGAGTCGTTTCTTCACTCACGTTCTCCAGAAACACGTCTGAGACGTATTTACCAACTAAATGATCTCTGAGACAATTGGATGAATTGGATTTTTATTTTGGAGGAAAGGAGAATGGAGATAGACGCCTCATCTTCAGGTTGGATTTTGCATATCAGGAAAAGTCTTCATACTACTTCACAGTCATTCAACGTTTTTATGTTGCCGTATCAGATAAAATCAGAGTCAAATGCACTGAGCTTCGTGGATGATACGTTATAAAATGTGAAAATGTTCCAGAAACATGACGCTGTAGGTTTTAAAACATTTGATCATTAGTAATAATAATAATAAAAAATAAAAATAAGAAAAAAATCAAGCAACATTTGATGTAAACACTTCATTTCAGTAACTGCTTATCAAATCTAAGGGGTGAAATTATTTGGAAAATCTTTCCCTGTGTGCGTTTGCCTTTATTGTTTCGGCTGCTTGCCAACAGACAAACGCGTAGCCGTGGAGACGCACATCCAACCGTGGCGTTCAGGAAACAGCAGGGCTGCAGGGTATTTTTAAAGACATGACTTCAACTTGTTAAATCAGCAACACATCCTGTTATCATCAAACATCTCCAGCGCCGCCGCACGTATGCGGCAGCGCACTGCGGCATTCCAACCGCTGTTTGGCAGGTTCAGATTACATAATTTACACATTAAGCAGTACATAGTAAGCCCAACAGAATAAACCTTCATAGAGGCAAATAAGGTGATGAACAAAGACATCTGGAATGACGTACACAACTGACATGTTTCACACATTCCGGTTAGAATCCGTCATCATTCTGCATGTAAGGTTACAGAAAAATATAAATAAATAATATATATATATATACTATTCTACCAGTTTATACCTGAATAGGGGGAAAAATGCCTTTGCTGTTGGGAAAAAGCTGCAAGACAGATTGAAGAGAAGCACTCATCAGAGCTAGCCGTCAATCAAAGCGACTCAGAGAATGTGTGTGTGTGTGTGTGTGTGTGTGTGTGTGTGTGTGTGTGTGTGCGTGTGTGTGTGGGTGTGTGTATGTGTGTGTCATCAGACCTGGGAGGCAGGAAGGAAGCTCACAGTTGGTTGTGGTAGAAAAAACAATGCCGACATGCAGCAGGTTTAACTTGTAATAACACAGTGCCAGCTCCGGAGCTTCTACCATCACATTATTAAAGTTATTCCAGGTGAGAGAAAAAAAAAAAAGTATTGAGTTTCTGCACAAGTGATCATGAGCTTTGCTCATGATCTTTTGTTGTTTTTAACGAAAATTCTTTCTAATTTCAGGGGTTTTTTTCTCCTTACAGTGTGCTAAGATATTGTACATTTTTGAACATTTAACTGTTTTTTAAATGTTCAAATGGTCAGCTGAGAAGCATAAGAAGGGAGGGCCAGAAAGAAGTGCAGTGGGTTTTTCCCAGTTAGTTTTGATTGGTGAAACATATCAAATAAAGCTACCACAGCCAGTCTAAACCTTTTTTGTTTTTATACAGCAAAAAAATAACAACAGCACTCCTGTTTTTAAACTTTAAATGCATAATGTATACATATTATGTACAGTTTTGACTTAATCACTGCTCTGACAGGATGGCACATCTACAGATTGAAAATGCTCTCTACTCTTTTTAGACAAACATATCAGATGTGTTTAATGATGCTTATTCCCGGATTTCCACACAATTAAACATTTCAGTAGCTCAAGCGTTATGTCTGGGAGTGTTGAAAGGCGAACCCCTGATTTGCAGTCTTCACATTGTCCCATTACCTCTGCATAGATGAAAACAAACATCTTCAAAACATGATGCCGCCACCACTGTGTTTCCCAGTGGGAACGGTGTGTTCCGCTTAAAGTGCCATATTAGCTTTTCATTTTTACCTGACACAAATTACTCTGAAAGTAATTTGTGAAAGAGATTTTATTCTTTCTTCCTTCCAGGTTTGCTGCATTCCCTACATGGCGAGCTGCCAACAATGCTTCTTCTGTTTCATAAACGGCAGATTTATGGAGCGCATGACTAACAGTCATGTTGCCATCAGTCACCATGGAGTCCTACGACTTAATTATTTGAAAATAAGTTTTCTTTTCCTTCCACTTTCCAGTTCAGCCGAACTTCTAGTTGGTCTATTATGGAGAATTTCCATAGTCTGTGTTTTTAATGTTGTTGCACTAATAACATAGTGAGCCACAGCAGTTTTAACTATCAGAGGTATTTCCAGTTTTCTGGATGGGCGTGGCATCTTGTTGTGTATTTTTTCCAGTCAAAATCAAAAGCAGTAATTATAGAGTGCTTCTCCTCTTCTGATTGTTATCGCCATCGTGTCTGCTGTCAGTCTGGCGCCTGTCGACGATGACCTACCTCCCCGATGTCTCCGAAAGCATAGACGTTTGGCACCGAGGTGGCTTCGTCTGGGCCTACGACTATTTTACCCGTCTCTGGGTTGAGCTGCACGCCCAGCTTGTCGAGTCCAAGGGTTTTGGTTTCGGGAGCCCTTCCTGAGGAGGAACCAGGAAAAGTGGAAATATGTCAAGAGCAGAAGGAAGAAAGCGTTAAAAACACATTTTTTCAGGCTTTTCTCGATTGTGCGCTCTGATTAAGAAGGTTTTATTAAATCTTTGACCAAACTGTTGAACGTATTGGTGATTAGGCTTGTAGATATGCAACAAGAGAAAAACAAGATATTCCTAACGCTGTGAAACATCACAAGAGGTAATAACGGTGATTGAGCAACATCTGGTCAGCTGGGAAGCAGAAGGAGGGAGGCCCAGCTGGGATCCCAGAGTCCCCGCAGACGTCCCGGGGTGCAAATTCGGACACTTTCTGGGCAGATGACTGACGGATGCTGTCGACAGCAGGTCTCCATGGTGATGGCGCTCGGACCATATGCTCCACCCTCCCGAATACAGCTCCTCACAACCTGTCTGGGCAGCATAATAAACAGCCGGGGCCTGAGGAACCCATGTAGATGCTATCGGACGGCAAAAATAACAAACCCCCGAGACCCCTCTTCCTGGCTGGAGCCGAAGAACAACGTCGACCCCCCACCTCCACCCCCAATCTTCTCAGTCCTGTGCGGGTGAGGTGGGTGAGGGGAGGGCTTTGGGGAACTGTCTGGTTCTCTACAACGTGTGTGGGTGAATGGCACAGAACACACAGAGAGAGCAGAGAGGAGAGAGGGGAAGTCGGCCAGTCAGGACCGATTCCCCAAGGCTGGACTTGTAAATATTTTCCTGTCTTGTAAGAATAAAACACGGCAATGAATGGCATCCTCTCACTGCACTGGTGCTGGTGAACTGATGTGGATTTTAGAGTTTCTGGATCTTTTAAAAAATGTGCTTGTTATTAAAATGCATTTTCTAAAGCTTTGAAGAGCAAAGACAAACAATGTTGTGAGGTGAGATTTGTTTTGTTTTTTTAGTGCGTCCTCTCCAACAGTGTAGCAGTCAGAATTGCTGCCTGAGAAGAAGAAGAGAACTTGAGCAAATTTACTTTCACAGGATGGGAAGGAAAGGGAAAGAATGAGACAGGAGTAGAGAAGAGAAAGAAAGATAAAGCAAGTACAAGATAACGTTGAAGAAGTCTGATAATACACAGAAAGACAGGAAAAAAACCCACAGCGACAAACAACAGAGGAGTGGACATTTATTGTATCATTTATCATTTATTGTGTTAAATTGCAGTCAAAATTCAGTCAAAAGCTGACTGTCAATGTAATAACAAGGTCATAATATAGCATTTATTGGGCTGCAGTGCTGTTAAAAATGTGCGTGCTGTAAAACTGGTGATTAAAACTTTAACACTTTCACAAAAATCCATTGTTGCAACTCAGATTGTACTTTTATAACTCCGGGTGACGCTCCGACTTCAGACTTGACAGGGCTACTGATGCAGTCACACGAGCCAATCGGAACAAAGCATGTTGTGACATTAAGAGGAAGCTAAACAGCCACAACAAACGTCTGCGAGAGCTGGAAGCTTATCTGATCGAACTAATGAACGCAGACAAAAGGGAGAGCAGCGAGGCGGCAGCTTGTTATTGTTGGGGCGGAACGGATTGCGCACACCGCCACAAGACGTGATGATGACGACGTGTTTCATTTCAAGCCAAAAAAGATTTTAAGAGGCAAACTGATAAGAGGCTGCAGAGAAAAATTGTAACATCTACGGATTGTAATCGGGATCAAGGAAAAGGGAGGCGTCCTGGAAAGACCCGAGAAAGTAGCATTGCAGAAAATTCAGTCAGTCAGTAGAAATTAGTTATGAGTCCGCTGGCACAGATAAGAGACGGCCACAGCCAGTTGGGTATTGTTGAGGGCCTAGATGCCAAGAGATATATTCATACTTATTCAGATGAATAAGGCCAGCTGGGTCAAACTGGACAGAACATGAGTAGGTAACTAGTTGGTTGGTTGGTTGGTTGGTTGGTTGGTTGGTTGCTTGGTTGGTTGGTTGGTTGGTTGGTTGGTTGGTTGGTTGGTTGGCGTATACTGCGTATTGTTCTGAACAACGGCAAAACATCGTATACCGATAATGAAGTGCGTCAATGATGTGTTTATTTAGAACGCCACCAATTATTTCACACTATAAAATAAGCTATGCAGCAGTGATGCACATCTGCATGACTTTCATTGAAAACAAAACTTAATAAATGTTGTTGATACAGTCTAACACAAGGCGATGAGAGTCAGCCCAAACTTTATCAGCACCGTCAGTAAATGTGTGTTGCATTTCGACAGTGTAGCAGCTGCAGTCGCCTTACTGAATGACGACTGATTTCTTCTGAACACGGTTTTGTATCGAGTCTCTGCTAGTTCTGGATCAGAACCAACCATGAAACGTCTGTTCATCATCTGTGCCGGAACACTCTCGCGACCAAAATGTGTCAAAAACATTTTCTAATGTGTAACTTAAATAAAACATGAAAGAAGAGTGACGGGTTTTATTGCGTACAGTTACTGTGAGGCTGACTGCGTTCTGGGCCGAGTCCCAAGTGGCCATTTGGGAAGCTTTAGGAACTTCTACACAAACCTAATCTTTTTAGGAAGTTGAAAATAGTATAAAACAGAGAGGCGAATACCCTTTCAAAATAAGGAAATGGTTTTTAATGACATCCTTTGGCAGGGTAGAGGCCAGCGGGGGAGGAGACTGAAGTGTCCACCATCGTTACGCAGACAGGAAAGCTTGGAAATGTTCTGTTTCCTGCCGTGTTTGTGTGGCCACACCTGGACGGGCGGAGACCGGCCGCGGGGTCAGGAAGGAGCGGGGGAAAAGGTGGAGGGAGGCGCAGCCATTTAGAAGGATGTGGTAGACAGTGGTGATACTGTCCCCCGCTACCCTCTGGCCTTTAATAGATCCACAGGGGCCCCGGGACCCCAGTCTGGCTCCTCGACAGAGGCCACAGCGAAGGGAAGTGGCCTTGTGCTCGTAACTCCTGTACATCAAAGATGCGTGCGGCGCACTGTTGCCGGTTCTCACCGAGCCTTATGGGAACTAAAACCTCCACTTCATATAGATGTTGCCAAGTTATGGCATGACAGAGGAAGCTGCTGTAACAAAGTCTGCAAAGCAGAACAAAAAAAAAACTACTTTCATGTCCAACAGACGAAACAGAAAAATGTATTCGATCGTCTGGAACCTACAAATAGGTTATGTGAAATAAAGATTTGATTTCTTATTTATATCTCCTAAAGAAGGGGCGTCAAACTTCTTTCCATTTCGGGCCAAATCAAGATCATAATAAAAACATCCCTTAAAAGCTGCTGAAATATGACTGTCTTCCACAAGTATTTAACTAAATGCTTGTATGTCATGAATCCAGGAAGCACAGTCGATGCAGAATCTCACACAGGTTGAAATGTCACAGGGTTTCTCTCAAAAGAAGTGTCTCTGGTGGTGCTAATGTGGGATTTGGGCTGCGGCAGGGAAGACAGAACAAGATCTCAGCTGCAGGGTCACACACACCGAGCAATAATTCTCTTACAATAGAGTTTAAATCGGGCCTAAAAAGGCGTTGTGTCTGAGTCGACTGAACAACTTTAGAGGCCGGAGGTTGAATTAAATGACATCTTAATTAAGATTTTGCTGCCTTTGTTTTTACACCAACATTTAGGTTAGCAGTGTAACTTGTCCCATTAGTAGTTTTTAACATTTTCCAGCTCCATCCTGTTGCTTGCTGCGACCGCAGAGTGAGGCAAGCGCAAATTGTTTGGGATGGGTGACTGATGGGGCCGAACGCGCATGCAGTGCTGATTACCCTCTGCACCCTACTTCCTTTATTTTCTCAACAGGTTAAACTATCTACTCCTCTATTTATACCATAGTAGCTTAATGTTGTACATTCTAAATGCTGGGTTTCTCTGTGCTGTACGTATTGCAGGCTTATTAAATGTGTCGCAGAAGCTTGAGCCCAACACAACCATCAAGTACATGATTCTGCTCCGACCCGGACAGAATTTCGGTTTTGGGTCGGGCTTGGGCTGTACCCCTGAATGTCTCTTAATGCCCTAAAGTAAAACAAAAGCCTCACGATCGAGTTTTGGCAAGTGTTGCTTTTAAACGGGTTCAACACAAACAACCCTGACAGATGTCCCCTTCCACTGTGAATCATTCTGCTGCCTGGAAACAGGAGAAACGACAGGACAACAGAAAACGGACAGATGAGAAAGAGGAAGACGGCCGCAGGTGACGGCGGGCAGAGGTGGCGCGGGCCCGGGCGAGCAGTGACGGATGCGAAGCCGGTTTCCGCGGAGCTGGCACGGGGCAGGAAGGCGCAGAGCGAGAACAAAGAGGGGAACGCGGTGACCCGCGCCTGGGTGCATCCTGCTCCGTCCTGCCCCGCTCCCACCGGGGAGCCCGCAGTGAGCGAGCGACACTTCCCCTGCCTATTCCCATCACTCCGGCTTTATTACTTTGTTTTCACGCTTGATTCACGCTGTACCCGCTGACACTGCACTTTTTAAGGATGACAAAGGAGCTGGTGGAAGGAGACAACAGACTCACACCAATGTTTTATTTCAGGGGAACGTTGTAATATCAGCGGGAAATGACACAAGGCTTTGCGAAAATATCCATGCCCTGTTCATTTTTTCCACATTTGCACAGGTTAGGTTACAAACGGCAGGGACCTTCGACCTTCCACATTGCCTCTTAATGACTGTCGCTTAAAAAGCTCATACTAAAACTTAATATAGATATAACAGATGCAGCTTTTATCAGTTTCTCATTTTTCCACAGAATGATACTAACGTTTTCAGCTCTGTCTTTTAGCTCCAGTTTTCTTGTCGTCTGGTTGGAAATATGTGCTTTTCAAACTGAATTTTCCATAAATATCAACATCTGATAAGAGAATATGGAAATGTTATAGGTTTTCTTTATTTTAAAGCCAAACATTGAAGTAAAATGGAACATCTTTCCAATTTCCTCACAGTAGATAGCTGTCAAAAAGTGCTTTTTGTCTTTTTTTTTTTTTTTTTTTTTTTAAAAGGTAACATTTTTGGCTGTAAATAACTTATTTAGCTGAACGTGGGCAGAAGTACCTCTATATACAAAGATCGTAGATTCCTTGCTCCACAGTGAATTGTGATGGTGGAAGCATCATGCTGTGGGGAAGCGCTTTTTAAGCAGCAGGTTGCCTCATATCATACTGACACAACATAGAGACAGTTTCAACAAATATGTACATTTTTATTTATGTTTTTACTTACAGTTTCATACTGAAGCTTTGAAGCTGAATAATAAAAGTTTTAGGTGTAAAGGGTGTGTGTGAAAAAAAAAAAAGAAGTCATCTTTTAGCTGGTTTTGGATCATGATGCCATGTGTCAACTTAAAGATGAAACATTCTTGTGGATTTGCACTGAAAGGATGGCAACACACAATCAAAGTCAGATTCGGTAAAAGCCTCCAGTAGAAGGACTCACCTACTGCCCATAACACCGAGTCGTAGGTGTCTTGGTGCTCCCTGCCGGATTCGGTGTCAGTCCACGTCACCTGCAGGGATCCCGACGGGAGCCTGTCCACTCTTTTGGGAACGGACCTCCAAACAAACCTGGTCCCATAGGCTTCCATGTAATCCGTCACAAGACCCGCCATTTGCTGCACAAAGTGAAATGGGTCGTCTGCTTTTAAACTGGACACAAAAAACCCCAACAAAACTGCAGATCTTTGAACGTGCAGGCTGTGAGAGACGTACCCGATCAAAACCCCGGAGGGCGACGCTGCGAACCATCACCGTGGCGTCCAAGCCGATGCCTGTGAGGAAGCCAGCACACTCGAGAGCGACGTCTGGGTTAAGCCACGTTGAGGACAGCAGTAGTCTTTTGTATTATTTTTTATAATTTTTTTAAAATAAAAAATTATATATTATATGTTTCTATTCTTCCATTCTAATCTGTATACAAGAAATAAGAGGAATGTTTATATTGCTTAGGGTGTTAGAGACTTATTTCACTGACTGTAGGTCAAAATGATGAGTTTGGATTAAAAGACTGATTTAAGACGGAAAAAAACGCCAGTGGCTTAAACTAAGTGTTGCCGCTACATGAGAGGATGATTTCATCCATCTCTGCAAAGGATTGAAAATCAGTCGCTGTCTTCTTTCATCTACCCAGATGCTGTGAGAGAGAGAACTGACTGGCAGCATCATCGGGTCACGTCTCCCGTTAACTACAGTCGCCCCACTGTTGTCAACCTGACAATTATTTAGTATCTTTTCGGACAAAAGAAAAAAAAAGTGCCAAAATCGGATCAAGCCTTTAAAAGGCAGTTATGACCAGAAAAAAATGCAATCAGTGCACCCCGTCTAAATATCAATACTTTGCCTAAAGGCCTATGTTGCTGACTTATCAAACTCTGTACAATTTGTCTGTGGAAATCTGGCAGATCAAGCACAAGAGCTTCTTCCTCCCTCTGGGTAGATGAAGGATACAGCTGGCTCCAACCACGAGTCTGCAACACAAAGACGGAGAAGCTCTCAAAAGAATTGCAAACACAACAAGATACATTTCCACTTCTCCTCGGTGCACTTTAGCCAAATGAAAACAACAATAACCCCAACTCGCACAGGTCTTCTTCCAAATCCCTGAATTAAGAGAGGTGATGAATTACAAAGCTTCCTAACCTCAGAGGCGTGAAGAAAATGGAGGACGGGAAAAAGCTAAAGGTTTACGTGTGTGGTCTGGGTGAATCACAGCTGTAATCCAGCAGTAAGATCAGCGGTGCTGAGGAGGGCTGATCCCCGCAGACGACATGTGTCATGTTCAGGGCTTAAACCCGCATGTCGGCCCGCTGAGTGAAGTCCGTCACTCGGTCGCTTTTAGCATGGCAAACCAGACTCCCTGCCCTTCCCTCCTCCACCTCCTCGTGAAGCAGCGCTTCAATTTGGACGCATTGAGACGTGGCTTAAGAAAAGACGAGGCAAAGAGCTTTACCGTGATCCAAAACTTTCATCACGGAGAAGACGCCTCACTCACCCACACGTTTTCTGGTTCAGTGTGGCTCATTGTGTTTTATACAGCCTTAGTGATAGATTTTTATCCTCTGTGGGGTGGATGCGAACCCGTTTTTGTTCAGGTGTTCGCCGAAACGTAACAGACGGCAGGCAATCAAATCTGGGATTCGAGTCAACGAATCCTTATTATTTATTTATTTGTCTAAAAGAGAGAATTAAAGTGAGTTCAACGTTCAGCTGAAGTCGCTCAAAAGCTCCCAGACTTCTCCTCACCGAGGGAGGTTTGTTCGGATCAGCGCTTCTCAACCTTGGCCGGCTCTTCAAAAAGCCTCCGTCACTGATAAGCACCAGAACATGATATTCTTGCGCATCTGTCTGCGATGCTCGACAGATACACATTGTTGCTGTAGTCCGAGGGCAGTGCAAGGTCAACGGTTTTTGTCCCACAATTGAAAGGCTTTTCCGCTGTGTGAGATCCACATAAATGGTGAAATACACAGATCTCTCTCTAAAAACTAAACTAATACCTGTATTCTAATCTGTGAATAAGTGGAAAACAAAAATCAGGGTAGTCTTTCAGTTATTAGTCATTGTTTTAACTTTTGTCTCTCCAACCAAATGGGCTGCTTCCAGCGGCCTACTGGTACAACCACTTCCTCCTGGCACACGCTTTGTGTTTTCTCCTCATAGGATGATGAAGGGAGTCAATTCTGGACTTCAGTGCCTGAGGCCAAATCTGTCATCTACCTGTCTCTCTTTCTACGTGTGTGTGTGTCTCAAGCGTGAGAACGCTCGAGGGATCATTAGACACCCATCCCTCACCTGTAACCTCACACACCCATCCTGCCTGCAGAAACAACTCCCTGGACCTCACCTGCATAGCTGATGGCTTGACAGACCAAAACAGCTCCGGTTCGAGCTTCTCCTCAAGAGTCGGAGATCGTTTCTGAAAGGATCCGCTGCCGAAACGCCGCCGAGCCCCACTTCTGCCTGCAGGGGGGGCAGAGCGCTGCCCTGACCTCCACACTTTTACATCAAAGCACTTCCTCTGCTCAAGTGCTCTCAAAAATGTCCCGACTAAGTGAAAGCTGTAGTGATGCTCGAATGTTTAGGAATTCGTCATATTTTATATACTCAGCCCCTGTTTGACTTTTCCGTGTTTTGTTAGCTTAATTCCGCAAAGTTAATTTTGTATTTTTTTTTCAATCATATTTTTATGTAATGAAACTGGTTCTGTTCCAGCCCTACATGCTTTACTCTGGTCAGCTTGTCGGTTTGAAGAAATGCATCCCCACAGCATAAGGCTGCCTCTACCGTGTTCCCCTGTAGCATTTCTTCACTTATATTCTCTAATGAACCTATGAGACCTTCACAGAACAGCTGGATTAATACTGAGACTAAATTACAGTGGCAGATTGTACCAATGAGGTGAGTTGTGAATTGATTATTGCAACAAAATAAAATTATTTAGCTGCACCAGAGTTAAAAGGGGCAGAATATAAAGCTGTACCTCACCATTCAGATTTTGATTCGCAAAAACAAAAATTGACAAATCAGTTCCCTTCTTCTGCACAATCATTTGCCACTTTGTGTTGGTCTATTTCACAAAATCATAATGAAATACATGTGAAAGACGCCAAATGACTAAAAGCATCATTAAACTAGTGAAGATTCCCAAATAAACGAACTAAAGAATATTTACTAAGCTGCCAAAATTGTCAAAATCTGCATTCAAAAAGACAAAACAAACAATCAGAATGTTTTGTTCTTCCTTGTCCTCAGGTGCGGACAAATTAGATACACAAAGTGCTTAAATTTCAAAATGCTTATTTCCTTTTATCTCTCATCGCGTCGCAAACAACCTCCAGGTACACCACAGGCTCCAGTCACCGAGCGCGTGACATGCCAAGAGGAAACGTCAGGGAAGGCCCAATTAACCAGGCGATGACAGCGGCTAAATGGCTGGATTAAAGGGCTTGTTCCGTAAAGGTCAGGATGCACGCTGCTAATCTGAATCACGAGGCGAAGACAGGCTGACAGGAAGGCAGAAAAACAAACCGCGCGTCCCTGATGAATGACGGCGCTGCACGACAGCGGGATGTGCAGCGTCAGCGAGTGAAAAGGTGCCGTCGTGGAGAAGGGAGCGTCGAAAAGCTCAAAGTCTGATAGCGGGTTTTCTTCAGCGCTCCAAAAGCCACGGCTACTCTAGCAGCTTCAGAGGAGCAGACTTACGTTTTTCCAGGGGACTGCTTCAGCCAGAAGATGTCGTCGCTGGTGATGCCGTGCTCCACAGCTCCAGGGATCTGAGATGACAAATAAAACCGTCCGTAAAACTAATGTCAGAGAAAGAACAGAGTTCTCTCTAAAACACGGTTAAGGCAGCTTTAATCAACTCAAACTTAAGGCTTTTTAAGACCATCATGAATGAAATTGAAGACCTGTATCATGACAACTGTACAAAAGAACTTTTTTAAAATGTTTTCTATAGTAGCAGTACCAAGCTTTTTTAATGGCAGCAGAAGTGAGTCAGTGGTGAAAACGATCAACTGGCAATAGGTTAGCGGTAGCGTCAACCACCTCGAGTCGCAATGAAAATGTCTGCACTCGCCTCAAATGTTGGCTTGATGGAAAAGTAAACTGCATTAAATAAACAAGGCCAGTGATGAACATATTCAAAGACAACTCACTTTATTTTTTAATTTATTTATTTAAGGTCTCAATTTGAGAGGCATACATTTGAGACTTTCTAAGGTTGCACGGACTCCCTGTAAATGTCATGTTTTGGAAAAGTGTCCATCAGGTGACAGGGACACTTTGTTTATTTACCTGAGTCGGGTACTTTGGTCGTCCACCTGTGGCGATCACAATGTTCTTGGCAGTCAGGACTGTCTGCAGGAAAGGAGAGGGAAACGTGAGGCAATGGCTTTTTTTCGTATTCAGAAATGGCGAGGAAACGTCAAATAAAACCGAGCGGTCTCTACGGCGCCGTATGGGAAGGCGACGACGGGGGAAACCGTGAAACTGGTCAAACAATGCAGACGGGGAGGCAGACGAGCGTCCTGGGATTCTGGTTTGTGTTTCATCCCAAAGAAGGATTTTATGAAGAGGAAGTTAGAGCCTAGAAAGCCGTGATGGTGGAAGGTGGCAGAGACTTTTAGCTCCTCAGCTCTGCTGTGAAGCAGTTTATTTCTTTAAAAGGAACTTTGGGAAGTCAAAAAAAGCAAAGTTCAGGAATATCCACAATTTCAAATGTATGAAAAGAAAACATTGACCTCAATGTGGCACCAACAGAGAAATCCATCACATTAATATCTTCTTGAGGCAGAAGTTATTAGACAAAGATATTAAACAAAATCTTCACTCGGATGAGAATTCACTCTGGAAGACGGTTTGATTCAACTCATTTACTTTAGAGCTCAGCTTATCGTGGGATTTAATGTTCTGTCACATTCTGTGTGAGTTTCTGAAGCCTTAGGTGGGTTTCCAATGCAGGATTGGTGCAGTTCACACGTTTCCACACAGTTTAGGCTTTCAAACCACAGAGGAGCCTGGACTCTGTAGAACATGCCCATGTTTTTTTTCATCCGATGAATTGATTAATCGTCAGAGTAATCCATAGAATACTCTATTGATGTTGGCCTTTCCTGTTTTTATCAGAAAACAAAAAAAAAAACAGCCCACCTCCTTTCCTGCTTTGCTCAGACCTCTCACTGTGTGTTCGTCCAGCAGACTGCCTTTGAGGTTCAGGTATTTGACTTTCCTGCAAAACACACAAAAAAATATAACGGATAATTCAAAACACCATGAAGGGTTAAGAAGAACAAATAAAGCCAACAAGACATGCAAAAAATATCTATACAAAACATCTGATTGTTGTTTGCTTTTTTAGCAAAAAAGGAGTCTCAAAGCTTGATTATAAAGCTGATTCCAAGAGAGAGTACAGGATCTCATTGGAGAGAGGAGGTTACCACCTGCTCGCCCTCCAGCAGCCACTCCATCAACATGTGGCTGCAGTCCCGCAGGTGTGTGTGAAACACGCATGTACAGCCTTGAAGAAGCTCAAGTGATGACAAAAAAGGAAGAAAAAGACACAGAACTGCAGTTCCTTAAAAGGAAATCAACAACAAGTGAACACGAAGTTCCTGGTCGAGGCATGAGAAACGTGTTACATTTCGACGAGCGCCGACATCATCAACATCATCGATGCACGTTGAAAATGTGTTTAGAGTTGTTTCTGAACCATAGTTCAGGTGGATTTCGGTCTTGACTTAATGTTTCGTTCAGATTTGTGGCGCTTCTCCATCTTTGGAGTCTAAAATCTGTACATGCAGTTCAAAAAAAACATCAGCGATAAAAGTAATCAGTGGATCTTCAGTTCGGCTCATGATACTAAGAAAACACAACATTTCAATATAGTTGAATAACCCAATTAAAATTGTTGTATTAACCGCTCGCTTTTCCGTCACAGAAAAACGCTGAAGTGTCAATCCAAAACCAATGTTGAAAAGCTAAATATTAATCCGTTATAGTCCTAGTAGTCCTGTGTAATAAAAATTTTAGCCTCCTGCATAAAAACTACAATTAGATACATCTTCCCTCTCTAATCTACAGCAGATGTTTGTTTTTCACATTCTGAGACAATAAACCGACTTATTTCATACCACATTAAAGACGATGTCTTATTCTCTGATCACCTCTTTTATTTTAGATGGTTGGCTAATTTCATTCAATCAAGCAGTGAAAGAAAAGCCAACGGGTTGATTGGAAAGGAATTTGGAGTCTCTGTTGTCGCTTACTTGTCTTGGAGCTGGACTCTGTGGCCCCAGTTTAAAGATCTGACGTGATTCTGAACTGCCTCTGCCATGGTGGCCCTGGAAAACACGAAAACATCACTTCACGTCAAACACATCTTCACCTGGACTCAGTGGGTTTCTTGAGAAATTAAAATTGTATTAAAACAATATGTCATGTTGAATCTCCATTCAACAAAAATAAATAAATAAATTTGAGATGAAAAGAAGACAAAAACGTTATAGCAGGCTAACGTTATGCTGCAAGTGGTGTCTTTCCCCACTTACACCACCAGATGGCGCCATTAGCTAAACACAGTGACGTTGAAGGATATTTAGGAATCCTGCTCCAAGAGTCCTGATTCCAGTGAATAAAACACATTACAGATTGTGAATTATCCTGGTAGACATCTATTAGTTGGACAGAAGTAATGGAAGATTTAAAAATAAAAAGAAGAAGCATAAGGCAGTGTGTTCTGGGGAACGGTTAGTACAAAAAAAAAACCCCTTCCACATATTTGCCAGACTCAACTCACCAGTCATGGCGGAGAGTCTCTGGCATCTGCCAGCCGTACTTCTTCGCATCTTTGACTGCAGTACCAAGGAGGGCGGCCTGATGCATGAGCTTCTTAGGAATGCAGCCAACATTAACACACGTTCCACCGAGACCCCATTTCGTTCCTGTTTGGGAGAATCACTGGCTACGTTTAAGAGAACAAACCCTCCATGTTTGGGGGAAGAAATGGAGTGAAATTGATTTTACCTTTAGCAGACGGCTCAACGTAATCTAAAACGGCGACTTTCTGTCCCAGCTGTGCCGCTGTGGGTTTGCAGGTTTACACAGAAATCAGACAAATGACCGAATCCCTCAGAAAATGTGCTGAAACAGCTTACCTTCTTTGGAGCAGGCCAGGCCTCCAGAGCCTCCACCAATAACCACCAAGTCATAGTCATACCTCCCTGTCAGATGACAATGAATGATAACTACCAGAAACGGGGACCTTTTGTCACATTTTTCTCACGCTACGTCTGCAAGCATCAACACATCTTCAATGCAACTTTATGCCACAAGCAAGGAGAAGTCGAATATGACACGAAGGTGGAAGGAAAATCACATGTGCTTTTTACTAATTACTTCTTTCAGAATTGTGGGAAAAGGTTTGGAAAGTGTGGCGTGTGCATGCACTGAGCCACATTTGGTTCCTATTTAGTGAACATGACGTCAAGTTTCAATCAACATCATGTAACAATGACAACCAGCTTGTGAAGCTTAAGCATCTGACTAACACATTTACATACAAGGACTTCATCTAGGCATTTGGTTAGTGTGTAGCAATTCTTAAAATACAGGCAAATCATAATATGACATTTATTTCACAATAATATGACTGCTGTAGCTATTTATTCTTGATTTTGATTACATTTGTTCTTGGTGTGCTTTATACTTTATTTAAGAAGCTTTATCTGAGCGTTAATAATTGCTTAATTTCTCTGCTTTTTTTTTGTAAGATAATCAAGGAAGAACTGTGGGGGCATTTTTCCGAGAGAAACAGATTCACTTTCTTCATCTTCACAGATGTGCAGTGCTGCATGTGGCTCTATACAAAAACAAAACATGAAGGAAGTGCAGGGACAAGTTCTAAGAGTTCAGATTATTATTAGATTTGGCCACAATGTCAGACACCAAACCTCAAGATGTTTTAAGTCTTAACAGTGCAAAAGAATAACCCAAACTTGTAGTAATGACAACAAATGTGCTGATAAGAATGTTTGCATGCAGACAGGCGGTGACGTAACGTAACATTTGCACGAGTCCTAATGCACTGAGCAGGTTAGCGTCTTAGGAAAACTGCGGTTTTAAAAACACTTGTTTTAGAAATGCTGGTTTTAAAGAGGTTGTTACGTGAAGCCAGGCGAAGTGACGTTAAACTCCCGAAGGATTTGACAAGGCAAGAGTCCCTCCGGAAACACAGACAGCGTCTAATCAGTGATTCTGCTGAACAGCGTTCAGTACCTGTAAGGTTTCTGGTGAAAACCTGCAGACATTTCAACTTTTTCCACCGGTGTCTGACTGTGCAGAGGGCAGCCATGATGTTATTATGGAAGGACCCCGAACCGGATGTAGGCGTCTACAGAATTGCCTGGAATAAATTAAAAAAAGATTCAAGATCTCATTATGTAAGAGTCTCTCAATAATAATAATAATAATAATAATAATGAAATAAATAAATAATAGTCATTCATTATTTATTAATTTTACATGAATAAAAACAATTCTATGTCGTATGTAAATGTATTAGATTGTGGATAAACCCAAATCTGATCATTTTTAGACCATACTGTTTTTGTGACCAGTTTGCTGGAGGTTCATAATATTCACTAGTTGTCTTTGGGATTTAAACAAAACTTAAAAGCAAGGCCAAAAAGTAGAATTCCCAAATCATTGACCACAACTACAGGTGCATGAATTTGAAAGGAACCATTTTTTTCCAGTGACTCTATTCACACTGTGTCTGAGACTGGCCTTTATAAATATTAATTATAATACGACGTTCTCCTTAAAGCTAAATGAGTAAAGATTAGCATACAACGCACTCCTGGCTGTATTTTTAAGGGTTGTTTTTAGGATTGTGGTCTCATCTAACAAACTGCAAACTGGACTAAGTGTCTTTCTTCTTGCCGCTCTTCCATAAAGGTCTGATGTACTTTTTTTTGTCAAGTTGCTCACTTGGTGGCAGGGATAGTCCGAGCCTGTTTGGCATCCTGGGTGAACCACGCCTTTGCTCATGCCGCCCTGGGCGGTTGCCCATTTCGCCAACATTGGAAACCGCAATTGCTTGGTGGAGCCGGTAGTGTCGCGTTCGTGGCTAAATTAAACCACATTCTCGACACGCAAGGAGACTTGTGTGTAGGATAAAAACACACTTTTAAAGTGTTTTGTTTCTAGATCTAAAAAGTCGATTTTATACCGAGCTTGACTTCGACTGTAAGCAAATAAGACACAAAACCACACGACCCTTAATTTCCAGGCATGATTTATTGAAAACACACCAAATTTATACTCTACAAACCAGTATTTTTCCATTATGTTTAACAAGCGTAATATTTGCCTCTGGGTATTAGTAAAATTAACATATTACATTCTGTCACTGTGGCATCGCTCCTGCTCGCTACGAAAGCTCCGACGGCTTTACTTCTCTAGGAAATCAAACCCATTTGTCAAACGCCCTCTACCTCATTAAAAGTTTATATTACAATGTAAATCAAGGCAGCAACCCGCCAACAGTCTAAACTACTTAGGTGGGGGGCAGTGAGGTGGAAGTTGGGGTAGAGGGGGATGGATGGATGGATGGATGGATGGATGGATGGATGGATGGATGGATGGATGGATGGATGGATGGATGGATGGCAGGGGTCAGGGACGGTAAGGAGTCTGACACTAGGGGTTGGGGAAAGGAAAGGGAATTTGTGGAATGGGAGTTATATAAAACACAGTTCTCTTTATCTAGCATGGAAAAGATTAAGGCACATGATAGGTACAAACACATCTGCTACTCAGTTACTTTAGTCTCACGGTCTTGAATCGGTTGTATCTACACAGGTAGGTTTGTCTTGATTCCGCGTGTTTGTGTGCGTTTGTGTCCGTGGATTTTTCACGGCACAGACGCGTGGCTCTGCGTTCTGCGAATGTGCAACTGTTGGGGGCGGGCTGCACATTCACACAACCGAGAGCCCTTTATTACTTTCGAAATGATGAGCACAATTCCCGATCCTTTGGTTGCGGTAGTGCATTCGAGGAAGGAGGAGAAGGTCGACGTGGGACTCCGTCCGATGAAAGCGCGCACGTCTGACGACACACAGGAGGGGTTGTTGGGGTTATGACGGACATTTTTTTTTTTTTTTCTTCTAGAAGTCTGGGTTCTAACATACAGGAACGATGCTTTTCTTAAAACTCCACTGATTTTTTTTTTTTTCTTTTACCACAACGTACACCTTTGTAAACACTGGAAAATATGCAAGCTTTACAAAGTCACATACGTCACAAACAAAACAAAACAAAACAAAAAAAGAAATCAAAAATCAACTCGGACTTGAACGCAGGCACATGCCGTTCGCCTTGAGTGAGAGACGCATGAAAACCAGCCGGGGTTCGATTTCTCTGCAATGGCGTCGACGATTCTGCATCTCGACTGTAAAAAATATATATATATACTGTAAGACCCCCATCTTTAATTTACAGCGCTGTCCTTCTCATCTCCAGCCATCTTCCTGCACGAGCGGATTAAGAAACACCCAATGACTCCACGAAGAAACAAAAACTGGCACTTGGAAAAGAAATGAATAGAATATAAACATCTTCATGCTCACAACTGGATCATTTCCTTAAAGACGCAGCAGATCAGGTGAGTTGGTGGCAATCGAATCACGTACAAACGCATGAGGAAGAGATATATATATATATGTACTTTTTCTAAAAATTAAAAATCATCTCTTGTTCCTGTTTTGAAGACACAGGAGCTGCCACAGAACACGGATCCAGATTCATCTTCCTTTCTGTAACCCTTTTCCCACAAATACAAAATATAAATAGGTGATCGCCGGTGTGGCTCGACGATGCTTTGACACGTTTAAGTTATGCAAGAGTTATTTCTCGTTTACAAACAACAGTGAGCCTTCATCAAATGAAATGTGCTTCCAAACAATGTGATATTAATATACAGGTAAGAAATCTGATTTTTTTTTTTTCTTTTTTTTTAAATCACAATTTTTCCTTTTTTTTGTTTTTGTTTTCTTTTTGTCTGACTCTAATATACATTTATATAAAATCCAACATAAATGATTTTAGATGAATCCTCATTATTGTTATTTATTATTACTTTTTTTTTTTTTACAGTCTGCTTCTCTTCATAAACACAGATCCATTTATAAACATAATGCCTTGAATCCTCTTCGATGCACAACACTGACGAACAGCGAGCGGCCGGGAAACTCGCCGCGCCTCGTCTCGCCGCGCCGCTACGCAACCTGAGGGTGTCACACGAGAAATGGCGGCCGCGTGAGCGAAGCCGGTGAAGCTCGCACGGGACAGAGGAGGCCCTCCTCCGATTTGGTTTCGGAACCGTTTGGGCTTTCCGTGTGAGGGATGAAACTCCAGTCTTGCTCAGAATGTCACTTGTTTTCTCCCCAGATCCCAACTTTCAGGTTCTTGACTACATGACATGGACACTGATCACCTGACGCACGATTCTGAAGCAAAAGCAGTTCTGTTTTTTGTTTGTCGTTGTGTTTTTGTATAAAGTAAAAAAGACAACAAAAAAAACACAGTGAACCCAGATGGATTTTGTTTCTCTTTTTTTTTTAGTTCATGAGGACAGACTCTTTACTATTTCCCTCTACGATGCTACGGCTCCTCTCAGGCTCGGTTATCTCCTTTTGTTTCTCTCTGCTCTCTTTCCCCAAACTCTGACCACAACGACGTACAACAGATCCATGTTCTCCAAAACTCCCTGGACCACAACCATAAAGACAAAAAAGGAGTGTCCTTCTCCCGTATCCTTTCATCGCACGTTCCTTTTCCCTCCGTTCCGCTTCACTTTTCCTCTTCTTCTCGTCGCGCCCCCCGCCGGCCTCCGTCGAATTTACTCTTGGAGCAAGAGTCCGCACTGGAAAATTCACATGATGTCGAGGAATGTAGATATGACCAAGTAGGAAGTGTCATTACTCTTTTATATATATATAAGTATATATATATATATATTTATATTTTTTGTTTTTTTTCTTCTTCTGAAAAACTGGACTGCTACTGGGTAGTCTCTGTTATGGCCATATTCTTTTGGAAATCCTCTTCTCTGTACAGTCCCTCTCCGAAAATGAGCTCCTGTGAAATGGCAATGGCAATGAGAGATCCTCTTGAAGCTGGGGATGTCGCACTATTGCTGTCTTAAGCCTGAAACACACGGAGAAAGGAAAACAAATATTAGGACAATCCCAGCAGACGGAAAGAACAAGAAAATGAGAAATCCAGGCCACAACATTTAAATTGTGTGAATAATGACGCTAATATGCATCAGTAACTCAGAATACTTAAAGGGCAGATATCGTCATATTTTATGTTGCAGTGATTATTAATGGAAATATGTTGAATAGATGTCATGTGTTTCAAAGAAAAAAGCTCTATTACTTTCCCAGAAGATTCTCCATTCTCCAGACTGCCGAGTCTGTTGAATATATTTAGTGACCTTGGGAGACATATTTAGTCTTTCCGATGAGCCATAAATGCGCAGTGACAACAGCTGGTCTTCTTCTGCGAATTAAAAACTGTCGACAATCAGGAAAATGCTAAAAATGGAGTCGGAATCGGACCGTTCTAGTTTGTCAATCGTCTCTGCTGCGATTACTTTGAATTTAAAAAAATAAGGTCGAATGAGGGCAGTTTTACAGCATGGCATGGCGATTTCAGTAAAGAGGCGTCAACCGAAAAGAAAAATCTACATTAACTTTATGTTCAATATTTGTTTGCTTCTCTTGCTGTCATATTGTTGAACAATATGAAGCTGAACACAGCAAAACTGGCAGCTTTTAAAACTGTTGAGTGTTTCAACTGAGGTAAAAAAATAAAAGGCAAGCTCCTGTTTGGATTTTGAATTCCCAGATCCGACTCCAGAACTGATCACATCATCAACTTGTCGCGACTCTCAGCCAAATTCTCCGCTGACATCGTTTCCCATTTCGCTCCCAAAATTGCCCTCTATCTCAACTCACTGAAATTAATGTAACTAGACCAAGATGAAAGCCCCATTATCATTGAAATGTTGATATATGCCCTTTAAAAGTCGCCACGGTTACTGATTCGGCCTCGGCAGTGCAGATGACAGCCAAACATGGCCAGACAGATGATTCATGTTCTGGATGAAATCCTGTGAGAACACAACTTACCTTTCTTTCTTTTTTTTTTTTCCTAAAAAGAGGAGGAAAATGTACTAAAACCCCCAAAATGATTTTACTGTGTGAGCTACTATGACAGCACAATGTATGGAAACAACGAACTGAATGAATGACAGCTGAGAGGAAGACGGAAATCAGGATGAGGAGGCAGGAGGAGAAGCATGCTGCTGATGAAACAACGAGAAAAGCAGAGGTCACCCCCTGATCAGCTGGCAACCTTGAGAAACTCATTTTGCACTGTGTTTTTTTTTTTTTCTTTTAATTTTCTTTGCTTCCTGTACATAGCTGGACGGTTCTCCCAGGTGGCTTTCATTAAGGGCCATCCGGCTGCTGATCACATGACTTGTGTGATGCGAAAAAAAGAGTTTCCCTTGCAGTTTTCCCAAATAAACTATTTTTGATTAGCCGAAAAGAAAACCCACCTCATGTTAGTGCAAAAACCTTTTATTGAATAACATGTTTTCAAAATTGCAGGGCTTCACATAAAGCAAATTTATTTCCGGAATTCCTATTTGTGCAATTTTAAGGTGAATGGAAACGCAAGTTTGCTGTCCAGGATGCTCAGCTTTGTCTACACTCATTTTCTTGATTTTCTTTTCTCAAGAATCTTGCAGATGTTCCAGAGTCGTCTCCAGAACAGAACCAGCTGTTTAGCCTTTTTATGTCATTGGATCTGGTCATTGTGAACTGGTTCAGGGATTGTTGCTGCTTGATGGGTCTCATAAAAGTTGAATTTCAGCTGATCTGGGGTTTGTTTCAGTGAGCAGTTCAGAAGTATGTTTAAGCGAGCTGATCAAGGACCAAAGTGAGAGTTGAGGAAGAGGGGGGAAGGGATAAAATGATGAATCGGGTAGGATGAAAATGGTGCACGGTTCAAATCTAGAAGGTGCAGCGTAATGCTTTAGTTTGGATTTTGGATTTTTCAGGGACCTACCATGCATGCACTTAGACCCAGGAGTCAACAGGCTGAGGTTTAACATCACAAGCGTCCACCAGACTGACTGCAGGCCTGTTACTCCTGATATAGTGTTTCCTATTTGTGTCATTCTGTCGCCACAGGGAGGAGGAGTTAGGAAAAACAAAAAGCAAAAAAAAAAAAGAAAGGGTCAGTACATTTTATATAAAGGCTTAAAAACAGACATGCACCGCATTCAAGGATAAGAGAAGCCAGAGTTAGTTTCCTGCCACAAGGAGAGCTTTGGAAGGAAGAAATCCAAAAACGGCAAAACAAAGAAAAACAAATCAACAGTTAGAAGTTGAATTCAAAGCAGGTCGAGGATCAAGTCAAAGAACAAACTGCTTCTATGTAAAGCAACTATCTCTCCACAGCAATCACAAAAAAAGCCTTGCAACACCTTTGGAGGAATATAGTTTTCTACCAACTACTGCTTTTGACTTCTTAGTCGTTTTTATTTATAATCTGTCCTCCGCCCATACACCGATGTTTTCAGTTTTTTCACCCTCATCTAAAAACTCCCGGTTCTGGGGCAACTGCACCACCGTTCATTTTGCTTTAAGGCTATTTTTAGCTCACAGATGAGTTTCAGTGAAGTATGCACCTGTGAAATCACCGTTTTTTTTGTTTTTTTTGTGCTGAAGAAGCCTCTAGTTTCCCACCACTCTAGTCTCGGAGTTCGTGAGAAGACAGACGCAGCTGCACACGCTTGATGACGAACCTTGTTATAGTGCCTTGAGGTTTTGAACGATCTATGTTAGCATCGCATCTTACTAATGATCCAATCCGAGGCCCGCTGTGGAGGAAGTAAATAGTCTTGCAGCAGAGCGCGAGTCAGATAAGTCATCTGAGGTCAGGCAGAATGGAAAAGGATTCACTTCCTTTCTAAACCTCGTAAAACATATAAATTAATATCAATAATCTATCACCAATACTAAAAATATACCAATTTCTTTTGGTGAACACGTGCAACTAACTTCTAATACAACTCAGAATGACCTAAAACCTTCCCTCACAAGTAAATATAGGAACCTTAATTTATGTATGAAGATGAACTGATGCAAGCAGACTTTTCATTTTCCCACAAGGCCAATCTCATCCATCACACACTTAACTGGATGAAAACTAAACAGCCCAAAAGTGCTTGAAAGTCACCCGACATGTCGGCCGTCCTCCGCGGCCACCATCTTCTCGCTCTGCCCGACAATAAACAAGCTCCGGCTGCATAATCAGCAGACGACCTCCTGACAGTTCGCCGGCGCGCTCATTTCTGTAACAAGGCTCATCTCCAGGAAAGCGTGCTTGTTGGCGGTTCCTTTAATCAGCCCCAGATTAATTGCTTTATGGACTCCAAAAGCTTAGGGGCAATTAACTGGTGTCTCAAAGATCTGAGGGCGTCCGCAGCGCTGAGCTGCGGTGGCAACATTAACCGCAGATGACGACTTTCCAGCCTGTTTAAAGAGTCGATAGAATTAAGAGCTTCTAATGAGGACCACTGCAGAAAGATGGGAGAGACAACACGGGCAGAGGACAAGGGAGGAGATCTCCGCGTGACATCATCGTCGGAGATGAGAGGAGGCTTGTGCGTACCTTTAATGGTTCCCGTTCTGTCAGGTCCACCGACCCGTCGTCTGTTTTGTATTTGCAGTCCTTGTCCCTCTGGTCAATGGTGGAGTAGCCGTCTGATGAGATCAGAAAATCGTGGTCAGCTCGTTCCTCTGGTCGGTGTCATTTGTTTAAAGATTTCCAAGACACAGAGACAAACTTTTTCCTTTACTTACTGGAACGGTTTTCCAACATAAACAAGAAGATTACACATGCGTCTGCACTCACAGTTTGAGGTAATGGACCCTGAACACAAAATGGATGGAATGCCTGTGTTCGGAAAACACTCGGGCTATTTCGGGTCAAACTCCAATCAATTTTCCATAGTTGGATTTTGGGTTCTAGTCAATAGTTTGTCAAATTGTTTTACACCAGTCATTTTTACACTGAAAACTAACAGAGTGCACACTGGTTGTTTATGGAAAATCCATTTCTTGAGACAGATTGAGGAATCACCTGTTGACTTGAGTCGGATGCCTTTCAGCTTGATCAGCCCTCACCAGGGACCGATGTCAGAACGGCGAAAAATTTGATCTTTTTTTATGATCCGTTAACACGACATACCCAGGTGCCACAAAATGGATCTACTAACCACAGATGACTTCCATCTGGAAGTCGTTACTGAGCAAAGAGGACTCAAAGTTGCATAATTTTTAAGGATTAGCGAAGTGCTAGCTGTGCTAATGGATTGCTATACTAAGATGCTAATGACAGTTAAAAAACACAGATGTTTTTGGTGAAAGAGAGACTGTAATGAACAAAGATGTCATAATACTGTGGTAGACTTCCCAAAACGTTTTCAACTGTGACTGCAACATATGCAAAACACAACAAATAGATTCCTTTCCTGAACACATCAAAGCGCGTTGTTCTTGAGGACTTAAAAGTACAGGAGTATCAAGTATCAGACAACGTATCAATACCGGAAATATCGGATGCTGGAGAAAAATTAGTAGAAAGATAGTTCCCTTTTTGTCTGAGGGCTGCCATACGACCCAGCTTCTCTAAAAGTGTCCTATCACCAGTGGCACAATGTACATGGTGATGTGACACCTCTCAGACAAATGGTGCCTGAAAACAATACGTGCCATTGGGAGCAAAGATGTAAACAAACAGAGCAGCAGAGGCAAAATGCTGGAGCTTTTCAGGGTGATGATGTTTGGCCACAAACCAAAGAATGCAAACGGAGAGTGTGAAGACACGAGTGTCACCAAATGGATGCAAGGAGAAAAACAGCAAGCTGCCAAAATGTGGGATGGTAATCTGTTGCTTTGCTACTGGCATTTCAGTCAAAAAGATAGTTTTTTTTTATAGCTAAATTACTCCCATAGCATTTTGGCTCCTACAACATTCAGCATAGCACAGATTTAAAGCATGATTCTTACAAGACCTTTTTAATCTTTCATAAAAATATCCTTTTACCATGTGATTGAATTTGTAGTTGTGGTTAAGCACAAACTCATTTTTTCGGAGAGCGAATTCGATGTTCTGATAATAGCAGAAAGAAAAGTTCAGTTTTGGCCTTAAAATTTACATTCTTCTCGAGAACATTTCCATTTCTTTCCACTAAAACCAGCCTGTTAAGACTTGACTTCCATTCATTTTAGTAATTGCTCTGAACAAGATCATCCACAATACCGGAACAAGATTTTGGTCCCCATAAAGTCCGTCAGTCTTCGGAAGATCAGTAAGTATGTCAGAAAACATCCAAAATAGGATAACTCAACAAGTATACACACACACACACACACACACACACACACACACACACACACACACACACACACACGCGCGCGCACAGACCTTGGTTCTTCTCCATCAGTGGCAGAGTGGTGTCATCATAACCTGGTTTGCCATTCTTGGTAGTTTTAGGTGTGGCCGTCACAGTGGGCTGAGTAAAAGAGAGAAGCAAACAATGTCATGCTGCCTTTTAAACAAATGTATGCAGATTTTAGCTTTGGAGGACATACTAGTAATTATTCTATAGATTGATGAGAGAACGTAAAGTGCTAAAAATTTTATGTTTTTCTAAATAACTCTTTAGGTTTAGACTCTTGGCTGCTAAGATCCTAAACCTTCATAGTGTTGCCTGTCAGGGATAGTGACAGGCAACTCTGTGAATGCCAAGCGTTAGAGATCCATCAGTCAGCCACAGATCATAATCCCAGTTTGACTTCCCCAGATCGGCGCTGATCAGTGACTGGCAGATAAAACGCTGAAAGTTGTTTCCTACTGATTTGCTGGATCCAAACTAAGAACTCCAAAACTTTTTGTTGATAAAAGTATATATTACAGTCACTTCCATCTACTTCTACTGTGTGCAAGTAAAAATCAGATAAAGTTCAGTCCATTTGCAATTTAAAGGTTAGGGATGTATACCATCCCGACCCCGTTAGGGAGAAGGGTGACGGAAAATGGATGGATGGATGGATGGGATGTATACCATGGAATCTCTTCATTTCTTTTAGATTCAAAACCACTACTGCAATCTAAGAAGTAGATATTGTTCCTTCCTGTTTTTAAGTATCAATTGCCCACATATATTTTGACTGATTTGAAAAATAGGGAATCTCTGTTTTCTGTCATAAATTTATACGTCATTGAAGTACTGAATGATGTATAAAGCATATGTATATAAATGTAAGCTAACACATGTTAGATTAAGTTTTGCTAAAATAAAGTTGGGTACCTGGAAGTGGCTCTTGTTCCAACCGTCCTTAGTCAAAGCGTTCCTCAGCTCCTTGTAGCTCCACACCGTCTGCAGGACGTGCAACGCTGCCTTTGTTTCGCGAGCCGATTGGCTGAGGGGAGCCACAAATAAAAGCGGTGGATAAATTAGGAATTTACAAGAGCAAGAAAGCCAATCGAAACGCCCCCTCCCCTGACGGTGACAGTTGCTGTGATGGATCTGTGCGGCTGCGATCAATCTCTTTATTCAAAAGGCTCTGCCTCCACGCCTTCGCGCTTCGGGCTCTGCTTTTTGTTTTTAATTCATAACCAGATGAGGGCACGTTTCCTTTCATTAGTTACCTCTGAGCCACCGGTGTTAATTAAAAAGTGGCTTGGAGGGTGGCTCGCATCAAAGAAAGCTAACCTCAGGTGGCCCAACAGAAACTCAAGCTTCTTTGTGATGGAACAATGTGTATTTGCAGTGGTTAGCAGCTGCCAATATGATCAATACGTCCTAACACAATATGAGGTCTTTGAACAGGGCTGGTAAAAGAAGATGGTATCGTAGGTCGGTCCACTGGTGTTTAGAACCAGCCTGAAATCTGCAGATTCAAAGCTCCACCACCGAGAACATTGCCTCCAGAGGTAAAAGCCTATTAAATAATTTGTGGTAGGTAGAAATGTGTGCAGGCTCACATTATTCACCGTGTGAAAGGCAAAGTCTTACTATTAGAGATACGTTATGTTAACCTCGATCAATGCTAATGAAAAGCTCATGATGCAACGAGCTTTCAAGGCCTGACCAGAATTATCACGCATCTGATGTCTCTTTCTTACACAAACTCCTACGTGATTGGCTTAGATAAACACGCTGTCCGTGAGTCTGGTTCTGTGTGATCCACAATACAAAAACATCAAATCTTTTCAAGCATTCACGTCTGGTTTCTAGTGTAAATATCCGAGTGCACTTGAAATAAGACAATAACTTTCAAGGAATATTTTTTTGCAAGATGCAGAAGGCTGTTTTTAGCCAGTAATACTTTCATATGGATTAAAAGAAACAGTACTAGTTCCATTTGTAACAAGACATTTTTCCCACGCCATAAGTGGAAAAAATCTGCCAGTGGAGCTAGAAATTTTTCATCATTATTTGGGGGTTATTAGCTAAAAACAAGCTCTTATATTTTTCTTAAAAGTTACTTGTAAGTTAGTTTTGTCTTATTTTCAACTGTTATTTGCACTAGAAACTAGACAAAAAATACTAGGTAAGAATTTGTACTCTTATATTTGGCCACACATATCAGTGATTATGAAGTGGAAGAAACACTTCATAGTTTTGAAACATTTCTACAGAAATAAAAAAGTGAAAAAAGTGTTTTGAGCTCCATTTACACCAACACAATAAAGTTAGGTTTGGCACTTTAACACATTCACTCTGATGAATGTGAATGTGTTACATTCACATTCACATAGAAAAGTTCCAAGCGGAACCTTTGGCATGTTTCTGGTACGTTTATAAATCTGATGCAAAAGCGACATCTGCAAACAACAGCAATGGAGGACAAAGGCTCTTGTCTTGTATAACTCTAACCTTAACTCCTAAATAAAGTGTTCTTCTTTGTCTCTATATGGGTAAATACATTTCCAGGCCTTTTGTAGAAGTACTTCTACAAAGTATTGACCTATAAACAGCTTCTATATACCACTTTTCAATGTTCTTCCACTCCCCCACTGCTTCGTGCTGATCGGTTCCCAGCTTAGTATTTCGTAAATCTTCACCTGGTCCTGTTGATGGCGACCAGCTTCTCGATGGCCTGGGCCTGGATGAGGGAGCGAGCATTTTCCGAGCTGTCCGTCACAATCTCGTGAATCGTGTTGAGGATGGCGACCACGGTGTCCTCCTCCAGGTTCTTGGCTGGTCGCTGCTGGCCGCTGGGCAGGTTGCTGACGAGGTCCCGCATGGCGTAACTTCCTGTGAAGTCGAATTGATTCCAAAACGGGATTAAATCATTCAATTTTGACTTTAAGGAGGACACGGTCTTGATGCACCTCACTCAAAAAATCCATACCTATCAGGTCCTTGTTGCGCCGGTCGATGGAAAGGTTGCGCAGAGCGATGGCCACAGCTCGGACCACCTTGTCAGAGTCGGAGCGCAGCAGCTCCACCAGGATGGGGAGACCTTTCTCCTTCCGCACTGTGGCTCGGATGTAGTTGGACCACTGGAAGACATTGGGAGTGTAATCTTTAGCGTTCTCGCACACAAAACTCCACATCTCTCACTCTGCAGCTGCCAGTTCGCCGTCTCCTTCTGCTCAACTCGCCGAGCAGCGGGGCTCTGAACGGACACGCGCTTTAATTTGTCTGAATTTAAACATCACTGGGTTTTACTTCTTGTTTTTTGTAGCATGAAACATTAACTCTGACATAAAAGGGGTCTTTGCTATCCCAAGAGATGCAATTAGGCAAAGAATGGGAGCGCCTGAGCCACCAGGTGGCAGTAGTGAGCTGTGGAAAAGTGAGGGAAAAGAAGGGGAAAAAAAAAAAAAATCGGGGAATGATTGTGGTTGAAAATCTCTTGATATTCTCTCGAGGTTCAGGATGTGTTTTGTTAACAACAATGTGTCAGAGACTCCAACGTGCTATGGGCAGAAAAAAACAGCTATTATTTCAACAGGAAGTCAACTTAAATCTTAACTGCGAGTCAATAATAAATCATCTCAAATCTGAGCACATTACACAGGAACTTAAAAGTTAAAATCTGCTGATGAGAGGCGCTCCGGCGCCGACGCCCCGGCGGGCTGAGTGCGACCCGTCTGCCGATGCGGCGCAGGTGACCACTCTCGCCCGAGGTGCTTAGCGTAACGTTTGACAGCCAGGCTTTCCACGCTGATAATTTGCTGCAGCCTCTCGCTCTCTCTCAGCGGCTCCACAACCGCTCTGATTGGAGTGACTACCTGACTGCTGCTGGAGAGCCACTCTTCTCATCCAGCGCAGAAAGCCCTGGGAATGAGTGTGGGCTGCAGCTGTTATCTAATCACGTCACTTCAACCAGATGGGAGGTCCTGAGGTAGATTGCACCGTTTGTTGTTGATGTTTTTTGTTTTTTTTTATGTTTTCCTTTTTATAGACAGGGCCTGCGAAATAGGATCAGGAGTTTATTGTATGGTTCATTATTTGTCATGATTAATTTCTTATCATGACGATCAAGGGAAGAACTTTGATTTATTGTTCACTATGAATTCCAATTAGCGACACCCTCAGCCAAAACTGTTCATATTGTTGACATTGTTAGTTTTAGTATTTTGTCCACAGTTTGTTCAATGATAGTATGAATGAATATCAATAAATTTGAAAAAAATTTATTGACGTTTAGTGATACAAATCACACTTTTTGTGGCTGTTGTGTTAAAGCAGTGCATTATAAATGGGTGCAGTATTTGTGTTTGTGGGGCTCTTGCTGCTTTCACAGCCTGACCGTTACCGAAAAGAGAAGTAGTAAATATTTTTTCAATCGTCACTTTAACCATCATCACAACAGTACCACAAATATTGTGATAAAACTTTAGCTTCATATTGCTTAACCCTGGTGCAAAATTTGTTAATTTCCCTACAATCAGCTTTAGTGGGCAATAAGTTCAAGTTCGTTTTCCCACCTTGATGAAAACTCCACAAAAATCCAAAGTTCCTGCATGTTTTTTTTTTTTTTTTTTATGTCAGAATTTAAAAAATGTTTTCGGTTCTTTTAAGTTCTTTAAAGCATCAACACAGTGAACCCTCGCTGTAACGCGGTTCACCTTCCACGGTCTCGCTGCTTCACAGATTTGTTTGTGCGTTTTTTTTTTTCACAGTGCATTGGGTTCTGCATCCCGATTGGCTTAATAGCATTATGGTGTTTAAATATACGCAATACAGCTTGGCAAGTTTCGAAAGAAAAAATAGCAGCGACAACTACCAATAATTATGTTCTTCTCTAGACAAAGCGTCACAGTCAGGGACACAGTGAAATACGTGAGTCACAATTTGTCCTACAGTACATCCCATTGATGATTAAAATGATAATTTTACTGTAGTTATTTGTAAGAAAGCGTTCTATTTGTTAAAAAAAAAAAATGCTTGTGCCTGAAAACAGGTTTTGTTTTTTGGTTTCAATGTAGAGTATTTAATTATGCTGTATGATAATTGTAAAAAATAAAGGTAACTACTTCGCGGATTCGCCGACCACAGGTTCTTTATGGAACGCAACCCCCACAAAAACCGAGGGTTCACTGTGTAACGGTTCTCTCTTAATTTATAACAGATATTTATACAAAGTCAAGCTTCAGATATAACATCTCAAAAGAGCGCAAGAAGGAGAGAGATTTGGATATCGTATTTTTGGTTTATGGTGGTTAGCTAGTCCTGGAAAATACTTCAGTCATATTCTGTTGTTTTCCAGACTGTGTAGGAACCCTGGGAATGTATTTGCATGTCCTTAAAGCCAGTCTCCTAGCTGCCTACCAGTCACCTTTATGCTAAACGCACATCCAGCTTAGCATTTAGCTCAACTCTGCTGCTGCTTTTGGCGCTCTACCGTCCCTGTCCTCCGCTAAAGCGCAGTGGGATGCCATTTACCCTTAATTAGTGCTTCCAGCTGTAAAGGTTGCGCCACCGAAAGGCCACGACCAACATCAAAGTTTGCAGAAAGTGTGCAATTAAGCAAAAAGTCAGCTTCAACATGGCGTCTCGTCTTCGTACCACTCCCACCCCTCCAACCCAAGGACTTACAGTCCACTGTCCAGCGCTGAGGTTCTGCAGAGCCCCTGCAGCCGCCTCCAGGGTATTGTAGTTCTGGCTCTCCGTCAGCAGAGAAAGGTAGAGCCTCACCACTTCGGGCTGGTACAGCAGCTCGAAGCCTGTAGGGGAACACAGAGGGACAAATCGGTAGGAACCACTGGCAGGGCAAAAGAGGCAGATGGGCTTAGTGGAGGAGCCAGCAAAAGTATTATAAAAGTTATCTCACTCAGAGTCCTTCTGCTCAACGAGAGAAATGATGCCTGTGGCTGCCATAATGCACAACACCTGCAAAATGGCCGAAAATTTGGGTAAAACGCTTTGTTTTCAGTAAAAGCTTCAAAATACGAACATGAAGAGAATCTCTTAGCAGAAAATGGCTGAAAAAGAATTCTTTCCTTTCAGAAAGAATAGTCGAAAATGTTCCACTTCGCAACATGAGAGCAGCGCCGCCGAAAACACTCGAGCATTACAGAAGAACACAAGGAGAGATTATTGATCCAACTTTCAAGTTTGAACCCGAGTATTTGAGAGGGAGTCTTATCTCACTAACACACAAGACATCCAGCCACAGTCGATCATTATTCCTCTCTCTGATGGAAACCTAATTACATTTATCAGCTATTAGACAGAGCAGGCGCAGCGAGGGAGGGAGGCAGAGGCTTCTAATAAAAACTGAAATCAAATTCATCCATCAAAGGGCTTTGTTTTTTGGGGGTTTTTTTGTTTTGTTTTTTTTTACTTCAAACAAATAGGCTCATCAGTGTTTCGCAAAGAACCAGAGCAATACAAAGCTGTACAATTATATGGAGGTGACAACTGAACAACCTGGCCTTAAACTGCTAAGGTTTCTTGAAGGAAGCAGAGACAAACTGATACGACCAGGTGGCGAAAGGAATCGGACAAATTTGAGCTCAGAAACCTAAAATTTCAACCGAGCACGCATCATGCCTAAATACAACCAGGTTGCTGCAACACTCTTCGGTGTGGAAGATGCCACTGTTGAAAGAAGACTCGTCAGCAATTGGAAATCAGATGTCACTTCCAGAAATTAAACTGTATATGTTTGGAAAGACAAAGCTAAACTTTGGCGGTTTCTGGTGGCTCCGTTCCTTTGCCATTTTGTACTTTTGTCTTTTTAGTTGGAAAAAGTTGATGCGAAACCCTAACCTTGGGAACAAGTAGACCAAGAGCTAAATTCAGCAGATACACTGCAAGCTAAAATTTTTACAGTAAGTTACATTTCTTTCTCTTTCACCATATCAACCTCAGGCTGTTGCAGAAAATGCCACATACAGAAACTTTAGCAACTTTTGTTTTCCACTGGATAAGGGAAAACAAATTTTATTAATCATAGCTTACATGACATGATCTTTACAAATGTGCTTATGTCAAAAGATGCAATGGTCAAATGAGTTAAGGAGTCTAAGACAAAACCCCAAAAGGAATCTGTGAGTTTTACAGATTAGCCTTACATTAAAATTGACCCAAACTTCTCCTCACCATGCCTAACATTAGAAGATATGAAAGTAGTGAGTGAAATAATCTTACATAAACACAACAGCCTGTTTATTCTCGACCACAGCACATTTCAGATTGTCTCCTCGAGGCTCAAATGAAATGGAATGTGACTGTGTTTATTCATGTGTTCTGAGGCCAGCTTTTATATAAAAACCCTTCTATTTATGTGGGCACCATTATATAGGAACCTTGTAGGAGAAACGGACAGACCAGCCAGGCTCTGAGAACATTTACGGTCATAAAACGAAGCTTAGTGCAAGTATGAAAGCGGACGCTCCTCTTTTGGAACCGTTTATTATAGCAGAAGAATTAAAAAAGAAAAAAAGCAGAGGGGAGGTTTGTGCTTGGGAGGTAACGGAAACAAAGTTAAACTCGTGTCCTTAAATTCATCTAAATCCCGCATCTCACACCCTTCATTTGCAGAGAGCCGCGCGGCCTCGGCTCCCCTCTGAGATTGCCGCATTCAGACACGGCAACATGGTTGTTAACACTCGCAAACTGTGGTTTACTTCCCCGTGGCGTTTCCCTTCAAGATCCCTCCACCAGAATGTGTGTGGGAGGAACCGCCAGATCGGGCGAAAGTAACTGAAGGTGCCGTCTGAAAAACGTTGAGCTCATTTTCAAAGACCTGAACTCGTAAAAGCTTTAAGGCACAATCTTTTCCAGCACAAGAAGAGAAGTGCCTTCATTTTCATACCTCTGTCATTCTGACCTGTAAAAACTCAAGGTGGTAGGCGAGCGTTCCTCGGGGAGCATCGGAACGATTCTTGCGACCGGGAGATGTTGAAGCATGGTTGTAGCCATGTGCTAGAACATGAATCGGATGAAAAGGTTCGCTCAGGGGCAAAGCGAGAGAAGGGGGGAACCTGCAAAGCCCTCCACTCAGCAACATTCTGCATTTGTCTCATATTTCTGGCCATACTGGGTGCAAACTCAGCAGACTGGAGTCTGTAGTCTGCCAGGCCTGTTGGAAGACATTTCATCTCTGGAGCAGATGAGGAAAAACAAGTCAGGTGCATTGAACTCTTACAGTAGCATGGACTCTATACACAGACTACGTACAGTACATTGTACAAACGTTAAGCAGTCCTGGTTATGCCTTCCTTAAAAGAAACGAGATATTCATAAAATCTCAAAGTTTTCCTCCATCGTTCTGCAAGTGTTCTGAAAGCCTTTCAAGCTTTTACTTTTGGAATCTCATTGCTAAATTGTTCAGTCTGTGTGCAGTAAGTGAGGCCTTCAAGAAACAACAACAAACAGAAAATACACCAAAGATGATGTCTGCCCCAGTTCTGGAGATTTCTCATGCACCAGAATGAAAAAGGCCTCAAGCTCTAATCTGAACCACAGAACCTGAAAAGAACTATCGGGAGTGAAAACAACCAAACACTATCTTTATCTAAGGCTACCATTTGTATCCTTCCTTGGGTATTTTATTTATTGGGTCATAAAATATCTCTGCCAAAGTTTTTAATCATCTGCGGCTGCAGCGAAGGCTTCATGTCACCTCTGGTTGGTCCTGGTCAGCCCTCTGCCAGTTTGCATTCCTGGCTGCGGTGAACTATGGTTGCTGTCGGTGCCGGCTGCCCGTCAAGCTCCGATTTGGAGTATATGCAAGCAACATTTTTAGTGAAATAAAAACTGTATTGGCACTGTATATCGGAAGAGCAATTTAATTAGCAGAATGTACCATAAGTGCAGATATTAAAAAGCGAATTCTGTCTCCCGATGCACTCTGCCGGCATGACATTATAAAGTAAAGTCAATATAAGCTATTATTATTAGAAAATATGGTTAAGAAGGCGTTTGCTTTAAGCTTGATTCAAGGTAGCATCTTCGTTTGTGGCTCTTATTTTGAAGTAAGAAAGGATGTAGTTCTGTTTGTTGGGCTCGCCAACAATATTCTGTTATAAACAGCAGTAAGGAAGAAAGCAGCTCTATTTTATCCTCCTTTTTAAAGCAGATCATGACAGAAAATAAAAACTCTGGCAGATAAGGCAGGAAAGCTTCCTGTGCCTTTTGAGAACTAATTGAACCAGCTAATTGTTAGCCAACACATGTGAATAGTGAAGTTCACATGTGCTTGATATCTTCTTTCCACTGCTGGCCTAAGGGGCTATTTCAGATTGTTTTAGCATTTGATCATTTCTACAGTAAGACCAATGGACCTGGATGAAACTGAATATTTCTACAAATGAACAGAGTTTTTAAAAACTTGTTTCGTTAAATTCTTATTCAACTGCTGAACAGCAGCGGACCGGTCTTTGAATTCTTTACTCTGTTGAAAAAAAAAATTATTAGGGATCCCTGTAATATTGGCAAATTATAATTTTAGCTTACGAATCCGACATCATGTTCAGTTTCGTCACGTACTTTATACAGCGTGTGTTACAGTGACTCCACTAGCAGATCTAAATGACTGTGGTGCAGCAGTGGCAGGCTGCTGTTTTTACTGTAATGGCTGTAATATCTCCAGTGTGTGCTGTTTGCTCCACACAAAATGACATCTAACTACCAACCAAAGATGAGCTTTTAGTTGCCATAGAGACTGAAAGTGTAAAATGACTTTGCAGCGTCATGGTGTCACAGGCACTAACAAGTCTTCTGCTTTTTTGTGTTGAAGTCATCAAAGAGTTACAGAAGCATGAATCCACACCGAGGTGTATGTCTACAATGCGGGATTTCCACACTGGATCACCTATGATCACACGTTAAGATGTTAATCTTGCAGCAGTTCGAAGACGGTATCCCTATTTTACAAGCTGTTACTTCCTGTAATATTTTGATTACATATTGATCATAATAAAACACAAGCCTCTGGCATTCTGCATCCACGCCTCCGCCACATGCCGAAAGCAAACGCTACAAAAATTATACTATAAATAAAAAACATTAAAGCGTAGCCAGCATCAGTGGCGGCTCCCTGCGAGCTCAGCCCCATGAGCCTATTTCCAACACTTGTATGTTGGTGGGGCACATCACACACAGCTGTGGCCTCCTTATGGAGCTCCTGCTGCGCTCTGATACACAGCAGCGCACGCAAACACGCCCAGCAACTAAAGCCGGGCCACACAGCCACAGAGTTACAAACAGGCACGTGGCAGGAGAAAGCGCCTGAACGAGGCGGGCGTGGGAGGAGCTGCGGGGCTGCTGCTCCGAAGCGGAAGACGACGGCGACGACTCCTGCAAATCGAGGCGACGCTCAATTAGCGCCGGAGGTCCCAAAGATGAGGAGCTTTGTTGTGCTCCGGAGCACGGAAACTGGGTTAGAAACTAAGTTTGGTTCGAGTGATTGAGCGACGCCTGGTGAAGAGCTGCAGCAGTAATTGGGATCAGGCGGCTTCACTACTGCCTCCACTGTGACAGACAGAATGGTAAATAACAATGGATTCATTGATGTGCATGCACGTATTAATGTATGTATGCAAACACCGCAAAGACTATGCAGTATTCCCGCACGAGGAAATAAAGTTGGAGGGAGGGGCGGCAGACGCCTCGCATTCGCAAATCTTCAGGGCTTTCTGCTTTGCTCTCACATAGTCGAGTGCATTCGAGCAAAACCGGATACACGCCTCTGCAAACAGCTCTGTGCACACACCTAAATCCATAAACACACCAAACACTTGGCGAGGCGCGTCATAAAGTGATGTCCATCGATTCCGTCTGCCTACGTCCAGCTAGAGGTTCCTTCTTGAATTTGCACCGATGCTCCGTTTATTTACACCTCCTATTTCCATGGCATGGCGCTTCAACAAAGCAGGGAAAACATGTACAGTGCCACGAAGGGGGATTGTTTCCAGGTTTCTGCTGGTTTTGCTTTTGTTTGTTTGGTCAGACTTTGATGTTTCTGATCAGCAAACACAATTTATTATGAGAGGATACAAAAACAAACTGGTTTTGATTGGTTGACCAACCAACCTGGCCCTTTGCGCAAAAGCAATAAGTAGTTTTTGAGAAGTTGCAGATGCTTTATTTTCAGAACTGTTGAATTAAGCTGAAACTTCCCCCCCTTTAAACAATGACACAATGTAGACGCAGCGTTAGAATAACAACAGATGACTTTTCTATATGGATCAGAAGTCGTAAAGTTAAAGTAGTTAACTATGCTCACAACTCATGACTGTTATTTCTGACAGTTTTTTTTTTATATAATTCAAGAATGTGAAGAATCCACAGAATGTTTTTGTATTAAACAGCAATGGCTCTATGCTAAATTTAGTACTTTTGTGGTTAAATTCTCTCCAATCTTTCACAGAAGCCGGTTCTAGGACAGGTTCCAGCTCAACTTCTGGAACCCGTTTGCTGGAGAAGCCCTGATTTAGAGCCTTTCTCTACAAATGGAGAAAAAACAGAGCATCGACGGTACTTCCCAGGAGTGGCTTGAAAATATAATGAGGACGGTTGAGTCAAAAATGTAAATTTTTTTGAATGCGATTGTCTTTGGCTGTTTTGTAGCTCCACGACCCAAACGACTTTCTGTAGCTGATGGACCCATGTGTTCTAGAAATCTTCATCTACAATTTCCAGCCATCAGTTTGTGATCTTGAACTCATGCACACCTGAGTTTATGTAGAAAAGCAATGATCTAAAGCTGAGAAGCAATTTGGAGAGGCCTAGTCAAAGTCTGGTCTTAAGTTTGAGATACTCTAAAATAGCTTTCAACGTGTTCATGCTTTAAAACCTTCCAGTGTGGCCGAGTTAAAACGTCCAGGAAGAAAGGAACGTAAATTCTCCACAGTGATGCAAACACCTGGCTGCAAGTTTTCACAAATACTTGATGGAAACAGCGAAGGACAGTTTGAGGAGGAAGACGAATCAAAAGACGAAAGAAAACTGTCCTTCCAGAGGAATGCTGGCAGCAAGGCCACATTCTGCAGCAGACACAGACCACATAAATAAATGAAATCCTTCCAACAGGGGAAGCCTCAAGTTTCTGGTCTGGTTCCACAACTGAAACGCATGCAAGCTCAACTCCACAAACCCCTCTTTAATGTCTGAGCGTCTTTATGCGAGCGCACGCAGCACATGGGACAGCGCTGCGGTGCTAATGAAGATGCTCTCGGGGCAGAAGTCACAGAGCGGTGATTGGCCAAACATCGCACATCATTAAAAGTAACACGGCTGAGATGGAGCAACGCTCTCGACCCTCTCGGGTTCATTAAAAAAAAAACAAACAAGAAAAATAAGGTGAGCGGCAAAACCACACAAACAAAACAAGTAAATTGGCGAGGTTCGCCGAGGCCTTCGCCGCGGCCCCTCCGAGTCATTCGGTGTTAGCAAATAATGGCGCTTTCATGTTGTTGTTTATTCTGCTTGGAGCAGAACCAGATGGCGGTTGTTAACTGACACGTCAGCTTCGCACTACATGATAATTACTTTGAGTAGGACAGCACTTTGAATATTGGACACACAGAGAATCTGTAAATACGAGCTGTGGCTCGCTGCGGTTTTATTTTGGGAGAAAGTCCGAACGTAACAACGTCTACGGTGGCATACTTTTCACAGTATCCTTGGAGGAGGTGGGGACAAAGACGTCTGAAGTATCAGCAAAGGAGGTGACGTGAGCTGACACCGGAATATCAGCTGTGGTAATTAGAAACCTGCACAGTATTTGTATGCTAAAGATGCCTGTTAATGTCAGCTGCGACTATAATTAGGCCCTGATTGGAGATGCATGTTAATGCTAGGTGTACATCTCACTGAAGTGCGTCTAATTGACTTTCAAATTCCCTTCCCGCGGCTCCCACTACTCTAATTTCTGTAGTGGCGAACCACTGTGAAAATCTGTTTTACTACAGTCATGGGAAAATACTAAGTGCACCCTATCTGCCGCCGTAGCACTGAACAAGTGAAACAGCAGCCAGGAGCTTTAATGTAATACAATTAAATATACGATCATTAACAAGTGTGGCCACCCCTATAGAAGCAGGAATATTAGTCGTTTTGCTGATCTGGAGTTGTGTGTTAACTTTCAGACGTCTCTGCTTCAGCACACCTGGCTCCAATATTAGCTCAGCAGCTCTGTAGAGCTTGACTGCAGACAAGTGAGGCAACATTAATGACTTGTTGTAAAGGATGGCCAGGAGGAAATGCATCTTTCCTGTTAGAAGAATACAGCAGCACAGTTTTGCTTGGAAAAACCTGCATCAAAATGAATAAAAAGAGTGTCGGACTAATGCCCTGTAAGCAAATGAAACCGACATAGACAGGTCTTACCATAATTCTTAGAGCCACGTTTGGTTAGATAAATAAAATAAGAAAACGGTGCACTGCCTGAAAGAAAAACACAACCTATTAGGCAACGTGGTGGAGGAGTGAAGATTTTGGCCGGAGCGCCAGACACTGAGTGATGACACCATGAACTCCTCTGCACACCAATGTGTTCTAGATTCAGATCGGAGGCAATCTCTCTGCCCGTGAAAAGCTAGAAACAAAGTGGCTCACGAACAGAGCGATGATCCGAAACATAAGAGCGAATGTGCAAAGTCCCAGTCAAAGTCCAGATCTCAAATTGATTGGAGTCTCAAGAAAGTCTCAATGAACTGAATTAAGATTACAAAGAAATCCTGTACAACAGCCAGAAAAGACTAATACAAGTTACTGACGCTGAAAAGATGTTCTCCAATTGATCAATTAGATCTAGTTAGATTTTCTTAGATATTCCAACATCTCTTCTTAAATGTCTGTTCGAAGCGAGAGCTTCTTTTGTCTTACAGCAGTAGTTCAACCTCCAGTCACCCCTTTGATTGACAGAGTTCATTGTAACCCCTCATAGTCAGTGTGCTCTGGCTGCAGATTGGCATCTCTATGAGGAGCCCCAGGGCAGCGCGCATTAGCATACCCACATGGTGCTTGGCCTTCATTTGGATGTTGACAAAAAGAGGCACTGGCCTCCATCTTGGACTGCTACCCATCAGTTTTGTGCCACAAAATGTACTGGCGGGATGAAATGATTGAAGGCAGGGGAGAGGAAGAAAATACCAGATACAAGATACAAAGGCTTGTGCCTCACTGACCCTTCTGTCACTACCTCCTTCATTCTTTGCCATCTCGCAGCAGGCGTCTGCTCTGGCACTACCGTAAGTCTGGTCCATAAAAGCTGGAATCCTAACAAGTAGCATAATGGGACCCTTAGCAGCAAGCTGTTTTTTTTCCGGTACAAGGGGCTTCTTCCTCTTTCTTGTTCTCAAAGGCCAGAGGAGCCCTGCTGTGCCTTTTTTGGTAGAAAGAGTCAAGCACCGGTGGCAAAGACCTGCTGATGAACTGGACTGTCTGAAATGTCTATGAATTTCTTCCACAAGGTTCATCAAAGATGTGCCGTCTTTTTTTTTTTTTTTTTACTGCAACCTTTGACTTCTGGATACAAACAGAGACCCAGCGGTTCTGTCACTGCCGAAGAAAAAGCTAGCGCGTCCTTTTGTAGCTAATTCAAGAATGTGCCATGCATCGTATAACGTTTCCATCCAGTGTCCCTCCTCCTGATGGGAGCGGGTTTTAGGGCCTGCGATTAAATTATTGTGTCTGTTAGGTTCTGATCCATTTGGAGGAAAATCACATTAAGAACATCTGACATTTTGTCAGTGTTGGAGGATGTAACGGCCTTTTTATGACAATTGGATTGGGAAGTGAGACGAATGAGAATGCATATTGCTGACATTCGAGGTTTGCAGACACAATGTAAGCTCTGTTTTATGCAACAACTGATATTTCCATGAATACATTGCTGCTCACCTCCGGCAAAAAAAAAAACAGAAGCAAGCTGTCATGCTTCCAGCTGCTTTAAAATCAAAACAACAAACCCTGCAATGAAACACATCTGACTTCAGCAGTTTCCTAAGCATCACCTTGTGCAATGTAACATAAACTTACAATATTTTCATACAAGTATCCTTGTAGGAAATGCCAATCTAGATTCACATTGATTGGCATTTGATTATTACCAAATACCAATCCTTTTTCCTTAGCAGAGCCTAATCTAATAGGGGATAGACAAAGATGGTGAGAACCAAATACTTCATACTTCCAAATGCCTCCAGCTCCCAGGACAATGTTTGGGAAAACATAAACTTTCATTTTAAACAATACATAAATCGTGTGCTTAATTTATAACATATCACGCTTGTTCAGATAGCCTTACATTTCAGTACTCAAGGAATTGCAGGAAGTGATGCTGCCTAGCACTGTCGCATCACTGCCCTGCACAGCTGCCGCTGCAGCATGTTCTGATCGTTAGCTAAGCCAGGCTATAATAGATTTGTTGTGCATGTTGAAAATTCTTCACATATCTGCCATTACTATAGAATACACAAATGACAAAGCAACAGTTCGAGCAATTAGAGCCTCAGACTTGCTTGTGGCCCGAGGAGCAGCCTGTCAGACACTCCGGTGTTTCACAGAGAGGAGACGCCTGCGTGCACTTTCAAGTGTTTCGGTGTCTGCAAGAATGTTTCTATGGCTTAATAGTCTATCAGCATCACCTTGAGTGCCTGCTCGTCCATACCCAGGCGAGTCACGTCCTTGCCCAGACACAAACCAAATTTAAACTCCTGCAACAACAAGAGGATAGGAGAAGGAATGTAAAAGAGAAGAGGAAAGAGCCTGGAGAGAGAGAGAGAGCAAGAGAGGTGAGTCTCGGGGAAAAAAGAAGCAATGGAGGAAGATGGATCTTCCACAGTTTCTTTTTTGGTTGCTCACTTGAGTGTAAATCATGAATATAAGCTTAAGTTGTCAAAGAGGAGCTATGGCTCGACAACAAATTCACAAAAGTTCTTACGTCCTATATACATCTCTATATACAGGAGGAGAACACTGAGGGGGGTGAGAAAACTAGGGAAAAATATGTTGAGATATGTTTAGCACTTGGGAATGAATAAGAAAGAAAAGGCAAAAGAAGAAAGTGACCAGAGAGAAGAGAGGAAAAATTTGGTGGTTTGGGGAAAAGAAGGAAATATGACAGGGACAAATGAGAAGAAAGTTGGAGAGAGAGCAAGGAGAAATTGTGGAGGCTGAGAAATGAATATTGCATGGTGGATGGGGACAGCAGTCTGGTAAACAGTGAGCAGGTAACAGTGGATCACTTCGGTGCAGCAAGGAAATACAATTATCCAAATGTAGAGAATAAAAAAATGATGAACGTCCAACAAAGGTTAAATTTGGATGTGCAGGCTTTGGAAATGAGCAGAGACAATCCAGGGAACTGACACTGGGTGTGAACGCGTGCGTTTGTGTGTGTGTGTGTTTGTGATGGGGGGCTGACAGAGAAATACAACAATGACTGAAACAAGGACTGAAAACAGGCTGAGACTGGATGACATGACCAGTATTTTCAAGATGGTCAGGAAGAAACACTTTGAACAGACCCACTTAGTAAATTCTGAGACTCCACAGTGACTTGCAAAAAACCTATGAACTTGTTAGTCTCTGATTTATCCTTGTGTACTAGCTCCTTCTGATCTCTATTAGTGCTTAAGTGTTTTCTGCTAGTAACGTTTTCGCAGGGGTTCTAAACGTTCAGAGTTGGGCTTAAAATGCAATGCCACAAGACAGTCGGTTACTGATTGGCTAAGCGTAAAGTTCTTAGTTGGGTTCATTACAGTAATCTGATCCACCATTTGTAAATACTCACCACAGTGACTGAGTATATCTGGAGACTTTAAGACAGACTGAGCAGAATGTTGGCCAGAGCGTCCACGTCCTGCGTTGCTGTGTTGCGTACATATCACTTTTTGGAGTCCTGGCCCGCTCAACCGCACTCAGTTGTAACAGAAGACGAGTCGAGTTGCGCTGGCAGGTGCTTGAGGAAAAGGGCCATAAATTTGAAAAGCGGATGGAGGCAAACCCGAGAAGATTTAGAGCTTTCATTTCAGCCAAAACCTGATTGTTCAAAGTATTGATTCAGAGGAAGCTGAATGCCTAAATGCAACACTTCCGATTTTTATTTGGAAAATGCCTCTTAGGAAGCTGGGAAAACAACCGGCTCAATCAGAGCTTTGGCATCACGGCCGTGTGGGGATTAACCGCATCTGTGTTGGTGTCACAGACACAGACGTCTCTCGCTCCCTTCAGCTCCTCCGGCATGGACACAGACGGCCCATGCTGAATCTTCCCCGGCAATATTTCCTCCCTCTCTAACCTCCTGGATAAACATCATCACCTCTAATAGCAACATGATATCACAGTTTGTGGTTGACGACCCCACGCTTTGTTTGTGGCCGTGTGTGTCTGTGTGTGTGTATGTGTGTGTGTGTGTGCGCGCGCGGGACACAAAGGCAGAGCCTCTGAAAATATTTATGTGAGTAAACAAGTTCCACGGCTGTTTGCAGACAGCCACAATAACTCAGATGAATCTGGATTTGTGTGTGCTGATAAGAGACCAATAAAAGGCAGAGAGGATGAAATGGGTCCCCCCGCCCCCACCGGCTTCAATGAACCCGTCATTGAACCAAATGTGTATTAAAATCTAAATTGCTGGCAGTCGCAGCCCAGACAAACAGGAGGGAAACGGTAACGTTGCTCTCTTCTTAGAAGCTTGACTGCTTTATCATTTCTGAACATTCAGATGGATGACAATGCAGTAAGATGTTAAATCATGAAAAGACACAGCTTTCCAAACACATTAATGTTGTTCTCTCTGAACAGGTGCATGCTCCTTTTAGATCAGTTTCTTAATCAGATTTCTTTTTGTCATAAAATGTGGGGGCAGAACAATCGGTTCGCTGTCACAGTTTCCCCTCTTGCTCCGTTTTCCTTTCCAATCATAGGAAAGTCTTTGTGGAGTTCTGGTTTTCTTCCCATCCTGTGATAATCAGCAAAACTTTAATCTGCTTTCAAGTACACTAAAGCGTCCTTCGTAGAAACACTAAGCAGCCCTCCTCTGCCTCGAATGAGACAAAACTAAGATTTGCAGCTTTTATTTTCTTTTTTTTTAATTCCCCGAATTTGTTGCAATTATCACTTTACTCCAACTTCTCGGGTCCAACGAGACGAAAGCAGCAAACGACGAGGATAATCAGTTAAGAGATTGATGTTGCGGGCTCCTGGGAAATCCCAGCATCATTTTCTGACTCACTGAGGGAAACAGGAGGACGGGAGGGGGAGAGAGTGAAGTTTTGAGGGCGAGGACAGATGAAATAAATAAATGCTGCAGTGGGGCTGAAGCATTGCGGTTGGGTGTACTGCGCACTGAAACAACGAGAAAAAAGTAAAAAAAATATTAAGAAAGCAGGTGGAGAAATGCCGTGATGATGCGTCTTCACTAATGATGTCTGGAGCAGCTTTGGACGAGCCCTCCGAGGAATAGCATTGTTATGCAAACCTCTACAACAACAAACACAAAGGTGGTACCGCCTAAGACAAGTTCTCACATTTTGCTGTTTGCTTCTTGCTTTATAATTACTTCTTTTCATCACTGGGCTCAAAAGGCACCAACGGGGTGCTATAGAGGTGCATTAAACTCTTCCTCTTTTTCTATGTGTAAAGTTTTGTATATTAGTAATATAACAAATGGATGTTTAGTTGTTTTTTTTGTTTTTTTTTATAGACCCAAGAGATTTGGCTCCTGTCTGTGTGTACCCCACTTGACGTTGACTCATCTTGCTGTTGGTGTATCATGGGAAACCTGTAAGTCATTTATGATGCTTCATGCTTCACTGACCTCCTTTCTCTTTAAGAGCGGGGAAAGGTTTAGCTTCTGGTCATGATAGCATCCAGAGCAAAAATACCACACAACCCATTAAATATTTGGCAAAAGAAACACGCAATGCCCGGGTAACTGCAATAAAAGACGCAACACAGATAAAGTAAGCGATGTAAGGAGCCAGACAGTCTGGAACCAACGTTATGTGGATGGATGCTATGTGTCAAAATAGCAAAGGAGGCCACGGTGAGAAGCACGGTGCGATTGTGCGTCAGCGTGTGCCAGTGTAAACTTATACGCCCGTGCAGATGCCTTTTGTCACTGCCTTGGACCTCAGTGCGTCTGAGTCAAGGGATCATGAGGTTTCCATCTTCGCTCAGAGCACCACCTCTCTGCAAAATGTGGCAGGAGCCAGCGAGAAAGAGGAGGTGGAGGGAAGGAGGTGAGCGACAACAGAGTTCATTTCAAACGCGAAAGGGCAAGTTATTAACCACGGCGGACGACGGGTTGGCAGGTAGTAGTGTGAATTCAGCACGCTGAATGCTGGAGTCAGCACTCGCTACGCGGGTGTTAGATTCCACAGGAAGGAAGGGTTTTATGCGACATGCGCCACTTGGAGTTTAAAATCCAGAGTTCTGCTTTGAGTTTGGGAACAAAAGCAGAAACAGAAGAAGAGAAAGACTCCAGCCTGTAGGAGTTCTGGGTCCGCAGTCGCTACAGAAGATGCTCAGTGCTGGAAAATGAACCCGATTCACCGTATTTGCTCTCTGCAAACAACATAGGAACAAAATCATTGGGACGACTGTCTGCTGCCGCTCTCAACCAATGACAAAGCAGTAATGCCACAGGGCAAACAAGCAGAAAGTTGCTTATTTGTACCAACCCAATAAGAGTAAAGCTCCCTTTTCTACGAGAAAGATCCGCCGGCATTTGTGCAAACACAGAGTCGGTAGGCCGATATTGGACAGGGTTATACAATGTTTCAAACACACGGCGCTGCTGTCTCGTCTGTCAAACAACAATACAAATTGAATACCTGGCTTCTAGGCAACAGGGAAGTCATCTCAGTGGATGTTGCAGTTTTGTGAATCGTGAGCAAAATAATCTGTAGGATGAAAGGAGAACAAGAGGGAGCTCTTCCAGATCTTCTGCCTGGATGCCCAGGTGCTTCAAACCTGATCTGTAAATAATCTATTATCTGTTAATACGTCTATAAATAAATCTCTCTTCAGCGAATCTTGGCTCTGGCATTCTGTGGCTCAAAGTTGGCAAAAAAACCCAAAAACAACATCTCACAATGGATTTTTGGGAAGGTCTCTTACCAAATGCCTCAACCATCTGAACTTGTTCATTTATGATATGAAAGATCAACGGCTCTACTCTGCCCTCCTTCCTTCAACCTGGCAAACAAGGAGTGCAAGAGGCCTAATGGTGTAAGAAAAGCATTACACCATTAAGTGGCCCTTTTAGTCAACTATGTCTGATTAATGAGGAAAAGAAAGAGACCCATTGGACAAAGAGGTTGGCAACACGTATGTGTACGACAGCAAGAAATAAAGTTAGGTCTTTACGTGAGCTTTTTAAGGTTAGACGCCTCATTTTTTCCAATGCAAGATACCAGTTCAACAAAAAAGTAGGGTCCACATTTTAAAAATTTTTTTTTTAATGTGAAAAAACCCTCAAAATCCATCACTATTTAGTCAACTCCGTGATCTGGTGCCACATTCATTGGCAGTACCAATGAAAGACTCTTGGGTCCTCCCTATAGGTCAGGTTTTCTGAAGGATTTAAACATGGAGGCTTGGACGGCAAAGGATAAGGTTGATTTTATGTCTAATGAAGTATTTCTGTATATAGTGGTGACCCGTTTTAAACTTACTGATCGAGCCATCTGTTTTTGTTTCTGGTAAATCAGAGTTTATCAACGCTAAAAAGTTTCTCGGGTCATTTCGAAGTGAACTGTAAGACCAACCTCTGGTGTTTGTTTCTGAGAAAAAGGCTAAATTTTAGTCTCGCATGACTAAAAACATGGTTAAATTAAAGTCTCAAGTCCCTTTAGAATTTAGTAAAGTTTAAATATTTATGTTTGTGATGGAAGGACAGAATAGGCTAATAATAGCCGTATAAAACTTGTCATGAATATTGTGGACAATGGTTAAGATCTGGTTCTTCAATAGTGAGTTCCTGAGCTCCCTTACCATCCTGTTCGTCTTGACAAGATAAATGTTTGTCCTCCTCTGGGTTAGTGGCAAGAGAAAAGGACCTCTGTGTCACATTACATTTATCCCCCAGGGAAACAGGAAGTCATATATTGATCCTAGGTAGAAATTTCTTGACACATTTCTTGGACGAGAGTCGGGGTACAACCCGGACAGAGCAGAACAAATTGAGTTTTTACAAATTCTTTGGGCTTCATTGATGTGTCATCAATGAACCACTTAGTCTGCTTTCTGTTATCTTTTTCATGTTGTTGACTTCAGTCAAAATATTAATTTGCTTCTTTTTATTGAACTGACAATGTTGGAATTTAGGTGCAAAAGAAACTGCCAGAGCAAAATTACTCACGGCACACGAGACGCCGCCCGTGATTAGGTTATCGTAGCCAAACCGAAAACAACCCCAGAAAATGACCTGTCAGTTTTTACGCCCTCAAGGATCCCAGCTTTCCTCCTCTCTTAATTTCAAAGGATCCTCATTTCACTTCCGCAGAGAAGTAAACACTTGTTTTCATTCGGTGCGTTTGCTGCGGCTCGTTCAGAACACACACCCACACGCTCGGAGAAGATGCGAGGCACTTTTCCCTCATCTGCACTCAGCCGTGGCAGCACGGCGGAGCGACACGAGCGCGAGAGAGGCCAGATGAGTGTGGAAAGGCAGAGATGGCTTCAGCGAAAAACGGGCGAAGGCTAATTAATCTGAGACGCACAGAGTTCCTTCCAGCGCAACAAACAGCTATTTCAGTATTCTGTGCACCTCCCTTCAGTCTGGGACACAACTCAGGAGGAAGACAAAAAAACAAAACAATGTTTAACAGGAGTTTATTTTCCTGCAAAGAAAGGAGTCAAGGCCTCGGTGAAAGGCAAGTTTTTACACGTGAAACCTTCGTCTTTCTTTTTCCTTTTTCCACACGTCCCAGTGATTTATTTTTTTTTTAATCTGAAAGTTAAATTATGTGGTTTCAATGAAGTGATGGGAAAGTATTTTACAATTTCAGTCCCTGCCACACAAACTGCTCTTTTTAGCAGCTAATTACTTTGGTTGCGCTGTTAGTTTCACTTCCTCAGGATCCAGGCCAGCATGAAAAAAAAAAAAAAAAAATCCATCCAATCTCCCCGGGTCTCTCTGATTCTGCACTTTAGCCACCTGCGATCTGTCTCTGTTGCTCTAAAAACAAATTCAATTTAGTTAAAAAAAATCTGACTGATCCCAAAGGGAAACTAAATAATTAAACAATAATAATTAAAGAATGGTGAAAGCAACACAGGGAATGGGGTAAGATAAGACCAAAATATCTATTTGCAAAATAAAACAATTTAAAATCTTTTTTGATTATTTTCATGGTGAAAAGGAATCAATACTCAACAATATTTGATTTGAATAGTTCTATCATGAACTACTAGCCTTTTTTTTTGTTTTTGTGGAAACCTAAAAATGAAATGCATCTACATATATCTCAGTGGACATTTGTCCCAAATGAAAATCATCCTGGAGGAATTGCTGGCCATTACGAATAACTTTTCTCATATTCCTCTTACTTGAGTTTTCTCCATTTTAGGATTTCTACACATTTGCTGCAATCCTCCGTCTTTCCAGACCTTTCCAGACTCCAATGTCCAGAGCTGTCATTCTGATTTTTGGCCGGTTTTTGAAGTTTAGATTCACAAGTTTCTTATGAGTTTAAGGTTCTTATTTCTTTATAGCACAAGAGATGGACTCAATTCAAATAAAAAGTACTTCATTTATCCCCAAAGGAAATTAAATTATGTCATTTATGTCATCCAAGTATCTCCAAAGAGTTATTGTGGATGGTGATAATGGTAGCAGTCAGTCTCGCAACAAATCTGAAGAGGCTTCTGACTGAATGGAATACTAATTGCTCAATATCCGGGCAGCAAAGACTATATTTCATAGCAACATGTTCTGCTAATCCGCCTCATTTGCTTTTGCCGCTCCCTGGGTTTGGGGGTTGCATTTGAGCTTCTGAGATGCTAATCAGCGACTCCCAGTTGTAAAAACGACACCTTGCTTCCACGGTTATGAAGGGATGAATTGAAATACAAACATTTTTCTACTTCTGACAGCAAGATGATTAAAAAAATATGAAGATGATGCTGGGATAAAAAAAAAAATTGGAAAAAAAAGAAAAGACAATGTGGAGAATATTAATGTTCGTGTCCATATATTGTGCTATTTCCTTCTCCTTCAACACACACACGCACGCACGCACGCACGCACGCACGCACACACACGCACACACACACACACGCACACACACACACACACACACACACATCAAGATTAATCACTGGCCACTGCCACATCCAGTCTGCTCCATGCACTGACCTTCCTCTATCTAACACATCAGGATGGGATACACATGTAATCTCCCATATCTCCTTTAGCCATCGCCACAAAATGAGAGCTGCTGCCCCTGCAAAATCCCCACAGCTGACTGGTGGAAGGTAGGAGCCTGAACTTCACAGAACCAAAAAAAACAACATAAAACAAAACAAAACAAAAAAAACACAAACAAGCAAGGTTCCGCAGTCTTGCAGTACTGAGCATGTTTGAATCAGCAGCAGAGAGGAGAAAGTGGAGAAAAAAAAAAAAAAAAAAAGTGTTCTAAAGGTTAATGTGGATTTGGCTCTGGTTATTAAGCTTATGTACCTCGTTGTTGCTATGCATGTCAAGCTGATAAACATCAAACTGAACCGATTTTTCTGTCTGCGGGCGAGGAAGTGTATGGCTCGCTGTTTACAATAAAAAGCTGTGGCTGACATTTAGACCTGCCTGTAAAGGTAACTGCCATCCAAACGCAGAGGGGGTGTTGTTTCCACGCCGTCGAAGATAAATGCAACCCATGCCTCAGCTACGGCGCCTCAGCTTGGCTTTCGTCCATAAGCCCCAGCCAGCAGACAAAGTATCAATTATCATCCTTGGAGCTCATCTGCTATCCCTTATTTAAGGAGTGATAAAAAAAAAAGAAAAAAAAAGGGCAAAATGGCCTCAACTTTGAAAAGAACGGCAATTAGCAGTGATCTAGTTAAAGAGAGCCCTCTTTGCTGTGTTAATGTAGGTAATTATGGCTCCAAAAGGAAGTGATATAGACTTCGCCGAAGTGTTTGAGGAGTGCAGGCGAATTCTGCAGACGGGAGAAGACGGATGTGAGGCTTCTCTCACACACACCTTCACACAGGGTGACATCCTTCACTCACACACATCCACACACACAGTCGACTAACACGCTGGAAGTCTACTTGATGTCTCTTTGTGCCTAGAGCCGTTAATACTAAGAAAATATGGACAAAACTCATCATTACTGCTGTGCTTTTTATACAACTAAGCCGGTAAATGTTGGTTTCAAGTCATTTTAAATTGAGTTTCTTCTGCCTGGAAGTGACATTGAAGCTTTCAAGTGGCCCAGTTAAAGTCCTGACCTGAATCTGATTGTTTTTGGAGAGAGACGGAGAGGAGGCATTCAAAACTCGATGAACTCCGAGTCGAGAAAAATTTATCGTCAAAAATATTCCATTCAATTCTAAAGTACTTCAATGATCCCAAAGGGAGAATAAATGTTGTTGTAGCTCATTTAATTAAAGAATTATTAAAGTGCTGATGGCTGTGGGCCGGAAAGAGCTCCTGCAGCAGTCTGTGTCACAATAAATTTGGAGGAGCTTCTGACTGAAGACGTTCTGTCTATGACAGTCATGAAATGGATCGTCAGGGTTGTTTACATTTTTATGATTTTATTTAAAGATAATGTAAAAATATCAATAGAAGCGTAGGGAAAGCTGGTCAGCTTTCAGAAGTCCATTATAAACAAACGCTAGTTTATAATAAGAGGTTGATTGACGTAATGCCGAGAAATGTTTTTCTACTGATTATTGACAAGCTCTCACAGATTCATTTGCTTGTATCTTAGGAATGAAAAGTTTAGATACCTTCTCAGATCATTGGGGTTTTATGATAACCACACCAAAAGTCTTTAAGCCACTTTGACTGTAAGCTTTGGGTCATTGTCCATTAGATGTTGCTTCAATATTTTCACATAAATTTCCTTCCTCATCGTGGCATCTATGTAATGAAGTGCACCAGTTCCTCCTGGTGCAGAACAGCCCCACAACATGATGGTGCCTCTACCGTACTCCACAGTTCAGGCAGAGTTCCCGCTCTTTCCTCAGAATGCAACAATGGCCACTATGTTTAGCGAGAACCTAAAAAGGGAATTAGTGGTATTTCTATATTACTGGAGTCAAACAGTGGAGACTCCAGGAAAACTCTGGAAGCGGCTTGGCTCCTAACTCAGCAGGAAATGCCGAGCATGTCTGTAAATAGGGCAAAGGTGGAGAATCAGATGCACTTATACTGACAAAGTAGGACAGAGGCTTTTATCATCTGGGAGGAATGAGGAGAGGAGGAGTTTGTTTGTTTGCTCGTAAAGCTTTAAGTCGAGATGAGAAAATCTGTAAGCTTGTGCTCGTAAACGTGTCTATTTTTTTTTCCCTCAACAACAATTAGGAAAAATTGTATCTTAAGAGGAGGCTAATTTTCAACTTCAATCTCAATGATCAAATACACATTACAGTTTGAACGATTAAATCAAGCAGACTTCGAGAGCTCACTCTGAAATAAAGATCCTCTTCTTCTGCTGCAGCCAAGTCATATAAGTTTTGTAATAATTCGTTTATAATCAGCCCTGATGACACAAAAATAAACTCAACTAAAACAACTATTTTTTCTATCAAGAGCTTCCCATACTATTAATCACCTGCGTTGCCTCCTAACCGTTGATCTGCTCTTTTTGCAGAGCCTCCGTTAACTGAGGGACGGACTTACCTTTGGAAGGCTCTGTACGTTTAGGTAGATCCAAAGTGTCGTAGTTTTTGTCATTTTCACCATTCTTTCTGCCTGCGTGGGACGAACAAGGAGAGAAGAAGATGTTACCAGCAAAAACGTGAATTTCTAAGGATAATGTAACAAACGAGAGACAAACACGCGTTTGGAAGGTTGACATCAGTATTAATGGGCCAGTTGGACCCAAAATGTATTTTTCTATGATGGACTTCTGAAAGACATAACAACATGGGAATGAGTTACAAGTTGGAAAAAATCCAAATTAAACTAAAACATAAATTAACCCTGGGCTGCAGCTGATGGGAACACTTTCCCCTACGTAGAAACAAGATTATTTGCATTTAAGAAGCAGATAGAAGGGAATGAAGAGCATTTATGATCATGAACCCCAAAAAAACGAAACGAAACCACTTTCAAAATCTGACGCACAAGCAACATCCGCAAACAAATACAGCTAAAAACAACAATCTTTGTTGTTGATCTAATATGTCTATTTGTTCAAGAATTTAGCAACAAATGGCAAATGTTGAAATTAACTTTGTAAACGAACTCTAGTTTACATACAAATTCCAATGGGATTTTTTTTTTTTTTTGATGTAATGCATTTTTGTGAACTGGAAAGAAATGTATGGGTTTTGAAATATTTCTACATGTAATTTCTTTCTATGTATAATTACATAAAAATAGATTTTGCTGAATAGCAGATTCTAAATTGAGAATCTGCTTCACAGCAGTATTTTGTGTGCAAGTTTCTAAGTATATCAAAATGTGGGCATAATTCCAACCACTAGATGGCAACAAAGCGGTTATAGTTCATTCTGGCTCTGGTTGTAAGGTAAGGGTCGTCTCGCTGAGGGAAGCTGAACATCCACACCAGCCTGAAGTCGTTCAAAGCCTCCAACAAATCTTCTCTAACTTCTTTAGTTCATCTCCAGAGCATAATGCTGCCAACACCATGCTACACAGCAGCAGTGGATGGATACAGGAAAGTTTGTCGTGGGGAAAGTTAAATCGGGAATGAATATTTTCTCAAAGCAGTGTAGTTTCACTTTAATCTCTCAGGACTCATGCATATCTTGTGCGTTATGTTGCTCACAAAACCCCAAATATCACATCCAATCAGACTGCAAGAGCAGCACAATAAACGTTCGTCATAAAACGATGCATAAATCTCAAAGTAATTTGTCCTCAATGCACATATAGGAAAGATGGACCGCCAATGATAAGAAGAGTTGCTCCGAGCTGGACCGGTCATGCGGCTGAAATAGAGCAATGCAAAGTTAAACGGACACAGAAGGAACAGGAGCTGCCAGACACGCTAACGGCTAACGATGTGAGCATTACTCAACAGGTAGGACATGACTCAAGAAGAGAAGAAGACGACGCAGCAAATGACATTGTTGACAAGAAGAGCCTGAACAGTTCAGTTGTGTGGAGATATGAAGTTCAACAAAAAACAAAACAAAAAAACAGCAGCGTGTGCATTACGTCCAGCACATGCTTATTTCTATTTCATAGCTTAGTCTTTCAAAAGCAATATTTAAAGTGAGCTACACAAAGGAAACATGAAAGAGTGACAAAAATAGAGATTTGTTTTGTATTGTGGTATATATTGATATCAACTGATATTAAAAGAAATGTTGTTATGAAGTTCGTAACAATCGGATTAATCGTGATAAATCAATAATGATAATAATCAATTTGTTTTTTGGAATCTTTTTATGGATTTCTAATATTATATAAAAAAAGTTTTACAAGCCTAAATGAAAAATTTGCAGATTGTAGCAATTGTTTTTATCTAAATAATTGATTAATCATCAAAATAATGAATAGAATACTTGATTGCGAAAACAAAGTTAGTTGCAGCCCTTATCGCTGCAGGAGTTTTTTTTCCATATCTACCCAGCACTGGCTCACATCAAATGAAGTTTCAACATTCACAACTGCAAACCAGTGGCAATAAAGTTCATAACCATGTTTTTATAAAGCCCAGTTTAGCAGCTAAACTAAAGGAGAAACACTTTAGAGAGCATTTGCTAAACCTTTCTCATTCTGGGATATAAATCAGAGATTTCAGCTCTGAGGTTTAAAATATCAACAAAAAAAAACATTTGACTCTGAGCTGGGGTTGTTAGCTATGGCAAGGGAATGCACATGGAATGAATACTACAATTTTCTGAAATCCTTGGAAGTTTCTCAGGGTCTTCTGGAGGACACCCAAAACTATTTCTAACTGCTCTCTACAGCCGGGGGGGGGGCGAGGGAGAAGACTGAGAGGAGGGATGAAGATGAGGAGGAGAGCTGAGAGGAAGGAGAGAATGGGAGGGGAGGGCACTCACCTTGATTAAACCATTCCTCTATAGATATCCAAGGAAGCAGCAGCAATGCCAAAAAACACAAAGCAGGGAGAAGAGAGAATAGGCATGGTGAAAAAAAAAAGACCTGCGTGTGTGAGTATGTGTGTGTGTCAAGGAGGTGCAGTGTTACACACGTCAACACAAAAATAATTCATTATTTCCTGAAGGTGAATCAGTGAAGGCTGTAATAGACGGTTAAGAAAGGGTGTGTTTCTGTGTACACGGAGGATTTGGTGACAATACGCTAATAGGTAAAAAAAAAACAGATTCCACTATGAGGGAAGGTAGAAAGTCAGAGAGGGAATATGTTTAAAAGTGGTATCGAATGTCAGAGTGTGAAAAAGTGTTTCATCAGAGAGGCTGTGTGGGTATAAGAGCCTGGAAATGTGAACGATCACAGATCTGGACTTCAGTCTCTATGTGACTCTGCGGTTAGATCAAGTCTACATTCATTTCAGCTCTACAGAAACCACTGCTCTGTTCTCACAGAGCATGCTAACAATTATTTCTCCCGAGGAACTGTGTCTGCTGTTGAAGGCCAGATCTTCTTTTTCCAATTCTATTCCTGACAACATCGTTTTTATCTTCTTCTGCAAACTGAAAATAAAATGTGACCTGGCAAACTGACAGCAGGACTTTATATTTATTCACTGACAAAAACAAATGTTAAAAATAAGGGAGTCATTGCAATTCATTATTTTCTTTACAAAATAAGGAAAAAGCACTTTATGTTTGAATCCCTTTAAATATAATAATATCCGCAATGTGAATAATAATGTCTGTCTTCAACAAATTAATATTCTAATGCAGGTTTTTTCAGCATTAACTGAAATTTCAAAGTGTATCTCGTATTTATTGGGGGAGTGAAGCCCGCTTACATCAGCGGACTGTACAAGAATGGCAACATAGGTGTTGGAATCAGTTGCCTTAGAAACAAACCCCAGCGTTTCAAAATAAAGGACCCCTTTTTTTCTTTGATTTTCTTGCAGAAATGCATGTTGGATTTTAGGAGTTTTACAAAGACCCCTAAAGGGCCAGAAGGCCACGTCTGCTCTAATGTGTAAATACTCAGTGTGTTTACAGACATGTGGATAAATGATTACAGTATAAAACTGTACATGTGGAGTGGGCTTGATCTCTGGACTGATGGTCAGTCTAAGGTCACTGTTTGGTTGCCATTTATCATCAGCTGGTTAATTTCAAATATCATTGTTGGACAGGAGGAGGATGACAGTTTCGTCTTCCAGGAAACTTTATGATTCCTCGCTTTCCCTTCCCGTCTTCTCACCTTTGGCCTTCTTTCCCCCGAAGCAGCCAGCGTCATCCTTCTTTTTTCTCTGTGGCCCCGCGGATCCGGGGGCCTGCAGGACCGACGGGTCCTGGAATCTCTCGGCGCCAGGCACCTCTTTGTGCACGTGATAGGAGAGGTTCCTCATGATGCAAACGCAGTTCTCCACGGACTGCGGAGAGAGGAGAGACAGCCGTAGCATCGGCTGCGGCGCATGCGGCGGAAGCCGGGTCGTTTCCTCACCTTGTTGTCCATGTCTTTCTTCCCCACGGCGGACTGCAGCGCGTGCAGCAGAGCGTCCACCAGGCCTTCACATTCCCTCATTCTGCGCCGAGCCTCTGCTCCGTCTGAGCTCACGTTTCTGCAGGACGAAGAAAGCACAAGGAGTTAGCGTTAGCACGCGTAGGAGAGGGTAATAGCTATACACATGCCTGGAAAGTAAAAGGTTTAAAGTAGAATTCATTCTACAACTGATTGCAGCTGGTTAGATGTGAACGAAATGAGACTTTTTAAACTAATCGCCCTGAACACACAATGACACAAACACGGGGGTGGCAGCATCAAGCTGTGGGGATGCTCTGCTTCAACAGAGACTGGAAAGTTGCTGAATGCAGAAAACTCCTGAAAGAAAACGTTTTAGAAAAACAAAATATGGTTTAAAAAAAAACATATTTTCTATATGACGATACTCCTAAATTAATGATTAACTGATTGTAAGTTTATTGTGAAGAAAGCTGCGTCAAGGAAAGACGTTCCCAAGGCTAATGTTAGAATGTTAATGCTAATGTTAACATTCACAGTCCACATTTGTAAAGGAGTATTTTTCAAAGAAGTTACATGAATGATCAGGAGGTTCTGAAACTCTTGAAAGCTGTACAGTACTTTACACCAATTTGATGGTTGAATAATCTAAACAACAGTTTAAAAAAAACAATAAATATCTTTGTGCAGTTTATACATCAATTCAACAATTTAGCAACAAAAAGTGTTTACGCTGAAAATGCTGACTTTGTCCATGTGTAGTTTTCGATTACAGTGTAATTACTTGCAAAAATGAATAACAGATACTGCAATTAACTGTTAAAAATGTCAATCAAGTACCGACATTTTAAAGAAAAAGTTAAACTATTAATATCACATTTTTTCTTGGTGTCTAGGGGGAGAAAGGTGAAAAGCCATCCCTCTTACACGGTGAGTAGCCAGAGCACAGCTGGTTCAGCAGCAGCAACAGCAGCAGCAGAGCTGGAGGAGTCTTAGTCTGACTGGCTGTGAAAGGCAAGGCTCTAAAGAGGGTTAAAGGATAGACAGGGCTCCCCGCTCCTCACCGGGGACTTCATTTATGATGGCTTCCAACCCACGTAATCCCATTAGCTGACCCCCAGTCAGTTCTGTGGAGGCTGGCAGCCTTGCAGAGGTAAGCAGAACTTTTTTTTTTTCCCTTTCACGCTTTTATTGCTGCATCAACATCCAACACGTCTGCAGATTAGGCTGGGTCCGAGCGCGGTGTATGAAATGACGCAATTTTGGTAAATATATTTCCATAATTTTAGTATTTTACTTTCTTTGAGTGTAGAGAATCGTAAATATATGACCGTGCATGCAGCTGTAGGAAACTTTGTCAGACCTAAAGCCAGATCCAACACCAAACTTATCCTTTTGTATAAGGAATGACTAGAGGATGCACCGATTCAAGTTTTTCACTTCTGAAACCGATATCTGGGGTTTAGCGTGGACCGATACTGATCTGAGGCAGACAAGTAGAAGTGCTTAATCGAATAAAAACCTTCTTTCAAATGTTTGTTACATTCAAATGTTGGTTCATAAAGTGCAATTAGGAACATATCAAACTCACCGCTAACCTGAATGAATTCATAAATATTAATAAAATATCTTGGTAGGAATCATATATATATAGATGTATGAGTATATGTTTGTGTATTTGCGTGAACAATTGATAGGTATTTGTTCGCAGAATGTAGAAAGAATAATTGCAATATGTTGTGTAAAGGAAAAGTGTAAATATGTCTCTGCTTTTTGTTTTATCAGTAAATGTACAATTTTTTTTTTTATTATTCTGTAAATATAAGGGGATCTTAACGAACAAACAAGCAAATGTATCTGTTTACGTTCACAAATACATTTACAAATGAGACGACGACGTATCAGCCACTTTTTAAACGCGCAAACTGAAAAAAGTAAAGCTACTCTGCAGTGGAGACCTGGCCGGTGGGACAGTCATAGATTTAAACTCGTCCGTCAAAAAAAAAAAAAACAAGGCTAACCACCACCTCTGTAGACACATCCAAAGCAGCGTCCGCCTCTGATTTATTTGACAGGGGGGAGTTTGGAGGGGATTGCTGGGTTTTATTGGCAGCTGTTTCATTTTCAGGAGCCTTTTGGGGCAGAGGGGCCAGACGTGGGAGGTGTGTGGACGGGCATCTGTTGGTGAAGACAGTCGGGGCGGTCGGGGAGGCGGTGGAGGAGGCTGCTTGCTGTCTGCCGCTGAAATATTTAGTCCTTCAGATGGTTTATGACCTTTTAAGTTTTGATGAGTATCGATCCGGAGCCATCCTGGCATTTTACCACCTGTCAGAGTTTGCAACTTCATAAGAACACTCGGGAGAGCGGCGAGGCTGCAGCCGGCCGAGTTCGCTCTTTTCCGAGTGACTCGGGCTCGCTCCGCCACAACTTTGCATCAACTGCTGCTGTGACATTCACTGGCTCGTTGCTGCGTAACTCCTGGAAGCACTGTTGGGTTGCTATGGCAACTGTAAGAGGAACGTTCAAGTGGAGCTGTAGATTTTAAAGTTTAGCTGACATGTTGGAGGCTTGCGGGTGACATCGGTCTGACTTTGTTGTGCGCTTCCAAAACGAATAAACAATTCAGCACATCTGGTCAAATGTGTTGTTTTAAGAGTTTGCACAGCTGTGAAATCAGGTCACTGCAGTGTTTTTACTTTTTGAAGATTTAAAGTTTTTTTATCTCGGTCTAATTTGTACAGGGCATCCATCACATTAAAGGTGGGGAAAAGATACATGATGTGAATATTTTTAGGTGTTAAAAACTTTAAATTCTAATGAGGGCGTGTACAGGTGCCCCACTTTAATATTTCATTTTGCTGCCTTTAAATTATATGAAGTACTCATGGCTTGTAGAATTTTATTTTATTTTTTTTTGATAGGCTTTTGCAACGTCACAAGATTTATTTGAATTCAGCGTTATAATTTTTTCACCAAGATTTAGTATTATTGTTTGCATTCAAGAAGATTAGGGTGACTGGGAAAAAAATTAATTTGACTTTATTTTTTAGTGTCCCTATTTTTTCCCCCATAAGTTTGCTTAAATCTAAGCATGTACGTTTTTTATTGTTTAAATCTTTTCAAAAAGCCTCATTCCGGTATAAATTATCATTTTGCCAGCATTTCCATGTGAAAAATAATGAAGATTTTCGGGCTTTTTCTGCACTGTCGATCTAGTTCTGCCAGTCAATCCTTAAATAAATGACCTGGACATTTTCAATGGCAAGAAAAAAAAAAAAGAGAGGAGAAACTAGACATATAACCTTTCAAAGAAAGCAACTCATAACTTTCATGCCACATTTTCTCTTATTTTGAGGGTCTCGGAGAGGAAGTAGGTGCAAGGACACTTTCAGGCCTTCTTTACACTTGATCTTGATGTGTCTCCGGTGTCAGAGCCCTTTCAGACAACGCGTGGGTGTGAAGGTCACGCAGAGCGGCTTGGTCATCAGAGGACAATGGAGCAGCTGGGAGGAACGGGCTGCAGCGGGACTGATGGAGATGGATGGAGACGCGGCTGCCCTCTGCTATCGGCCGGCAAGGTTAACAGCAGCATTGCGGGACCATATGCTCGCCCTCGAGTTAGGCTTTTACCACGCCGATCCCAACTCGGATTTAACTTATTGATTTTGCTTCTTATCTTGTTATTGGTCGGGTAGTTCTCACAACGGCCGGACAAATAAAGGGCAAGAAGTGAAAAAAGTAAAGCCAACGTGTTTGGTTGTCAGATCTGACACAACAAACAACAATATGATCAATAATAGCTTCCAAACCAAACCAGTTCCTAGGCCTATCACAATAAGCCATAAGTCAATTAATTGCATGATAAATTAAAATGAGCTTAATAATAACCATTTGAATCATTTATTGTTTTTCTCTTTCCAACAAAAACTTGGTGATAAAAAGTTTTCAGTCTGGTTTATTTGTCTCAACTAGCTCATTTTTGTTAACTCTTTTTTTTATTAACAGACTTTATGACTCATTTTTATTCTAGATATTTAAAATGACGTTCATGTCTCGTGTCTAAATGCTCATTAGAATTTAAAAGTTTTCTGATTTTTGAGAAGGTGTTATTATGCCATTACTGTTACATTACTTGAAAATGGTCTCAAAACGGCAACAATATCATTTATTGCAGTAACATCTGGGGCAATTTATCATGACAGGCCTAACGTACTGCTATGACTTAAAATCCTTTTTTATGGTTGTCTGGAGAGAATTTTGCAATTGCAATAAGTAGGTTTTTGTTTTAGCAGCAGCAATATGTCATACTCTTGTGTAACTATCTTTATGTTTAATATCATATAGTCCCCATCTTCTTCTGGTCTATAATTGCGCCTACAGATCTCTGGGATACACAAAAGCAAATATTTGCATTTCAAAAGAAAACACAAATGGAGTGATTTGCAGACTGAGCTTTGGGTTTTAAACAAAAGAGATGGAAATGATCTTTTCTTTTATAGAAACTGAAAAACATTCTAACCCACAGACCACGGCTCTTCTGGACTCCACAGTAAAATCTGTCATCTTTGGCTGACGAAACATTCCCGATTCAGAACCACCTTCCTACCAGTCACAACAAAACGCAGAAACATCTCCCCCGTTTCCTGTTTCGGCGACTACACTGTTGGTGTTGTTTACACAGGCGGGTCCTTATTGACGGCGTAATAAAATAAATAAATAAAAACCTATTCCTGGCTTCGCCGAGGACTAAGTGGGTCTCCGTCGGCGTCGGTAAACAGATTCTCCCTGGCATCAGCACTTCTCCCCCGTGCACAAACCCTGCGTCTAGGCAACTGTGGGGCTTAGCTACAGTTGCTATGGAGACGGCTCTTCCTCAGCAGGACTGGCGTCTTGGGTCAAAAGGAGTGGAGGGGGTGATGGTTTAAGATTTAGCGACATGTGACAAAAATGAGCCACGTACAAATAAAGGGTGTTAAAATGTCTGCAACCTGAACTCACAAGAGGAGTAGATAAGTAAAATTATGAAACAAAGCGGCAGGAAGTGACAACAGCGTCCCCTCTGAGGCCCTGATGTCAAATGCTGCGACTTCTCGCAGCTAGATCAAAAAACTTTCCCTCATTCCCTTCTGGTTTGTTGATATTCAGAGCAGAAGGTTCAGAAAGTAAAAAGCAAGTTTCCACACTTGCTTAAGGCGGTGTGCAACTGTGTGTAAGCGGCGCTGCCTCTCGGCAACGCTGTTCTGGACATCGACCAGAACAGAAAGACGAGCCGTGTGGACTGCAGTCTAGACAGGCCTGGTTGGCCCAGGCAGGGCGGAGACAGCGCGGCCGGACATGAGGCACGGTAACACACACACACACACACACACACACACACACAGGCGCAGTTGCGCGTTACTACCGTCTGTCACTCTGAGAGGAAGCCAGAAACGGGGGAGGTGGAAGGAAGCTAATGGATGGAAAATGGAAGCTGTTCTGATGGAAACGAGAGGAACATGAAACGAGGGAAATCACATCTAAAAATATGTGCTTTAATTTTATTCCATTTTGTTTTATATGGATCCGCACAACTTTTGGTTTGAAATAAATAAACATAAACATGTTTAAAAATGACATCCTCACAATCGATCGATCAATCAATCAAGCGGCTTTTCACTGGAAAAATTGAATGGATAAAAATGTAGATCGTAAACGAGATAGTTTTATGTTTTATAGATTTTTGATGGCACTTTAAAAAAAAAAAGAGAAAAAATTTATTTTTTCATCTCTTCATATACAACAGTAGACAACACAAAATCTTACCAAGTTTTTTTAGTACATCTTAGTACAGTTGAAAAAAAAAAAAAAACTAACTTACAAGTAACTTTTCTGCAAGAAATAGGTGCTTTTTTGAATAAATAATTCCCTAACATTGATGAAAAAGTAATAGCTCCACTGCCAGATAATTTCACTTTTAACTCATAGTTTTTCATCAACATTAAGAACTTTTGGACCTGAAACAAGCTCCTATTTTAGAAGTTACTTGTAAGTTAATTTTATCAAATTTAAAGTGTACTAAGATATTTTCACTAGAAACTGGACCAAAAATACATAAGATTTGGTGTTTTTGAAATGTTCCCCCTTCCAAGCTACATATCTGGAAACAACTTCATGTGTTCCTCTTTCTTAGAAAGCAGTTTTGTATTTACATTAACTTCAGCACAAAAGCAATGTATTAACTTTTCCATATTTTTAGTTACGTTTATGGGGATGCTGTTTATGTGTTTATTACCCACTGCCTACGTGGCATCGCAAGTTTAAAGGTTTGTTTGAACTTGTTACGGTAATTCTGGCATTAGTAAAATAGAAGATTCATTAAAAAGGCTCAAAAGGCCTTTGGTTTCAGATTAACAGAAAAAAAAAAGAGGAAAAAAAAATCCTGCCCATTCAGTAACAGAACAACGTTTTCATAGTAGTAATGAGTTCTCAAGACGCTCTAGGGAAAGGAGACGGCGTCCTCCTCGACATTTCCAATTTGAATTAGAGCAACCTAAGTGATGAAGAAAACACTGACGACATCAGCTGAAATGTATTACAGAGTAAAAGTGATCAGAGCGTCGAGAAGGCAGAAGCGTCTGTCAGCGCCGGCCCGGAAGGAGGGCGTGCGTTAAAGCGGCTCCCTTGTGATCAGCTGTTGAAGCGAAGCTTGTTGTAAGGAGCCGTGGGAGCAGCTGCTGCAGCTGAAGACACTCCTACCCTGATTAGTTTAAAGGCTCGTAGAAATATTAGGTTTAGGTTTCAGGTGTTCAGAAATAAAATCTTGGTAACTTGGCTGAATTTCGTTTGGCTCTCGGTGCAGGAGCTCACAAATTCAATCGTTAGATTGAAAGTGCGGTCCGTCCCATGAAGAGCTAAGCAGAGGCTGTCGGAATGACTGTGTCGTGGTTAGAGTTAGGAAAAGCCGTCACACCCAAGTAGTTTAAGCTTGATCCCCTTTTATGGCGATGCCTACTGTTTAATTTGGAAGTGAGAAGGGAAGTGGATCTAGAGTTACCCTGCTGAGGTGTCGCAGTCTGCTAATAAACAGGCTTGGTTTGACCGACTGGTAACTCTTAGCAAGCGTGGAAGACGCCGCCATCTTTAAAATCATATAATCTGGCAGGATTAATGGGACGTGGTTGAGAACAGACATGGGGACCGAGTGCATTTTCTATCACCTCCTAAACTAAACAGATATCTTTCCATTTTCGACTGAGTCCGAGCTCCAATTCATGTTAACATCAAGACTGATCCTGAACCCAATAATTCCACAAAAAATATTCTACGTTTTAAAATGCATAAAACTTTTATTTGCTATGTAGAAAACAAAAAAAAACTTTTCAAAACTTTTCTGCCATTAGCACCCAGTCAGAATAAAACAAGCGTAAAAAGCAATACCATAACTAGCCAAATCTGGATTGTGCTGATTACTAATTCTTTAAATGCTGTGATTTGTTAAAGCTTTAATAATGAAGGAGCTGTAAAACCTCTTCAGAAGTGATAGCATGTGGACAAACCGAGGTCGGCGGTCCCCCACGAGACACAGTTGGGTTTAATGTTTTGTCAAAGACAAAAGTCACCCAGTGATCCCAGTACAGACGGCCAGCATTCCTTACATACAAACATCCACAGGTCAGGATAGGAGGAATCCTGCATCTGCTGCGTCATAAATCAATAAAGCACCTATAGAGCTTATATCGGACCCTGACCCCCAGTCCACTAACGGTTTAATATACACCACACCTGTCTCACTTTGCAACTGGCATCTTAGTCACAACAGACATGGAAGGGCTTTGCTTTGTTTTTTTCCTTCCACTGTGTATATTAAAACAATCCTCGGTTAAATCCAGGATCGTCACTTAAATGTGTGCACATACTGGAAACGCTGAAGATTTAACTTGAATGAATGGACCATCTGGTTCCTCATTTGCGCCTGCTGTCTCTCTGCGTCTTTTCTTCTCCTAAAAACTGGTTTGGTCCACAAGTTTTTAATCTGTCTGAGCTTTTAAAACATATTACTGGCTTTCTTTCTTTTTTTTTTCTTTTTTAAACCAAGACAAGCCAATACTGTATTTTTCTAAATTATCATTTCAAAAAATTTGGGAACATTCCCTGGAAGCCTTTTTAAATCTAATTTGTTTCTCTTTGGATGAAGCGGGAGACAGTCGGAGCGAGACTGCAGCTAATTATCTTTCGTCCGTCCAAAATGAGCCAAACGCTGGTCCAAAACCCAAATATATACAGTTTTCAATCAGTCCCGAAACCGACAGAAGAGCTGCACATTTAAATAAATGAGATTCCACAAACTAATTTGCCAAGTAAAGTAACTTTTTTTTTTTTTAACTAATATTTAAATACTTCCCTTTTACTGAAGATCAATTTTTACCTCTTGCATAAAAATCTATTATCCATCCATCCATCCATCCATCCATTTTCTGTCACCCTTGTCCCTAACGGGGTCGGGAGTTGCTGGTGCCTATCTCCAGCTGCGTTCCGGGCGAGAGGCGGGGTTCACCCTGGACAGGTCGCCAGTCTGTCGCAGTAAAAATCTATTATTTTTATGCAAAACTTTTGCAGTGCCCTGCAAAAGTTTTGAACGTTTCCACATTTGGTGAATTTACAACTGAGAGCTTCTATGTATTTTATGACCAATTGAGGACAGAACTGGAGAGTGAGAGGGGAAGGAGAGATGGCATGAAATATTTTATATGTAAACATCTGACCAGCGCGGCTGACTGTGTTGGTTGACACCACCCACCTTGCTTCGCTGGGGGTGAGAGTTTAAATGGCTAAAGTTTTTTCTCTGCCTACATCCCCCAGAATGCATCAGAGTTCAATGAAATGACTGAAAAGTCTATCTATTGGTACTGATTACATTATATCTATTATAATCGACAGAACAAAAACCTTAAACATATCGTCAGAGCTGCAATGGAATGTTTCAGGTAAAAGTCCTGATCTAAATACATCTGAGAATCCAATTAAGTAACTGTTAACTATATTTTTAAAAAATCTAATTTGTGTTTTATTTTATGTTGAAATCCTGATCAAATAAATGAAGTTTGCAAAGTCGCATGAATGCCGTTGGAAAGCACTGATTCAGGAACTCGCGTTGTGAGCAGGTGACTTGTAAATGTGTGCTGCGCATCGGGCTGAGACGATCCTGTGGAGAACCGAGTTCGGTGCGGACCCTACCGGAGGCAGCCGGACGTGTTCTTGAAGACGGTGGTCCACTCCGCGTCCCGGGGCTTGGAGTCCTCGTTGGGTTCGTGCTCCCATCCCGAGTGGGGGATTATGACCTCGTTGGTCATGGTCTGCAGCCCGTGGTTGATGATCACCATCTTCAGCGGCTCGTAGGACGACAGATTCCAAAGGGTGCCTGATGGGGGGAGGCAGAGAGAAGAAACAATACAGACGTTACGTAAGAGGAAGAGCTCAATTAGAAAGAGTATGATCAGGAGAAAAAGGAAGAAGCCACTGAAGATATGTTCAGTGACATTTGACAAAAGGTGACGTTAGGGCGGATTAAGGTAGAAAACTGGGGAAAATGATCGGAATGAAAAGTGTAAAAAGAGGTAAAGAAAGAGAAAAGAGATGCCAGGCAGCCAGAAAGGAGGAGTGGAGAAAATCGTAGACAGAAAATGAAAGTGATGCAACGTAGTGAAAGCTTAGTAGCAGACAAAGACAAGTCAAGCAGGCTTCATGACTGAAATCAAAAACACATTTAGTTCTGTCTTAAACCACCCACAAACTGGACTCACCAGAATGTCACATATAAAATAGAAAATCACTATGTGAACATTTCATTTAAAACATGTTCACGCTCAGTTTTTCACCTTAGCGGAGCTCGTACATGTCAGCCAGCTTTACCACCTCGAGAGCTACCGTAACCATTTGTTTCGTAGATGCTGTGTGCGTCCGGTTCATTCTCTCCCTATGAAATCGGCACCGAGAGAGATTTTACGCATCAGTCACCTTGCGAACAACACGAACGGAGAAGCAGTTGCTGCACATCTAATCACAGAAAAAAATAACCTCCGGCCTGTTTTACAAGAAAGAAAAACAGCAAAACACAACAAAACAAAGGAGGAGGAAACAAAAAGAACACGGAGACGTGCAGGAAACCAGATAGAGTTTGCTTTCCGCCAGAGAAGCAGGAAGATCAAGCTGAGTGAAAGAAGAAATATTTGGAAGCACGGCAGAGACAAAATATTCTGTTCCACGGGGTTCTAACACACGCTGCAGTGATCGGACCGCTAGTTTGGAAAACAACAACAATGTATATTAGATTTGCACAAAGATATGGATTGTGCCTGGAAACAGGTGGATACAGAGGAGCTGGAAGGTCACCGAAAAATTCTGGTAATCTTACAGGAGTGAACACAGTGTGCATAAGCACCGCAGGGTAATGTCACGGTAACGCCCGATGTTGTCAAAGTCATTACTTTGGGAAGAAATGAGCTACTATCAGCATCAGTGAGGTGTTCAAGCAGAGATGGAAGAAGCTTTTTAAAAGGGAACTGCATTTTCTACTTCATATTGAGATGACTGGCTGCGGCATGGAGAGAGAGAGCTAAACTTCAGCAAGTAACAGAAAAACTCAATGTTTCAAAGCAGAGTAGCTCTGTTTGGGCGTTCAGCCTGTCCGTCATTTAATATAAAAATCAAGGGTTCAAAACAGACCACACGTCTCAAATTTTATATGAATATTTTACAGAATATTCAAAAGCTTTTTCTGTCTTTGTTTCCATTTTTTGTGCCTTCAAATTCAGTCAAGATTTAAACGTACCTACAGTCATCACCAATAAATTAGAATATTTGTTCTGAAGAAACTTGTTTGTCAGATCAAAATTACTTTCTGAAAATATCCCAAAAGCTGGCATTAAACATACTTTTCATTAAGCCAACACTGCTTTATTAATATGTTTCTGATGTAAATAATCTATTGTTATATCATGTTTTCATCAACTATAAGAGGAAAATCATTATAATTAGCAGGAATAAATATCGTTTATCAATATAAGGTGTTTCTGAAATAAATAGGCTTTTCAATAATACTCAGATTTATGCAGTGGCTCTATATGTTGCTGACATTTAATCAATTTCTATTGCTCCCTTCATTGTATTAAAGTGTGGGATGCAAACCTAAAGTATGAGGTTTCTATACAAAAACGCATAATGTGTGAAAAACTAACATTCTATTGTTTATGGGGGGGGGGGGAACATTGCTCTCTTTGCCCCCAAGCCTCATGCTTCAGAGAAATAACAGCTGGGAGCTCAAGTATTAAAATTAAACATAGATTCACACGCTTGTGCACATGCACACGCAGCCATGCTCAATGCGCGTGTGAACGCACGTCCACAGAGGCGCGCGGTGTGTGGTTGTGTTGTGCAGTTGAACAGCGGACCATTAGCAGAGCGCTGGAGCTGTCGTACATTCTGGCACGGCCCTTTAATAAAGTTCCTGCACATTTTCCAGACGGTCAGTATTTCCTCTGTGCAGTCGTGCTCAGACACACACGAGGAAAAAAAAAGAAGCTGGACTAAAAATAACTCTCGGCGTGGTTGAGAGAGACTGTTATTTGCTAAAAGGTTTGTTGAATGAATGAATACGCATTTTTCCGTCGTTTCTTGCGTCTTCACTCCAACTTTGTCGTCAAGCTACAGAACATATCCGTTCAAAAATAGACATATTCAGCAAAATCCTACTTAGTTTTTGGAAAACGACATATTAGCAAATGAATGGAGTAATTTTAGTAACCCTCGGGAAGAAAAACTTAAAATACTGCCTGACAGACTGTATCCAGGGGTAAATTATTCCCAAAGCACAACACAACCAACGCTAAAGTAATTACATTGCTGAATAATTGTGGGCTTTGTTCACAGTAAATTTCATACCTCTATAATTCAATATTGAGTTATTTCTTTACAGCACTTTGGTGATATGTTTAACTTGAACATATGATTTCACCAGCATAATTAAAGTTTATTTGGACATAAAAACACCAGAACTGTGTTCATTTGTTGAATCTTTGAAAAGCAGATGTCATCCTAATGCTGCAGTAACATTATAAACCTATTTGTAAAATGATATTTTGATGACAAAATAAGATTTCATTCAAATTATTTGCAGGAGTCAAGCTTTAAAATCATAAAAAGTCTCATTTAAACTGGTGGAACAAAAGCATTTTTTACTCTAACAAACCATTTAAAATCCTGCATGACTGTTTCTGCTAAACTAATGCATTTGTCAGTCCCAAATGTTTTGGTTCAGTAATAATTCTACACAGATCCAATCAGTAAGACCGGTGCTGGACAGAAAGTACCACTGGGCCGCTGGGTCCCAATTACTCAACCTTTTTTTTTCTTTTTTTTCCAATCATGAAGCTTCACATTGCATTTGTAATTCTCTTTTCCTTTCAATGTCATGCAGCTGCTAGAATAAAAAGATAAGTAATTGTTTCCTACCTTGCCATGTAGGTATAGGTGTTGAAAGATGGATATTGGAACATGAGGAAAGAAAGTGGATTTAGCAGCATGTCAACACCTGTCGCATCTTTGAAGGATGTGTACGTCAAAGCTGAAGCTCCCCCAGTTTGAATTATGTGTTTTTTTTACGTATACTTAAGGATTAACTGACAATCTGGGAATTAAATTTTAATGCTGCATTAGTAAGCCCAATCGGTCAGAAATTAGCCAAGTTAAGCATAAAGTAGGTCACGTTGTCCATTTCACTTTCAGTTTTAGCCATCGAGTATAACTCAATAAATCACCATTAGTACAGAAACAACATCTGCATAGAGCCACATGAGATTAAGTGGTATTAATTAGTCATTGCTTTGATATCTGATCATGTTAATTCTCCAGCAGTGAATCTACCAATGAGGTACATATTGCTGCTGTTGTTGTATCAACCTTCCAGACCGCTCAGGTCGAGAAGCAGCATTCAGCTTCTATGCTCCACAAATCTGGGGGAAAAAACTTCCAGAAAGCTGCAAAGTAGCTGAAACACCGAGTTCCTTCAAAACAAAACTAAAAGCCCACCTGTTTCGAGTTGTTTTGAACCATAGTAAATGAAACACTGACCAACATGATAAAATGCGTCGATGATGAAATGTAATTCTTGTTCTCAAACTGGTGACTGCGTGATGCCATTGTGACTTTTTTAGTTTTTGTGTCAATGAAGTGAAGCACATGTTGAACTTCCTTGTTGATGAAATCTGCTGTACAGAAAAAATGATTGAAACTTGACTGATGTGACACATGGGAACCAAAAGCAGAACTCATATTGTTTATCCAGATGGACAAAAAGTCTGCGCCAACCTGGAAGTTGTCATATCAGTCTGATTGTATTATTAATGTCATAAGAACAATAATTTTGGCCTTTCAGTCCAACTAAAGTGTATTTACTCTCTTTCCATCAATAAAGATCTGGACATTTAGAAAGTATAAAGTAAGATTTAGAATATTTTGCTTCAACTCTTTTGGATTTTCTACCTGAATGAACATAGACAACCTTGTGAAAGGTTTTCAAAGAACAACAAAAAGTATAATTTAGCCAGTCACTTAGTAGCCTGACGCATACAATGTGGAAAAATGTTTTAGGTGGCAATTCCCAATAAACCCAGGTTTCTACAACTCAGAAGCTACTTGCTGACTAATATGATTTTTTTGGATTTTGGTCAAGAAACTATACATTTAAAAAAACTATGAGAACCAATTAAATAAACTTGATGCATTTCATAGGAAAATACATCAGTATAGCACAGAAATAAGTGGCAAAAATAACTAAAGTGTGTGAAAAACTACATTTCTGCCCATCACAGAACTTTTTCCTATAGCTGCAGCTGACTACTTGGCACAGGCGTTGTCCTTTCTCATATACCAACAGGAGATGCTCCAAATGCTATACTGCTATATTACCTAGACAAGCTGAACTGCTAACTGTGCAGCTGTATCCATGGCTGAGTAAGCATCAGTCCAGAGACTGCCTCAAAGAGCCAGACAGCTTCACTTCAGCTTTCTAATGTTAATTTAAACATTCCAGATGGAGGCTTAGAGCTGTGAGGCACACCAGCACCACACTGCTGTGTGTGCATTTCTTTTATTCCTTAACGACATAAAAACTATCTCACAAGATATAGTGAGGCTATATAGCTCAAACAGCTTGCGTTATGAGCTCACTTTAGCTTGTACTTTTTAAAGGTGTAGATGAGTGTTAAAAAAGTATTTGTCTCTCCCAGAATAAACTCAAAGGATTCAAGTCAAGACCGTCTATAGCAATGTATAACGAACACTGAAGGTCTGGAGATCAACTCCTCAAAGTCTTTAGTGACATAAAGGAATGGTATTCTTTTTATTGGCCAATTTGGATCTCACAGAACTCTCTCTAAGATCCAAAGACAGAAGCTTGATGCACCATTTTCCAAATTAACCAGGTCAAGTTGTTTTTCTTTGTGGCTTTTAAGCAGCTCATTCCATTACAACAGTCTGGTCAATCAAAGTGATTGACAAAGGCGAACAAATTTTAGGAACAATTATATGTTATATTACAATATATTTATTTTATGAAGACATTTTTGCCATTAATGAACTTGCGAAAGGTGACAATAGTACTTTATGCCTTTGTTGCACAAAAAGTCTGAAAGCCAGTAGACAAAATAGGGAAAAATGAATACAATGACCATGAAAAACAGAATAATTTTGAACTGCTCACACAAGGCTAAGAGTCTAATACTGTGTGAAATTTTATGGCTTAGAAAAATAGGCTAGTTTTAATTGACATTTTCAAGATTCTGTGGTCTATGCCGAGGTAAACTATTCCACAGTTTTGAGGCCGACACAGTGAAAGTGTGATTACCCGCACATTTTTATCTAGATTTCATCATATTCACAACATACACAAAAGTTCCCTTAAAGGTGAAAAACATCAGATGGAGCCATGAAATCCACCTAATTGTATCTTCTGTTTTATCGTTCTTATTCAGTGCTTGACAAGTTTATGCTGGCAGGTACCTAATTAAAAGGAAATATAAAAATCGAGGCAAGAATGTAACAACAATCAAACGTTCATAAGAGCTGGTATTGTGACAGATAGCAGAACATTCACGCCTGCCTGCCAGGCTGACAGCTTGATTACGTTGTGTCATTAGCATCAGATTGTGACAGGCAGCCTTCAGTGTGCAGTCAAAATAGAGCGAGCGCAGCACCGAGATGATCTTTTTCACACCAACATCCTGGTCACAAACTGTGCAGAAAATATCTCGTCCATATTTCCAGCGGGGCGACATGCTCCGCGTTTCCAGCGGATGAGCGATAAACAGCACGCCAGTAATCCGCAAGATACATCTTCATCATCTTTCATCGTTCGTTAATATATTCCACCCTACCATGAAATTAACTGCATGACGGTTTAATTAACTCAGTGCCAGAGCGGTCCTGTCTCAACAGTACGACGGTGTCTGTTTCAACCACATATATAGGACAGATTTGGAATTTGTCGATCTTTAACCGCTGCTTTCGACGCTTCGGACTTGGATAAGGCGACTTGTAGAAACGAAGAAAGCGAGGCGTGAAAAGGTCCCGGGACCTTTTCCTGCCAGAGATGAAGCATGAACAGGCGCGCGGCCTCGCCAATTCTTTCCACCCCGGCTGGTTGGCTGTCACCTCCAGTGTTTCAGCTGAAATACTGCTCAGTCTGCTGGAATCAGTCACCTCTACGCTGATCACATGAGCCTAAGGGGAGGGAAAGACACGTCTTTGCGTGGCGGCGATCCATCAAGTCCGACAGGCATACAGCCCACTGACAGAGCGTTATTCAGGATGACAGAGCGCCGTGGAAGTGACGATCTCCATCCAGCGTCCTGTCGCTGTTTCAGGCCAGTGACTCTGGATCGGGTTTAGTCAGTTTGCTGTCCTCTGTCAGATTGTGAGAGACAGACGCCCTGAGGGGAGTCCTGCTGTCTTCCAGGCACGGCTGACCCGAGGCAGAAACATCCACCAAGCACCTGGTACGAGCGCACAACTTTGTAAACGTGTCTAATAGCTCACCTTAAACGCATTGTGCAGATGTGTAACCAGGACGAAAACTGTAGAGCACCGAGGATGGCATCGCTTGTGAAAAATTCAGAGCTGCTGAATGATAGATAAAAGTGTTCAAACTGGTGTTGCACTTGCATAAATCATGACACCAACTGAGGTTTGGGAAAAGCGACAAAAAAACAAAACAAAAAAAAAAGTAATCGACCTCTCAATGCTGATCTTACATAAGCGATCTCTTTTTTTTTTTTTCAAATAGACAAAAAGTCTACAGTTTAAAAGACTTCACAAGCAACATTGATAACCAAGTCAGACCATTTTCAAGGTCTGGAAGTGCTGTTCCTTTCTGATTTATTAATGCTGTTTATCTGATGAGTAAACTTCTAAGGGGTAAACAGTCGGAGGTAAACAGTCGGACCGGATCCCTTTCAAAACAAATTGAAAAACAACAAAGTCTGACTGGAAGCATAAAAATGGTGGCGTTGTGTGATTTCCAATTAAAAGGCCAAAATTCATCAAAGGAGGTCCGTTCGTCTTCTGAATCTCAGTTCTTGCCTGGTTTTTCCTTTTACGTCCCGCCCTGCCTTTTTGTCTCTGATTGGACAGGCTGGACCTGGAAGGACGGCGAGTAGGACTGGGAACGGGACAGTAGCTGTGGCGGGGGCTAATTAAATTTTCCAGGCACCACTGGCAGACATGTTGCTCTTCAAGCAGAGCTATTAACTTAGTTCTGCCCATTACCATTCTCCTCCTCTCCTTCTGCTCTTCACCCCTCCTGCCATCCATCAACGTCGCAGTGGCAATGAGGAGGGGGGGACGCAGTTTAGCAAAGGGGATGCAAAGTGCATAAAAACCGAACAAAGATGGAAGGACAAACTAAGTATGCAAACTCACACTGTTGACTATGTACAGACTCTCATACACACTCGTGCATAGAGATTATTGAGACAAAAAAAAAAATTCATCAAAATGTGACTGGAAGGACTTGGCATCAGACAGAAGTTGAAACTGTGTCACATGGATCAGACAAAGGAATGTCAGCCACTTCTAGTGATGTCTCGACCAGATCCCAGGTACCAGTCCAGTGGCCTAATCAAAGTAGTTTTAGATTTCCATTGACCTGTGGTTTGTCTGCCGCCTCTGGTAGAACTAATAAATATCTTTGCTGTTGCTCTTGTCTATCTATTCAAAAAATTAGCAGCAAAAATGTTTTTTTTTTTTTATTTGCAGCTTTTTTATTTTGTATATTTATGAGGGGAAAAAAAGTCATCCAGAAAATCACTATCAAATAATAAAAACCATAGGAATCGGATGCGGCTTCACTAAATAATGTCTTAATTAGCTCTCCCGCAACAATTTGACAAACTTATTAAAATACTTTTATTAGTGTTCATCACAATTCTAATAAAGGCGCATCAACTTAGCAACAAGGTGATGAACGAGGTGAAGCTGAATCGTTATTGAACTGTAATCGTCTTTTTCTATTTGAATTAAAAGAATCGCTGAAAATAAAGTTCCAATTCATTCGCTTCATTATGTTCATTCATCCAGCTTAAAATAAGTTGACTTTAAACAAACCTGAAGACGGCAATCACCTTCAGGTCCAACTCAGACGTCATTTATCTTCAGTTATTGATTTCTCATGTCATATTTCCTCATTTGTCGTCTCATGTGAGCAATAAAATCTGTGGAAAATGCAGCACCAATCTGCCTCATGATCTCACTTTTCACAATTGAATCTGCTTGAGGCCACAAACAGCCCAGAGGCTGCTGAAACAGGAAAGCAGAATTACTCTGAAAAGTAAAAAGTTCTAAAAATATAAATGACTTGTCTGCATGTCTCGTGTGTGTGTGTGTGTGTGTGTGTGTGTGTGTGTGTGTGTGTGTGTGTGTGTGTGTGTGTGTGTGTGTGTGTGTGTGTGTGTTGGAAAATGAAACCACTAGGTTCCTTCCACGTCACCCATTTCCACTAGGAGAAAACAGCGCTCTCTGAGCGGTTTCTGCATAGGGCTGCGCATACTTCCACAGCAAAACCCTTAAACATATGAACTAAGAAAAGGAGCCCCGTATTTAAAAAAAAAAAAAAAAACAACCTTGAATTATATTTAATTGCCGAAAAGCACGGGGCGATTCCAGACAAGTGGCTGGGGACGCAGGCTGAGCCTGCATTGTGAGGAGTTGGTTTCCTGTGGGGCAATGACCACCTAGAGCAGGACAAAGAGCAAAGCAGCAAGAGAACCAAAATCACCGTCTGTAGATAATGAATGAAGGAGAGGGGAAGAAAAAATAATAAAAATAAAAACCCAGAGACTGAGCGTGGGAGGGGTGAATAATGAGTAAGCGAGGGGGAGAAAAGCCTCCTTCTCTTCCATCCTCCTTGTCTTGTGGTGAGGGGTTATTTTTAGCTTCAATAGGGAGCAACACGGTGCTGTAAAGGCAATCATTTCTGCAGCGGCACCGCCATCGCTCACTGCTACATCTCTGTCAAAACAAAGGAGACTCACTTATGCAAACACTTAGGCATTCATGCCCACAACGGTTCGTGAAGCGCTGGGATTATAAAGACTGGCGTCAGCGTAAATAATAGCCTGTATGTTTGTAGTTTGGGGTGACAGTTGCACAGATATTCGTATTATAACGCCAAGTCAGAGCGGTTGTCAGTGCTGGAAACCTTACGTGACGACGATGTTCCTCCTCTAAAGAGCATAAAAACCTAATCCATTCCCCTCCTCCTTAAATTTCAGCATGCACTCTGTGTTTTCACTTGGCACCTACTTCACAAGGTCTGGGTATCTCACTTTAGAGTGTCTCATTTTTCACACGAGTGCGCCGGAAAAAAAGAAAAAAGAAAAGAAAAATCTCTTCTCATCTCTTCTCAGATGCCACGGTGTGTGAGTGTGTCAGGTTAAATCAGCTGGAATGAACTGAACCCGCACACACACAAATGCACACGCATGCATTTCCCAGCTGATTTCTACCGGAGCTTCACTTCTGATTCAATAGCTTCTCCAAGAAGAATTAAAACGTCTTCGGTTATCCGATGCAGATTACGGACTTTTCTGCGGGGATCAATACTCGGGTGCTCTTTGTTTCTTCCTGACGCGAGATCTTCTTGCTCTCGCTTCGTCTTTCTGCTTACAGTACAGAACGCCGTGGCTTAAGTAATTAAATATCCCCTTATTTGTTTACACACACCGGCTCGGTTCGAGAGCCGTGGAGTTCCTGTGATCAAATCTGCTTCCAAGACTCAGAGCTTCCTCGTTACGGTGCGGCATCAGGTCTTTTACAGAAATGTACCGGCCCCTCGATTAGAAGAAAGAGTCATTTGCAGCTCTGCAGGCGATATACACACAATTATCTCTTCCTAGCTACAAACTTGATTCACATCAAAGTTTCTCTCTTTCTCCAAAAAGAGAAGAAAAAAAAAAAAAATCCATCTCGCCTGCAACACAAACCAATCACATAAAGTAAGAGGGTCCAAGCAGATATATAGACGTTAACATCGTTGAATCGCTGTAACATAACAAAGTTGTATCAATAACCAGGAGCACACCGCGAACCAGAATATAAAAGATGTGGCAGCCAACTGGAGAGAAATAGGCAGGTCTGCCAAACTAAAGAACTACTGCATAGAAGTAAAGCTTCAAAGAGTAGACAGGAAAGAAAATATGTCATTTTAGTGCCAGTCGACTACACACTGATTAATCATGGGGTTTCTTTTTCCAAATTTATTAAGACCTATTTCGACTATTTGGACCTGGACTCTCTCTGTTTTCACTTTGGACTGTGAAAAAAGGGCCTTGCAGTAATTCCTGCCGCTGGAGCAGAGCCAACCGAGTTCTCGCCAAGAAACCGAGGGAGAAAGAGAGAGAGTCTTTAACGTGTAATTAAAAGTTATGATTTTTAGCCTATCGATTCTATTGCAGCAGTTTCCCTTTGTGACGACTATGTGAGCTTCAAATGGCATGTAATGTGCAGCTGTAACAAACTTTAGAGAGATTTGCCAGACACACAGTTTCTGTGTTCTGAACGCCTGTGAGAGAAGAGCGGAGACAGATCCAGTAGGGAATAAAACTCTGCTGTTCATCTCCGTAAACTTATGATCATGCCACAGCGTTTATGCTGTCAAATCGAATTATAATCACAAAGAAGTTGGGGGAAATTTGTGACAGTCACAGATTTCTGATGGACAAAATATGGCAGAAGCAATTTCCTCCCCCTCTGAATATAAATCGTTTAAAACCCAAAAACAAGAATTTACTCCCTCTGCGGCTGTAACCAGATGTTAATTCTTTTAAGAGTCAGTATGCACATAGTGCCTTTTTATAGCATAATCACATAACTGTTACCTTAAGTTATAAAGATGCTTGGTATGACTTGAAAGCAATTGCACATCATAATGTAATGCCTTGAAATTGGGCCTCTGTCTCTTTAAAAACGAATGCTTGCAACATCATTCCTCTATTAACCCTTGAACAACATTTTCACAGGTGTTGCACTGAGCAGTAGCTTGTTCAATGGTTACACAAATGTGCACTTTACTAGGTGTTTGCTAATATCTGCTGACTAGTCTGAAGTAGCTGAGAGTTGGAGTTGCAGGCACTAGGACCACCCAGGCGTTTTGCACACCTGAATGGTTGCCATGGAGATGAAAGGACTTCTCAAACATGCATGAATGTATGGAGCTCCAGGTATGTCTTGATGAAAACATGACATTATAGCAAGATGTAAAACTCAAAATGTTTAGACAGAAAATAAAACAGTATTGATATTGGGAAATGTTCCTCTTACCAGTGATGAGCTCTCGAACCTCCATGTCGTTGGTCTTCCTCAACAGACGGATGAGGGCTGGAATACCATCACAGTTCTTGATGGCCACCTTGTTTTCATTGTCCTTGCCGTAGGAGATGTTCCGAAGTGCGCCGCAGGCTTTGCGATGCACTTCGGACTTGGGGTGATCCAAAAGGCTGACCAGAACGGGAATCCCTTTCAGCTGGCGGACGTCCTTCTTGATTTTGTCGTTCTCGTAGCAGAGGTGCTGCAGGTAGGCGGCGGCGTTGGACTTCACTGGGTCGATGGGGTGACCCAGCATGGCGATGACCTCGGGGAGATCGGGGTCCCGCCAGCGGGGGTCCTTGCGAATGCTGTCGATGGAAGGTGAACGCCGGCCGGCCATTCGGTCCAGACTGGCCATGCTTCCTCTCTCGGGCTGAGCAAGTGGTGCTGAATACATACCATGGATGTAAGGGTGGCGCTCATCAATCAGCTCTGCCTCAATGGGGTCATCTCTGCAAGATAACAGAAGGGAGGACAGTCAAGACACGTTAGATGGGAGAGGTAAATGGAGGGCGACTTGAATTTGTCTGAGAAGAATCAGACAGCCAGGGGACAGGCGAGAAGAAAAGCCAACAGAGGTGAGACTCACTGACTAATGAGGGGAAAAGGTAGAGGAGAGGACAAGGTGATCCGATGTTTGGATCTGTTCTCATCAAGTTTGTCAGTGGGACTCTGATGGCAGCCCTTTGTAATAAACTAAATGATTTGCAGCATTCTGCTCCCTACTCCCTGTCAGTCGGAGTGACAAACATGTCAGACTTCACCAAACATCGAGTTGAAGAGAAAGCGACTAGGAGACAGGAAACGATTGCAAACCAACAGAGACAGAGCAGCAACAAAAAGTAAAAGCTTTGAGGGAAAGACTTGTGAAGTCTTCTTCTTCTTCTTTTTAAAGGAACCCAGAAAAAAGGATTTGATATCTCTTCCCCCAGGGGGCAGAGAAAAGAGCCAAGGAGTTCCCCCAGGGAGGACTAGGAGCCCCTGCAGTGCCTGCGGGGCTCCTTTTGCTCACAGCTCCAAACACTAGCATGCAGTCACTGAAATGTTAATGACCAACACTCTGGGATTTCTCTACTAGCATTACCCTCATTAGCAGTTCTCCTATTAGTGTTGGGGACTTAAACAGTACTGAGCTCTAACTGCTTTTCTGGTGACAGCATTAAGGAGCAAAGTGGTCCACCGAGGGGGTGGGGAGTCCTTCACTGATCCCACATTTTCAAAAGTCCCTCAGAGTCTGTTCTCTACGGTCCTCCACTCCAAAGACATTGTCATGCATTCTTCATAGGAACATGGATGACTAGATTTGTTTGAATCCAGCGACAGGAGTGTTTGTCTGCTTTTTCTTAAACTCTTGAGAAGGCTTCCCACTTGTGGCACCGCATACAAAGTCAGGGAATGTTTTAAATGGTTTTTTTTTCTTTCAAAAAGGCAGGAAAAAAAACACAAGCGGTGCTCTGTCATTAGGAGCAAAACTAAAGTGTTGTGTAGCTACACGCAGCACTTAGCATCCCTCCCCACCACCCATCCGCCAGACTGAAACTTGTTTACCCTCATTACATAATCCAGATGGTCTCCTCTCACCATCTTTCATGGTGGTTGGTGGTGTCCAAAGTCGGTTGCTGACGAGATTTTACCCATGGCGCTCCACGTTTAATTAGCTTTATGCTAATTATGTCGTTTTGCAGCTTTCTCCACGGCATTCAGTGAAAACTGGAAGGGGATCAATATGCCGTCTTGCCTCAACTCTCGTGTATCCCTCTTTCAAAAAGCCACGCAGTAACATATTGGATTCTGTGGCATTTACTGTAGTTTATGCATCTCTCTGCCACGGAAATCAATAACAGATGAACTCCTTCCTGAACAATGTGTCAAAAATCCTAAATCCCTTTTCTGCTGGGGGATAAAGAGAGATACAGTGCCTTGCAAAAATCCTGTGGTATCAACATTTCAAGTCCAATGTTGGTCACATGTTGACATTTTTGAAAACGTTTTACAGCTACCACTCCAAGCCACCTTTTGCTGCAGTTTCACCGTCTCTACCAGCTTCTATAAACTTATATTTCTGATCATTCTTCACGACAAAATAGCCAAAGCTCAACCAAAGCACGCAGTTGTGGAAAAGCACCAGACTTTGGTCAGCTTAGACTTTTGTAGGAAGAGGGAAAGAAAAGAGAAAAACGCTAAATGATGTAAGTGGATATCATTTTAATTGATGATGCAGTTAATTTATTGGATGCACAACTTGGGTCGTCAATAGATACTTGCTGCACAAAATCTGCAAATCTCTGTGGCTCCTCATGAGTTACAATGGACATTTTGGCTGCCTCATGTTCACCTCACCTGGGTTGCCAGTTTCAGTAGATTGGTTGCTGTGCCACACTCCTCCCATTTTCAGATTCCCAGATCTCCTAGAGATGCTTAATGCTTGGGATATTATTTTATAACATAACACTGCTTTAATTTCTCCCATTACTTCATCCTTGACTGGTCTCCTGTGTTTCTTTGTCTTAATGATTATCTGTTCACTAATTTTCCCTGAAAAACCTCTGGGATCGTCACAAAACATCTGTACCTACACTGCGAAACACAGAGCGACTCTTTTAATTAAGTAACCTTTTAAAGGCCATTGTTGAAGCGAGATTATGTTTAGGAGTATTAGGAGTAAAAGAGTCTGATGGTAAATTCATGCCATGTTGTTAGTGTATTCTGCAGTTTGGTTTTGCTTTTTTTAATGTGAAAGCAGCTTTGTCTCAGTCTGTCTTGTAAAATCTCTTAAACATATCTTGATTGGTGGGGTTGTGACATGTCAAGATGTGAAGGAGTTCCAGAAACACGAAACACTTTGCAAGGCACTGGAGTTGGACCCAAAAGTTACAGAGACAGAATAGCAGCGGGGTTGTGGAAAACAACAAAATGCTTCATCCACTTCCACTCCTATGAATAACTACAACCTTTGAAGAAAACAAAGCTAGCCTTAATTTAAATAGAGCCGGCATTCCGAATGCTAGCTTTGGAAGAAAAAAAAATGTTTTTCTTTTCTCTTGTTGAACAAGCTTGCGCCCGCAGCGGAGAAGGAGGGGCAAATCAAGATTCTGATTACAGAACATAATCTGTAGAGAGACCGGCGCTCTGAGTTTTGGCAAAAACACTGAGTGACATGATGGACTAGATGCAAAAAACATGAGAAAATTGCATGCGAGCGTACAGGCGCTGGTGGTTACTGAAAGCATCCACGCGTACACCAAGACGTAAACATGCACTCGCCACCCAAGCCATCACCCAGATTTTTTTTTTTTTTTTTTTGTGCAGCAGAATATTGGACCTGACAAGGCAAAGAGAGGCAAGGATAACCCGCCGAAGGAAGAGCGCAGTTCACAATCTCAGAATCATCGCCGTGAAGCAGACCTGCATACATAAACCGCCACTGCTGTCACTTTTGTATCTCTATTTCTCTCCGGCTTTCTCTCTCATTATGCCGCACGCTGTGGGGCTTTTTTTTTTTTTTTATACTCGCTTTGTCACGCAGACACATCGGCATACAGATAATATGTACAGTTGTGTGGATTGCGGCTCATTTAGATCTGGGGCCGATGCGGCGGGGCTTTTGGTAAAGCAGACTGAGTGACGGGAATGTCAGGATTTGCATTTATATTGGCGGCATTGTGTGAACCCGGATGGCTGTATTCAGGGGACCTGAAAGGGCCCCTCTGGAGCCAATACACTCTGCCTGATTACGGCAGATCACTCTCCTCGTGTTAACCGAGCTGCTTAACGTCCGTCCTGTTTGGGAGCATCCGGACGTTTATTTAGGGGGCCTGCGTGGCCGCATTCATTTTAAGGCCGGATTAAAGAGACAGTTGCAGATCCTCACTATTCTCTCTTTCATGGTTCTTCATGTTTTCTCTGCGACTTTCATCGTCTCCCAGCTTGAGCCGTACGTGACCTTGCTCTTCTGCAGATCCATCAAAGGAGGTAAACTGAAAAGAATTACACACTCTGAAAATGTGTGCACCTCGTGTATAGACACACACACACACACGCACCACGCACACACACACACACACACACACACACACCTCTCTACTACATTTATGAGCTTTTCACCGATACTCCTTGGGGAATAAATTGGTCATTCTGAGCTGTGAATGATATTGTGGAGATGAGTTTGCAAGAAAAAACATGAGGAAGAAAAAAAAGAACGTCTTGGTTTTTAGATGAGATTTTTCTCAACATCAAAGTGAAGTCTCAGTGTTTCATTTATAATTTAGAGGAAAGGCTTGTGAGAAAACTCAAACATATAGAATGGGATTTGAACCAGTAATAAAAAGAAAACCTTGAAAAAGGGCCTGGGACTTAGGAGGGAGGTCAAACCCGGGTTTGAAAGCTGGAGTGCCAGTGCAGACGGGATGGGAATGTCCAACTCAACTCTTGTCTGACCAAGAGTTGAGTGTACTTTGGTTCAAAATGTGCCGATTAGCCCGTGAACAAAAGCCAAAGGCTGGTAAGACAGTGTCACTTTCCACCATAAAGCGTGTCCACTGCCAATTCGGACTGAAAGGCCACTCAGTCAGGAGGAAGCCATTGCTAAAAAACAAAAAAAAAAAAAAGAAGCCAGGTCTCAGTTTGAAACTGCTCACAGGGACAAAGACTTTCATTTTTAGAGACATGTCCTGTTGTCTGACAAAACTGTGACATATTATTTTTGTCATTATAGAGGCGATAAGCAGAAGAAAATAATTTTGGTGATTCAGACTGATTGAACTTCAGACAGTGAAGAAGAATGTGTGTTTTAATTTGGTGGATGTAAACTTCTGGTTTCAGGATGCATGGAAGAAAAAAGGGGTCCGAATACACATCCATGCCACGCGTTTCCGACTTTCCTTTCTCTTCACAGTTACATACCGCTTTGAGTTGGCCTGTCACACAGAACCTCAATAAAATGCAATAAAGTGGTTGTAACGTCACAAAATGTGAAAAAGATTTAGAAGTACAAATACTATTTCATGACACTGCATGTGAGCAGGGAGGAGGCGGATCAATTGGCCAGGGTCACATCTCTTTTATGGGCCACTCGGTATATAAACATCAGTGGATTAGATTAAAACACCCCCCACCCTTCTCAATTAAGTGGTGAGCAGCTATGGTCATGAGTGCATGTGTGTGTGTGTGTGTGTGTGTGTGTGTGGGTGTGTGTGTGTGTGTGTGTGTGACTTCTGGATACAGGTGGCCAGGTTGGAGCGGAGTGGATTGCCCAAGGAGAGATGAGCCATTAGAGATCGGCTTTAAGACGCCCCTGTGGTTTGTCACAGCTCCAAAGCGGCTATTAATCACAGTGGCACGAAGACACCCACACTCACGGGGAGGTCCTCATAGACATAAACACTGCGTCATATAGGCTGTGTTAAGAGTTTGAATGTAGAGGAAGATTCTATTCACCGCTTGCCGAGACGTAAAGGGAATAGAGATGCTCTCGTGATAATTAAAACTGTACATGATCCGGAACAAAGCATCTTCCAAATGACGTCATGCTGTGGACTCGCTTTTCTTCAGCTCGTCTGAGCCAACAGAAACACAGATGGAGCTAAATAAAAGGTGGTTCTGGAGGAAAACCTGCAAAAGTGTCGAGATTCAACTTTCAACAGGACAATGACCCAAAACAAGAGCACAGAAAAAAAGTGTCTCTGCAAGATACTGACTGAAGAAGGGCTTGATAAATACACGATGTTTAGTTTGACAGTGACGGCGCTTAACGCCACCATGTCTCTACCTCACAGAAGAGTTAAGGTCATAAAAACATTCCACTTTGCTATTACTAACAGATGTTAAATATAAAAGTAAATGAGGCGAGGAACATAAATGCTCCGTTACAGGCATGCTGAATGTGATCAAGCCAGAACATCACTGACAGCTTACCGAGGACTGAGCCTTTTTCAGTAGATATCCAGCATAGATATCAATGTTGCGTGGACACTTTCTGCAGAACAATCCCAAGCCAGCTTGACAATGGCTGAAGCAACATAAGAACACTCCTAATTCACAGGAAAATGTGGGGCATGCTCTTGTTTTAAATGGGTTGTCACAATAACAGGCTGGTGTAGCCATTACCTCATTAGGACGGCAAGCGGCATGTGAATCTACTTGTGGCAGCATTTAGAGGGCGCCGTTCGTCCTAATGCGCCACAACGCAAAGTTAGAATTAACCCTGAAGTCTAAAAGCGAAGCGAACCCCGGCAACAAATCATCATTCCCATCGGCGCGGCAACGCACAATGGAGTCCGCTGTGGTGACAAAACAAGCGCATGGCGCCGACGCAGAAAGCCGCTTTAGTACTAAATATCACCATTTTTGTCTGTGCATAATTGAAGGCTTGCAAGAAATGATAAGCTGTAATTAGAGCGCGTTAAATCTAAGATTCATTACAGCACTTCGGAGACGCTGGTCCCTTCTTGGAAGAATACTAATGACAGCCTCAGAGCTTAAGAGGTTGTGTGCTGCGGGGGGGAGCTGATAGGAGCTGTTCTTAGGCCGGAAAAAAGGAATTGTTCTCAAGGAAGGAAATAAAGCAAATGCAAAGATAAGATTAGAAAATGTATGTTTTTTTTTGTTGTTGTTTAAATTAGCTACATGCATGCTGGTGTTTGGGAATGCATATGAGCGACTGTGTGTCTATGCATGTGGCTGTTAGAGATGTGTTGTGACACATGTATGGCACGTTACAAATTGCCTGTCACAGCAAGTGTCTCTTGAAGGAGTGACTTGTTTTCTGAAGATGGGATTTTATTGAGTGCATGTGTGTGTGCGTGTATTTGACACAGGACAGCCACAAGTGTGTGATGACGGAGGCTGTGATTAGGCTTCTGCTCCTTTGCATCAATGTGGGAGCCTTCAAATCCAGAGCGTACGCTCAATTAAAGAAGCCGGAAACCTGCGTACCGTTCCATCCTTCATAAGGACCAAAACAAACACGTACGCTCCAGCCTCGCTCCCTTTCTTGCTCTTCAGCCCTCTCCTCTCTTGGTTCCGTCAGAACGGGCGAGACGCCAAACATTTAACTCTCAGATTAGTGGAAAAGTGCAGGGAGCTTGAAAATGTCCATCTGCTACAGATCAATGATCAAAAAAGTGTTTTTAAGCACACTGACTCAGCTTCAATCCCATGGTCCAATTTACCTCAGTCTGGATGCTTGACAGCAAACTGACTGAGAGCTACAAGCAGACAAGAGTTGGTTTTTAGGGTTTATTGTTAGGGGCTGACAGTCTTTTCCTGTCCCCTAAGGTGATTAGTTGTCCTCTTGTCCTGAAAGTTTGCTTGAAATCCCACCACACTCCTCTACTCTCCTTTCATCCTCCTCCTGTCTTGTCACATCTGAAGTCATTCCTGCCTCTTAATCTCTGACACAAACACATGTTTACTGTCCATTTACAGGAAAAAGCATATCCAAGCTAATTTGTTTTTACCATGCTTCCTTTCTTAGCAAATTGTTGAAGAAGAAGAATCATGTTTTTTGTAGAAGTCTTTCTGATTCAAGAACAAGGCAATGAGACAAGCATTTAGCAAGAGTTTGTTTTTCGTTGTAAAAAACAGACTCGGGTACACAGTGTAGGGTTTAGTAGTCTCTTCTTACCTGACCCTGTGCACATCGCGGAGAGGTTCCCTGTGAGTGCGGCCCCGGTTCGTCCCCGGCAGGGTTCGGCGGTTGGCAGTGGAGTAGTCGGGTTCCAGCTCGTACGGCTCCTCTTCTTCGGGCCCCAAGCTTCGACGATCGTCCTCCAAACCGTAAGGCTCGGGATGGAATCGCTCAGGTTGCGAGCGGTTCAGATCCACTGTGCTGCTCCCCATGGGCACCTGGGGCTGCGCCACATGGCCGTAGTCGTCCTTTCTAATTGGCAGAGTGTAGCTGTTCTCTGGACGATAGCTGTTGGGCATGTAGGGGTAGCGCGGCGGCCGGAAGTTGACGCCACGCGACAGGCTACCGTAGTTGTCCATCAAATCCGCGTAGCCGTCGTGGAGGCCGTAATGACGAATGTACTGGCTCTCCGGCGTCTCCACGTACGAGTCGTTGTAGGAGTTGTTGTAGGCGCGGGTCAGGGTAGAGGTTGCTTGGGGTGTGATGAAGCGTTCGCCTCCGTTCTTCATGTATCGTCGGTCGATGGAATCGGTGTAGCTGCTCAGAGGGGATGAGCCTTCAGGCAGAGGTAGGCCGTCTGGGCCCAGGGGAACCTGCCGAACTGTTCTGGTGGTCACCGTCTTCACCATCTTAGTCACCTGGAGAGAGAGGAAGATGCATATGTCATATAATGAAGCAGATTTAAAGCTCTTTGCATCAAACGAATGATACTGTGGCATTTTCTGGCTGTGTGGGCAACATCTGAACAAAGACCTAATTAAATCAGGTAAACGTAAAGTATAGAAAACATCTTTATTCAATTCTTTTTACTCGGATTGTCATCCTCCCAACAATATTACTTTAAAAACACAATTCACCATAGTAACAACAAAATACCAGGTGCATCAACTTTGGATACTTTCATTCTCACGATAAAAACATTAATTTCCTTAAAGCGTTGTTGAAGCTACTGTGATACAAATTACCAAAACTTTAAAGAGATTTGCACTGCGTAACCAGATGATGACCAGCATTGGTCGACTTTCTGCTTGTTCTGATGTCAGCACATCCCAGTGTACTAACTGGTTACGAGATCAGCAACAATCTTCAGTGTGGATGCTGTAACCAGGGAAAGAAGACTCAAAAGTTGGCCATCTTCAGGATCAGTGGCGACAACAGGAAAGAGACATGAGGAACTTAATGGGAAACTTTCATCCACAAGGCGTTATGCCATGTCTGTGGTTCATTTTGGCTAAGAAAGATTTCACTGCTAACAAGAACAGAATGCAGATGTTTTTGGTTTGAGCTTTCAACTTCTGTTACGTTATGAAATATCCTGAGTAAGAAAATATCAAGACCCATTTTGAAATCTCTAACTAAAGGTAATGGGCAATATTCTAAGTACACTGAAAAATCTCTAGTGCTCTAATGCTAGTGATGCATGCTGCATCTAATATAAAATGCTGAGGGTGGTTTAAAACTATATAATCAATTCAGTTTAATGACAAATGATAGTATAAGGGTTGGGAGGGGAGGGGATCGTTATGCTATTTTTATTTCTTCCATACATACAACATACTGCTAAAACACAACGATTCAGGTGAAACATTCAGATCCATAATATTGCACACACAGAGAATGAGAGCAGACTGCGCCTCTTAAGAGTTTGATGTAACAGACATGTGAATGTGCAAATGCTGCTCAACCAGATCCTGCATCCTGTTGGCACTCTAGGGAAAACGTTAGCATCCCATCCTGTGGCTGGGGGAGCGGGGGGGACTACCAATACATCCATTTCTGAGGCCCACTCCCTTCTTCTTGCTTAATATTTTTAGATCCTCTGCTGTAGGCTGTGTGAATAGTGATGACAGAAAGCGAGGCTAGCTCTGTCTCCGGGCTCTCCGTTCATACAGAAAACAATTTAGGCACCCAGTTAGTTCTCCTGTGGCCAATAATTGCCTATTTTGGCCGGGGTTATAAATTCATCTTCAAAATTAATGAGGCTGATAAAAATATATCATCGTCTGCGAATGTGCAGGATTGGTGGGGTTCATGTTACCCTGGAAAAGGTGTTGGAGAGAGGTTAATTTCCACTTGATAGGAGCAGACCCGAGCTGATTGGCTCAGAAAAAGAAACAAAAATAGCAATAATAAAAAAGCTCCCTTCCCATCCCGCTAATCAAGAGGTTTAATGTTGATCAACAGCCCAAGTAATTGTAAAGGGCTTTCTATACCATCGAATCAAAGATATAATTTCATCTTTAATCAGCAACGGGGACAGAGATGCAAGATATAAGAAATTACCAGGAAAAATAAACCCGTGCTACACAGGGGGGTGCCAGGAGCAGAAGCGCAAACCACAGATTGGCTGTTTAACATGGTATCCTCATTAACTTGGCTGAAACAAATAGAAATTTACACTGGCCTCATTTCTTGATTACACCCTGACTGAGCTACACAACAAAGCCCATTTCAGAGACATCAAGGTTCATTTCCATGTTCCAAGTAATTACAGAGGAGTTTGTTTTCGATGCGAGTCCGCCTTGGCTTTCCGCAGGTGAAATTTAGAGCTCATTTGCTGAATCCAGATCAGCTTTAGAATGGGACAAAAACCACAATGCTAGCTCCTTAAAAGCCCCAACCAAAGCGGGCTTTTAAGGCATCCATCCTGAGCTCTAACAATAAGTACAGATGAAACCAGTGATTTTTATACATATTACAACACACACCTTTTCTTCTTCACAGTCTTAAGTTAAATCAGCTCAAACCGCTTTTTAGGTACATTTGAATCACCAAAATTAAGTATTTGCTAACTGCCCGAATAATGAAAAACAGAGAATATCTCTCAATTGAGATTGATGTGCAGAAACAACTAGTTCTCAAAGCAGATTGCTTTACCTAAAGACACTGTTTAAATACATAACTGTACCAAAGTGATGGGCGATATGGACTTAAAGTTTTATCACAATACTTTATGGTGCTACTGCAGTCACAATAAAAGTGACAATAACTATTCATTATGTCTTTGTTAGCCAAGTTCATAGCTCTGACTTTATTAGAGCTATGAACTCCAGCCCCACAAAATCTGCTTTTGAAAAACATTCCCATTCGTAGAAAAAAAAAAGAAGAAGTGATTTGTATGACTAAGTTGCACATTAATTGCATTTAATCACATTTTAAAGTGTATTGATATATTGATACTAAGCCTGTCACAATAAGCAATAAATCAATTATTCACAGGATAAATTCAAACAAGCTCAATAATTTTCATTTGCAAGATTTATTGTTTTTCTTTTTCATCTTTTCTACCAAAAAGTGGATGACACAAGTCTTCAGTCTGGTGCTTCAGTTTTGATGAGCCTTTTATTTTTTTGAAGCACAATTTTGTTTACAGAGACTTCATAATTAATTTCATTTGTTGTTTTTGATGTCTTGCTTATTTATTTTGGATATTTTAACAGTCTTCCAGTTCAAGTGTTAAATGTTCATTAGAATTTAAAGTGTATTGATTTTTGAGAACGTGTTCTTGCATTATTATGAAAATGGTCTCAAAACAACATTATCGCTTATCGCAATAACTTATCATCAAGCAAAATTTGTTTTAGTAACAGTCTAAATTGATATTCTCATTGAGCAGAATGAAGAACATTGTCAAATTAATCCCAATAATATGAACAGTTAAAAATTTTTTTAAACATAAACCTGAATTTATTGTGACAATGAAAAATTAAGATTCTCATCACAATAAGAATGTATAGCGATTAATGATAAGCTTTATGATCAATAATGTCCACTCCTACATGTACTGTATTTCGTAGGGCAACAAACTGCCAAAACTCCGGTTAGACAGATTAATTAATATAAATACATTCATTTAATTAAGGTTGCTGCAAAGGTCTCTTTTATTAAACTGCATATTGCATCTCCATTTTCACTTTTTCTCAGATTGTTGTGAATTTGTGCACAATTGACCAGATCATGTCATTGTGTTCTAATACAGAAAAGCTCAAACTAAAGGAGATTGCACTTTTTTTTTACTGTCCAGTCACCAAAGCAACAAATGCAGTCTGTTTATGTTTACACTAACATAAGAAGCAGTCATCACTTATTCTACTTTATTATGGCTGTTAGAAGCTGAGGGGAGGGTTTGATGCTACAGCTTCCCTGCCTCGACATGCTCAGCTGGCATGTACTATTACCTCTTTTTAGGCAATCTGCAAGGGCTGCGAGCGGATCCATCACCCATTTTCAAACACCCTTTGATGTACGCCCAAGTTCACAAGATGTTAAACCATCACGCAAAGGGGAGACGAGGGACCTGGGTTTCAGAGGAACGACTGAGTTCTGCTGGAGTGGGGTAAACACACCTCAAAGGGAATTGCTGAATTGGTAGTGAGAGAGTTTATCCACAAATGTAGCAACTCCACTGATATTATGTGGTATAGAATACAATTTTTTTTTTTTTAAACATCACATTGGTAGGAAAAAAAGTTTGAAACAATCGCAGTCAGTTGGACGCGGTCCTTATTAGTTTGCAAGGCTGTTAAAAATGGGCGTAAAGACAGAGAACATCCATTTAAAGCAATGCAACATGTTTTATTGCCACTTTTTAGCAGGAGAATCCATGTACGTGGAGGCTGGGTTGTCGAGACAGGAGGAGGCAGTAAATCATGTTGCTAAGGAAGCTGTGATGATGAAGCCTGCCACTGATTTTCACAAAAGCTCGAGAGCTTCTTGCGAAGACGACTCGGAACAGAAACCGCTCGTTGCTTTGTTGAAAGAATAAACAGTTCTGATTTTAAAAGCCGATTATGGTCATTTGCTATTTTGAGCTGAACGCTTTAACTCGCCCCCACTTTACCTGCTCAAGTGTCGGCTAGGAAGCCCGTTGCTAGCCGACAGCAGTAAAATGATTTTATTTGCTTAGGTGGTATACCGCAACTCTCATTAGCTCATATCCAGAGGAGAGGAGAAGGAATGCGGCTTTTATTGGTCTAAGTCTAAAATGTCTGGTTCACGGAGACTCTGCCAGCAGGAAAGAGTGTCTGGATGCTGGCCAAGGGAAAGTATTTCACACTGGGGCAGCAGGATGAAAGTGGATATAATTGACTGTTTACATGCGCCCATAGACTCTACTGCACATTGCGGGCCAATTGACTGTAAGCTGAATGAGCTGAGAACGTAGGGAGAATCTGTAGTTAATCTGCTTTAACAATTCAGTCTGTGCATCCCCGCATGAGGAAAACTTGATCATTAAATTTACAGACGATACCACAGTAGTGGGATTGGTTTAATGGGAATGGTACTATCAGTTTAGTGGAAATGAATCAACCAGCAATGAGAGATTGGACAAGAGGGAAGGGATGATTATCAACTCCGAGAGGTCAGGAGCTCTCAGCATCACCGCCTCAGTAGCAGAGCAGGTAGATAAGTGTAAGTTCCTCCAAGTCCAGATTTCTGATGGCCTCCCTTGATAAACAAAAAAAACAAAAAAAAAAGTGTGTTCATGAAACGGAAACTGCCCCCAGCATCACTCTCTACCAGAATCTTCCCCACATCCTTCAAAGCTGTGGGTCAGAGTGTGTTGACATGTTGCATCTCATCATGGTACTCAAGTTTATATACGGCAGTCAGCAGGGGAACGTAAGGAGAAAATATCAAGTATCATTCTCAGGTCTGTTCACTCTCAGGCCAAACTACAACACTTACCAAACCCTGACCTAAAAGCCAACCCACCATACATTAATTGGTAAAGTTATACAGGGACCCCCCCACCTATTCGCAGTTCAGTCTTTGTGGATTCACCTATTGGAACGCCAAAATTATTTGTGAAAAATCCTATTTGTGGATTTTTTTGTACAGCACATCTAAGATATTTTAAAAGAAAATGCAGCTTGGGAAGATAAAATACCTAGACACAATGCTGCTTAACACTCTATTGACTGGTGCTTGCAAAGCAACCAATCCAGGAGTGTTATTCGTTTACCTTGGAGATCATACTCTTGTTCCCCCAAATGCAGGAATAAGAAATACCAAAGGTTGCAAGCTTCAGCGGTAACAGCCAAGACAGTTTCCACTTAATCCATATTAAGGTATATTTGGTGTGTGAACTAGTATAAGCATTTCTAGAGGGGGGACTCAAGTATTTGTAGAGTTCAGCTATTTTTGCTGCTTGTAGTTGCTAAGACCTATGAATGCAGTGGGTTCCCTTTGTATGGTTTACATTTACCTTGTTTAGTCACAAACCTGGAGAGAACCGGTTAAATATTGTACATGGGCAGCAACCTGGAGAAAACATCAATTATGAATTGGAAGGGGTTCTAGACTGAGAATTTTTGGAGTTGTGAGTTCAAACTCTGTTAGTCGATGAACATCTGCCACCGTGTAGTTTATTGTCCTGCAAAGGATAGTGAGGGGAACTGAAAAGGAAATTGGAAGGCTCGCCCTGTTGTCCAGTATCTGCTTCCAGAACAAAGCTGACCAACGTCAGAGGCTTCTCACACTTAAAACTTTTTAAACGTTTGTGATCTTTGTGGGGGAGTTTGCTTGATGGCAGAAAAACAATGTCTTGTTTTTTTTGTACGCCATTGGTTAAAAAACAGTAACATCTATACTTGTTGGCTATGAGTTACTCTGAATCGACGTTGTCGACGCTGCTGAATTGCACCCTGTAATCTATTTACACCAGCTACTGCTTTTCAGTTCGCTTCACAGTCTTCTGTTAAAGATTTCGCTGATAGTTTGTCGCAAAAACACATGGTTACCACAGAAGCAACTATTCTGCTGGCAGATCAAGACGACGAGAGAAGCTTCTGCGTTTCATCTTCCAGCAGTTTGACGTGGGATAACCATCAAGGAGCAGGATCATGTTGAAATTACACAGCATGGTTAGACGTTCGGTTCAAAAGAAACAGACATGCACAGAAATACATCTGTAAGCTGCTGACAAATGATTGGAGGTGGAAGAGAAAAGAGGTAAAACCAACACACGGAAGAGACGATGAGAGCGGGTGACACGTTAAGAGTTTGGATCCATTTGAAATTCACCCTCGACATTAATCTGCTTTACTCTGCAGAGTAATTTCAAGAAAACACCCAACTTCTCCATTCAGTAGGGTGCCAGAGTCTTGAAAGTTGTGTCCTTCCTTCCCCTTGGTTTCCAGCAAAGCCTTTGATGAGTGTGATGTTTTGCTGCACGCACTGGTGTGCATTATTCCTAACAAGTTATTTCCACCCTCCCACCCAGTGCATAAAACATGTGAGTGTGAGAAAGAGTGTGAATGTGGCCAATCCCCTCGCAGTAAACAGGCTGGAGGGCAACGGGTCCTCCCTTATGAGGGATTAGAGCTGGCTTTTTAATTACAGCTTCACAGTCCCTGGACTAGAAGCTCCACACTGTGCGCTCTCCACTCATCTGATGGCCTAAGGGGAATGACTTACTGCAGCGATGTTGCTATCTGCATCCAAAACGCTGCAAAGCAAGTTTTTAATCTATGGAGGTATGTCTGAAAGTGTGGAAAAAGTCCAGACTCATCTAAAGAGGGCATCTAGCTCTGTGTCTTTCAGCGGCCTCGACAACTTAAAATGTATTTTTGTTATTTGATAACGAGTCACTAGCAGGAATGTTCTGTGAATACATCCGACTGCCAGGGTTTAGCACAGCTTTTATGCTGTAGAGAAGAGACAAATACCAAATGTGAGTTTCTTTTTTGACCAACTTTGTGCGAGATCCTGGGGTAGCAAGTTGTGTAAATACGGTAAATTCAGTGTCAGAAAACATGAATGATTTGTAAAAACTGTGAGATTTGCATACCGATGTTAAGCATAGTATCTGTTTCAGAGCGTCCTATCACTATACTGAACTAAAATGTTGTTTGAAGCTTGTCTGCACTTGATAATTATAAAGTTTAAAATCTGAAATAATCAAACCAAGACTGTACAATAAAATCAGCTCTATTCTTTAGACACTGTTGGCATCTATTAGACCCTGTTCTTTTACTTAATGGAAACACAAATAGGGAGATTTTATGAACGCCTTTTCACAGAAAATGTCCAACAGAGATTATTTGTGGAAAAAAACCCTCAAAGTATGTGTATAGATTCTTTCAATCAATCTGTAAAAGTCTTCAGTTTCTCCAAAAATCCTGCTGAAGTCTCCCGTCTCATTCCTGTGAAATAAAAATCAACGTTCTTATGTTATGAGCCCGGCGTATGAATAAAACTTCAGAAAATTATGGCTAAAAATAAAAAAATTTTAACACTGACAACTCACTTAGTGGGAAACACTCTGAACGTCAAGGGAAGACAGGCAGCATGTTAAAGACAGCAGAACAAGGACTTTCTTACCCAAGATACCTTCATGCATAATTTTTGATTCTCAGTGCGATCAGCTTTTTGTCATTAACAGTGATCAGGCCAACAGGGAAAAGCTCTTAAAAGATGTATTCCTCCTTATTATGCAATCAGGACTATTTATTCCTTAGACAGTAATTTAAAATACTGTTTTATGTGATGCATGTAAAATATCATGGAGAAATCATGGAAGATAGCCACTGATAAACTCTGAACCAAAACGACAGGAGAATAACTTTCTACTCAAGACTGAACAAATTTTTCTTCAGTCTGAGATTCCATGAGACGGCGGCAACAGATTCCTCAGCTGATTTTATTTTTACCAAACCAAACCTGGCAGAAATTCTCCATTCTGTGTCTGCAGTGATTATTGCAGAAGTTGAAGCCCAGTAATGTGTGACTAAAAAACAAACAAACGGAAAAAAAAAAAAAAACATTTCATCTGAAATCGATACACCTGAAAACAGAAATATCACCACAATGTACCTTTTCGATGCGTGAAGAAGCTTGTGTGCTACATCTCACAACATATTTAAAACAGAAACACATTCAGTTAATGAGCGTATAATTTGTTGACACTTCTAGAAGTGGTGTGCAGCCTGTTAACACATTAGTCAGCATGTGGTTACAGATTATGGATGACAACTTGAACTTGTTTGCAACACTTGTGCATTTTAGGCATTCTCCAATACGTTACTGGGACACTAAAACACATATATGTCTAACTGAATTTTAGTTACTTGTCTGGATTTAATGTTACAACCATCATTAATAAATTATGCTGCATTGCTGCCCTGAAGGCGTTTTAGACTAAGAGGAGCAAAACATGCAGAAGACAGTATTACTGGGGATAGATTATCTCGAGAGGTGGAAGCAGCAAGCTGTGATTTAAAACATGGTCAATTGTGTTAGCTTGAAAAGCCACAGGCTGTGCGCGGCTGCTGTAAGGTGTATGGGCAAACATCAGCGGCGTGGTGACGGAAGCCGCAGCAGAACATAAAACCACACTCACCTTCACATTGGTTGGCATTTCCTTTCAGAAGAACAACAAAACACAGTAGAGGGGAAAGTCAACAAAGGGGGTTTGTGAGAAGCACACAACTGGGAGAATGATCGAAAAACTGACTGATAATAATAGGGAGAAATAAACAGAAATACAGCTGCGAGCACAGAGGGGGGAGGGCTCCTCTTTCGGGAGCAGGATTATGGGATTTAGACTCCCTAATAATGGAAATCTGGGATTGCGAGCAGAGTATGCTGCTGGATGGCATTCATTTTGACACTCTGAATTCATCTGGATCCATAGGCGACAACGACTGCCGCAAATGCTATTAGGCGTCACACTAAGCTGAGAGGGGAGAGAGGGAGCTGTATTTTTTGTGCGCCACACCCAAAAACTACAAACTCTTACCAAGCAATTTTAGATAAAACAATAAGATGAAACAAGTTACTTTTCATCAAGATACTGGATGGTTTTCATTAAATAATTCCTTAATATTGACCAAAAAAGCAATTATTCCATTAGTAAATTATTTCACGGTAAACATGTCCTGTTTTGGGGCCTGTCACAATAACAAATGTTTCTGAACAATAAATTGTCGCAGAAATCATCGCGATAAACAATAATATTGTTGCTCTGACATCACTTTCAAGCAACATATGGTAATGGCGCAATAATGCAAGAACACATTCTCAAAGATCAATAAACTTTACATTTTTATGAATATTTAACACTGGAACTAGGAGACATTTTAAATGTCCAAAATAAATAAAATGAAATAAAGAAGTGAAATGAATTGTGAAGTCTATGTGAGCAAAATTGTCCTTCAAAATAAGAGCTAACTGAGACCAAATCACCAGGCTCGAGACTTTTATCATCCTGGTTTTGGTAGAAAGAGAAAAGAGGAAAACATCATAAATTATGCAGATGGAAATGATTGAGATCGATTTTAAGTTTTTTTTTATTTATTTAACTGATTTATTGATTATTGCAACAGGCCTGCTTGTTTTTAGTGAAATACTCTGCATGAGGAACAAGTACTTTTTCATCAATATTAAGAAACTATTGACAAACTTCTATGTGTTGCTGAAAAGTTACTTGTAAGACAGTTTTATCTTACAACTTTAACTTAGTAAGATATTTACCACTAGAAAATAGACCCAAAATATTTGGTAAGACTTTGTGCAGTTTCAGGTTGATAGTATAGATTTAAAGAAAAACAAACAAAAAAAAAAAACCCACACAATTCAATCTCCTCATCCATATCATATATACCTTGGTCTCTGTGCGCCGTGTGGTTCCGTCGTCGGAGGTGACCACCGAGACGTGAGACGTGGGGGTGCCGGGGTCCTCCTCTATGGTGACCGTCTCCTCCACCACCTCCTGCGGCTCCTGCATCATAGCCAGGGACGTGGCGTTACTGGGGCTCTGCTCCTGGACAGAGAGGAGGGGGGGAGGGATGAATTAAAGCAATCAGGGCTCAACAAGCAGATTTTCCTAATCGCTGTTGCACAGCATGGCGGGAAAATAACTTCTAGGTAATCATCTGTTAGACATACAGCAAGATAAACCTGCATCTGCGCTGCCATAGCAACAAACCGCATTAAGAGTCAGCAGAGAGGCAGCAGAGAGGCGCGTCGTGCGTAAGCCTGCTGAAATGCCTCTCGTGATTTGAAATGCAACGCATTTGCTTTAAGGTAGATTGGAAGTGTGGAAATTAATATGAAAGAAATAAAAAAGATTTTTATTACACTGAAACCGTGAGATAAGTGACATGTGATCGTGACAAAGAAATAGACAAAATAACTTTTTACAAAATGAAAAACAACTAAAGCTGTGACTTTAGCAAACGCCTCCCAACCCACCAGTCACTGAAACTGAGTATTGAGTTCTACATTTTCCACTTGATAAAAAAAAAAAGCCTTGAGAAAAATATACTTCCTGCTGCATTTCCAGCTGATAGGAAAAAGAAACAATACCGAGCCAGGGTTTGGACGTGCAACGCCCTGGCATGGACTGCTGGTGCACGAGAGTGGGACAAAATTATAGCTTTCATGGTGGAGAGAGGAAGGAAGGCATTTGAGGCAATCACAGATAACCAAAACAGCGCGGAGCCAAGAGAGCGAGAGGAAATCACGAGCAACGGGGAAGGTGGAGAGGCTGAAGGTGGAGAGAGGCAGAGTAGAGGAGTCAGTGGGAACTTTTTCTGATGACCTGGTAAGAGAGGAAACAGGGAGTGTGTGAACTTGTCGACCGTACTGCTGAAGCTGACTTAAAGGAATTGCTTTTTAAAGATGCCTGTCACGTTGATGTAATGTGCCCAACTATCTAATTTCAGGGTGTTTTCACACCTGATGGTGCTGGAGACTTTGTTCGATTGGGGACTAACGTTGCAGCATTTGTTACATTTTCCGGCTGCTGTTTGCTTTCACACTGCACTCGCTGTCAAACGAACCAAACCCTTTGAGAAACTTGTTCCCCTCCTTGCCTGTGGTGGCACCAAGAACTACTGCAGGAAGTGGTCATCAGAAGAAGACCCTGAGCAAAACTTCTTTCTTCACAAAATGTAAATAAAACGAAGCGGCATCAGATTTTAGCGGTTGTAGAATTTCTCCTTTGGTTTTTAGTAAAAGACCACGAGCCAATTCTCCCAATAGTCCTAGACTCCCATCTTTGTTTTGGTTGTATTTTGCCAGAGCGCCCCCTGCAGTCTGGTGTTGGCATTCCCTGCTTTTGGGGCGGTATCCGGTGCATCCACATATGAAATCAAACTGTGCCACAGTTCACTTCGACCGAACTGAGACGTAGGCGTTTAGGCTGACCAGAGTTCGCTTTTTTGTTTCGCATTAGAGCTCGATTGCACACACACCTTTCCAAAAAGACCAAACTGTACAGACAAATTAACAACCAGAAATCTCATATGAAATTTTCGGAAGCAATTAAGACAAAAATCTAATCCATTGAGTCTTTTTCAACCAGCTACAAAAAGCTGATGTGAAGGACGGGGTGAGATCAAGGAGAAAGTTCCACAGTTGTTCCTCCCCTGTGTTTTGTCGAAGCTCTTCAGGTGACAGCTTGTCGAGAGCAACTGCCTGTTTTCTTCACATCTTTGAAGACACTAATAAGTGAACAGCTCTTCATTGATCGGGCGGCTTTTTTTTCAAAGCTTCAAAGCCCCCAAAAAGTCCTCATTGATCTCCAGTCTTTCCTGTTCAGTCAAAAGTTTGCACTTTTTAGGCTGAGAATCTCTCTGCCTAATCCCTTCGCCCTCTTGCTTCTTTGGCCCAGATGGGAAAAAGACCAGAGCTGACATTTAGGAATAAATATCACCTCATAAAGGGCACGAAAACGGACACTGTGCACCTGCTCCACTTTATCCAGTAACTCAGAGTCAATTAGAAGTCAGTTAAGCCCTTAGATGTGGGAAAAAAGGTTCCAATGAGAGTATTTTAGTCATTAGAACCAATAATGGAACTAATGACCAACTAAGCTATCTGCTCTACTGAAAGAGACACGTTTAGTTAAGCAGTCGATAGCCAACTGACGAAAAGATTTTTTTTTTTTTTAAACAACTGACCTGAGGCTAAACAGCCCCGTTCTACAGGGAGAGACCTACAGAGAGAGAAAAGGTCAGAGCTGATTAGCTCCCTGCAAACAGCATGCATGCAACGCTCGATTCCAAATGTGACTTACCCTCCTGACTGCGTGCTGGCAACAAAAACAGCCTCATGTGAGGAGTCACAAATTGCAAAATAGAAAGTGCAGTGAAAGAAACACGAGTTAACTGTATTGAACTCAGTTTAGGCACCGAAAGGTCAGAAATATATACTGCTTTTCTAGACCTATCGGGACTCATTGGCATCCAGGCAGCAACAATCTCTCCTTGAAGATGTGCTTCGACAGTGATACAGAAAAGAAATGACGGCACTTCGAGGGTCAGAGTCAAACGTCCTGTCAACTCAACAGAGAAGCTGTTTAATCTGCAGAATGTCCCGAGTGATTGTTGGCAAGCACTGATAATCCATCTGTTTTGCATTTGTCACTTTTCAGGAGTCAGGAATATGATTATTGGCCATTTGAAGAGATCCGTAATGTTTCCTTTTTAAAACACTCTAGGATTTGGGTCATTGCTCAGATAAAATGTGAACTTTTTATATGCTAATCAGCTGCTTCTCATTGTGAAAACACCACTTTGTTGTCACGGTTACACATTATGGCAACCGGATATTGCCAAAACCCATCTTGTAAAATTCATACCTGTGAACTGAATGTATCGTTGTGGGAATTGACTGATGGATTTATGTTGCTTTGGATAAGGATACTCTGGGTAAACTCTTCATATTCAATTACTGGACTCCCCGTTAATTCATCAGTGACATTGAGGGTCTTTGTGGGCTCATTGTGCAAACCCAGAGGAGGTGCAACATTAAAGCAGCAGCATTCCACATTTATTTAAACCAGTGGTTCCCAAAGATATTCTTCTGGGCCCCCCTATGGATGACAACAAAACCCTTCCAAAAAAGAAAAAACAAAATCAACTGGGCACACACATCGTTCAACCAGAGATAAACCTTTACGCATATTTTGTTTTCAAACTCCACTGCGGTTTATTTCACACTTCAGGTTGCAACAAAACACACTACAAACAATCTGTACAGTGAAATACTTTTGTGTAACTGTTTTTTTCTTTTTTCCCCCCATTCATCCATAGTGCTTCCCGCGCCCCTCCCCTAGGGGGCGCGCCCCACACTTTGGGAACCACTAATTTAAACTATGTAAAGCTCTGGATGGGAAGAGGTGAGGATCCTTGGAGGGTTGCTCACTTCCTCGGTTCCCTCCCCCTCAACTCGGTGGGTATTAGGTGGGAGACTGAAGCTGAATGTGACATTAGAGCCCTTAAATAAATGATTAACAGGAGTCTGGCCGTGGGCGAGCTCGGCTTTTTGCCAGTCACAGGGGAGAACAGGACTGACTGTGAGTCAAGGAGACTCAAGAAAGCAGTCAAGGGCAGCAGAGGTGGAGCACAGTGACCGATTGTTGAGAGAGGAGTGATAAAATGGCATAAGGAGGAGGGAATGTGATAAAGGAAGGGGGAAAGGCTTAAGCGTGTGCAAATGTTAGACAAATGGTTTGTATAACCATAAAGAAACTTTAAGGCAAGATGAGCCATTTTTATATCATTCTCCACTGGTTACTGAGGAATGGCACTTCTTCCCTGTCCATCAAACACTCATATGAACATGCTTGCTTCTTATGATGTAAAAAAAGAAGGGATCATAAATATTTTCAAATACATTCCATATACAAGTCAATTTGACGGTCAAAATGTAAAAACAGAAACGCAGTAATTACCTGATTGCAGAAGGATGCATACGCCGAGACGTACATCATATTTAATAAGACTTTTTTCTCCAGTGCTGAGCCTTTTTGGCGACAGACCCAAACTCGACGAAGGAGAATCTAAATCAGTTAAAAACCTCGACTGCATCAGTAGGATTTTTTTTTCCCTGACATTTTCTCGGCTTGATTCTTTCGCTAAATCTATAGTTTCCAGAGCATCTACGGAGGATTAAAATGACTTTTAATCTATAAAACCATCAGCAGGATTTAGAAAAAGACACAGCATCAGAAATACGCTATAGCACAGTGGATACTGTCTTCTCGCTATAGGGCAACGGTGGCTCTATAAAAACAGAACATTTCTCCGAAACTGGAGAAACGACAAGATAGAACACAGGCAAATGCAAAGGTCTTACAATTTTTTATGAAAACCTATCACTGACAGCAGTTAAATTACTTAGGAAAATTACGCTAAAATTCAATGGATGCAAAGTAAGGGTGAGATATACAAAGGACTTTACTGACGGACAGATTCAGTCAAGCATGAGCATGCTGATATCAATCTACAGAGAAATATTATTAATCTGTTGCAAATAACCCAAGGCAGACCACCCTTAACAAGGTGTACATACTCATAGCTCAACAGCCGCAGCAATCGATATCCAGAAGATATTACCCTTGACAAAAGGCTCAGAACAATCTCCTGTGGGGTCCATCTAATTACGATAGATCATGGACAGAAACTCAGCCCCTTCAAAGGAGCCAATCTTAACAGCAATGGATTTATAAGCAGAAAAAAAAAGGAAAAGGAGGATAACTAGGAATACAAAGGCAGGTGATTAAGTGATACAGTGGAGTCAATTAGCACCAACCAGCTATCTGCCATCAATCCAACCCCATTCATCATCTGTGTTCAATAAGATGGCTGGATGTTGTCTGAGAGCAGAGAGAGAGAGAGAGCAAGGAGATAAGAAGCATCTGGAGTGATGAGTCAAAGAAAAACTTTTGTTGAACTTGAGAATGATTGTAGGATAGGTTGAACTGTTTTTGTTTTAAGTTGTGCTTATCAAGCAAAGAAAGTTGGATGGTTGGTTAATTAAAAGAAATATATTGATATCTCAAGCTGTCAAATTTAGCGACTGAAAGTCCTAAATGAACAAAGCTCACTCTCACACCTAAGACGTGAACATTAAAATTTTATTGAGGTACTCTATATTTTATTATCGACAATGTAAAAAGAAACAGGTTTGTTTTGTTTAATACGGCAAGCTGACAGAATATGCATCAAGATTATACCTGTTTATCCATGTGTCATATCATCAAGTCAAGTTTGCAATGACAAATAAATGGCATTTAAAAAATAAAACCTTTTTTCCATATTTGAGAAATGGTCGACACACAGTGATCTCCATTGATCACTGTGAGCAACGATTGGCTGGACCTCTGTTGAATTAAGCCAGTCACTTTACAGGGGCTGAATATTTACACAATCATTCATTGAATGTTAAATATTTATATTACACTGCCATTATTTTCTGAAAAACATTCTGAATTTTGGCTTTTTCTTTAACAGGTTAGCGGCTCATCAGGACTAGCAGAGCAGCCACTACAATAACAACGATGAATGCCTCCATTTATATTCTTTTAGTCACTGCCCAGAGCTTGGGTCCATAGATAAAGGTAGGAACGCAGATCAACCTGTACATTTAGAGTACAGGCTGCACCAATGTGTCTATTGATCTCCCACTCCATGTTTCCATCATCCATGAACAAGATCCTGAGAAACTTGGTGCAGAACCTCATGTCAGAGAAGGCAGTCTACCCTCTTATAAGCTCAAGCGTCATCGTCTCGGATTTGGAGGTTCTGACTTTCACTCCGGCCGCTTCGCCCTTTGCTACACAGTACTGCAGTGAAAGTTGGTGATCATGGTCTGATGAAGCCAAGGTAAACCCATCTTGTGTAAAAAGCAGTGACCCGATCCTCAGGCCAACAAAACAGATTTTCTCAACACCTAGAAATTTTGTCCTTAGTCATTTTCTTTTATTTTCTAAAATAAAATCCAAGATGCCTACTTATGTGAGAAGACCTTGATATATTCTCTTCAGCAAATTTATTTGATATCTAACAATTACAGAAAAGGGGGGGGGGGGAATAACTTTTTAATTTTGCCATTCTAAATAGAAAACCAGGGAGTGCTTTGTTAAAGCCTTGCTCCAAAGATGTCATGTTAGAAATATGCAGAAGCCAGATTTGTCACTTGTTGAGGAAAATTGCCATTTTTTAGACCTGAATAAATGTGTAAATTAGGATTCAAACTCGCCTTTAGAATATATCTGAGTTTGAAAAGCGGACCAATGAGACATGAAAAGAAACTCTCTCATTAGAACCTTCAATCAGAAAAACAGACATCGTATCATTATTTTTTTTGATAAAAGAATAACTTAATAGGTACAAAAATCATTGCCAGTTCAGGGGGATATCACAACAATGTTAAGTCTGCACAAAGAAAATACTTTACATTGAAGACTATAAACATTATCCTTAAGTTCTAAATTGAAGGAGACTTATTGAAAGTCAATCATCTGCAGTATATAGTTCCCATGAACCATGTTTCCAATTGCAAACCACAGCAGACGTTTCCCACTCACTCCCACACGGGAGCAAAAATTAGATCTGTACGTCTCAGTCGGAACACAGCAGGAGGGAGGCTCGGGTTCTTCGCTTTCAGACGGTACACTCTGTCAGATCACCACCTGGTCAACCATTCCGCTGTGATCAGAGTCACCTTCCTTCCTAATGCACACACATGCAATGCGCTCAGGCTCAGCCTGACCCCTGCGCTGAGACTAACAGGATTTCACTCCGGAGCCACGCCAGCAATCATTACATGGCTCTTACACAATTAATCCTCAAGCAAAGATCGCCTAGCAAACCTCCGGTCGTCCAATTTCCCATCAGCCCCTTCTGCTTCAACCACCTGCCCTACCAGCAGCTCTCCATGGCAGAGGATAATGTGATAAAGTTCTAGCAAGAATGAAAGAGACAGAGGGAGAGCGTGAGAATGCAGTGCACTGGGGTGAAAAAGCAAATGTGAACTGTGGCCGCGTGATCCAAGAACTCGAAACAATGAAGGTCTGTGGGATGGAGCAGGAGTGGAGAGAAAGTCAAGAAGGTGGGTAGGGGAAACTAGAAAGGGTGATAATACGTTGAAGACACCCAATACACAGTGCTCTCTGAGGGTGAAAAAGGAGAAGGGGGTGGAATGCAGTTGCATCCAAGGGTCAATGACAGGTCCAATCTCAATTACAGCGAGGGCAGAGGTCACCAATACCTGGAATAGTTCCAAGTTCAGCTGGCACAGTGTAGTGCTAATCTTTGTGTATTTATACTTTGGCTTTCAGTCATTTTGTGCCTTCACCACTTTTACCTTTGTTGATTTGCTCTTTAAATACAAAATCTGCCAAGGCACCCTTTTCTCACCTGCGTCATTTTGTACCCAGCAGGGGGATGTTTTGCGCTCACTATGACAGCTGAAGATTGAAGGTAATTTTCTATTTTCAACTCAGTTTTCTCTAAGGACAGACTGATTTGTTGATCCGAGAAATATTTACAACCATTAGTACCTCTGGGTGGTTCAGTGTTCCCTACCACATTTCAGAAGATTTTATGATCATGAAGTAGAAGCAATAAGGGACGAAGTGGAAAGACTGTGAGGGTATGAGTTGTTGAAGAGCTAAAATGAGCTTTTGTGTCTTTAAGGGCATATTTCAATTATACAACAGTGAATTGAAAAAAACCAAAGAGGGAGGGTGGCATCCTGGTGATACAACCACTAATGATGGGAACCTTAATCTCTCCTCCGATGACTGATCCTCGGCCAGATCGGGGCCTCTGTTTTCACCTCTTTCACGTTTGGTCTCTTAGTTTCAGACGTTTGCTTTATTTCCCTTTCCCCACGACTGATTCTTCCACCTCTTCCCCGAAACCCCCCTCCTGTCTCCCCCGACTCATGCGTCATCCTCTGCCGATGTGCCCTTTTGTTCCTTTGCACCAGCGCTTAGAGACGGGACAAAACTTAGCCAGGCCTTGACAGACTCAGACGTGATTGCTTCCCGACAGGGCATCGCGAACGGCATTTTCCCACTCAGAGCGGGCTATCTAGTGACAGACTGAAGCGCCCGTGGAACCCATGGCAACATTTGACACCACCTTAATCTCTAGAAAGACTAATATTCCCATGCAAATTGGCCAGGAGATGTTTTGAAACCTTGGATAATTTCTAACATATGCCATCAATTAGGCGCCATACACACAAGCACTCTTGCACACACGGAATCACATACCACATGTGTTTTCCTCGTATTTTATGGCCAGGAGTCAGTTTGGGGAGTCAAAGATCCAGAGAGTCACTTTAACCACGCAGCAGTCACCAAATTGGAGCAATGGGTGCAGAAATAAGTTGTGCAGTTATTTAGCAAGTGGCCAAAGAGACAAAGAGAAGAAGGCGGATAATGAAGGAAAACAAAGGAGGAGGAATCACTGGAGCTCGTCGAGCAAACTTGATCAATGAGCGGCGGAGACGGGTCAGCGTCCACAATTGAGGCCTGATTGTTTGGACTGCGGGTATGGCCATGAGGAGCAGGTCAGAGAAGAATTCATCTGGCAAGGAGAAGACCATCAGTAGCCTGGAGCAGTCGACGGGTGGTGGGCGGAGTGTGGGGTTAGGGGTGGGTTTGTCGCGATGGTGTAGCTCTGGGTTCCCACAGGGTGGCTTGTTTGCAGCGCCCCTCCTCTTAGCCTCTGGATCCCTGTCAGCATGATTTTGTCAGAAGACTGGTGACTGGAGGGGGGTTGAGAGAAGGCGGGGTGGGGGCGAGGGTGGGGGCAGGGGCGAGTGATGGGCTGAAGCGTTAGGAGGCGGCAGTGTGATGAGGTCTGCCAGAAGCTCAGTTCACATGAGGTCCACAGGAAACAGAGAGAACTGGAAAGGGGACGTATGCTTCACTTCCTGTCAGGCTACAAACGCAACACTTATTGTCCCCCTGACACCCTTTTTGCAAAAACTGTCTGTGTGTGCAGCCCCAGGGTGTCCCGTCTAGTGAATATTTACCCCCTCCCTCTTCAACAATACAGGCTTATTATCTGGGTCTCTTCTGTTAAAAGCAGTGAAGCTTGTCACAGATTTTATAGGCACAGCACATATTTCTTTCTCTATTTAAGCTGCTATGTTGGGCTGTGAGAGTGGAGTACATGGGCTTCTTTACACAGTAACAAAGAAAGTGTTAGGATTTTTTTGTTCACTAAAACAAATTTAAGCATAAAATATTTTGCTTCAAATCTGTCTGAGCACATCCTGTACCTTTACAAGCAACAGGTGCAACAGAAATATTATGGTGAATTCGCTTTAAGGCGTCTGGAACACACTTTGCTCTGCCGAAGGACTTCTGTGACCCTAAATCTCAAAAACCTTCAGAAGAACCTAGAGTTAGGAGGGGAAAAGCTCAGATAATACCCAGAAGAACTAAGACAGTCCATCACAATAAGTGCGACTGCTTTTCAAACATGCCATCGGTCAGATGAGATTAAAGCTTCTCCCAAGATATTTTTACGGCCTTGTGCCAACCGTCTGGTAAAAAATTAGGCTCATTTTGTGAGCAACAGCTTGGAGTCACAGCCACCGACTGCAAGAACCCTGCCTTTGGAGAAATCCCAGCTGATTTACAGCTAACCTTCAACGGGTCAAGTGATAAGGTGAGGCTGGATGTATGTGTGTCTTATAAAGGAGCCATTGTGCAGCTTGGTAAATCTATCAGGGGGCCTGAGCTATAGCCCAGTGACTTTTATTTATTATTTCTCTCTGTCAGATAAAAGAAATGTGATATTTCATCTGTTTTGCTCGGCTCTGCTCTATAGGCTTTATGGAGCGCAAAGTAGGTAAAAATGTAGGTGTGAGAAAGCAATTTGTAGAATGGACTGCTTCTAAGCCAAAGGGCAGCACATTTTACAACAAATGAGAAAAATTTTCTTTGGCCTAAAGTAACCCAGGACAATTCACCTGTATATTATTATACACTGAAGTTCCCAACTTAGGTAAAAATAAAACAGTATTCATGAACCCCTTATGTGTAGAAATAGTTCCAATGATGATCTACTTCTTGCTGCTCTTCCCTAAAAGTCAGATTTGTGGAGTTTGTGACTGATAATTATCCAGTCAGGTGATTCTCCCATCATAGTTGTTGATCTCTGCATCTCCTCCAGATTTGCCATGGGACTCTTGGCTGCTTCTCTTTTTAATGCTCTCCTTGTTTGGTCTTTGGGTGGATGGCTGTGTCTTGTTGGTTGCAATACGCTCTTTCCATTTTGAGTGTGTTCCAAGCTTGTAGCATTCTCCATTTATTAAAAATGACACTATAAACCGTATTTGTGCAGCATATCCCGAGCCCGTTTCAAAGCAGGACATTTTTCTTTTTCCTGAATGATAACGACAGCAGGCTGTAAAGATCAACTGCATCCCTCAGAGTCTGAGCAGTTTGGAGCTCACTGTGAAACGACCGCACATCTGATATCTGCGGGTCAACCAGAGTACGTAGACACGACGCCCTCCTCATCACTCTGGAACAAAATCAGAGCTCGCTCTCATCTCGCCGAGTGGAAATCTACTCAAAGAGCATTTTTTATGACAAGGCTCCGAACGGCGAAATACTCAGACGGAGACAACGGCACGGCAACAGTTCCATCACCGCTGAAAAACACACACACACCAAAAAAACGGCTAAACTGAGCTATAATAAAATCTATATCGGTTTGTGAAAAATGACATTCATGCAATGAACCACCAAATGAATGAAGTTTTTCATTCAGAATTTGACAGAGCTGGGGGAAAAGAAAGTCATTAAAAAGCCACAGAGCTGGTTTCTGAGTGTTTGGTATGTTTGAAGGTACATGAGCTTGAGCGAGCAAAAGTGTCTTTTAAGCTAACTTTCAAAGCTACAACTAGGCGATGAATATTTAAAGCCGGGCAGACATCTAAAACGATGTTTTGGTAGTGGGCCTTTTTTTTCCCCTGCATGCGAAATCAGCCGATGGTACATCCTCAGAAAGAGGATGTTATGAAGGGAATGTTAGAACTGGCATCTTTGAAGCTAAGGGGGAATTCACTACTAGTGTGGCTTTCACCACCACAATCTGCTGGATACACAGCAACGTATCGGGAGAAGTTTTCAAAATCGCTCTGGAGAACATGCAATATGAACACGGCGTAAAGACTGTTGGCTTCGTCTGAAAACTGAGGAGGTGGCTACGCTGCTTCAAAGGGAGGATGGGTAATTTGGGGATTTATTTTTTTCCTAATAAGTTGGGTTTGAGGGGTAACTTTTAATACCTCTAACAGAGTCCCTCCAAAACTCAGAGGAGCTCCTAAAAGTGCTGGATATGAAAAAAAGTTCTCTTTTTTTAAAAAAAGAAGAAAAAAAAAAAACCCACTAAAGTGTAAACGCTTCTCCAATTTTTCTTTCGGTGTCATGCACTATTTATGCTCTGGGTCTGTGTTGTGAGGCTCTGCAGGTGGCTGGGAGGAGAAGGAGGGGGATGGGATGGAGGGATGCAGATGAAATATGGATTATCTCCTCTCGGTGTCTGGCTAAGCCCTACTTCGCTGGCATCGCTGATTTTCTTTTTTACTGTGGCTCCCCTCCCACAAAGCTAACCAGCTGCAGGCCTATAGCATCTAGCTGCTAAAGCACCCCCCACCCAGCCTTTAATCAACCAAACACACAAAATAACATCTTTATCTATCTTCTCCAACAAACCCCAAGCTTCCTCCACCAGTCTTCTGTATTATCTGCCATCATTCTGGGTTTCTCCCCCCCCCGTGCAACAGGAAATGCTGACTTCTGAAGATTTAGACATCCCGTAAACAGGATCTTCACCCGAAAACAGCTATCAGTTGGAAAAGGAGTGATGATTGGCCACAGGCTTCAAACTGTTCTAATAAGCGCTGGGTCAGGGTGCTTCGGATGAAAGACATCATCCAACCCTTGAAGAAACGACTCCCAACAGGAAGGAAATCATTCCAGCCCTTTTAAGTCCACTGGGACATCAGTGGGAGCTGCTTCTGATGCTAAACCCAGTTAAACACTAAAAAGAAATAAGATTTGGTTTCAACAAGGCAGTTTAGGAGTTTTAGGAGTCTTGTTTGTGTGCTTGGATCTGCAGATCTCAAGTTTCTGCCACTATTATATTTAGGGTCTGAACTGGAAAAGCTTATCAGCAAATAATATGCTTCTAAAGTAATGTGAGGCTCACTAGTGAATCAGGTGTAAAGCTTCTTCTCACTTGATTGTAAAAAAGTGGAATGTAAAATAAGGTTTTAAATTTTTTACACAAACAAAAGTTGGAGCACATCCTTGATATAGAAAAAGATATGAACACATATACTTACTCACTCAACAAGGGCAATTAGGAAAAAAAATCCACATTTACACAGAAAAAAAATCTGTTGGCATGACAACGGTTAGCTCTGTACTCCAAAGTGTTATAATTTACTTTTACTATTAAGCAAATAGAGAGCATATCAAAACCTACTGGTTAAAAAAAATTAAAAGTCTGCTGCAGCTAACTGAATGCAACATTACTTTTTATCTATTACATACAAACTTCCAAAGATTCATCTTCTCCAAGCGTTCCTCCACTACAGAAAACTAGCTTAGCCTGTATCTTATTTTAAAGTGGGAACACGGATCATCTGAATGCAATAACAAAAAGAACAGCAGCAGTCATTAGCCACCAACTTGCTGGAACCTGAGTCTCGTCTGTACCCTGAAGAGGACGCAGAGCCACAGCGCCACCGTGTCTGCTGCTCTGATTATCAGAAACACTGAGGAGGTTGTGCGCGTCTGTCTCCGTCAGACAGAGGATGTCCGGTTTGTGCCAGCCATCTGATTACCCACAGTTCTGATGCTAAATCAGTTTAGTCTCATCTCCCTGTCTTAATTGAGCAAAATAAAGGTACTTTCCAGCTCCGCAATGGGGGAGGACGTCTAGCCAGCTCGATGACATCTGAAACGAGTCTCTATTAGGATGTTTGAATTAGCATATTTGCCATCTAAATGGCACTGGAATTTGAGAAGCAGAACAAGTAAATCAATAAGATGTGCCAACTCCCGCTAATGAAAGCAAAGTGAGGTCAAACCATTTCCTTGACCCCTTGAGCCCTTGTTTATCTAATTGTAATGGGAAGAGGCATGTTGCTGGCACGGCGCTGGAAGACGGGGGGCAGCTGGGCATAGTAATCCCAGACAGGAAATAGGGGTGCTTGTCACCTTCCTGCTGTCTGTCCGCTGAGGAATCCATCCCCATCCTGAGGCTGCCACTGCTACCGATACTGATACAGTAGGATTACACCAGAGTTTAATCACCGAATGACTCAAGAAACGCAACATCGAATCGTCACCAGACACTTCTTACTAGCGGTATGTCTGTAAAGCATCTGATTGGTTTCTTGAATCAGACTAATAAACCATTTGAAATCAGATTACTATACTTCCAGTGTTACTTGTTAAAAGACAGGAAGACTAAAAATTGGTGATTTAGATTGGTGAATAGCTTTGAAACTACAAAGTTTTGTTGGTGTAAAAAAGAATTAAGATCAACACAATAACTGTAAATCACTGCAATATCAATTTTTTTATACATTTCAAAACACCAGTCACAAAGAACTATATGAATGGAATATTGCATATATATATCATGTTAAATGAAATTAATATACTTTTTATTCTTGCAAACGCATATTTTGCAAACATTGTACTTTATATAAAACTAACAAGCATTTTTAGGTGAGTTCTACTAATGTTTTTGGATTTATAAGAACATTAATAATCATGTATGTGAAAATTTTGAAGTTGCAGTAGATTTTTGGGGGAAAAACATGGAGCTATTGTCCAACATCCCCCCTGCTAACATATTAATGTTCTGTAAATTGCACTAGTAAAATGAATTTTTTGTAGAGGATAGGAAACCAACACTGTGTCCATCCAGCCCAGGGGCCCACACCCTTGTATGTACTGCCCTGGTTATCATACTGTTATAATACTGACCCAAGCTTAGAGTGAATCTGGCTAAAAATAAACCCTAAATAGTTCAGTGCAGTGACTTTGTGTACATCCTACGACCCAGTGGGATTTCTCTGCCAAACACCTCAGCACTCCTCTAAGAAAGCCGTGTTTAATGAGCGTCCTCTGGAGTCCCGGCGCATCCCGGGCGTGGGTTGAGCACGACCTCGCTGTCTGGGAGGTTACCGCAGCTGCTACCTCTGCACCAGCTGGCGGGAGCTGCTCAGAGGTGCGTGCGTAAACGTCTGGAGCTGGAGAAGCCAGTCTCAGGACCGGGGTCCGCGAGCCCGTGAGCTCTGTCTGGAGACTTTAAATAGAACGGCGGAAGTGAGACGAGTCCGGCCACGCCGACGGTTGTAGAGAGGTTTCTTCTCACAGGGGCAGATTGTAGCCGTGAAGCGTATATTTAAACATAAGGAGAAACTCACTGCCACCTTGGGAATATCGCAAAAGGATTTAACAAAGCCAGAGTCACGAAATCTACATTCAAGGATTGTTAGGAGCTCCTTTAAGCAGTCCAACGCAGATCCTAGACTCAGACTTCCGCAGGCTGCTTTTTAAAATCATGACACAGTGGAATAATTAGCAGAGAAAGACATGAGTTTTAACTGTTATTAGAAGAAAACTTTTATAAGCTGTGGTCGCAAAGGACAGGCCGCTTGCTCAATGTTTAATAAAGGTCTAAATATATTGCTTCAAACATTCATGCGCTGTATCGCAGCATATTTTCCCAGTAGCAGCCAAACAGTAAGTCTACTGGAACATAGCTGGGCACCGAGGCACAGCACAACAGAGTTACACACAAAACTTTTACTTTTGAGTTTGGGAAAAAAAACAAAACAAGAGAAGAATACTGGACAGTGACAGCCTTCTCCAGTAATCCTCCATGACAAAGAGCTGTATGAAGAGAGAGAGGAAAAAAAGCAGGCACACAATCAAAAGCAAATCTTTCACTGGGAGAACATAACCACCGGGCTTTTTTTTTTTTTTTTTGTCAAAAGGTCTTCGTCAGCTTTTCACACAAGACTGCGGAGGTTACAAAAGCACTGCGTAGGAAACTGAATGGGAGAGCTGGACCAACACCAACAGCATTACCCATAATACTTGCTAATATCCAGTCCCTTTTGTGGCCGCAGCTTTGTCCTCCTCCTTCCTGCCTCAGCGGGAATGTGGGCCTTCGTACACAGAGGTGGTCTGTCGCCCGGTGCAAAGCATACACAAAACCCCTCACGCCGTTGGTCTAGATGGGCTAACAATACGGCAGCGTGTGATGGGCATGAGAGACGGTGGATTTGGGAAAGTATTCGCACCCGTTTGAACTTCAACAACGAGAAACGTCAACGCAGTTTCACTGGGATTTCATGAGAAAGATTTAGAAGCAAAAGAATGATTTGGGTCTGGACCTTGACTGAATTGTTCTGATATACTGTGGTATCTCTGGATAAATGCTCTGGATCATCGTGTTAAACAGAGAAATTATTTAACTCCACCCATCAACTCATCAGCCCGGTTTTGGTCTCATCTACCTACAGCACCTTCTTCCACATGTTTGCCATGTTCTAGTCAAAGTTTGTTTACATGGCACATTTACAACAGCCTCATCTGACCAACGTGCTTCACAACAAACATCATGACAGGCAGATAAATAATAAAAATGAAAATAAAATGAAGCTTAGTGAAATAAGACAATTATAAAATTGGCAGAAAAGACAAAGAAACAACTAACGATATGAATAAAAACCACAACAATATTGAATTTCAGCTGCAGCAATTTTCCTCCTCTCCTTTACCTTTTCTCTTTAGGTCTGGACTTTGTTGATTTTTTTTTCTTTTTTTTGCTAAACTGCAAAACAAGACTGCAAGACCTCTACCAACTTTGTCAGAAATGCCAAATTTTGCTAAAACCTTACCTTTCCCTGTCGTAATATGCACTCAATCAATTTATTGTATGATAAATTTAAGCAAACTCAATCATTTCCACTTCTTTTTTACCACTATATGACCTGAAAATGGTCTCAAAACAACAATATTATTGTTTCTCGCACTAACTTCTGGAACAATTTATCGCTCAGCAAATATTGTTATCCTGACAGGCCTAGAGACAGCTAGTAGTTAAGTCTGCATCCCTTCCAGAGTAACCATGGGTCTCCTGTCTGGTTCTGTGACTAACGCTCTCCTTGTCTAGCTTGTCACCGTAGGTGGATGGTGATGCTTTGGTGCTGTTTGTAGATAAATGTACTATTTGACCTTTATGGATTAACAGTTCTCCATTCAGAAATTAGTATTACCCCGTCTGGCTTTTTCTGGTGCAGAAACATGAGGCACGTCTCAGATCAATGACGTGAAAATCAGCTAAATGCAACATGACTGTTCAGACTGCAGATGCTTTGAAAACTCTTGGATATGGATTTGAATTAGCACCACGTAACAGATTTTTTTGGAGGCGAGAACACTGGAATTGTTTTGCTCCGACTGTTGTGGAAAAGTCAGTCAGAGGTCGCCTATCAACAAAGAAAGAAGAATTTTGTTGGCTTTAGGTCTCATTTACTTGTTGTGTGAATGTAGCCCAAGTTCCTCTCCATGCTGAGCATCTGAAGGCGGCAGCCAGCACGGCTATGGCCTACCACACGTTCAGAAAAGACAACAAACAGGCCTTGTCCAATAAGAAAACAAACACTAAATCTTATTTTCAACCCGTTGTAGCACGCGTAGATGTGCAAATCACAGCAGATTTTTAGCCCACCACTAAAATGCTGCGACCAACAGATCAACTGCTTGCTGGAATGCCCCAGTCATGGTGAATATTTCATATGAACTCTATTGTTGTCTGCCCCAGTGGGGCCTCAGCAAATGGCCCAATGAGAGAGACGGGGGGGTGGGGGGGGGCAAACATGGAGCTGGAATCCGCAGACCAAAGCCCATTAGTCCAAGGGCCTCAAGAAAAAGCCAGGCAATATCTCAAAATGGTGAAAACATCTTTTTTTTTTTCATCCGCAGCTAAATCGGTGAACAAAGTCTAAACACGGAGGATATCTGAGGACCTCGGCTAAACCTGTGGAATGTATGAAACAGGGAACGGCCTGTTTCAGATTATCACCGAGGGATACAGGGAGAAACATCACGCAACACTCTTCCATCTAGTTCTACAGTCTGTTAAAAAAAAATAAAAAATAAAATAAAAAAAAGTACGTTGATGAAAAATGCATGTTGCTTCGCCAGCACCCCCGCTCCTCTCCTCACCCTTCAAGCTTCAAAAATGACAGCGGGGACCATTTCTTCTGGATCCGAAACCCACACCAATAAGATCTCACAGCGAGCGTGACGCTGTCATCCAAACTGTGGATTTCCACTTGTACAACTGAAGTTGTGTCTGTCTGTCTGAGGGGAAAGCAAAAACTGCTATTTTCACCCAAAAAGGGGAAAAAAAATAAATACAGTGTAAACTGGCAACTCCCAAGTCAGGCAGATTAAATGAAAATGAATCAACTAAAAATGTGTAACTTGAAACTGATGATTAATGCGGTTCATTCTCATTCAAATCTCCTTTCGCCAGCTGGGCACAGTGCCATCAGTCAGTCTGGGAAGCAGACGGCTGTGAATCACCAGAAGCCGTTTAGCAAATCGGCACTGGACCTCCATGAACAATAGCTGAGCCACTGGGCTGCTTCATTGATCACAGGAATAAAGCTGTTGTATCTCACACTAAACTGCCTTGCTTCACGACATGGATGCTGTGGGTTTCCCGTGACGACCACGCGAGTTTCAGGACACGCAGGTTTTGGATGTCAGTTTTACATCGCGGAGGAAAGGAAAAAGATCACGTGGAGAGAAGGCTGAAAAAAACAACAAGGCTGTGAGGTTTCTAGCACGCTGCAGAGCTCTGAGGAATTTCAAACCCCATATGGCGACAAGGTGCTCGCATCTCCGCCTGTCAGGGGGTTCGATTTCAACGCCAAGGGCTTCATCGCTTCTTCCAGAACTTAAAAAGATTAGGGGACAGAAAAAGACCAGCAGCGTGGAACTGTTTGGTTTACAGATGTGCATCCAATAACAATGTTTTCTCACAGGCTGTGGTTACATTGAAGCAGACGTTGTGGGTCCTTGACACAGTAGTCTAGGGTTCAATTCCCAAAAAAAAAAAAAGAAAAAAAAAAAAAAAGAAGAGCAGATATATTGGACACACAAACCTATTCTGTCTTTAAAGAACTCAAATAGCTTGATTTTTGCTACTTGCTATATTGATCAAGGACTATCACCTGACTTTAGCAATGTAGCAAAAGAAAGAAATACTGTCACCTGCAGGTGAGTGACAGCAATCACTTAAACCTAATGTTTTTGACCATTTTTGCAGAACATTTGAATTAAAAGTCACAATTATGAATCAGTGCATTTTGCGCAAACCAGCAAAATGAAGAGATGCTGGGATCTCTTCATTTTGCGGTAATTTCTGCAATTGCAGAATCACAAAAAATAAGGAGGGACTGTATGATTCATTAAGTGATTAGAAATAGACTGGATTTTTGACAACATTGGGGAAGGTAGACGAGGACAGAGGGAGGGGGGCTTGTCACATGGACCATGACTCACTTCAGAACCCTGTCCTGGTTTACCAAATTACCTCCATGGACTTGCGGGAATACCACCGTGATTCATCCTCTGGGTCCTTTCAATGGATGGTGACACTCTCACTTTAGTTCACAACTCCAGGAACAAGGACTGAGCTCATATTATGCAAATCTTTGAGGTATTACAGGAAAGCCTCTCCATGTCTGACAATGATGCATGACCTTTCACCTGTGTGAGTGCTCAGCCATGTCCAAGTGAATTACCGGCCCCGGTTGAGCTGCTTTACTGGAGTTCAGTAACGGCGTCAACAGAACAAAGTCCTCTGTTGGCGCTTTCTCAGGAGGGAGATTTAAAAATATTCCCTGCTCATCCACTCTGAATGACTGTAGGCTGCCACAGTCTGAGAAATTAGCATCTGCAGTTGCATGACTCACTGGTTGTCATATTTCATCAAATTTGTTACTATTCAAGCACAAGACCAGCATAGTGACACCCACAAACAGATATTACCATAACATCATCATCACTGCTGGATCCCCGTTTCGCAGCAGACAGTCTGAGAGCCTTGAAAGAGAGATATTGTGTCTTCGGGGGCCACAGCCTCCTGCGTAGAGACCGTTTCTGTCACATCGTCACGGCATCTCGTCTTGTTGGAGACGGGATATTAAAAGAGAGAACGCAGCGCTGACTGATTGGAACTCCAGCAGCTCTATTAGTGAGGCACGTTCCAGAGGCATGCAACAATTAAGGCAGCTCCGCCTGCCAGAGACGACAGAAAGATCCATGAGCAGCCAAATACTCATCAGTCAGTACAGCCACAGCCGAGTTGTAACCACGAGCCAAGAGCAAGAAAAATCGCAGTGGAAACAAACTGCAAGTTTCAATAAGGTATTGAAGACTGCTACACCACTGGCTTCTGGTGGATCCGACCCAAAACTATTGATCTGATTCCTCTGAGAGGGATGGCTGCACTCCAGGAAATTAGGGCGTTTTCCCACCTGATAGTCCTGTAACATTTTCAACTCGTTTTATTTCCTTTCACTAACCGAAAAACCTGTTCACAACTCGCATGTGGTAGCACTGCACCAAGTGCAGTGCTACAGAAGATTTACAGAAGGAAATGACATGAAAACATGTGAAGTAGGCAACAAGCGCAACTTCCTGTTTCACAAATTATAAGCAACAATTGGCATCATATCTTGGCGGATGAAGGATTTGTCTTTTGTCTTTAATTAAACACCACAAGCCAATTCTCCTTCCAGCGTGTTTGTTTTGTTTGTATTTACCCAGAATGCTCTGTGCTGCAGTCCATTTCCTGCTTTTGGAGCAGTGTCTGGTCCGCTTGGCATTCACATATGCTTTTGAACCGCACCGGATTGCCCTTCAACCAAATTGAGACCGAGATTTTTAGGCGGAGCAGAGTTCACTTCTTTGGTCCACAAGAGTTCAGTTGCACTTTCACACCTCCACAAACAAACTGGACTTTCTAGGCAACCAAACTAGAAAGTTTGGTCAATTAAAGCGAACAAAATTAGGATTGGTGTGAAAGACTTGCTTGTGACAACAACAGCTGACCAAGTAGAAACCTCCCATATCTGGCTTTTGAAGGTAAAAATAGAACTTCATGATCAACTCATAATAAAGCTAGTAATCAACTAACCTGCCATACTATAGTCTTTTTATGCTTCTATTGGGACAAAAACAGGTGAAGTCACAGTCCTGATAAAAGCCTCCTTTGCAAAATTTCTCCTGTCCTAACCATCCTCAAATGAGAGAAAAACAGGAGTTTCAGCTCTACAGAAGAGGGGGTGACCCACTTCACTAACTCATTGCACAATACTGCAGTGCCGCTGCTCGCAAAGTTCACAAACGCTTCCAAATATATGCAGGATTTTCTACGTAGCAGCCCCGGTAACATCAGCATTCCCTGCGCGTAGACGGAGTCGCTCAGTTGCAAATATCATGAAAATAAGGTGAGTTTTAAGCAGATATCAGCTTCTCCCTGGAGAGGCGATGTCTGCAGCAGGAAGCCGCTCCAGGCTCTGCAGCCTGAAAGCCTTCAAAACCTGCTCAAGTCTGACTTCTAAATAAACTTCTGAGTGATCATGTGCAGTGAAGTGGTATTCAGACATCCACAATTTGAAGGAGCGCGCACATTCTGGAAATAAGAAGGATTCAAAGCAAGAAGAGGAGTTTGGCCTAGAGGGGGAGTTAATAAGGTTTCTTGGAGGGGAAACAAAACAAGAGGCCTGCTTTGCCACAGAGAACAGCGGTGGCAGCTTGTGGCATTGGCGGCTCGACACATGAGACATCACGCCAGCCCCACCGCCTGCAAACCTCTGATTTTACAGAACGGGTGAAGGGTACTGTCATTTCAGATTGGCCTCTGTGCACGTTCCCAGTGTGATTTCCACACCACAGCATGGCATGGGACAATACCCTTCCCTTTGAAAGCAGTATCAAAGATTTGGTAGCCGACACACAGAGCTGATTTGGTGACCCCATTCCAGAAAGGTTGGTTGGAGAAATGGAAGACATTTCCATGAGACTTATCTTTTTTTTTTCTATTTCAGCCAATTTTTTTTACACATAATCACAGCAACATTATTATTATTACAAATAAGAGCAGTTAATTAGAGTTTTTAAATATCAAATGGCACCTAAAATTAGAATTAGAATTGCAGAGAAGGCCAAAGTTCAAACTATTTTCCATCGATCATAACAGGCAAGGATCATGTTCTCAACTCCAACGCCTTTCGGACCCTCTGTCTAATCGTTCAAGTAAAAGCATTTGTGTTTGTCGCTAAAAGGGGAGCGGCAAAAGCAAATGACGTTATGAGACTGTCATAGAGCAACAGTGAGAGACCTCTTTAGACTGGCTGCAAGACTGACTGCTACTGAAGATCTTTCCTGCAACATAGCATAGCTTTAGGAAAGACTGTATTTTTTTTTTGCATTTTGTGTCACAACCTCAAAATCCAGTGTATTTTTGGTGGTTTATTGTGATCAATCAACATAGTGTAGGATTGTTTTTTTAAATAAATCTGATGGGTGAGGCAAACATTTATGTTCCGCGCTCGTTCCACCGACAGAGCATTAGTCATTGTAGTTAGAACAAAAGAGTAAATTCACACCAAAAACATCTTTAAAATGTTCTCGTAAAAACTTAGAAACTTCTATTTCCAATGCAGAAAATGTTAAAACTTTTGAAACTCAGAAATTTTCTTGTTTTTCTGGAAAAGATTAATCTCAAAGTCCAACTTCCATCTCCGAAGGGCTGAACACGCCGTTGTATGTTTCTCTCATACCCCTGAATAAAATCTTGCCCGACCAAATGTCTTCAGAAATCTGTCAGAAAAGTTCTTGTAGAACAATGAGACAGACATTCCTTCATTATGGAATAGTTGTCAGAAGAAAACTATGCTAAAAGAAAGCCAGAAGAAAGCAATTCTGGAGAAAAAAAAAAAAAACCTTGAAGAACGATTTAGATCAAAGCGTATCCATGCGTTAGAATGGCCCAATTAAAGTTCAGACGTAAATCCAACTGGGAATCGGTGGCAGATGCTGTAAATCCAATCCAACTACTTTAGCTGTTTCGTTTAAAAAAAAAAAAAAAAAGAACGGGCAATAATTTCTGCCTCTTGATACCAAAGTGGTTCAACAAAGTAGTACTGAGTCCAGGGGGTTAAAGAAAGTTGCACTACACACTTTTCTGGAATCAAATCTCAAAAACCATTCATTACTTCTCTCCTAATTAAAATGACATCTTTTCTGGAGTTGCCTTATTACATAACATCCCAATAGATCTGAAATTTATAAAAAAAAAAAAAAAAAAAAAAAAAAGGAGTTTGGGAACAGAAAATTAGCAATAAAACAAAATTAACACTCAGCTTGGCAGTTAAGCTTTTGCATTAGCTTGTTAATGTGCAGGAAATGCTTTTTGAATCTGTTTGATAATCTAGTTGTTCTAGATTATCAAACCACTGACAGCTAAAATGGGCTGATTTTGGAATTTGGACAATCAGGTCTCTGACTTGCCAGCAGTGACACACACGTTTTAATACATTTTAATTAGAGCTTCTCCCCCAACCCGCTACGTGACCCTCTGCTTCTTTGTGAGGATCTGAGATCTCTGTGGGCAATTACCGCAGGCAGTAAAGCACTCATCTCGCACAATGCTTTCATCACCATTAGCAGTAAAAGATTTCAACAAGGCCGTGTCAAAGTCACAACACAAGCAACGTGAGAACGCGGCGGGTCAGGGGAAGGGTCCACGCTTGGACAGAGGGTCTCCCGTGTGGATCGCCGAAAAGCGACGACTGAGCGCTGCACATCAGGGCCATCGATCAGCGTTCCTTCGACCCGTCACTGACTGTCGCAATTACCCACAGCGTTCCAGGGCCGAGGAGAAGTGGTACGTGGAAAACCGTGGAGGTGAGTTAAAGCTGGGAGCTGGAACGCTTCAGCTCTAAAGTGCTCCCATCTGACAATGCGAGCCTGGAATGTAGCCGCTCTTGACCCCAAAACCTTCGCCCACCTCCTTCACCGCTGTGTGCACCGTTGAGACCGGAAAAACACAGACTGCAGCTGGACGCCGAGTCACATTCAAAAGAGGCTGAGCACAAAACAGGCAGAGGATGGTTTTGATTGGATTAGGCCTTTCTTAACTGTACCAGAATATGATGGAAGGAATTCAGGAACTCAAGTAGGTCTGTGTCAACAGGCTTTATTTGCTTAACTCTTGAGACTTTCACAGGTTTATGGCACGTTTTTCCACACATCCCAAGTTTGTGGAGGTACAACAAAGAAGAAGAAATGAAAAAAACAAACCCCCCCCCAGTGCACACCAATGATGTTGTTAAACTGAGCCCCCCTTATTTAATCTCTAAAGAACCCAGGAAAGCAGCTTGGTAACCAACAGCAACCCAAAAGAGCCACAGGGAAATAAATACCTGTTGGAGTGATACGGTGAGGTCCAATCTTGTTCAGTTAAGAAAACATGGAGTGTGACGGACCTGGGTATGATTCAGAAACAACACATTTCAAGTTTATATCTCCACAAATGTCTTTTTTTAGTTCAAGTCTACAAAGACATGCTGACAGAACTCCAGAGGCTAAACGGGGGTGTTTTTCCTTTTGCTGCTGTCTTTTTTGACATATACACCATAAAAATGATGGGAAACAATGAGCTTTGGTATTTCAAAGAGTTCCCCTATCTGACAGTATCGGATTAAAAGCTCATAAAAAAGGCAAAACTGTAATTAAAGCCTCTACATAACAATATATCCCCAAGAATTAACTCTAATATAGTAAAAAGAAATTTTGTTGGGTTTGTATATCGTTGGGTGTGACTTCCATTAATCAAGCAAAGAATTATTTCAGCAGAAAAAAAGTGAGTTATTCCAACCGAAATGTAAATTAATTCTTCTACAACCTTTTCTTTTTGTCTTTCCACCATCTTCTCTTCAAAACACCAACACCATGTTCTATTACTAAACTAAAAGCTTGCTCGGCTGGAGCATCGGGATGCTGGCAGCTCTTAAAGCAGACGCCACGGGGCCGGAGTTGTTCGCAGTCCAATCCAGAGCAACGCGTGTTAAGCCCGGCACCTTCCGCGGCCGGCTGGCACCTGTCCCTCTGTGTCCACAGACCTGGCTGGCACAGACCAGCGTGGCAGCAGCGCACGGCACGTCACAGCCCCGTCGCTCGTTCCAAACGAGGGAGGCCGCGGTGGTATTTTCGTGAAGCCCCCGGCAGCGAACAGCAGAGGTTCATTAGACGACTCAATAAAGCCTCGTGGAATGCGAAACGAGGCGCATCACTCCGCTGTTCACCAGTGGCTCCTCTGGGAGCGCGCTCCGCACATATCTGGAGATTACGAGGCGATGTGGGATACAATCATGAGTCTGCATCTTTAATGGCATATGACAGTTAGAGAATAGTCTAAGTGCTTCATTTGTAAAAAGAAAAAAACAACAACAAGATGTCATAATGGAGCGACTGTAGAGCTAGAAAACCAACATTTTTTGTTTTTTTTTCCTGAGGTTCTTTCTATGGTTTGGCTGAACTCGTGCGACTGGTCAGCACAATGTTTGTTTGTCGGCAGAGTTTTGGCTGGAGTTGAGGCCGCTACTCGGGGGTGAGGGGCGGGTGGGGGGCAGCAAAGGCTGATCAGCTTACAGTGGTTTGGACTTTCCCTCCATCCTTCTCGACCATTCGCTTTTATTCTTCCCTCTGAACTCAGTGCTGCAGACGGTTACAGCAGGGTCTGCTTGTTGTGAGCTAAAGAGCAGCATGCTAATGAAGAGCTGGGGCCTCATCGGTGCAACTGAAGAACCCGTGGGTCACTAACGGACAGATCTCTCACTTCAGACACCCAACAGGGATTTCCAATGAACTCGGAGTGAGCGTGACACACAGCCAAGTGCGCCCTGGTTTCTCATATTCTGGTTCTCGTGAGATCCGGCTAAAAATAGAATGGAAACAATTCACATGTCCTGACTGAGTGGAACTGCGTGTTAAAATTCTAGCAATAGAACAAAAATCGGTAAAAAAAATATGTTGATTTCAGCTAAAATCGCTAATGTAGCTTTTCAAATGAAAAGCAACAAGTGGAGCGCAAGTTACTGCTATTATTATTAGCTTTAAACTTGACATTTGAAACCTTACATCCAAGTTTGAAATTCTAATTTTGAACTAAGACAGGAAGTAGGTCTTTATTTGCCTTGTGTGGACAAGGCTTAGGAGAAATCTCTGCCACACTTTAGTCATCTGTGGAGCAGCAGTTTGGGTACGCTGCAGAAAATGCTTTACCCATTAGCTGCTAATGACCTTAAAGATGGCGACCTCTCTGAAACTGAAGGTTCGGTACAAATTCAATAGATTATGTCAGTTTTGATGACGTCTTGCTAAACATCTAAATGATGTGAGTTACCCTGACTTAGATCATTTCATAATTTTGAAGTTTATGAAACATTTATTTTTGATAAATTGAATCATTTTCAAGTCTCTGTTTGTGTCATTTTAGGAGGGTCCCAATGACAACAGACACAATCCAGTTCTGGTCAAGATTGGACTGGATGATCTGCACGGACCGCAGAACCATTAACGACACCAGCCAAGAAAACGGTTGTGAATCGTGAAAAAAAAATGAAAAAAAGAGGGTGTCTTGGTTTTTCCAAAAACATCTCAGAAACTTGAGCTCATTCTCTTGATTCCCACATCGTGTATAATTCTGCCTTGTCAGATGGAACTATCAGCTCATCATTGATTAAAATCTTTGACTCGCATGAAAACAACTGTTCCACAACACGCTTTAGATTCATGCCTGAAATGAAACGCAAAACGCCTGAATTCAAAATCACAAATTCAAAGTCTTTGTTCTGCAGTTAGATGACTCCATCGACAAATGTGTTATCTGGCAAGTTACTGTGGATTATCGTCTCTGCTGCCCAGAAGTTGAGCTGTTAGCATGTCATCAAAGTCATGAGTTACAGAACAACCCTCTTCAGTCAGTCCATCACAGCCTCATAATGACAGTACAACACAAGACAGCGGAAAAACTATAACGTCGTGACCCAATGCATAGTTGACCCTTCAGTGTCTAATTAGCAAATAAGTCATACAATGGGATTTGATGCAAATAAGATGTTGCTAACAATAATTTTACTTGTACTTAATGGTCACTAGCTTTAAGGGAAATGCTCAACACAGATTCTGTGTTGTGAACATTACACAAGCTGCTTGTCGTTTTAAAAAGCCTGTGATCAAGCTACATTAAGTTGATGTGGATAACCAAATAGTCCATAAAAGGAGGGATTTATCGTTATCAACTAGAACAAGCATCAGATTTAAGATGTAGACATTATTGCAGAATAATGTCTACACCGGGATTCATCCGGTTTGGATGAATCCCTGCAGAAGAGTTGTCGGGAGAGAATCAATAATCCCAAAAGGCATTCTGAGACAGATGGTACAATGATGGCGGATCAATGATTACTCTGCTATCCTGCCTGCTTCCAGCCAAGTAACAGGATGTGGGCTAATCCCTCAAAAGAGGGTTCTAGACTAAACATGGAAGCGAAGGTTGAATCACCTCTGGCTTCCCCACACCCGCTCCATGTAGGACCAATAAGGTGCAGATGTTGCTCGATGGGGTCTGAAAAGAAAACGGGAGAAGTAGAGAAGGGCTTGTTCTTGCATTGCTGATTGAGGAAAGCTTTATGAATACTCTGATTCCCCCCCAGGGCCCCTCGAAAGGGTTCTCAGCTGCAGAACATAAAGGGTGGAGCCTTTATGAATCCTGTGCAAGCATCAGGAAAGCCCTGGTTCTTTTGAACAGAAAAAAAAATAAAGGCCCCAGAATCCATCCGCTCTCTTGCTGAAGATCCTGAATAGCAGCAGCATTCCTAATGAATAGCACAGGATGAAACAGAAAGGGGAAGGTGGATCCTTTGTTCTTTATAGCTTCAACTCAATTAACTGATTACCTCCATCCCAGTGATTTTGTGTAAAAATCTGAATGTTTGTTTCGTGTCATAACTCTGATCTAACAATCACAAAATGTCGTCACTGCCTCAAAGCGGGCTTGAACAGGGCTTTCCAGAGAGAGCCGATGAGTTCTGCTTCCCCAGGTTTCTGCTCCTCCTCCATCACAGTGACAGAGACATCCCTCACTTTCTCCAGGCCAAGCGGCTTCCTTATCTACCCCAACGAAAACACTCACTGCCACTGCTGCCTTCCAGTGTCAGAGATAGGAAGTTGTTTGTTGGACATAGTTAGGGGGATCGTGAATCCCATTCCCTCATAAACAAGGCTGCAGTGTCTGCAGCCCTCAGACAAAACAGATTAAATAAGCTAAAGATCCAAGCCTAGTTCCTTCTGGGGCTCCAGGTTTTGGGTGTATGTGCATGAGTTTGTTGTTGTGAGGATTGTCAGACACCTTATCTGCATAATCTTATAAAAAGACTTGCAATACTTTGCCAAGGATGAAGTGCAAAAAAAATTGCTCTTAAGTGATGTCATTGATAAGGGAGTAAAAATGTGTCTAATCTTGATAGCATATGCAACCTGCAAGCAAATCTTAGCAGGTGAAGCCACTCAGACACGAGAACAAGCTCCCATCTCATTAATGCACCTCTTCTTCTCCCCAGCGCTGCTTCCTCAGGTAGCAGTGTGAAGGTATCCATCTCCTGCAGCCTGAGCTCCAGCCTTCCAATTTACTGCCACTCACCTATTTTCTAATTCCATCAGCGTGATGATGAAAGCTGAGAGGGCATTACGCTTCTTGCCAGTGGTTGGACAGTGAGGAAGGGAGTGCAGGGCCGCATCGGTCACACTGTCAGCTAGCCAAATGGGTTAGGACGGACAAAATGAGAGCCAAGGCAGAGGGGATGATGGAGCTCTGTGCTTCCAACCGCTAAGAGGCAAAGACCTTTGCTCCTCTGGCAAACATAACCTCGAGGTAACGTCCCAAAACATCAGGGCATGTTCATTTGATCACCACAAAGCACACAGAGTCACACCTGTGAGGTTGTCCATGTAACTCAAATCTCCCAAGTGTATTAAATGTATCTTTGTCGACAATGATGCTGTGTAAAGGAACGGAGTCTTTCAACAAATCTGAAGAGGCATCTGGCTAAAGACACTTTTACTACATGACAGCCTCGTAACTGTCATGACATATTAGCAGATTAACAAACAAAGATGATATTTCAGAGTAACATGTCCTATATGACACCATTAATTGTTGGCAAGCACTGCTAATCCACCTCATGTGCTTTTGCCGCGCCTCTTTAAAGCTCTGACTGAACGCAAGGTTTGACACATCGAGCTCTTCCTATCAGTGCTAAAAGTAAGGGGTGACTGTGCAAAGGGATTTGATCATCTCTAGTCCATGCTCCTTGTAAACTAAGTAAATAAACATCAAAAGCGGTAGGTGGCGTCCAGGAAGGGCGTGGTGGGAGACACCGTGACATGTCAAGTCACGATATGGGAAACATGGGAAGCATAAAAAGGCTCTACGATGGAGTACCATGCCATCTGGTATAAACAGTCACTGGGCCTTGCAGCACCATATGATCAAAACATTCTTGCCTCCAAAACACCACAGCAACCACAACTCCTGCAGACCCCCATTGTCTACCCAGCCCCCAGTACAATAATGGACACTGCAGCTATTGAGCCCCTCATATGTTTCCGGTCATTGGCATCATTCTTGTGTGACCTCCCCAATCCCAGAACGCCGGCACTCCTCGTGCTCTACATGTCTTCAAATATTGATTCGTGCATCGTCTTCTTCAGACACACAAGGGGCCCTAGGAGAGGAATGGAAAAAGACAGGCGGGGACCTTTGAGCTGTCATGCAAAAACACCCCCGCAGAAAGAAGTGTGTGACAGCTTTTTAATTTCAGTAAGAAATCAAAAAGCGTCTGAGAGACGGGGTAGAACGCTCAGTGGCTGCATCTAAAACGCTCTGCTTGCTGTCAGGAATCTGGCAATACCCCGCCGCCTGTAGACAAGACCTCCTTTGGTCTTTGGCTGAATCACAGATGAATTATTTTGTTATTCAGACGGGTCCTTCTCACTTGCGGAGAGAAAGTAGAGTCAGGTTTTGCAAAGGCCTTGGCAAGATGACGACTTCTGGATTATTCATAATGTTTTCCTCCCCCCACCATCCCTTCGCGACAAATCTGTTCTTCTATTTTTTATGAACTTGAGGTCCTTTAGCATCCGCAGCTGAATTCAGAGGATCCGGGGCCCTACCCTACCGGCGCAGCTCTCAAATAAAGGCCACTTTATTTTTAACTCAGCCTGGTGCTGGCTCCCCCACTTATTGTGGGCTATCCAGTAATCTTCAGCAGGCTAAAACTAATTTACTGTAAGCTCCGCAGCAGCATTAAGACAAGGCCAAGGCAGAGCGGTATTTGTCTCATTTCCCTAGCTGTCAATATTCCTCTGATGATAACGGCTGATTTAGAGGCTGGAAATCTTGAGGGGGCAGTGTGGAGCATCGCCACTATAAAGGGAGCAATCAGAAAGAATCCAAACGAGCTTAGCTCCAGTTCCATGAAGGCGAACGACACCCAAAACAACAATGTGGACGTCGACTTTGACGCATTTAAAGGGTTTTGCAGACATATTAAAAAACCCCGAACTCTTGAAACATCAACATGTTTTATTGGGAATTTTGGGAGATAGATCAGAACTAAGAAGTACATAACTGTATGATGTAAGAAAATTATACATATCTTCTTACAAAAACAAAAAAAGAGTTTTCGGAAATAACTGAATTAGTACATAGAGTCAATCAGCATGTAGTTGAATTGCAATGTTAATGCATGTCATGACACCTACAGCCCTCCTATCTATCCCTGAAAGAGACTGAAATTATTTGTTAAATGTGTTTCATTGTTGTGTAATTTATGTATTTTTCTTATTGAATGCTGATCATCTGATCTTGCTGACCAAAAAAGTTCAGCCTCTAGATGCTGCTGGAGACCCGTTGACTCGTGCAGGGGATGATACCTCCACTTTCCAAATGTATATTCATGAAAAATATACATTTTTTACTTCGCAATAAGTAGAATAAGTAGAATTTTGTGTCTGCAATGTGAAAAAGAAACAGAAAAAGTACAAGGAGTGTGGAGGCCTTTCCAAAGAGACTGTGCACTGCAGCTCTGGTCCAGCTGAAGAATGTACATTGGAGTTGAAAAGGTCACACCACAAAGCTGCTCTGGGCAAGAAGCATGAATACAATCCGAGTCTTTGGGAGTGGAAGGGTCACGGACACAGCCGGACCTGACCCGCTCCAGGACACAGCTGAGGAGAACACGGTCTCAGCTTACTGACATGCGTCTGGTCTCGTTCCTCTGAGCCCGTGTCCCAACACAGCCCACCTCTCCCCACACCTTCGGTTCATTCAGCACTCACTCGAGTCCAGCCTTGAAACTTATCCAAGTGCCTTGGCGGCGAAAGAGAACAAAGAGTTTGTGGGTGAGAAAAGGTCAGCTTATCCTCCGGCCGTCAGGTAACACTCAGCCACAGAAGCATCTGTTAAAGAGCCATTATCAGCGCAAAGTGGCGAGCTGACAGAATGTTTTTATCCGTCAAACAGGAGCTCAGCATCTCCACCCCTCTCACCCCGCTTGACAACTTGACCTTATTCAATCATAGTTTCTCTCCCTCTCTTCCTTCCTTCTTTTTTTTTTTCTTTCTCCGTTTTTACTTCAGAGTCGACTTCGCCGAGCGCTGCCAAGCTTGGCGGCAAAAGAGAAGAGTGAGATGGTGTAGGCAGCCTTGTGGATGCTCTTCAAACAGAGGAAACCGCTTCCAGTGATGTATGCACATCATGCCCTGGTACGCACACGCCCACACGCAGACATGGTAACAAACTCACTGTGGCAAGAAGAAGAAGATGAAGAAGAAGAAGGAGAAGGAAGAAAAAAAATGGCACATTCCCATGGTATGTGCAAAGTGAGAGACAAAAAGAGTTCTCACACACTTGGTACAACAGTCTATGAGCAATAAATCCCAAGCTGGGCTCATTCAGAGCCTTGCAGAAACTATTTTTTCACAACATGCCCCCATCTTTCTATAGGAGCCAATGACACATTTGAGCCTCTGAAGGTGTCAGGGCACCCATAACTCACAGTAATCACACTCACACACACTGCTTAAACATGTATGGGGATGGCTATTTATAGAATTGTCCAAGCAAAAAGTTTATTATAAATAAAAATTTTTAAAAATGATCAGCGTCCACTTATATATGAATGGATGCTCAGTCGCTCTATATGTGTGCAACCCTTGCACTATGCACGCTGCTGCTACCAATGTAAGACATCCACAAATCTCATTATCTCTCAGCTGTGGTGTGTGAGGAGGAGGGGGGGGGACGCATGAAGAAGAATAAATAAATAAATAATAAGGGGAACTTGGAGGATAAAAAACGCGAGCGGTCCCTGGGCAGCGCAGACAATTAGAAGGAAAACAATTAGGCTGGAGGTGCAACGAGAGCAACACTAACCTGCTTCACTTCAGCTGGCATGGTCCAAAATCCCCCCGTTCGGTTTCTTTTTTTTTTTTTTTTTTTTTTAAAGGTGTATTTCAATGAAAAAGACACAAAATGGAAACCTCCAGGGAGAAACGCGTCCTCCTCTCGGAAAAGTTCTCCTCTGTCTCCTCTTCTTCTTCTTCTTCTTCTTCTTCTCCTCCGACTCGTCACGTTTCTCTTGTTTATTTACGCTGAGTTTTCCCCTCCGCGAGCGCAGCGGCAGCGGCTCAGACGCAGGCGGCCATCCTCTGCTCGGCTGCGTGAAGCCGCCCGCCGTTAGCCGCACAAGCGCCGGAAGCGAGGCGGTGCTTTTTTTTTTCAAAATAAAAGTGCGGACGCAGGGTTTATGAACTGAAAAAATTGAAAAAAAAAAAAAATTCAAAGAATATAGAGTCATTTTTGTTTTTGAAACTAGAAGTTGCACACAATTTATACTAATAAAATGGTTTGTGGCAAAACTTTTCAAAGTAAAGGACAAGAATCACTTACTATTTTGCATAATTCAACATTTTTCCATGTATTTTCTATATTTAATTACTGTGCTCAGGACCAGCAAACATACCTACAAGACCAGTATTAATTAATGTAATATGTTGTCACTGCAACAAAAAAAGTTTGTACATATAATAATTCGAAACCCATACAGGGTGTCAATCCACCTTTATTTTAAATTAAAACAATGCAAATGTTGCAGTCACTAATCTAACATACCTGTGCTTTTAAATTAACTTTGCCTTAATAGAAATATACTGCAATAAAATTTTGTATTCATTTATAATACTCAAATATAGTTTATTTGTATAAAACTAGTATGTCTAGGAAAAACTGCAATCATGTACCAATGAAGCTCTGTTACAGATCAGAGTGCCAAAATCTGCAAAAATAGTTGGTGTACGACACCAACACTAGAGACATACAGCTTACAAGAACGCTCCACATAATACGTGTGACATTCAATTCATAAATATCGGTATTTAATAAACATTTTGGCTGTGTCTTTTTCAGGCAAGAAGCATTGACTTGCTTCTTTCAACTGAACGCTTTTATTCTGAAAGAAAGATCTCCTCGCTCTCCAATGTAATTCTGATGTGTGTCAGGTCAGACAGAGCTGAGAGAGAACAGGGATTTCTCATTTGACAGAGATGTTTTATTCATGTGCGAATTGATGAGACACCGAAGGCGGCGTAAGAAGCCTTTCCTTCTCCCCAACAGAAACGGGCTCTCCGTTAAAGACGTGAGGCAAAAAAAAAAAAAAAAAGTTTTGCCTCACGAAAGGAAGAAAACACCTCTGAGGTTGGGAAGAACAGACTCCCAGAGACCGGGAATGTGGCAGCTTTCTCCGATTGGGTAAATGTCTTTCCCCTCTATCTCTGGCATCAAGTGGGGTGGGACCAGCTCCCTCTTTGCTCTCCAGTTGCCGCGGTCTGTCAGACCGCCAACCCCTCCCCCTTGTTGGCACAGACAGAGAGAGAGGAGAAAAAAGAAGAGGGGGGTGGGGGGCTGGGGCTCACACACAAAACAAAAGTTGCCCCTATTGAATCGAAGGCATCCCACGAGCTACTCTGCAAATTTTTACACCCTCCACACACACACACACACACACACACACACACACACAGCTCCTTTTCTCCTCTTTGAGACGCTCTTCTCGTTGCACTTGATATAAGGGAGAGCTCGGATGTACGTGACAGAATTCACATTCAAATAACTGTGCCTGCGACCGAGACCGAGCAGGAATGTTAATCTAATAATGCCGATGGAGGCTCAACTAAAGACAACTCTGAGGGGACGGTTGAAAAGACAGGAGAGCGAGCAGAAAGGATGACTGGTCTGAGACGAAAACAGAGAAAATGGCAAACAGAGGAGGGGTCGGATTGGGGGGAGGAGGGAGGACGGCTGAGGTTTCACATTCCACGAGCTCGGCAGCACTGTTTTAGGTCCCAGGATGTTACTGCTTCATTTCTTCCTAATGAAAGCCCTGGCTCACCATGCACCATTACATTTAGATCTCTCCGCTTTCGACAACAGCAACAGGAATTCGACCAAGGGTACCGCAGAGGAGCATTTCAATAACGCAACCCTCGTACCCTGAGCTGAAGTTCTTTCTTTTATGCGATTTGCAGTATCACTATCCATTTGCACCACTTAAACATAGCAGAGTGATTTTCATAACTCTGTTTAAAAATCCATTAAGTGCCCAGGGCAATACTGGTGAGAACAGAAGCAAGGAGCGACATTGCTCTGTGGATTCCCCATTAATCTGCACATGTGTACTTTAGAAATGTCCATCTCCTCTTTCTAAATGTTTGTACTATGAATATACACTGCCTGGCCAAAATAAAAGTCACCACCAAAAAATGGTCACACTCTCTAGTATTTTGTTGGACCGCCTTTAGCTTTGATTACAGCCCGCATTCGCTGTGGCATTGTTTCAATAAGCTTCTGCAGTGTCACAAGATTTATTTCCTTCCAGTGTTGCATTAATTTTTCACCAAGATCTTGTATTGATGATGGGAGAGTCTGACCACTGCGCACAGCCTTCTCCAGCACATCCTAAAGATTCTCAATGGGGTTAAGGTCTGGACTCTGTGGTGGCCAATCCATGTGTGAAAAAGATGTCTCATGCTCCCTGAACCACTCTTTCACAATTTGAGCCTGATGAATCCTGGCATTGCCATCTTGGAATATGCCCGATCCATTTGGAAAGAAAAAATTCATTGATGGAATAACCTGGTCATTCAGTATATTCAGGTAGTCAGCTGACCTCATTCTTTGGGCACATAATGTTGCTGAACCAAGACCTGACCAACTGCAGCAACCCCAGATCATAATACTGCCCCTACAGGCTTGTACAGTAAGCACTAGGCATGATGGGTGCATCACTTCACCTGCCTCTCTTCTTACCCTGATGTGCCCATCACTCTGGAACAGAGTAAATCTGGACTCATCAGACCACATGACCCTCTTCCATTCCTCCAGAGTCCAATCTTTATGCTCCCTAGCAAACTGAACATGCCAATGATTTGACCCTTCTTGAACAGACTAACATCTTTTCCACGACCACAGGATGTGTCTTTTGCCATGGTTGTTTGAGAAATGAGGAGTTACTCATTGCATCAGCTGGGGTTAAATAACTTGTTGCCAGCTGAAAGATAATCGCCTATGCAGTAATTATCCAATAGGAGGCTTGTACCTATTTGCTTAGTTAAATCCGGGTGGCGACTTTTATTTTGGCCAGGCAGTGTATTTTGCTGTGTTTTTAGTGGTGTTGGTTGGTTTTTTAAGCCAATTGTTGCGACCTGAAGTCCAGATCTGTAGATTGTCGCATGGACAGACCATTCCTTTGACCTTTCCTATGGCAGGAAGGAATGGCATCCTTCCTTCCTTCCTTCCTTCCTTCCTTCCTTCCTTCCTTCCTTCCTTCCTTCCTTCCTTCCTTCCTTCCTTCCTTCCTTCCTTCCCTTCCTCCCTTCCTTCCTTTCTTCAGGCTTTTACTTTTACAATCCAAGTCGAATCTTTGACCCTTCACAACCTTATTGTGAGTTGTGAGGGAAACCTCTGTGTCTTTGTTGCATTGCCTCTACGCTGCACCATGTGCACACCAAGAATTACGTTACATTTTGTTATGAGGTGGACCTATCTGAACTAACTCCATGTCTTTTGAAGGTAACTGACAATGATGATGACCCTGTAATGAATTTAGGGTTTGAAACCAAAGATAATGCACATAGTTTGCAGTGGAGTGACATTTAACTATTAAACCCCTGCTACATTCCAAAAAGTAGAGATATGGCCCTCAGTCTACAAGCGGAAAAGCCAATGGGTCAACAGAATCAGCAGGATCCGTCATCTGAAAAGTCAAATTACATAAAGGAACGTTTAAAAGTCGCAATCAGCCCGAGTCAGCAGAAAGATGTGATTGGGATCCGCAGGGCCTCCAGCACATGAATCTAAAACACCCCTAATAGCTTATGGAGGACTCTTAAGAGCTAAAATATTTACATATTATTTCTCTTGTTATCAGTGTGTTTTACAGTGCTGTAATTCTTTTAGAGCACAGGCTTAAATAAAAGGCTTGTTTGGTCTCATCTTTCCTCCAAGAAGCTTTTGTCAACGCAGCCTGAATTTTCACTACACGAAAGATGGAAGAGACGACACTGAAATCACATATAGCATGTTAAGTCACATGAATTCTCAACTCCTTATGTACAACTGCATAGAATGGGGTGAGAAACCCATCAGGTTGCATCGTGTAACCTCCGGTACGAGTCCTTTTCTTCTTACGGGCAACAAACGAATGTGCATCCTTATGTTGCCTTGCAAAATACTCATACGCCAGGTATTTTTTCACATTTTCTCATGCATGCAATGCGTTTCCTTTGTTGCTTTGCTTGTACATTTCAAGTTTGGATAGAAGACGAACCGCTCTGCCAGTCTGAAGACTTTTTTTTTTTTTAAAGAAAAACCTTATACTGCCGTCACTCAGTGTCTGCAAGACGTGCCTTTGATTGGCCACTGCCTCTCTAACTGTGTTTGTTTATTGCTGAGATGAAGTGGCCGGGTTGATGGATATGACAGGCGTCGAGCCGAAGTCGTTCTTGCCAGCATAATCTGCCTGAGCTGCTTCAGGAGCACACATTCAGCAGGAATATTCACCCTAAAGGGCCTCGCGTTGTTTTTGGGGACGTAAGCGTCAGTAAGTGCTATTACCTGCAACCCCTGCGCTGCTCACACTGTCCTGTTGCCAGACGGCAACAGTAAGAAACAGCAAGAATAAATGTAGACAACTGGATGGAAGAGGCGAAGAACGGAGTGAGGAAGAAGTCAGACATGATGAGGTTGAAGATGAATTGGTTAAGGAAGGGCCAAAGGACTCAGCTGAGGATGAAAGCTCCCCACAGCTGAGTAAGACCAATCGATCAGAAAACAGTTCCTTACCCTCACTTTCAATCTCAGTATTTCCAGAAACTTCTGTGTAGCAGCATATAGCACCGAAGCAGGTACAGAACCTGCCATACCTGAAAAGACTGATGCAGCCCATTCAGCCGCCATCCAGACGACTCACATTCCCCCTACGCTTTATAAACGCTCGCCATGCCACGGGAATCTGACACACGCAGGGCTTAGCATGTTGGCCGTAAAGTTACATTTTGAGCTCGTTTGACCGAAGCAGCGTTCTTCCCACATGTTAGCTGTGTTCCCTATATGGTTTATGGCAACCAGGACATTTTTTTATATATATATCTGTGTCTTATCCAACAATGTTTTTTTACTTTTACACTTTCAAACAGGTTACGGTTTTGATGTAAATGCATTCTGCAGAATTCTGACTTTTTTTTTCTCATTATTTTCCTCTTCATTCCGATTTTCCCTTTGAATTATGACTTTAATCTCAGAATGAGGATTTTTGTCCTCAGAAATCGGACTTTAAGGCAGCACCTGGACACCGGGGAGCAACCAGCTTCGATGGCTGAGATGCGAGTTTGTGCAGGAGGAGAGCTTACTTTCTGGAAGAACATGTCAGATTGAAGTGATTTATATTTTTTATCCGGTCAATTAAATGCAGAATTCAGAGGAAAAACAGCAGACCTTTTTTTATTATTATTATTTTTTATTTTCGGTGACCCCAATCCTCTTCCATACCTTCCATTTCATCTGCTTCATGTTTCTTTACCAAAGCAAATCCCTTCATATAAATTGGAGTCTGTGGCTGGAATGTGACAGAAAAAGCTCAAAAATATTTTCAAAGGCACTAATTGGACTTTAGTGCATTAAATTGAGCTGAAAAGAATGCTTAAATACAGAGAGACTGAAATAGTTTCCGTCATATAATCTGTTCCAGGACTCAGCGAGAGAGTAGGGACAGGAAGGAAAAATTATTATTTTCAGTCTTGCCCGGCAACTGAAGTGGTAAAACAGTGTGTAAGGGTGTATGAATTTTGCTGGAGCCGGAACGAGAGCCTTTGCAATCTGCTGCACGCCGTCGAGACGTACGGTGCGAAACAGATGGTGGAAAGGTTAATGTTCAGCAACAAGACGCGAGCTGACAGCCAGACACCTCCGGTGAAGCTACATCTGTTAACATCACGTTTTCTGCTTCCGTTAATGATGGCAGATGTGCAGCAGGACGGAGGGAAAGAAGTTTGAGAGGAAAAAGGATGTACAGTGGAAAAAAACAACAACAAAAAACAAACACTAATTGTGCTGGTTGCCACGTAAAACAATGTGGGATATTGTAATCCGTCTCGACAGTGTAGCTTAATGCCAAATCACTTTCATTGCCGAGAAGGCACCGCTTGTTCTGGCTGCCGAGGTCTCACCATGAGGTTAAAAAAATATCCGACCAAATACAAAGAAGGGTTCTGAAAAGGAAAGACGGCGACAACACGGGCCTTTGCTGCTCCATCTTCTCCGAAACAATCACTGCACTGTGTTCAGGTCACAAGACCACAATTATTTACAATTGCGAGAGCCTCCAGAGAAAGATTATCTGCTTTGACTGACTTGCTTCTTATTCTAACAATGGCGCAGTCAGAGAGAAAGTAAGAAAGAAAGCCCTTATCTAATGACTTTTACCATCATGTTTTATTTTCCACTCGAAAAAACTGGCTCGTCAGCATCGCGGAGGATTGTGCTCCCATCTATTAGCGGCTTTTGTCTCCCGAAAAGGCAATTTTAGCTTAATTTCAGGGGATAAAACTCTATTTAAACGCCATCACTTCACATCAGTGGTGGCTCTATTTTCAGTTTTAATGTTGCAATAATATATACGCACATCAAGATTTGTCGTACACCCATAATAAGATTAGATTTTTTAATTTTTTTTCCCCCCCTTGCGTAACGAGGACAAGCAGTGAGGCACAAACACACACAATGGGAGCTTATCTGACATTATGGCATACACGTAATTTATTTCAGACACCTCTCCCCTGTTATGGAGTCTCTATAATCTTGATGGATTACTGCTGAAGGGTATGTTAAAATTATGCAAGTTAAACATTTGTTTTATGCCCTAAAGACCATGTTTCCGCAAGACTTTCGGAGTAATTCCTCTTACTGACTCAGCCTAAATCAGACTTTTCTAATGAATTAGGTTATTCATTTGTTGCTCGTAATCAGCAGCTGTGCCAGGAATTTAAAACTCCTTGCTTCTAATTTTGCCTCGCAAATGTATTTGTACCTGTTGTACCTTTTCACATTTCGTCACAGTGGAGTAACATGACCAGGTGCCTCTGCCAAGACGCCTGTCCTGCGTTTAGCTCCGGTCGTCACTTTCCCATCGACTCTGATCAGATTCCCCGGGTCCCCACAACATACTGCCGCTGCCATATGTTTGTTGTTTCCCCCACATTGTTTGTGTCAAACTGCAACCAGAACTTTTCAAGGCTTCATTTCAGCAGTAGCTTCCCCATTACCAATCTTCCATAGGACTCGGATTTGAGCACCACTAAAGGCTGTCCTGTCAAGATTCAATAGGCAATGGATTGCCACTGGATTGTTTCATGGGTCTCGGAGCAAAATGGGCCGAACACAATTTCACTTTTTAGATTTTGATCGTAAAAAAAAAAAAAAAAAAAAAGGAAAACTACATGCATGGTTGATAGGCCAACATCTACCACATAAACCACCAATAAATAGGTTAAATTTGGTTTGCAGTGGTTTAGGGGCAACGGATGTTTGACGTGGCTAAAATTCATGAACTCTTGACACCCCCTTCTAAAAACTCCTGTCCCTGCCTGTAACTGCCAAAATGATCTCAATATGCATTAACACTCAGTGGAATCCATCTTACACAAAAGCTGACACCCAGAGTCTTCCTGATCTGCAGGCTTTGCACTCCTGGTTCGACGGCTTTGCAAACACCAGTCAACAGCATGTCGAGTAGCATCATTTTTAGAAGTTTGAGCTTCACCTGCCTCGGTGACAGATATTAAAATAAACTACGTGGTTACTACATGAGCTACTCACCAGGGTCACCGCCTGAAAGTACTGTACAAGTCAAGGACTTTTAATGTGCATCAATCCTGATTTAATTGCCGCTATCGTAACCATTGAAGACTTGTTCAACATTCAGAACGAAACTCCGTTCCTACTCGGTCACTGAGATACTATGCCAGTGCAGACATTAAAATGCACATTGTTTCCATCTGTCAGTATGGCACAAATGCACAAATCACGTTAACTTCAAATGAAGGAAAATTAGGGCTTTTTTCCACACAAGTCACCACAATATCACAGCTCAAGAACTGTAAAATGAGTTATTCATGCTGATTTCAATAAAGCTCTCCTTTAGCTTCAAATTATGCATTTTTTCATGTTTTTAACTGTATGGACTGCAGAGGAAACCCAGCTTCTGTAGCTAACTCTGGCACAGTATGTGACGTGCACAGTGTCTTATGAAATAAACAAAAGAATAACAACAATTATCTGTGTGTGAATCAGGACTTTGCATCGATGTGACAGTCATTTCTACTCTTCCAACATCTCGATGATTAACTCAGTGGGATAAGGTTTGCGAATGTAAAGTAGAAAATATGCAAAAGTTTAAAGGGCACGAATATTTCTGCAAGGTTCTGTAGGTTCAGTTTCTTCTGCAAAGATTTTGTCTGAAGCTGTTTTTTGTTTTAGCACACTGGTCTTTCAAAATGTGCTGGTCTATAAAGAAGACCCTACAACCTGGCTCGGCTGAAGACCAGCTGCGTGATTTTAAGATTGCATGTGCGTGTGCTACTCTGTTACATAAAACACCAAAGGTCAGTTAATTCCAGGCTCTGCGAAGCACAGCCCTTTAAAGAGCTGTCGAGATGCGCCTCGGCCTAAAGCATGTCCGGACCTCAACAAGGTCAGAATCCCCCAGAGTGCGAAGCCAAGACGTGCTTTGGTCTCTGCATCTCTAATGTGAACGCTAACAGTGGACCCCTGCTTCTGCAAAAACACTTCTGCTTGCTAAAAGCAGGCATGCTGATATCTTTACTGCACGCGGGTGGAGATGTGATAATTTACAAGAAGCAGCGAATCCCAAAAGGATCCTTTCTGTTACCAATAAAAGGAGTCAAGAATGCGAGCTAATTCCGCTCAGAAATGATCGAGCAGAGAGTCAAGGTTGCCTCTGCGGAGGGTCTAGTGGGGATTTTTGTTTTCCATTAGTAGGTTTACCTGCCTGTTGGAAGTTCCTTAAATGAAGAATCTGGCCTCAGGCATCCAAACAAACATCCATCTGTATTACCTAATTAGAACTGCTCCCTGGATTACATGACTGCTGGAATTCACCAGAAACTTGGATTTAAGGTAATATTTGCTCCAAGATGAACTCCAGCAAAGTGAACACTGCAGTAAAATGAAAAACGCTTGTTTTTCATACGTCTTGTTTGATTTATCAGAATCTGGTGTTACTGCTCAGTAGGTGCAAGTTTACCTGTGGAAAGAAGAGCCAAAACAAGCCTCACTGGTGCTTCTGTTTCTAATTTTGTTCACCATTTACAGGCGTGTAATTCACGCAGTAAAAACGTCACACAGATATGTTAAACTCCTGGGGCTAATTAATACAGTGCTTTGAAGAACACCTTTAGCCCAATGATAAAGTTGGGACTTTTTTCACTTGGCTTTGTTTTCTTCATCCAGACTTCGTTTAGCGATCCTGCCGGACACTGGAGGTCACATTCCTCAGATGGCACCGGGGTCTCGTGAGAGAGAAGGACGTTATTTCTAACAGATGTGCCGTAGTTTAAACCCAAACTATCAGGGCCGTCCTTCAAAAACATTGGCAGTCTTCCTTTCTGTTTGTACGTTCTAGATTGAGGCGATGCCCTTGACCAGTTAAACACCACCAATCATCTGGTTTGGTGCATAAAGAGATTCTCATAAAGCAAAAAAAAAAAAAAAACAACAACAAAAAAACATGCAGCTACTGATACTGCTTATGTTTTTAGAGATTATAATAGGTTTAAGCAGTTGTGATGAAATGGCATGAAAATTTGACCAGTTTTGCCTCCGGCGTTGGTCAAGTTGGCTAAATTTTTTGCAGTTACTTTTCCTGATTCATTTTTTTCTCCAGTCTAAAATAAGCCTGGAGAAATAAGCCCTGGCCAAGGAGGTACTGTCACTGCAGATTGCACCATGTACAAGTGGGCTTTTAAGAACCACTAATTTATTGAGCGGTGGGAAGAAACTAGCCCACCAACGAATTAATAGACAAACCACTCCACAATAAAGCTTAGTTTTTCTCAGATGCATCCGTCTTTGCAGACTAACACAAGTCTTTCGTTGTTCAACGCTGCTTCCTGAGCGTTCTTGTAGGTTTGAACTATGGTGAGAAATAATTGGACACAACCAAGAGCAATAAGCAGCCTATTTTACTGTAAGAAACTGTTGGTATGACTTCCGCAGTCTGCTTTATAACAAGGGGAAAGTGTTGTTGGAGTTATATGGGAACAGTGAGCGATACAACAATAAACAAAGGGGACGTTTTCTCAACAATGTGATTAGGGGGTTTATAGGAGGCAAGAACGACGCTGATGGAGAAGACAGGGGAGACTCAGGGAGGGGGTCAGCTAAAAACTAAAACTCATTGTTAGGCAGGTGATTTACAAGGGTACAGCAGCTCCCAGGCCCTGGCATTGGAAGGACAGATCTTCTGTCGCTATAGCACCCGCAGCCTTTTGTATCCATTGTTCCTAGACAGGACTTTGTGGTGGGAGGGGAGTTGTTGTGTGGATGGAGGCGGGTGAAGGGATGGAGGGAGGTTGGAGCGATTGCTGGTTGCCATTGCAGAGCCAAGGCTTGTACATCTTCAGCACAGATCAAAGGCTGCACTGTTCCCACTCTGTAAAGCTCAGAACCTTTGAAAACTCCTCATAACATTCAACCAAGGGCACAATGTGCCTCTACCAGCAGCCCATTAAACAGACCCTCACAGACCAAGGCATCTACATTTTATGACACCCATGAAGCGACAAATTATCTCCACGTTTTCTTTTCTATGAATCTCAAGATGGTGTCTTTGTATGTGTTGGGCAGCAGCCACAGGCGGATAGATAAGCAGTCCAGCATGTGGAATGAGGTCACCTGCTCTTCTAGCGCCATACAGACACGATTTTCTGAGCGCCGCCTGCTTTTGTCCAAACACGGTCACCAGTCAACACTTGACCTTTCATAGCCTTGATCACAATGCCCCTTCTGGCAAAAATCAATTACTGGGGGCAGAGTCATATTAAGCAACAAAAGGCCGCGGTCTCTGTGTGTGAGTGATCACATGTTGGGGGACGTCAATGGATTGAGATTCTAAGGCGTATTGTTCCATGTCACTGAGTCTACACAAGTAATTTCATCAGACAAGCTAATGGACTCTCCGACAGCATTGTCCTGACAATCCTTCTTGAATGGTGAAGGATAAACAGTAATTCTCCTCCTCGATGGGTATTCATAAAGTGCTGTGTCAAGGTGAATGAGGATCAACGTTCTGCTAGAAACTAGAGCAGAAATCCATCCAGCTCTTTGGTACAGAGAAAATTGTCAATACCTCTCAATTCCCTAATGAAACCCAAATTCAGCATCAGATGGCAACACATTATCGCCCCTTGACGCACTGTAAAATACGGCGTTGTGTAAATCCCTACGAGCTTTCCTCGTTGGCATTTGACATTTTTCTTTGAAGATAGCTTCATCTTAGTCAGATTGTATGGAGAGCTTATATGCTGTACAGTTTTTCAACTGATTCTTGGAGGACTTTCTAACATGAATAGGCTTTAATTCAAACCAATCAGTGGTAGCTGTGGTTGTATGCTTAGGCTCCTTATCCTGCTGGAAGAAGAATCTCAATCCCAGACTTGAGTCTTTGGCAAAATCCAGTAGATTTTCCTCTATTTCCTTGCAGTTTTCTTGTCCCTACTACCAAGAACACTGCAGGATAATGCAACCACCATGCTTCATGGTGACTTCAAGGTGATGCAGATCAGTCTTCCACTGGTTTTTACATTTGGGCCATAGCTTCAGTTTTTGACCAAAGCCTCTTCTCACGAATTTATCAGGAACTGCAAGCCAAACAAAAACTTTCTTCTTGCCATCATTCCAAAACGACCAACTTTACAGGCTGCACAACTAACACTTGTCACCACATTGTTGCGTCTCTGCGGCTAATCCAGATTATCACGAGCCTCTATAGCGTCTTCTTTGAGCTTTCGGTGGACGGTCATGTTTTGTTAGATCTGGATTGGATTTTTAATTTGGGGTGTCAGAGTAAAGACAACTGAGAGCAAATGCACACTAAACATTTTCAGATTTAAAAAAAAAAATGTCAATGACTCTCCTTTCCCATTGGAATTGTACAGTAGTTTGTGTTGACCTGCCGCATAATCCCTCCAAAACACTCTGTGTAAATACTTTTGAAAGATGCAAATGCCATGCATTCCCGCTCACTCTGTGACAATGTCAAGCCATCACGATATCATCTTTTGTGTCACCAGAGTGATGTTGAGTATGATGATTCAACAGAAACTAACCAGAATAGAGGAGAATGAAAAGAAAAAAAACGTCTTGTGTTCAATGCAGTACGTAACAATATGTTGAAAGCCTCCATCTAACACAATCTAAAGATAATTGGGCTCCTGTTTATTTGCTGCACTCAGCCGCCTGTGTTAATGAGCTGATAATAATGATAAAGGCAGATAAAAGTGTTAGCTGCCCAGCGATGTTTAGGCCTAGTCCTTTCAGAGCTCAGTGCCCTGCAGAGGAGTGCTATCTAGATCAGCGCCTTATCATGCTCATTAGTTGTCTACTTTCATCTCATTTTACTAATCAGACTTACTCCAGCCTTTTCCTCCATAACCCCGGCTTTAAGTAATGTCAGACCTCATTGAGTCTGGCACTGGGGTTGTGAATCTAAACCCTCAGTTAGCGATCCACAGTCGGCTTTAATCCATCATTCCGCCTCAGGATTGTGTGAGAGTCTGTGGTGAAAGCTCAGCAACGAGAAGGCAGAGACGGAGGGAACAACCTGATGCACTTTTATCCCCTCGTGCGTGTGTCGAGTGGAACGGGTTCTCACTGCACGTATCGCCTCCTCGACGCCCCTCCCCCCCCGGCCCGCCTGCCTTGACACCAAATTGGTTTCGAATCAGTTTCATTTCCGATGGAGACAGTTCAGTCGGAAGTAAAAACGAGTTTCATCAGCGGTGCCGATTACACAAGTTGGCGTCCTAATTTACAAGCAGTGAGGGTTCAGAAGAACCGACTTTGACTCCATGCCTTGATATGGCATCTTTATTGCTCTCATTGTTTGTATTTTTTTCTGCGTCATACAACCATTATAAAATATAAGATGATGAATTCAGCGTTTAGTTATTAGTCTAATAACAAGAAGCAGTTTTGCTTGAGTAATTAATCGTTTCGGAATTAAGTTTTGCATTTTGTAGTGTACAATCAAAACACAATGTTTTGAAATATTTGTTGAACTATAAACATGTAACTTTGGTTTTGGTAGGTCCAGTCTTGGCCTCTGTCTCAGAAGGACTGGCCTTGACCTCAGGCACTGACACTCACTGATCACAATGTCCCAGTGAGATCCTAACAAGTTCTAAACATACTTTACTTAAGTTGATATTAATCAATTTGTGTTCATAGCTCATCCACTGAACATTCTGAACAAAATTCATTGCTCCAACACGAACTAGTTCTTGTTCGCATCTTATATTTTGTTTAAAATATAGAGTAAAATTATTTATGGAGGTCACAATATAAATTTGAAAACTGATGACATCATTACCGAGCATTAGATCTACCTTAAATCTGCCTTAGTATTTATCTTTGTTCACTGAACATAGAACCATTGCGTCTCCTGATACTTTTGGGTTAAAACGTGTCTGTTAGTCACTCAGTGAAACATAGAGGTTGGGAGAGTAGTCAGACCTCCACAAGTAAGAGAAGGATTATATAAAAATGTTAGTATAATTGTGAAGAGCACTGGAACACAACCGCATAGAAATCATACACGAGACGTTCTCTTCTCATTAAAAAGCCAAAACATTACCGAGCTGATGGAGAGAACGTCTGCACGACCGCCAATGTAAAGCCAACATTATATAGGTTTCTTTCAAGAAATCCATATAAAGTTGGTAAGTTCTTCAAAAGGGAGAAAAAAACTAGCAATGTTTGAGTTTAGGTTGTTAGGAGGGATTGCTTTAAGCGATTTCTGTTCAGTTAAAGGTTCAGTTAGATCTCTAAATGGTAATTGGCCTTAATTTGTATGGCGCATTAAGCAAGCCCAAGGACTCCAAAGCACTTTTCATTGCATTTAATTATTCACACATTCACATCTTGATAGTGGTAAGCTGCATTGAAGACACAACTGCCCCGGGGCAGACTGAAAGGAGGATACAAGCCTTGGTTCGACTCATAATGCCTGAAAGACGTTTTCAGCTGTCCAAAAAAAAGGCCACATCCACGACAGAGCACCACCAGGCAGCTTCTGAGACCGGTGGGCGAAAGGAGATAAGACGGGAGGGCGCGAGGTGGCGAAGATAGGGGAGTTGAAGGGAGACAAAATGAAAGGTTGAATCTCATCAGCTCCCTTTTTAAAGATGAGTCACCACAGAGGAGATTATTGCACAACATCCAGGACAGCGGGTTCAGACAATGGGAACAAATGTCCCAAATCACTGGGAAATTAAACAGAGATTACAGAATCCCTGCAATCATGAAAAAGTGATGACCATGAGCAAATAGGGAGAGGAGATGAGCTTGCTCAGATGGGAGAGGGGAGGAGGTGCGGCGAATGAGCACGAAACGCTGGTTTGAACGGGTCAAACGGCGCCGCGGGAGGCGCCGGGGGCGGGGGAGCGTCGGCCACCATGTTGGCGTCATTTACCTGCATCACCACTTGCTGCCATGCCAGTGGCTGACTGATGGCGGGGTTGGGTGGCAGATTGGCCCGCTCGAGCTGCAGGGTGACGTTGCGGCGCTCCTCCTCTAGGGCTCGGGTTAGCTGCTCAAAACGCTCCTCCTGCTCCTTCACCGAGGCCAGGATGCTGGCGGCAGAGTGAACGTCATAGTCCTCCATGTGCAGAGTTGATGGAAGCTTCCGTTACAGGCAGAGGGGGGGGGAGACAGAGGGAAGGAGGGGTACCAGGTCATTACAAAACACCCAGACCCAGCCGAGTGGCATGAGGTTGAACATCACAATGTTAAATATGAGAGTTAATCACAAACCAGGAGAAGCCAATGATGATTCAGGATTTAGCAAAGTGTGTTCTGATCAAAATTCCAGCATGATAGAAAGATATGGTTGACTGGAAGACTCAGGGTGCACCGACCTGGTTTAGTCCACTTTCATTGAACTCTAGTTAATTTGCCTGGTTCATTTGGGGACGAGTGAATGCGTAATTGAACTCTGAATGCAGATCAGAAAAGTGAACTCTGGTTTGGCTAAAAACCTATATTTCTGTTTTGGTAACTCTGGTGCGGTTCCAATGCATATGTGAATGCCAAGCGAACAAGACACCGCTCCAAAACCACAGGACATTCTGGTTAAATAAAACCAAAACAAACGCTTGTGCCTAGCGTTAGCAAGAGAAATGGCTCGTGGTCTTTTAGCGAAGACAAAAGAGAAATCCTGCAACTGCTAAAATATGACACTACTCTGTCTTAGTTTACATTTTGTGAAAGAGGAAGTTGTGCTCAGTGTCTTCCTCAGAGGTTGATGCAGCATTTCTTTCAGTAGTACTTGGTGCAGCGCCACCACAGGTGAAGGGCTGAACAAGTTCTTCAAAGGATTGGGATTATTTAATGTGTAATGTGAAAACGAACCGCCCCAGCTGAAATGTAATAAATAATGCAATTTTGGTCCCCAATCGAACCGACTCTACCAGACTATCAGATGCGAAAACAACCTAAAGATTTGGGGTCATAGGTCACGGCGCCCTTTATCCACAAATGTATTTGTCTACTTGAGGGAACATAATTAAATCCTTTTCTCCATGGAGAACTGCATGAAAGCCTCAACTCCAGGCAAAGTCATTAATGAGGATGCTCAGCTGGGTGCTGTTATTGTGCATCAGAAGCTTTAGCCCATCACATCACCAAGACACTCTTACTCCTGATGAAATTCAGACACAAAATGAAATGAAACGGCACATCACACACTCAGGAAAAGCAAGGATTCTTGTTTTGGGGCTGCAAAGAGGGGTGAAAGGAATGATGTCACAGCGCCAAATGATCAATAACAGCCAGCGTGGAAGAGGTGCGCTCTCATTGGTTACAGTCATGCACGCAGCCATTGCGCTTTCTGACACGCAAGCACAGTTGCAGGCCAAACGTTCAACATATGCAAGTTTCCCGCAGCCATCATTTACAATCACACACACACACACACGCGCACACACGCGCACACACACACACACACACACACACACACACACACACACACACACACACTGATATCCATTACTGATGGAGGCATGATATCAGGAGGCTGACAGCACGGCAACAAAGCAGGCTGGAAATACAAATCCACAACAGTATGGACCAAGGAGATAAGCAGGTGTTAGAAAACAGTCGGTCACCTCAGTTTTAATGGAGCACAGTGATGAACCAAAACCAGGAAGGGAGAGCTGGGAGGAGAGGAGGGAGAAGAACAGAGAGAAAAGAGAAAAGGCAAGAAAAAATATCTGGAATGAAAATAATCAGATAGCATGTCTCCAACTTTCTATTTCAACAAGTCGCAAGTTAACGTGAAAAGAACAAGTGTCCAATTATTTGAGCAAAGAGAAGTAAAAAGAAAAGAAAAGAAAAAAGTAAGTTATAAAGATTAGACCAATTTGTGTAAATAAGTATACATTTTATAGAAAAAGTTTACAAAAATTCAATATTTAGCACTATCAGTGATGCCCTCAACAATCCTTTGGTTATCATAAATGTTACTGAAGAGTTCTAGGATTAAAGGTCAACTTTCTAAAATTTGTCAGAGTTTCTCCAGGGGGTGAATATTGGCATTACATCAAGGACTAATTTGTTTTAGTCCTCGATTTTTACAAAAGCCTCCCCCCTCCTCAGGGCTATTTTAAGAAAAATTACTTACTTCCTCAGCAGGGCATATTGATGAACAAATACAAAATATTTGTTATTATACCAGATTATCCAAAGCTAGTTTCCATCTGCTTACTGATGCCAAGACAACACATATGACACTAGGCGTATGACAAAGTGCCAATAATTGCAATAATTATAATTTTTTTATCAACAAAATAGACAGTGCCATAAGTGATTTTATAAACATTTATGAAAACTAAAGGTTAGATATGATTTTTTTTGTCAAGGATTATGATAATGCTATGAAAGATTTATTAAGCGACTTTTCACACACTTAACAAATTCGTCCATCACTTTGAATCTTTAAGGTTTTCACTGCTGCAAGTGATCAACAAAAGGTTCTCAATACTTTTGTTAACACCAAATTCTTGAATAAAGGCCACTGTACCCCACTTTAGATCAACAAACATAAAATGACAAAAAACTTTATCACCCAGCTCCACCTTCCCCTCGGTTTTTATCGTATAAATATTAGAACAGATGGGATTTTTAGAATTAAACAGAACACAACCTCTAGATCCCCTTTACAACACGTCCGGCGTAAAAATCTCAATCTATGAAGACGACGTTACGTGGCGAGGCACATCGTATCGAAGCACACTGACCATGTCACCGAGACAAAGACAGTGGACGGATGGCTCCACTCGGCTGGGAAGCGTCAACACGGGCGGAACGGTTTGAATTTTAAACAGGCCGGACTGGAACCGGGGTCCACGACGCGTCCGCCTGAGACTGTGTGCACATGAAAAGTAGTCATTCTTTACTATGGGACCTGCTGAGCACAAAGCCCTTATTCCCTTTGAAGCGCACAATCCCTCTTTGATGTTTGTTGCATGCTTATCATTTATTTATCCATTCTGCCTCTTCCATTCGGAGTGGTGTGTGCCAAGGAGACTGTGCTCCGAAAGTTAAACTCAGACATCCATCTGAATGTGAAAGATGGCTGCTTTTTTTTTCTTTTTTTTTTCTTCTTCTTCTTCTTCTCCCCTGTTCTGTTTTTTTTTCTGGTAGATCTCACGAAACATTCCGAGTCGGTGTGTATTTGCGGCAGCCGGCTGGTATCTCAGAGCGTATAAGAATAGGCCGCTTGTCTGTATTGTAAGTCATCCGCCACTTGAGATAAGTGACATCAGTGGAGTTTCCAGAAGCGAGGCTGATTGGACACACTCGAACCTGGGCTCCGATGATTCACACCCCTCCGGGTTCGAGGGGCGACAGAGCCGTAGCTTCCTGAGTCATTGGGGGGGATAATATGGCAAGCATGTCAGCTACGCCCCGCAGCTTATCATTAAACACCACCTCCTGGCCCTGCTTAAAATAGTCTGGAATGCAAGAGGAGGAGTATCTGAAGATTCCCCCTCCGCCCACGCTGCTTATTTTTTTTATTTTATTTTTATTTTTAAAGCCTCGACTCAACAGATGTTTGCCAAGAGCCTCGGTCAAAGGGGATAAAAACAAAGCCAAGGCTGTCTGCACATTTAGCCCCCTTCTCGGTTCCACATGCTCCAGTCAGTATCGACTTCAAGCGATGGAGAAGAAATAAACATTTTTTTTTTAAATAAATAAAAATCAGAGCTAACCTCCCAAACCAAAACTACCCTAAAGAATAAGAAGTTCCTTCAGAAAAAGAGGGGACAATTAAGAGCAAAGTGAAACATGATTTATTAATTTCCACAGTAACACATGGGGTGGATTTCAGCACCTCATTGCAAAAGCTTCTCTAATTAAAAAGAGGATGGGGGGAGGGACTCATAATTCATGTGTGGAGCTTCACTTCTGTTGAAAGACTTTTTTTTTTTTTCTGAGCAATAAACACATCTCAGCATAAATGCTCGGCTCTAAAAATAACCTAGCAGTAATAAAATAAAATAAAAATAAATTCAACAAAGAAAGAAATAAAAAGGAGACCACAAGACACTGGAAAAGGGTTTGGTGAAAATCTAGAATAAATCGCTGCCGCCGCATCCTATGAGAAATCTCCAAAAGAGATGAGTTTACAAATGCGCCTCTTTGCGGAAAACATGCTTTTCTAAGAAAGTGCAGGTAAAGGTTATGTTTTGATGAGAGTGATGCGGGTTTTACTTGTGTGGGCAGGTTGAACTGAAAGGACTGTTTGCTTATGTTAAACATCTGCACAGAATTCACACCTCTTGAAATTTTTAACATCAATTCAATTATTGTTTTACAACCACCTGACTGGTGTTTTCTCCCAACCTTGTCAACCAAACCCAGTTTTCTATCCCGCTATAAATCCAGCTGTTCTGTGAAGGTCTTGGTAGTTTGTTGGTGAACATTGGAGAACACGAAGCCTAAATACGACACCCAAGATTGTCCGCTGGAAAACGGGGAACGGAGAGTATAGCTAATACATCACAAATGGAGGATACAAATTTGGACATTTATATTCCCATTGTTTTGTTGTTTTTTTTAGCTGCATTAAAAATTATTTATGTTTACATCCATCACATTATCGGATGTTGCCACTGGCGGAAACCACGAAGAAGAAGACGACAGGAAGTAGAGGATGATGACGAGGTATGACTTTTAATGACATCGCATGAACAATCTTATTTATCGGAAAATTGACAGAGTTTTGCACACATTTGTAATGGTAACGAAGCTACCGTCCCCCCTGTGAGTCAACCGAGTTCAACTTAGGATAACTACTAGATGTGACTAGTCTCTACTCATCCCTGCTTCATACTCAATACAACAGGTTCGATGACTTGTGATGTTCATAACTGGAGAAAATGGAAATTCAGGTGCTGCTTAACGTTCATATTTCATTTAATCCGTTTTGTTTGAATCGTCTCACTGAGTTTGGGATTTCAACATGGAGAACACGTGCAAACGCATCGAAAGATGCTTCTAAATGCAAATTAATGTCGTTGTTTTTCTTAAAAAGGAGACAGCAGTTATTAAATACATATTGGTCAAAAAGAAGCTATAGGTTTCAGATGTTTTACTCCTTCTGTTTCAAATGTTAATACTGCTAATGAATTCAAACGCATTACAGTAGGAGGTATAAGTGGGTCAGGACTCAGGGAAGTGTACGTGTAATTTAGAGAAAATGGCAGTTTCTAAGTGGAGGCAAATAAGTGAAGCCACAAGGAAGTCGTTGAGTGCACAGCAAAAGCGATGAAACCACATCAGTCAGTGTTTTAGCTCCTGCTCACGCCATCTGTCTAACTTCTTGCAAAACGAACTTCCAAGGCAGAGTCGTGCAAAAAAAAAAAAAAAAAAAGAAAAAGGAAAAAAAAGGAGCGAGTGTCTCTGCGGCGCAGAAAGAAAAAAAAAATCTGAATTGCAATTAAGTTTCTCAAGTTGCAGCTAACTACAGGTGACAGACTTCAAACGTTCAATTAAGCAGCCGAGTCTGTCTTTAGATATGCCGGACCAGAACAAATGCCCTCTGCCGCTCTGCTCTAAAACACACTGTAATCTGTGAAAAGAAGAGGAAAAAATCAGTTTCCCCTCACCTGATTCAGAAGTGTGAATTATTAAAATTAGAGCGCACTCCCTAGAAGAAATTAAACTTTTAATGTATTTGGGAGGGACAAAAAAAAAAAAAAAAAAAGGCAAATCCTACGAGGTGCTTCAGCAATCAGGAATAGCTTTCCCACGGAGAGATAAAGACAGAGAAGTCTTGAGCTGGCAAGACAAAGAAATTTAAGAACAACGGAGAAGAAAAAGAAGAAGAAGAAGAAGAAAAAAAAAAAGGAAATGTAATTACCTCGGCGATGAACTGAACAATGTGATTAAAGGAGGCTCGAGGTGCAGAGAGAGAAAAGCGCGCTGTACCTTTGATGCGAGTCCCCTCAGACCACAGGCAGGCCGAGGACAGCTGGAGCCCTGCTGGAGTCGAGACGCTTGTTCGGTCTGCAGCGGGAGATCTGCAGATTGAAAACAACAAAGAAAACATGGTGAAACTTCTCCGCCAGCCCACTGACAGCGCATGCTGAACATAAAGCTCTTGTGTAACGCACAGACAAATAGTCGGAAGATTCACTGCTGGTTCACACTCTTTTTTTAACCATGAGACACAGTCAAGATTGTTCAGCAAGACCTGGATGAACACAGCAGGTCTTGGGTTTTAAGACCCACCATACTTCTGTTTATCCGTTATCTATATGTGCATTTACTGGTTTTTGTAGACAACATATTGCTTGCTAGCCTGGCTATTGGGCTCCTATGCAATTTTGTGCTGTTTCACATTTGCAGATTCACAATGGGCTAGTAGGAAGTCAAAGAAGGCTTTTTGTTGTTTTAGTTAATGTTGGCCACATTTTCAAATATTGAGCAATTAAAATCAATCAATAGCCAAGTGTGCAGACCCTTCTGTACGAAGGCATAGATCCAGAGGCGAGCTTTTACCAGCTGCCAGCTCTACCCAACTCCACTGGTAGTTCTTTGTGTGTTTTGTGATTCCAATTGGAATCACAAAACAAAATTTGCCTAATGGAAACATGCCAATTTCAGAAAACTTTTTTGTTTTTTGGTAAAACGTTTTTCAGTTGGGATGACAAAGTTTTTATGGATGTATCAAAATTGCTTAATTCTGTAAATCTACAATGTAAAACACGTGTTTCGCAAGTCACGAGTCATGCGAACAACAACTGCATGTTACTACCGGAAAACACGAAGAAGACGACAGGAAGTGGGAGGATGACGATGGAGCAGCATGTTTTTGAATTAACATGTTCACATGCGATTTTATTTAATGGAAACCCCATAAATACAAAATTGTGTTTGTTTGTTTTTTTGTTTTTGTTTTTTTCTTTTTTACAAAGTTTTGTGCACTTTTGTAGTGGAAATGCCGAGGTTTACAAAAGCAGAGTTTGCATCATTTTAACTCCACTTGGACCTCGACTAAAATTGTCCAATTTTTGTGTCGTTTCAACTAATGGATGTGTTTTTGACTCGGCGCACTGCCGGAAAATGATGATTCGGAAAATCAAACTTCTTTCCTGTTGGATAAAGGAAAAAAAGCTAATCTGAATGTACTGATCAGGCTTTGTGGGGGTTGCTTTCCAAAGTGGGGAGCACCAGAGGGTGCTAGCAGGGGCCCTCAGAGCTGGAGAAGATTGGCTTCCAGTCAAATTCATCAAGCTGCTTTGATTCTCAAGCTAGTGTAGCATAGCAAGAGCCAAATAGACAAGTTTCTGACAAGAAAAAAAAGAAACCATCCAGCTTTGGAGGGAAAAAAAACTCGACAAACTTAAAATCGACGCTGTGAGGGAGAATTTATGCTACACAGATATGGAGTAAATCTTGAATCATTTATACTTTAAACAAACAGTGTCCAGATATTGACAAAAGACAAGACAACAGCAATTAGTTCCTCACCGGATCAAAGAGGTTCCCAGGCTGATATCCGACTGTCAGTGAAGAGGCAACACTTACTCGATACACAAAGCAAACCAATTTGTCTGCCTGACCTTCACATTCACACTGAAACACTTGAGAAATACAAACATCACAAACACAGGGAAAAGATAAAGGCCCTCTCCCGGCGCCGCAGGGCAAATTTTGTTTAATGAATCGTGCTGGGGGATGAATGACTCCGCCATCCAATCAGACCTGACCACAGGTTCTGCTGAGGAAACACGAGGCCTGCCAGCTGAACTGCTGGACTGATCGCCCCCATGAAGACGTGACTGATGATGGCTTCAGACTCTCCGGTTCCCAGCCTCCCTTGCAGCCCGGCGTTTGTTCATGCTTTCGTTTTAATGGGACAAAACAGCTGCTTAAAATTTACTCCGCAGCTAAAGGAGTGCTTCAAGCCGAGATGACGATCGAGTTCATCGGCAGTTCATCTTGCAACATTTGATGATGGGAGTAGCAGCGCGTCACGTGGTTTGTTAGTATCTCAGCGGTAATACACCCACTTTGGATTCCCTCTTGCCTTCAGAAGTGTTGTGATTCTTGCAACACGGGTGATGAAAAGACTCTTCATTTGCTGATTGCTTGAGTTTGTGAAGCTGTCCTGATGAAAGTAGCCATTAGAAGACGGGTTCATGGTCAGCAATGACACTCAGGTGGGCTGCGGGGTTCAAATGATGCTGACGAGTCCAAATGGGTCAATTTTACTGCTTTTGTCTTTTGACCACCACATACCATGCGCTGCGATTGGTACACTTTACTTACCATATTTCTTCAGCAGGTTAAACCATCTACTCCTCTATCGTAAGCAGGTTACCACAACTTACTATTGTGCATTCTCATTTAATGTTTAATATTTGGTTTTTGTTTTTTTCTCCATCTGCACGGAAACCCGAGCCTGATCTGACCGTCCATCAAGTAGTTCTGGTCATAAATCTAAACTCTAGCAGCCGGTGAGATGAAACCAGTTTGCTTCACATTTAAATAGTTAGAAGTTATTTTTCTTTATTAGACTTAATGACAACTTTTTATAATTTCGGTTCCGAATGCTTTCTTCCCATCGTTTCTCACTGGACATGTTGTCTTTTTTTTAAGGCTTTTCTTATAGACTGCAATGATAACCTGTGAAAATCCAAGTACATCTGCAGTTTCTGAACCACTCAGACTGAAACGAGTCATCCAAAGAGTCAGAGTATAATCCACCTGTTGATGCTGGAGTTTCAGAAAGTTGTCTTCACTGCATCTAGTGGCAGCCATGTGATTGGCTGGCTTGCTATTTGTACGATCAGTCTAATAAACTGGCTAGTGAATGCGAGTTCAGTCGTTAACCAATAGGCCCCTGGTGGCTTAGAGGCACAGCAGGTACGCGATGCACGGTGTCCATTATTCCCCACGCTCCATGTCCGTCACCGCAAGACGTTTGACGAAAGAAGAAAAATCGTATTTTGAACTGCAGATGCTTTGGCTCCAAATCTAAAAGACAAACTACTTCACAGACGTTTCACAAGAACAAACTGCCTTTGTAAAATATACATTTCTGAAAAATGAACCTGAAGACTATTTTGCTTATCCTTGACCAGACGCCTATTGATGATTAAAGAAAAAAAGAGAGAAAATAGGCTGCATTAGCCATTTCTTGACTGTATCTGTGATTTGGATATCTTCTTTTCTCCATAGATTTCTTTTTTTTTTTTGGTGTGTTCACTTGAAGCCCAGAAAGGCTGTGAACAGCTCGGGTTTCTGCTGGAAACATCAAAGACAAAGCTAAGCCCGACTGTAAGCGTTATCTCTCTCTCTTTCGCTCTCTCTCTCCGTCTCCGTCTCTTTGGATTCCTGCCAAGGCCTCGCATGACTCCCGAACTGAGATTATATTGACCTGCCGTCGCGGCCCACAATGTTACTCTGATTAGTCCCTGCTTAATTTCTATTTAAAGTGACGCTATGGTTTTGCAATTGCCAGGTCAGCAAGCACAACAAAAGCCGGCCTTGGGAATGAGAAGATTGATGGTCAGCGATGATAAATGAATAAATGATGCGTCTGCTGCCCTCGCTTAGCGCTGCTTAACCTCCCGCCCAATCCCGTGGCGCTGACTGGAGGTTAATAGCGGGAAATGGTGATTACTTGGGCGGCAGGGAGAGGTTTCGTGCGGCTGAAGAGGTGTTGGGGAAAGGCCAGCTCCAACGCGTTGCTTAAACACTGGAGGTCGAGATGGAACCAAGACCTGTGATTGAGGAGGGAATGGCGGTAACAAGGTTCTGCGTCCAACAAAGTACTTTAACGGCAAACGAGGACACAGAAAAATAAGTTAATGGACGAAGGCATTCCAAACACTCCCCTACAATCAGAATTATTTACGCCGGCCTCCGGAAAACGTTGGCACTCGCCGCCGCAGCTGCTGAGCCCTTCTCTGCAGTGTGACAGTACGAAGCCGAACCCTCATGCGGTGTTTGTGCTCCGTCGCAGCACCTGATGCACCACCTGCCGTGTGATACGCAGACAATTGCATAATTTATCCCACTTCAACCCACACTGTTAGAGGAGGACCCCAGTGAAGTTCTGTGATTAATAATGGATGGCGAGCGAGGCTACGTTCGCAAGCTGACGATCTGAGCGTCTGGGGAACGCTGCACTGATCAAGGCCTTGTCTTGGCCGTCAGAGCCTCTTTGTATTCACAGAGAGAGAAAGAGGGGAAAAAAATGCAGTCATCGTTCATACGGGCTTCTGATGGTTAGAATATGCAAGAAAGCTTATTGTCAAAAGCTAATCGTTAGCATATGTGAGGTTCAGACAACGCACGAGAGTTTGAGATCAAAATAAATTACGAGCTGCATTCCCATCATTTTTCAAAGCAGATAACTTTAAAATCCACTCGTCTGGCCTCCTCCCTCTAAAACGGAGAAGAGTTTTTATAAATGGATGCATCTGGAAACACAGAGGGGAAACGTCCTATTACTGTGATCAAAGGGTCCTGAATCGTGAATCTGTGTTTACAGGGAAGCAACAACACATTCCTCCAACCACGGATACCTTGAGCAGATCGTCAGCAGCCACTACATGTCATGCAAGACATTTTATCATGCAAACCATCTACTGAGAGGTGATGGTTTGCATGCTTTAACCCACAACAACCAGCTGCAGCAGCAATTACGGTTTTCCTCCAAAGAACCACGAGCATGAACTACTTTCTTAATGCTAAATGACACGTTTTTATGAGAAGACCAATAGCAGAACTACCAGCTGGAGTGGTTTGAAAAATTGATGCCCTTGAAATACTTGTAATTTCATGGGAAGTGGACAAATTTTGTGTGCTTTTGTTGTTGTTTTTTTGTCTCTCCCATTTCCATTCAGCGTGACTGTATTTTAAACATTCACCAGTATTAGACCTGCTTACTGTAAATGCTGCTAGAATTTTAGTTTTTCAAATAACAAAACTTGTCACAGGAAGTCATTGTCCACCATGGCGACTTCAACGCAAGCTTGTATTTTCACAGAGAACTTTTAAGTGCCTCTGTGGGGTGGCTGTTTGTTAGGTCTCTACTGGTTTCCTCCTTACCCACATAGAAATCTTTGCGAATGAAAGCACACATTGGTGTCTGTGAGGTTCAATGGAAAGTAAGTAAATAATTGAAGTTGCTAACAAGCTAATTAGTTAGTAGTTTAAAAAACCAAAAATCTCAAACAATATATATATTAGTCGACTACATTATTAGTCTAAAATGTCACTAGAAGAATCTGGTACGTTTGAAGACGAGTTGTAGGAACGCTCGGGCATCACAGGGAGCGTCGAGATGGAACAGGCGGCGGCCCTGTTCGCTTTGAGAGGAGGAAGAAATTGTTCTGCCTCATCAGAACTCTGTGCCTCTGGAGATGTTAATGAAAAGCAAGTGATTGAAAAAAAGCCCTGGCACGGAGAGAAAGACTCCCTGCCAAGACGGAGTGAGGTCCCTGAGAAGTTTGAAGGGGAGAGGGAGTGAAGGAGGAGGAATTGATTGGCTTGTTTGTATTTCGGACCGTGCACGCTATCAGGCTCTCTCATGCACTTTGGGGAGCGACTTTCAAAGGTAAATTTGTTACCGGTTCATTACAGGGAAACTCAGATCCACCATCGACTGACGGCGTGTCTGCCGAAGCAGAGTCAGAAGCGGGAGGGAAGCGGCGGGGGATCATCCAGCTTCGGGGTTTTATCCGTCTGTAATATCTGACCTTGGCACTCCAGAGGACAGCAGACGCTCGGTAGAACACAGGAGGGCATTGTTTTGTTTTCTCTCAGATTAATCTCATTCACAGTTCACAGGAATTTGTTTGCCAAGTCAGATGGAACCACATCAATTAAAATCTCATAAAACATGACTGACCTTGACCTGCTTATTAACCCTTGCAAACAAATAAGATAAATAAGAATAAATTCATGAAGAAAGGGAGGCGTGTCGAGGTTACGTGCAGAAGCAGCGACGTGCATTACACGGCCCGCTGTTTTATCTCTTATGACTCAGAGTTAAAATACAAATTAATTAGTTAAAAGGTTTCCAGTCTCCAGCTCATGGCGAGCATCTTACAACCTGGTTATCCGTCTGTGTAATTTTGCTCAGCATAGTTAAGACAGACTAACTTCATACAAAAAGACACTGCTGGAGGACATAAATTGGACTGTTTAGTTAGACTAGAGAAGAGACGACATCCATTTAGAACTGTGTGAGGATTTGCTCAGACTTTGCTGCTTGTCTTCCATGAAATTAAGAAATATTGAAATGTCAAAATTATGCCGTATAACGATACTACCGAGTTGTGTCTATGACCTTCACTTCAGAGAATATGTTAGTTTGAGCTCCAATGAACTGGCTAAACAGTTAGCCTATGCTAATGCTAGCTATTTTCAGTAACTTTTAGACATACAAATTGGTCCTTGAGTCAATGTAGAAAACTGTTTTAAATAACGTTAACCATGTATTGAGTATGAAAATGTACGAGTTCATCACTGAAAGCTTTATTTGACATGATAAGTACTTTTCAAATCCGGTTAGTTTGAATTCATTTTGCCTCCACCAGCCTCCAGCCTGCCCTCTGATAAAGATCATGACACCACAGGTACATGACATGAAAGGTCAGGGGTCAGGAGAGGACAAACGCGTCAATGCTTCTTGACCATGAGTATTGGGAAACAAAGAGAAGGATCGGGCAGTCTGGTCGCTCCATTAGTCTGTTATTGTGAATAAAGAAATGATGGAAAAAGTAAAGTTTTGGTTTAACATTCTGCCTGAGTTCCCACATGATGACTGAAAGAAAGAGATCTGGGTACAAAATTGCCTTTCTTCTCAGGGTGGCTGAGGAGACGTGTTGTCAGGGGCGACAAACAATTTATTTATTCATTTATATTTTTTTTGTGTGAAATATTTCCAAGGTGATTCCTGCTGAAGAAAGACTCTGGGGAAACACCCAGAACTTTCAGGAAGGTCCATATGTATCCCTTCTTTCCTGGAGAATGTCTGGATTCCCTCTGATCCAAACTCCAGGAAAGAAAAGAAACAAAGGAAGATGGGAAGGATGGATGCATATTTGACTTATTCAACCCTGGCCTGGATTGGTCCATGTTTGATCGAGGTCTGGGTTCATTAGGCCCAAGCAGCGAAGCGCTGGCGAAGGCCTATTGAATTTGCAGGATATATACTTATTTTTTTATCATTATTATTTTTCCGCCGCTTTACACGGCTGTTTGGGGCCTTTAACATATTCAGAAACTCACCAAACTTGACCCAGAATTGCCCCCCCGAGGAAAATTTTCGGAATCGCAAGTGGGCGTGGCCAAACTTCATCCGTGGTTCTAAAATAGATGACGGGTGTTAATTGATTACAGCACAGTGATAAGGTTAACATCAAGTTGTTTTTTTTTTCTTTTTATAAAAGGGAGTAATCTACATCTATTCATTTACAATTCACAACCTGAGTAATCTAATGCAACGGGGTGCAGTCGTTGGAATGCAAACACTTCTGCGGAGAATAAAAGAAAATGACAAAATAAAGCTTCGATTTATAATAAGCTGTTGAAGTGGAAAGTATTTCAAATTCATACAGATTTGCTAAAGTGATGCACAACATTCTGGTTAGTAACCATAAATTAAAGGTGACTGCGATGCCTCTCAAGCCGCCTGGCTTTATTGTGTTTCTTTTGCACCGAGCCACAGCTCATTACACAAAAATAAACACTTTGTTTATGCCGATTACGGCGTAATTAAGAAGGACATTTTGTTAGCGCTAGCAAGCGAATAAAAACTCCACGGGGGGGCGGAGGGGGGGGGGCAGATGATTAACCGTCGACAATCCCAAAGTCTAATTGCAGTTAAGTGGTGAAAAACAACACCATGGCACAGCCATTCATGCCAAATTGAAAGTGAACAAGTGTGTGTCGGTGTGAGGGTGTGTGAGGTTGTGTGCCGGCCGGATGTGAAGGTCACTGGAAGCAACGGCTCTCCTCACACGGAGAGAGATTTCATTATTCGAAGGAACATGTTCAACATTGTGGCATCCACACTTACGGCAGTAAAGCGACAGAAACTTACAGCATCAGAAGCATCAGATTTATGTGACACAAGAAGCACATGAACGTGAAGCAGAAAGGAAATAATTCTTAGTTTTCACATTTGATTATTCTGGCAATACAAACCTGAATAGCGCATCATGCATTGCTATTTGCTCATAAAAAAATAATACTAAATAAATAGAGCAGAGGTGGCCAACGTGTGGCCCGGGGGACATTTGTGGCCCTTGGATTGACTGTGCGCAGGCCTTCAACAGAAATTCAAGAACGTTACAAATTTGTCTCATCCAGCACAGGTGGTTGATGCAAATGGAGACTTTTTAGTTTGCATGTTCTCCCTGTGAATGCGTGGGTTTTCTCTGGGTACTCCGGCTTCCTCCCACAGTCCAAAAACATGACTGTCAGGTTAATTGGTCTTTCCAGCATCGAGTATTGTGGGTGTAATGTGCCACATTGTGAAAGTATTCAGAGAAAACAGCTACAGCACTCTCCTTCAGACTTTTTTTACTATTTACGGTTTGAAAAACAGACTCTGCTCCGTTAAGTTCAAACAGCAACTTTTGAAAATTTAAATAAAAACACAAGGACAATGCTGAAAAAACATTCACTGGAGTTATCTGTGTGCAGCTTTTCACCTCAGCAAAGCTGCATTGAGGTCGGATGGAGACTAAAGAAGTGATACTGTATGCAGAATGCCAGGGCAGGAAGCAGGAAGGGGTCACATGGGAACGCGTGACGTCTCAGAGAGAGAGGAGGCCACAATCCATCACTCTGGAGGGTTCGTCACTGTCCGGCTCTGCTCCTTCACTACTGACTGAAGTCAGCTGAATCTAAATGTCACAACCTGAAACTTTTAAGGGACAAATGTGAGTTGAGTGTGATCATTTGGCCATGAAACGCAGCCCTGTTCCTAGCAACAGACCCGTTCCTACAGTCTGTGCAGGTTTGGCCCCGACATGCTGCTCAGCCTTAACCCACGTCAGCAGCTTTGTGCACAAGTTTCACAAGAGAGGCAATTAAATCCTTGTTCACCAAATCTAATCGGTAATCAATGAATATAAAAATACATTTTTCGAGTGCAGAGATCCTTATGGCCATTTTCTCCATAAAAAAAAAAAAAAAAAAAAAAAATCTCTTGTAATGATTTGTCATTTTTACACTCTTGAAATCAAAATAAATAAATAAAAGCAAACACTATGCTGTTGTGAAGGATACAGCTTTTCTCTGAACAAAATGCAAAATTATTTTACATTTTTTATGTTTAAATTTACAGTAATTTTCGGTAATTTTATTTTATACTACATCATACTGGGGAATAAACACGTCAATGTATTTTGCTTTACAGAATTTTTATGTCTTCATTTCACATACTATTGATTTTGCTGAATTGTTTTTTTAACAGTGGCGCTTTTATTTAACTAAATTTAAAGTTAAATTTTCCTAAATATGACCCAAATCCTGACCTTATGATTGAAAGTAAATTTGTTCAATTAAGTTCAAAAGACTTGAAAACTAGATGGATCAACCAATCAATCAATTTTATTTATAAAGCAGCCAAATGTCTTTCTGGGAAATTGCCAGCGAGACTGATCAAAACGTATTCCTCTGTACTTTGGCATTACAGTGAGAGCTATCGGTTGTAAAAAAATAAATAAATAAAAACGCTCTTATCTCAACAATTCATTGGAAGAAGTTGAGATAAGAAGCCCCATTATTCAGAAAAGTTTCCAAGTGTTACACAATGCGAAGGAGTGAGGAATATTTTAAGGTATTGGAGGAAACAAAAGCTCCTTACTGGTAAACATAGACAGCTGGAAAAAAACCAAACTAAAAAGTCCGTAGGACCAAAGCTCCCTGAGGAGGATTTAGGAATCTTTAGACCATTTTCTCTCTTCATTTCAAAGCAATGTCCTCTTAATCTGCACAAAGCCTGGAAGAATCTCACAGCACCACGTGAGCGATTAAGCAGCGCTTCCACTGCAGGAGCAGGAAGCAGTCGGCTCGACGTGGATGTGGAGCTGCAATTAATGTCTCAGACAGTGGAAGAGCGCTGAGGCTTCACAGAAAGAAAAACAGCCACGTAATCTGCACAAACGTTTGAAACGGTTTCCTAATGTCGGGGAAATGCATTTCAGGATACATCTTAAGATTAATTCCTGTTGTGACCAAACCTGTGACTGGACCTGTAGATATTAATCTGTTATTATGTTACAGATTCCCTATAACTGCTTCTGTGTGCATCTCATATGTTACTGACTGGTTGCCTACGAGTCCTCCTGTAGGTTGCTGTAAGTATTCCAAGGGATGCAAACAATTTATGCCTTATTAGATTAAAATGAGTTCCAATCAATCAATTAATAATGTCAGTTTAAACCTTTTTTTAACGTTGTAGTTTGGTTGCCATCCAGAAGAGGCCGCTGCTGGTCATCCTTAAGGCTGAGACAGTTGGCACGGAAATAAAGATGGCGGGAATGGGAAAGAGTCCGGCGTGGGATGACAAACGCACTTTATTCGGTTCAGTTTAGCACTATGAACTCCTTGAATTGCTTTGAAATATAAACACTCGGCGAGTTCCTGAAGTTGTCACCTTGATATCGCTCATTCAGCCGAGCCGCATGTCGGAGCAGCGTCAGCTTCATTACCGACGTGACAGAAAAGCGGATGGCACTGTGCTGAAAAACTGTAACATGACGGTTAATTTTGAAGGTCGCTGTGAGCTAATGCACCTCAAGAAGCCGAGTTTTGAACATTCCTTCAAGATCAACGACAGTCGTTCTGAATGAACGTCTTGCTGTTCATGGGGAAATGTTCATCTTATTTTGCTGCTCAGCGAGGGGCTCCTGTTGTGCTGTATTTCGTAAATATGTCTAAGTTTATTAATGTGAGGAAACCACAACTTTGTGTTATTCGCTCAGTATTCAACATATCTGACAAAATAATTGCAAAATAAGTCATTGTTTTTTTAATTCTGCATATTTTGCTACCAAAATAGTTTCTTTACCTCAGTGTACACACGAGTCAGCACTTTTCCGTGAAACGATGTAGTAATCTGTTTAAAATGTACATGCGTATGCTTCTCCAGGACTCTTTACTTTCTTTCTGCTGTTTTTTGGGACCGTTTTTGTTCCGAAACACATTTTTCAAGTCGACGGACAATTAGAAACCTGAAACAGCCGCTCTCCTCACTGTCGATGCCCGGCAGCTGATGACAGACGGGGAAATGTTGAATGATTACCCAGAGAACAGAGTGGAGCGTTTAGCAGGTAAAGAGCCAAATATTTCCTCAAGGAACCAGAGAAAGTCAAACGAGAGCGAGAGAGTACTTCAACATTAAACCGCAACCTGCTTCCTGTGTCAACATGGAAGCTAAGAGCTCACTGGTCATGGCGTAAAAACGATGATATTAAGTCACTTCAAAGCAGTTCAGGTTTTCAGTGAACGCTTTCACACAAAAAAAAGCAGTTGCAGGGTTAAGCTAAGCCTGACACACACATTATCATTCATCGTGTAAATGACTCTTGCTCCTCTGAACCTCCTGCTCCTCTAGTAAAGCATCATTTAAATGAGCTAATGCCTCCTTTGGTCCATGTATCTCTGTTGTCCAAGCAACTCTCCCACCTGCTTGGACATCTTCCTTCCCTTCTCCTGTGGAGATGTTGATGCCATCAGTAAGCACACCTGCACCTCATCTGCTCCCGTCGACGGAAAAGCGATTCCAAACCTCACGAAGTACCCTTATCTACGGAGTTGATGTAACATTGCTTTCTGAAAACAAATGATCGATTCTGATGCTTACATGTTTTACTGTCTGCAGCTAAATGTGCTGTTGGAACACAGCTGTCTTTTGCCGTCAGAGGGAAAATCGATCAGGCGTCACAACAAACGGCTTCAATGATGCGGCCGCTGTCTTCTCGGCTCAACGCGAGTGCGTGTAAAGCGGCCCGGGCGACACCAGGAGAATGGCGCTGTGACGAGCCGGCCTGAGCCTGCTGCAGCGAGCGTGCTTGGCCGCTGATAACAGTGCCCAGAGCTGCAAAGGAGAGAATCCCATTACAAATAGCTGCATTAAGTCTGTCAGATTGTGCAGCTGAGGCGGTGCATCTCCATTGACCCCGCACTGCCACGGCGCCCCCGTGGGGTCGGAGCGCTGCCCCCTCCTGGGACAAAATGGACCTCAGCACTTTTAAAGAGAAGGGGGTCCGGGGGAGGTCGCACTCAGGAGGCATGGATGTGAATACAAACACAAGCAGACACACACAGGTAGGTAAATACTTTTGCTATACCGAGTCACGCTGTGAGATGCAACTTTTAAGATGCACAAATGAATAAACTGACACAATTAGCCGGGCTCCAGATACGTTTAAGGAATCGTTCAGGTGAAGTGAGGTGATGTTCTGCTGCATATAACGTTACTGCTCTTGGTGTGCTCATATATGAATCCAGATCGTTTGATCCAGAGTTGAGCAATAAACGGTACATTTTGTCGAATGTCATCAAAATCACCAAGCAGATACACATCAGATGCGTTGATCAATGTTACACTTCCTGCTGATCAAAGGACCAACGAACCAAAGTTTGGCCATTCGTTGAATCCAGAATAAACAGGAGTCGCTCCATGAAGATGTTTGCCAGTGATGGCGAGGATCTTCGTTTGAGACATTTGGGGATTATATGTTGGTGCTGCTAATTATTCACTCGGCCAGCAATTGTTACTGTAAATTTGTCCAAATTAACTGAGTGGAAACGGAAGGAAAGCATGCTGCTTGATTTCAGTGAACATACAGGTTGTTTTTTTTTCCCTGCAGCAAATACTTTCAGTCCATTGACTCAACCCAAAGGAGCGACGTTCTATTATTTTCTTTCCCTGCGTAATGTTGCTTCTGCAGGACAAGTCGGTGTTTGCTGATTGCAAATTGCACCTGAAGAAGACAGAATAACCATTATTTCGTCAAAATTTTGTGGTGGAAATTAACTCATGTTTTTTTTTTTTCTTCCTATCTACAATGTCCCCAATATCTCAGTAGTAAAGGTAATGTGTCAAACAGCAAAAAATTCATCTGACTCACTGACTCTCAGCTTTAAGCAGGAATTAGTGTAAAAAGCCCAATTGCGGCAAAAACGAAACGATTCCACACGTTTGCAACGCCGCTGTCTCTCCCACCTGCAGAGTGACAACAATGTAACCTACAGGAAGAGGAGGAAGAGGAGGAGGAGGAGGAGGAGGAGGAAATGAGGCTACTGCATAAGTGGTATTGATTGAACTGGTCCTTGTCCACCCTCATTTATAAACAAGGCTGACCTGCCACATGTTTATGGAGCACCGGTCACCCTGACAATAAACGATGCTGGTGGGAATCCTGGTGACACCGGTGGAATGCACTTAAATGATTTCAGCATGAAAACGGAGCAAACCGAGCAAAGACGCAGAGCTGAAGTTGCTGCAACACTGTTTCCTAACTTCCTTTGGAAGCTGGCATGTCTGGTAAATGTATGTCATACATGTGAGATGTATCGAGTCCTTTATTGTCTTTTAAAGTCCAGCATGCATTTTGATTTTGATTCACATGGATTCTGAATAGTGCATGTATGTAAGGATCAAGGATATGGAAAAGTTCTAATGTTCTGCTGCATCACAGGGGGAAAAAATGTTCATTTTAACTACAATATCTGTTTCATTTTAGTTATTTTTTCCGTATGTAAAATATCAACTTACCAGGATGAGTGATCGAGTTTATTTAAGTTACTAGCCCAATTAATCGGTCAGAAAGGCAACTCACCTGGAGGTTCATGTGTCTGCTAAATGCAAGGTATGAGTAAATAAAGTAATTATTGGGTTATGTCTGTGATTTCTGACCTCTAATTCTGACATGTTAAAAAAAAAATCCACTGCTTAGCTGGTAATCAAATTACATAAGTTGCAGTCTTGAATAAATAGGATTTCACTGCTGGAACATCGAGGTGTTTAGCTGTGCAAGGAAACACAGCGCAGAATCATAAAGACTCCATTAAGCCACGACGTACAGCTTGATTAGAAGAGAGAACCCTGAGTTTTTTGTTTTTTTTTGTGCTGCAAATGTCAGCGAATCGGCGCCGCCAGATTCGAGATAACGTGACATTCAGTTCTCAAAGAGCAGACGGATCCGATCGCAGCAGCTGAATCATGTGTGTGATGACAGAGATAGAGTTCAAAGACAGATTTTTTAAAAATGGATATGGGCTTTGATCTCTGTATTGAATTCAGCCTAATTAGAGCAAAGATAGATATGCTTCACGCTACCCAAAAAAAAACAAAACAAAAAATAACAGGCACACAACAAGCTCAGAAATGTGTCATCATTGGTTCCTTGCATCACTAAAAGAGGGTGGAGATGCCCAGCAGGGTAACGCAGGAGTCAGAGCAGCAATTTTTTGGGGGGAAGGGCAATTAAATTCATGGGAAAGAAAGCAAACAAGAACACGAGCGAATGATCCGTGTTGAGTGTTCCTATCGGAACCGGAGTCCACAGCCAGAAATGGTTTGCCGCGGAGAGGCTCCTCTCTTCAGCTGATGTGAAAAGAGGCAGCTGTGAGGTTCCGCGAAAACAAGACGCAAATTAGGCTCCCATCTTCGGTGGGAAGCAGTGCCAGCGTGTTTGCTCAGACAGCAGGCCTCATTCAGAGCGCTTTGATCAAAGGACTGACAGTTAAAACTGTAACAGTCTTGTCAGGCTGAGCAAATCCCAAATGTGAGCCGATATAAACAAAGAACTCCTAATTAGCGTTAAGATTACAGAGTGACAGAGGTTGCACTCCTTCTTCTTCTTCGACGTCTCGGCATCAGTCATGCAGGGACGTTTCTGGCAGTCAAAAGTCTGAGTTATGCAGGCTCTTGTTTTCCACAATTGGGAATCTTATTTTGGCGGGGTAGGGGGGAGAGAGGACCTCCAGGGACACAGAGTGACGTGATGGATGACTTCAGTCAATCAGATCAACCCATTGATGTGCAGGATGGTTCACGGAGGTTTGCTTGCTCCTGGAGCGCTGAGGGGACTTCATGGAGGACGGGCTCGCACAAGACACTGTAACACAACTGACAGTCTTAAAGATTGCAGAAATACCTATGAAGTTTTTTCGTTCTGTTTGCCTTGTATTGGGATTTTATGCGACAGACAAAGTGATGGATAAACGACAGCTGAAAGCAACTTGAATCAATGTATCAAAGAGCCTGAAAGTTTCATCCACAACAATGTTGTGATTTTCTTTCCAAATAGGATTCTAAAGAGTGAGCGTATGACAGCATTTCATGCAAACATTTGTTCGATTTCTGAAATTCTTCACAACGTTGCTGCTCCACCTTTAAGGCAGTTTTCTCTCTCTGAGATCAGATAACATGACCAGAGTCACGAGGGCGCCCTCCAGAGGCAAGTGCAACATCACGACATGTAGAGTTTCTTTTAATAAAACTGCCTTCTCTTTCACCGACGAGAACGCCGGAACACACGGGGTAGTTTGCCGAATGAAATCGTAACATGTTCTAGTTATGAAATGATTTCACATCTGGCAAAAAGACATGGCTGTCGAGTGAGCAGATTATTGATGAAGGTGAAGAAATTGTTTCACGAATAGTCCGATGGTTTGTAGTTTGTTTTGCTTGGTTTCAGCCAGATCAGAATAATGAATTATTTGGCAAATAATGTTAATTTTATTTGCCAAATAATGATCTGTTAAATCATAATTTATTACATCAAGCTGCCCAGGAACTGCAAATGGAAAGGATTTTTTTTTTTTTTTTTTGCTACCAAGCATCTCTCCTTTTAAAAGGTTAATAAAATGTTGCATGTTGTCTGGGTGTAAATAAATGAACATTGTAAGCAGTGAAGTCTTGACTCTCTTATGAATGAATGTGGTTTGATCTACACCATTCCACCACAGTTCCACCTGTCTGCTCAGGGTCAATGCCCTGCTGGTAGCTGAACCTCCATCAGAGTCTCGAGTCTTTCACAAAAATCCATCTTTCCATCTCGGACCAGCTTCTACCGAATGAAGCATCCCCACAGCAAGATGCTAACCCTCCTTCTTCCCCCCTCACGTTTCTCTACGGTGAAACACGGCGGCGTCCTGACACCGATATGAGTGTGAAGCACTCGTACTCTTAAAAGCAACCCGACACTCCGGATCGAAACCACTTTTGTGCTGGATTTTCCTCCTGGGCTGGGCTGGGCTGCGACTCAAAGGCTGGACAACAGTCCATGTCACATGGTGGTAATACAAGTTATTTTCTGATCTGAACATTTACACACACAGAAGGATAAGAAGGAAAGAGAAATTACATGGCAGGAAAGGGTGAAAATGTTCCTAGTTTGGACATATCTCAAGGTAAAAATGAAGGACACTAAAGTATTATTATTATTGTTATTATTATTCCTACATTTGATCAATTTTAAATGAAAGCTGCAGTGCATGTATGTCATGCTGTGGTTTTGATTTGTTAATACAGTCTGAGGGACTGAAGAGCTGCTAAAAAGAGTCACCCTGAAAATAAAATAATTTTCTACATGTTATACATACGGGCTGCACAGTGGCGCAGTGGGTAGCGCTGTTGCCTTGCAGCAAGAAGGTCCTGGGTTCGATTCCCGGCCCGGGGTCTTTCTGCATGGAGTTTGCATGTTCTCCCTGTGCATGCGTGGGTTCTCTCCGGGTTCTCTGGCTTCCTCCCACAGTCCAAAAACATGACTGTCAGGTTGATTGGCCTTCCCAAATTCTCCCTAGGTGTGAGTGTGTGTGTGCCTGGTTGTTTGTCCTGTTTGTCTCTCTGTGTTGCCCTGCGACAGACTGGCGACCTGTCCAGGGTGTACCCCGCCTCTCGCCCGGAACGCAGCTGGAGATAGGCACCAGCAACTCCCGACCCCGTTAGGGAGAAGGGTGATGGAAAATGGATGGATGGATGGATGGATGTTATACATCACAAAATAGTGTTTTTGTGATGTATAAAAGTGGAAACCTAATAATAACTCTGTATGAGTACTTGGAAGTAGAAAGTACCGAAACTGAAGTACTGAGACTGGGGGAAGAGAGGACTTATCTGGACACTCATGTTAAAATAAAAATCTTCCTATTCAGCTTGTATTAAACAACTGGAATGTTGTTTTATATTCTAATCCTGAGCCTCTCCAAAACCTTCTTCCCAACTGTGTTCCTTGGACTTTGTGATGTTTGCCATTCCCAAATATTCCTAAAAATAAACCTGCGAGTCACTCTTTTTATGTTGAGATTGAGATGTAATGACAAGGCGACTGGAGACGATCCAGTAAAGCGGCTGAATATAAACGCACGTCACACTTTCTGGCTCGAAACACGTCAAAGTTATGAAACATTTTGAGGTATGAAAACGTTTGCGAGGCACTTCTGGTGCCCACTTAGCACAATGAAGCAAGACTTTCTGGATAACGACCAGAATGGAAACACGATTCTATATGTCATATTGGCAACTTTCCATTTAGAACAGGATTAGTGTCTAACAAGTCGGCTTTTTATGTTCTCTCCGCTACTTCCCTCCCTCAGTCACACAAAAACCCTTTTGCGCATTTTCCTTGAATGGCGACAGGAAATTGACATTTGCCCCAAATTCAAGAGTTTCACATATTTCCAAAACAAGTTTCTTCAAACTCTCCAGTCGAGTCTTCGAACTGGGTCTGAAAGGAACATCACAAAGTGCAGCAGACAAAGTACGCGGCACTATGTGTAAGTATTCAGCAGTGTGTAAATCTTTTATCTCACAGGCAGCAGAGCTCGGTGTGCAAAAATAAGTTGTAACCTTGGCAGCCTCGCATGTAGCTCTGCCTTTGTTCGAGTCCTTTGAGTGCCTTGTGGAACGCTGACTGCTGATAAAGTGTTTGCATCTATCCCAGTCTGTCTTGACCCATCTGGATCCAGGCTACGCCGTGGCAGCGATTCCTCCCTTTCGGTCCCCTTTGGCTTGGCAAATCACCCCCAGCCAAATACTGGCGAGTTTTCGAAGAGGCCAGCGCATCCGTCTGCTCCGACAGCGACTTTGGCAGGTCACCAATAACCCACTTAGATCTTTCTTCTGCTAGAAATCTCCTCGTTGGCAAAACGCTGACAGTTTTAGGTAGATTCTGAGGGCTGGCCTCTTTGCTCGACTGGGATCTTTGACTCTCTTTGTTTAAGGTTATGTAATGGCGTCATGTGAATGAACTTCAAAGGCTGCACATTCCTGCAAGACTGCTAGTGCTGAATTAATTCAGAGTCATTCGCTCAATTTCAGTCTTGATCAGCAGCGATAATCACCTCCTCTGAAATAATTGTCCTTCTTGGGTAATTTGTACTTCTTACTCCACCCGATGTTATCCATCAGAAACTATTCAGTCATTCTCATGTTTTGGCTTCTCATTGTAGGGAGTTGATCATTTATCATGGGGTTCTGGTGCTTCTATCCGATGGTCGGTGGGCGACAGAGGAACTTGGGTAACCAGCCCATCGCAGAGACACACAGAACAGACAAATGAGTTCATGAACTCACATCTAAGAGACAGTACAAACTAGTTATAAACCCAACAAGCAGCTTTTTGGATGGCAGCAGGAGAGAAGACGTGAACTCCAAGCAGAACAGGTCCAAGCCGGGATTTGAGAGCGGCAACGATGCTAACGATGCATGAATGACGGCGTCCTCGTAACGTTTAACAAAGAGTTTCATCAGCAAACAAGTGAGGACGACTAACAGAACTCATGCTCAGTATGTAATACTGTGTCAATAATTTTCTGTGTTGATTCTGTGAGGAATTCTTTGGTCAAAGTGGAAAAAATGTGAATCTAGCTAAACTACTTAGGAAGTAAAAAGCTAACAAGAATATCTCAAGTAAACAAACTCCCTCACTGTTAGAACTAAAATACTGAAATTCAACCATGCGGCAAAATTGTTATAGTGTGAACTTTGAAAAGAAACGGTAATTTTTTGACAAAAGTGATTTTTTTCCCCCCTCTAGAAATTGACAAAAATCAACAACATACACACAGGGGCCTGAGTTTGTACACTTTTGTTCGTTCACAGGGGTTATGCTCGGTGTAAGCCCTTCCTAAACATGCGACGATGCACTTTGACTGACGATTCAAACGTTCCCAGTCTGCGCGCTCAACATTACTTTACTTGTGAAAAATACAAAAAGCAAGTTTTGGTAGGTCTTATTTAACATTGCTAAAACGCCTCCATTTTAACTTTTTTAATGCTATTACCATTAATTATTAGTTATTACCAATAGATGATTTCTATTCATCTATAAAAACTGTGTGTTTCTTGTGAATCCTCTGTTTATCAGTTGTGCAGTTTATGTATAGATGCTCTGTAATGTCTGAGCAGACCATTGGTTCGACGCAACGGCCCGATAAGAATCCTAATGTCTTATGAACCAGGAAAATGAGTCACCAGCTTTAACTCGGTCTGATTGAAAGTGCACCGCCTCTGTCCCGAAAGCATAAACCTAGAATTGGGGTAGAAGAAATAACTCACTGTTTTTTCGGTTTACGACACACAGTGATGACTTCATGTGACTTCTCGGTCTGTCGGCTCTCGTCGACGATGCCAGATGCAACAACCCCGGCAGGTGTGCGTGCCGACTACACCTACTTCGTGTTGACATACGGAGCAGAGAAGGAAATCCAGCATTACGATGTGAACCTAAATGCATAGGTGCCATTTCAAAATCAACAGGAGCTGCATTACATTTTTAGAAAAAAATTAGCCAGCCGTGGTCAGGCAGCAAGAAATGATTTTTTGATTAACTTGGTTGCCCACAGCTTATGGCTAAGAGCAGCATTATGAGCAAAAGATGCCTTTAACCCACAATGCATGGCTGCTTAACATCTCCTTATTGTTCTGCATCGAAAGCCGCTTCATAAAGTCCTACATATAGCCGTCGAGCTGCTAAATGGAGAAGAAAATTGTGCCACTGAACAAGCCATAAAAGAATATTGTGTTGTGTTGGATTGTTTAATGGACGTGGTTCGGCTGCTGAGGGGTAATGGAAGGATTATACAATCGTACGGGAGCGAGTGAGCGCAGAGCGAAGGAGAATTCAGGTCAGTTTACGGATGTTACGATGAATATGATTATGTGTGGCAATGAAAAGAGCTGTCAAAGAAAAAGCAAAAAAAAAAAAGAAAACCTCAGAGGAACAAATATGCAGAAATTGTAACTGCGCTTTGAATTTATGTGTGTTGAAATTCAGCCAGACTCCATTAGCGAGGAGCAACGGATAATAACGCATGTATATTTCATTATATTGTCAAAAAAACTGTTTCTATGCAAAATACGAGTACGAAGAAGTAAGAGTTACGAGTAGCTTAGTTTTGGACAGGTTTCAGTTTTCACACATTGCTTATTGACTTAATGGACAAATCTATTGAGCAACGACCCGGGTGAGACGGCGCCAAGGCTCGGATCAATTGCTGCTGTTTGTTCTGCCAATAATTTGCTAATCTCTTAATTGAGGCATTGATGATATTGAACGTACTCTTGTTGGCGACTTTATTAGTAACTCCTTATTAGTTCCATTTAACAATCTGCCCTCAGAAATGCCCCAGTTCCTTTTGGAGTCAACAAAAATGTTGGAAACATCCCTCAGAGATTTTGGTCTACAGGTATATCAGCACTTTGGCATCACGATGTTGCTATCGTTAATGACGTCAGTCAGTCACATCTCAATGGTGCTCAATGGGGTTGGCATTAATGACTGTGGAGATTATTGGAGGACAACCAGTGGGAGAGGAATTGATGTTTTTGACAAGTTGCATCAGAAGATGGAGATGGTCAATAGCTAAACTCAAGAAAACTGAAGTAATTCTTAGATAAAGAAATATATATATATACTGTATATCCCACTGTACTGCCACCAAAAGCCTGAATCGTCAGTATGAGAGAACTTTTGGAAACTTTTGCGTTTACCAAATCCCATCTGCTCTTTGAATGTTGCAGTGAACGTTGAGAATCATGGAACCACACAATGCTTTTCCAAACGTGTTAATCATAACCTCTGTTTTGCTGCTCTTAGAAGACAGTGGAACCAGTTTGGTTGAAAGCTGCTGCAGTCAGATGTACAGAAGCCACATGCAGACTGTGGCTTCTACATGTTGGCCATTCTGAAATGGTACTCCACACACCTTCATATTAACAAATCATTGCTGCAGCCATTTTCTTACCTCTAGTCAGTATAAAGTTACATTATATTACTCATTTAATCCTCCTATGACCCGTGTTTCAGTGTTCCTACATGGTTGGTGGCATCAACTGACTCATTTACTCTTTGATTAGGTTTAGTCTGAAAAATACTTGGAATCAGAATAATAATAAGCCTGGGATTGGACAAACTTCGTAAAGGTGAAGTGCGCATGAAGCTGAAAAAGTTAGGCTTCTTCTCTACCACATATTATGCATTCTGATGATGAAACAGCAAATCTATAATTTATAGCACTTTCTGCATGTCTGTAGGTTATAATTACTGTGGTATTTTCCTTGCAGAAATAAAAATAAATAAATATAAAGAAAATGACAGCCTCAGACCAAAAAGCTGTAGGGGTTTTCTGAGACACGCACTCTGTAAAAAATATGCTCTTTCTATATAAAGTTTGTTCTCCGCCAACTTTTTAAACCAACTTGATACTGAATGAAGTCAAGCTCCTGGGCAAGGAACGTGGTTCGCTTCCCAGCTGGACCTCTTGCACCTGCGGAGATGTGCAAGTTAGCAACAGAGACATCATCAGAGACGTCGCCGCCGTGGCAGCGTTTACCGGCACCCGAGGCTGGAAGTGCTCATTTACAGGGAGGGAAGCAGGTTAATGAAACATTATTGATTTCCCCTCCTGCGTCCCTGGAGACGAGCGGAAGCAATGCCGACACTTCCAAACTTCGTCTGCCTCCTCCGCTGACGGTCAGCCTGCTCGGTCCGTGGGGACGGCTGAACAAGAGGAGGATCTGAACGGGCGCTTATGTCGTTAGTGCCGTTCGACTGGAGGAGAAGTGGAGGACGATGAGCTCAATGGAGGGGACAGATGGAGCCGTGAACCTTGACTTGATGATGGATGGATGAGGGGGCTTCAGTTTGCTGGCTGCAGGTGAGGTTTGACATACAGCGGGCCCCTAATATCGACACGGGTTTAGGGACCACCAATAATTTTAATTTACAAATACTTCAGAGGCCCTCTAAAAAACACTTGGGACTGCCTCTTGATAGTTCAAACACTAAAATATTTGTTAATACACCGAAATTAATATCGACATTCTACAGCCAACAATTTTTGTCAGCCTGTTTGCTGAAAATAATATAAAATAAACGACCTTTCAGATATATAACCTTATCTGAAAAGTGATATAAGATGAACTTCCCAAATAACATGTCAGCTTTTTTTCTTTTTTTTTTTTTTAGAAACGGCCAGCAAGCGGTTTATTTGGCTTGTTGGTATCACGTCTGACAGAAATGACAGAGATAAATGACAGGGACCCACACCGAGTCATGCTCCACCTCCCCTCCATGTGTGGTCTGTCTGCAGCCGGGGGTCCTGCTGTGGGCCCATTCTGGGACTCAGCGAAGGGAGAAATCATCACCCATCGGCAATCAGATCAAATCAGCCTCCGTCTAAAAAAAGAAAAACCTTCACAGTGTTACGTTTTCTTCCCCGGCATTGTAGGCTCACGGGAATGAAACGGACAGCTGAGAATGGGTGATAAATTTAGACATCTGTTAACCAGATGCTCACGGTTTGAGCACCTTGACCCCAATGACTTAATCAATGCAGCTACGTTTATGAAAGCTGTAATTTGGGCTAGCAGGATCTCGGAATGGGAACCTGAATAGGTAAAAAAGCATCATGTGCAGTAAAAACATGTGCCAAGTGCACTGGACTGTTTCAGATGTCTAATTTATTACAAGTTTCATTTGTGTGGTTCAAAGTTTGAACTGTGTTAGACCCGGAACACATTCCCTTTTGAAATGTCATTTTTCCATCTGCTGACTGAACCTGGATGTAGTCTATCTCAAGTTGTTTTCTCTGGTACAGCGCAGCTACTGATCGTAAAGGACCGACACTTTCTCACGATGTGGGTCTGGAGACGGATTTTGTTGGGGAAGTTGATGCATAAAGTTTCTCTGATGCTTTCAGGGCTCATTCACACCAGCCCTCTTCAGTCTGCTTTAATCGAACTCTAGTTTGTTTGCCTAGAAAGTCCAGTTCGTTTGGGGAGGTGTGAATGCACAACCCTAACTCTGACGCAGAACCCAAAAAAAGACGACATACAGGCGGGCTAAAACCCAGGTTTAGGTTTGACTGAAGTGAACTCTGGTGGGGTTTGAATGCGTATGTGAATGCCAAGCAGACTGGAGACCGCTCCAGAGGGAGAAAGCGGACTATAGTGCAGGGTATTCTGGGTAAATACAACCAAAGCAAACATGTTTCTCGGGCTGGCAGGAGAAATGTCTTGCAGTTTTTTTGCCAAAGAGAGAGAAATCCAACAGCCACAAAACTCTGATGATACTCCATTGTTGTTTACATTTTGTGAAGAAGAAAGTTGCGCTTATGTCTTCAGAGGTTTTAGTGTCATTTTCCTCAGTGGTCGTTGGTGCAGCGCCCCCCACAGGAGAAGGGAGGAACAGGTTTTTCAAAGGGTTGGGTTTTTGATGACAGCAAAGTGTGAAACCAAACCACACAAGCTGACAACGTGACAGATGTTGCAATTTTGCATCCAACAGTCCACCGGATTACCAGGTCTTAGAAAATTTCCCCCCTTTAGAAAGAACTAAGAACTGGTTCCTTAGTTCTTATCATAAAACCAAATCCTTGTTGGTGTTATGTGCACACCACTTATAAGTTGCTTATAACCTCAGTTCTTGCTGGCTTAGAAAACGCCATGTGTCAGTGTCTTCTGTGCTGCAAAGGCTAAAAATCAAAGGTTTCCTCCTCACTCTTCTTCTTCCTACATCTCATTTCCCAAACCCTCCTCCATTCTCACACAGCCTTAATGAAGGCATCATTCAGGCAACCAGTGCTGCAGCGCTATATAATGCATCAGTTTTGAAGAAGCATACAGAATAAATACACCACCAAACAAGAGTCATCGAGTAAGATTTAATAACCTTTAGTCAGTGATCACACTGCGGCTGCAGAGCCAGAGAATCTGTGCTCAATAATTACTTGTACAGCTCGCTAAATCTAATCTGAGAGAGCTTCCCGGTGCTGCGAACGCTGCGGTCCAACCCCGGTTGTTACTTTTGTTATTGCAGTTCATCGCATTCTGCCTCTGGGAGCAGATGGGCTAAAATAGCGTAGAAATAAATGATCACAGTGCTGCTAAAGCTCGAAAGCTTTTGTACATCGGCAAAAGAAAACCTGCTCCTGTGTGCAAATTACGTCAAATTAATACGCTGAATTTTCTTTAGAGCTCTTTGGAAACCAATTTCGGTGTTTCCCAAACACAAAACTGCACTTTTCTGCAGATGACTCTTGGCTGTTTGAACATGTCGACATGTTCTATGCCTCGGAAAATCTTCCAAGACCAGTAAACCTTACATGAATGTTTCAGAATGTTGAGAGGAACTCAGAGTACCTGGAGAGAAATTTCATATGCGTGGAAAGAAGATTCAAAGTCCACACTGAAATGCCGTGGGGTTTGGAGCCGAACCTCGAGGCGCCGGCATGTGGCGGCTTCCACAGAAAACGGAAAGTCTGTCTGGATGGGACTTCAGGGTCGGATAAAATGCGACTTCTGACTGTTGAAAACTATTAGATGCACATCTGATTTAGAGCCACAATGTGGGAGTGGCACACAATAAATTTGTCGAGTTGTGAAAATATTGTAATCGGGCCGCTGAGACTGCCACAAAAAAGTAAACAAAAATAAGTAAGTTAAATTTGGAGTTGGATCGGATTTGCCTGTTGCCTGAGCAAAGCTATTTGAACGAGCTTTGCTTTGTGTAAACATCAAACATTAATCCTCAAATTAAAAATGTCTTCGTTTTTCCAGAAACATTGCCAAAATGTTTCATTTTTCTGATTTCTGCTACCAATTTTCCTAACCGTCGTGTCTCCTCATCTGCTTGATTGCCCCCTTAATCCATATTATTCCTCTACAAATGGTAACCTTTTCTCTGAGAACGGCTGACGGTGAGGGGTAGGTGTGTAAGGACATCATCCCACGAGACCTTTCTGTGTCCCAGACTCAATCAGATGCATGTCAGGAGGAGGTTAACATAAAATGAGCACTTCATTACAGGTGATACGTGGGAGGGGACGTCTCCTGCCAGAGATTTGAGCTTTTCTGGAGCTGCTCCTCTAATCTGCCATCACCTCCTTCACCCAGCTTGTGCTGAGCTCCGTGGCGAGGCTGGCGTCCTTGAATGCGTGACTCTAACAGGATGGAAGAGGGAGAAAAAGAAAGAAAAGACTGAACAAAGAGGCAGAAACGAGCGGAGGGGGCGGGAGAGGGAGAGGAGAAGGGCCGGGCAGAGAAATTATTCAAATCGCTGTTAGATTTGTAGCCCCGAAAAGGATCCTCATTAGCATAACTTCAAAACCTTGGCGCTCCAGTCTTAATAATACACACGCTTTGAGTCTGCCTGTGAACCACCTCCCCGCTCTGTAATGTTTCTGTTTTTGTATTTGCGCGGAGGCCACGGGGTGCGGAGTCGCGTGGGAGAGAGCCGAGGAGAGAGAGAGAGAGACAATCGCCAGCTTCCTCCCGTCTGTCTCCTGGGCCGAGGCGGTGGGACGTCCCAATCTCTGGTTTGTTTTGAACGCAGCCTTGCGCCTTATCGGAGAGGAAGACGAGGCATCCCAATTAACATTCCGGCGCGGCGGCTTTTTGCGGAACTGGAGGCTTTGGCTGCTCGCATCTTCACACGCTCACATCCCCACAGCATGGACATGGCTCATTTAGAAACCCATTGCTGTGAATATATAGGTGCATATTTGTAAAATGCATTGAGAAATGTAAGCATGAAGTGATTAGATGCTAATAATTTAACCCGCAGGCCTATTCTTATATGAAAACAAAAGAAAAAACAACATGAAAACAGGACAAAGAACATTAAGAATGACTCAAAAAGTACTTTTGGTTACACTTTGAAACCAGGAACAACATTACATAAAATAGTCATGTAGCAGGATGTTTGCCGAGCTGCGCAGAACAACGCATATAAGAATAACAGTGTGGTAAATGTTTGTTTTTCCTGAGGAAAAAAAAACAAAGGAAATCATCAAAAGGCACGGAACCAGTTTCAGACCATCCCCTCCCAGTCTGGATATGGATTTCCCCATCAATTAAAAGCACTTATCACATAATACTAGAAATATTAGAAAACACTGATTGCAGCCCACTTTGTAGATTTAATATTTGCTTTTCATAAAATTATGGATTTCATGTTTTCTTGCAGCAAAAGAACCTGACAGACATGTCAGGTAATATACAATTATACATAAGGATCCAAGATCTTCTCACAACTGTCAAGTTTATGTTTGCACATTTTGAAAGGAGGCAATGAGAAAACAAGATGGGAAAGACGATCTAACTAGTTCATCATATAATGTGAACTAGCTAAAGGCTGGGCTGGGGGGAATAAAAGACCAAAGCGGATTGCAGCGTCTTAAAATAAAACTGGTGTAAAAACGGTGTTGGTGTTTGGTACAAATATCTTCAAAGCCTTTGCTGCGTTTGCATTCGATCTGTTTCCTGAGATAATTACTTGCATCTAAAAGATTTGGGGAAATGGTGGTAAAAGGCGGTTTCACCAATAATCTTCCTGAGGGAAACATGTGCTAAGATGGGACCATCTTCAGCATTTGTGGTCAGAGTGACTCTCTGAAAGTATCGCTTATATGTTTTCCATATCAACAGTCAATTGATCAGTGAGCAATTTCACTATCCACGGTGAAAAAAACCTTTGAAGATTCGGAAAATAAAATTAGCAAAAAACGCTTTTCACACTGGACCCAATTTAAGATGCTTGAAGTTCAATTTGATCTTAATCCTTCAACAAGTCTGGGTTTAGATTCAATCACACCAACAAGGAAGTCATTCTACTGCATAACTTGTGACAGAATCCCCTTTTCAAAGGTTCTACCCCTTTATTCAGCACAGTAAGTGCTGAATATAAATCAGCAGGCATTAGTGGTATGTACGCGACTATTGCGTAACAGCTGCTTTGGTTAGTTTGGCCCTGTGGCGTTTCCTCTATCCAGATGCAGATGGTGAACCACAGGAGCACGGGGTTGACTGATGGATCAGAAAACAGACGACCAGCCTGTATAGACTCCTGCTTCTGTCACTTGGTGGGCCTCAACATTACCGCCTTTGATGGCACGCAGAACCCCGGTGGAATGCGTGCGGAAATCTGTGAGTGTTTGCTCCCGAAATAGCCGAGGGGCAAGACGTTCCAACTGTAGTCACAGCAGGTCAAACACTAAGGAGGCTACGGTCTCTTATCTGACCGACCAGTCTTGCTTTGTCAACTTGTTCGGAGGAGAAGCAGAGACGGTCCTGAGAAACGACACCGCCGACTGGCAAAAGACGAGAAAGAAAGCAGAAAGAAAGTCTTCAGCTTGATGGAAGTTTCTGCAACTGTTAACGTCAAAATTAAAAAAAAAAAAAAAAAAACCACAACGAACAAGCATGAGACAGCTGAGAGGCAATCAGCCAATAGCGCCCCCTCCCTCCCTCACTGGAGCTGGAAAAGAACAAAGCAATCCCATTAACAGAGAGGCACTTCCAATTTCCCTGCTTTGGAATTTGAGCAGACAAGGCTTTTGGTCGGTGTTCTCGTTCATCAACTTTGTCATTTCCGTTCTAACAGGCGAAATGAAAACTGCCATATCAAAGCTGAATTAGGGTCTCTTAAGGGCTGTGGCTGTGATGGAGAATTCATTTAAAGTGAAGGCTGCGTAGTCAAAAAGGTCAAAGACTAGAATAATGAATCTAACGGACGTTATGTCTTGGAAAAGAGTTCATACTCTTTGAATTCGTCACAGTTTAAGCAAGTTTAGAAAAGACGCATTTCTATTCGTCTTCCTGAACAGAATCGCTTGTAGAGCCGTCTGTCGGCAGTAACAGCTGCAGATCCTCCCTCTCTCCCGGGAAGAAAAGCCTCCCCACATCATGATGCTGCCACCGCCATGTTTTCACAATGGAGGTGGAATGTTCAGGGTGATGTGAAGGGCCTAATTAAAATAAAAAAAACAAAACAAAATAAAGGCCAGAAAGTTCAACCTCAGTCGCATCAAACCAGAGCACCTTGTTTCTTGTATGACCTTTGGGTTTGTTTGTTTTTTTTAAATGGTTAGATTTGAGGAGTGTGCAACTACTACTTGCTGTGTCTCTCACACACAGCTCCTTCAGACTAGCCAGCAGAAATCAGCGAACACCTTTTTTATAGCAACTGAACAAAATCTAGGTACTTGATTGTGCTATAAAATGGCAATCTGTGACTGGAAAATACACAATACGGCCCCTTTAAGATTACACACCAGATATTATGTCGTGGAGTCAAAGTAAAGCGGTGTGAATATGTACGCATTTTCATTTTTCCTCTTAGAATTTGTGTTGTTCTACCACGCATATTTCCAGTTGATGTTTTTCTGCTCTCATTAACTTGAAACGCATCAAATAAATTACTTTTCCACAATCAGCAGTGCCGATGGAGGCAGAAACCACTGTACTCAAGAAGTGAATTCAAACAAGAGCTGCACAGCGGTCTGTCTGGAGTGAACTGGAGGAGCCCAAGGCAGCATCAGCCCGCAGCATCTGCAGACGAAAAGGCAGAACTGCCCAACGTTTGTTTGCAACGCAACAGGGCAGCAACAAAACCTCCCTGCCGCTCCGCCATCGTGTGAGGCCGCGCTCTCCTTCAGCGAGGCGTGAAGGACGTCCAGCCGTACACACCGCGCAGGAGATCCCAGGATTAGTCACGCTCGCCGGCTCTCTGCCGATGCCGCTCGCCGCTGCAGCATCCAAACACAGACTCTGAGCGCAACACAGCAAGGGCGAGATTGAGCTCCCAATGCTGAACCGCACACAGGGAGCTCTGTGCTAGGAGCTAATTATATTTGGGACAAAAACGTAAGAAATGGTTGACAGAAATTCATCTAAACGGAAATCATAATTTCTGGTTACATGAAATGAAACAGAAATTGCAATCTTTGTTTAAATTAAAATTTAAACATGTACTGCCGCGTTGCTGCACATGGCCATTCTTGGCAGCAAATACAGCGACACCGTTTCATGATTTAGTTGCACATGGAAGATTTCGCCACACAGAGCTGCTTCGTTTTTATATTTTGTGTGACTCTGGGGTCATTGTGCTGCCGCAGTATGAAAACTGTTGGGGGCAAATATAAGCTTTACACCAACCTCAGTCATGTCTGGACTCTGCAAGCATGAGCTTTTACTCCAACCGCGCCTCCTGCTCCACACTTCAGGTAGAAACATGAAATCCTCTAGAGTCTGAAAAGCCACATTTTCCCCTGTTAGGTGCTTTCCTAAGATGAAACGCTGGAAGTGGTGCGTTGGATGAAAGGTTGGACTCATTAATGAATTCGATGCGGATGTGAAGACCTTGTCATTGCAACGTGTAATTTTCTAAAACGATCGCACGTTCGGCTGAGGGCTGGAGCCGAAAGCCCATTTCGTTCTCCGTCTTATCCAATTCACGTCGACAGAGTTGAGTGGGGAAAAAAAAATAAAAAAAAATAAAAAAAAAGCTCCTCCTCTCTTGGTTTACATTAACTTAATAAAGTTCAGTAATATGTGTTCAAAGCATGCGATTACAACCGGTACCTCCGGGCTTTTTCTGGCACTAAATAAGCAAAGGAAATTAATGATAAACAGCATTTGTTTACTTTCTGAAGAAAACCAATGAGTGTAATAAGCAGTGGGCCCTCAGGCAGAATGACTTGCATTTCATTCGGGCTTAAAATTCTCTGCATGAAGTAGTCATTTCTGAAACACCATATTGGCAAACAATAAGAAAGAAAACCAAAAGGTTTTCATACATCTTAAGTGACCAACTCTGGTTTCTCTAAAAACCATCGGGAGTCACAGCAACGAGTCTGTAGATACGGCGAACTCCTGCCAAGAATCTCTGCCTCCGCACGTTCACAACTAATGAGAAAGTTGTCTCGACCTTTTTTCAAACGCAATCATTTACATTTAGATGAGTCACATGGCAGAGCTGATCTGTTTTAGAAAGTAGAAGGACGTTTGAAAAAAGAGACAGAAGTCCTTTTCCTCACATTTTAATGTTTTAAATCAAACTAATTTTGATACCAGACAGGAAAAAATAATGTGAGTAAACAATGATTCAAGTTGTTAAGGGAACAAAGTTTTATCTGAAAAAAAAAATAATAATAAAAATAGCTCCCTAAAGCTAATAGATGGTTGGGCTATTCTTACCCCCAATAATTGCGATCGCAATGAACCTTTTATTGTCACTTTAATGTCGAAATATGAAATAATCCTTTAAAATCTGCATTTTGGATTTACTCAGGTTATCTGTATCTAAAGTTTTAATTGACCTTATGGTCTGAAGCATTTAATTGTGACCCAAAAAAAAAAAGAGAGAATAGATCTCGAAGGGAACAGCAGCCTGTAGAAATCAGATTGAATGGGACAGATTAGGCTTCATGTTAGACACCAATGTGGGACCTTTATATTTTTACACTTAATTTCATTATGAAAGCTTTTATTCACGTGGGTGAACAGCGGAGACCGCCTGCTGGGTTCCTCCGGCCATTACTAATCGGTTTTCACAGGGACTACTTCTGCGCCGCTACAGCGCAGGTGATGCCTTCAAGGCCTCTCTGCATGTTTTCCAAACCAGCATGTGGAGGTTCATCACAAATGATGACTGTGCTCCAATTCACGGCGACATGTTTGTATTATTTCCCACTGAAAATGCTTGTTATTCTTCCTTTGCTCACAATTTAAGTCATGTCCTCTTCGTATGTTACGTACTTCCTCGCCACTTCTGTCTTTTTCGCTTCATAGTTCCACTTTCTAACGCCATCCTCTTTGGCGTTAATTCATTTAAGTTCGGCACAGAAACGTTATTGTCCTACTGAGCAAGGTGGCCTCTTCGTTTCCCATTTTCGGTTACATGAAACCCGAGGACGTGCGAGTTGAAATCCCCCCGGCTCAGACCTCGAGGTCAAATTAGTTCTCGCACTGTATGCTCACACGGTGACAGTCCGCCGTAATTGGCCCCTTGCCAGTAGATTAATAGGCATTCTCTTACTATCAAAAGGGTCTTTCCTGAGAGAGGCTTCAGAGAATTAATTAAACCAATGACATTTTGGAGAGCTAAATTGTTAAGAACAAGCTGACCTTGATAGTAGAGGGAAGGCTTGCGGATGGATAACCGCTCTCCCGCTACGCAGATGCACTTAACCCGCACTGCACCGCATTTCGCTCTGCGCTACAATTTGAAGCCAATGGCCCTAAAACAGGAATTCTGAGCAGGCAAAAAAGTGGTCTCCTATTAAGTGTCACACAGAAAGGTCAAGGTCAACATGCGTAAGGAGAAAATGAAACCATTTTGTATGTTCATGAGTAGATGCCTACACTTTACACAGGATAGCGTCCAACATGCTAAAGGGTCACAGAGAGAGCAGGAAGTAGATAAAAATAAGCGGAGAGAGAAAATTATAGATTTATCTCCTATGTCATTGTCCTCATTAATTTCACATCTTCTTTTTTTTTTTTTTTATGTTGTGCAGCTCTACTAGAGATGCTCCATAAATTTTCGAGTTATCTTTTTTTTTTTTTTTTGTACAGTGAAAGCATCAAACCCAAGCCCTTCCAGGTTGCACTGACCACAGGACTATCATTGTGTTCCAGCTGCAGACAACAGAGTTAAAGTCAGGTGCAGGGAAAAAGGAGCTAACAATTTCCACAACCAGCCCAGCAGATGTTCTGTCAAACATGAATTCAGTCCCAGTGACCAAGCAGTGCTCAAGGAGGTGGTTAACAGTAGCTTCATATCTAATGCTAGTGCTGCTTCACGTCAACCCCTCTGTGCCAATTTTTATTTTTGCAAGCCTTTACATCTTGTCAGGCTTTAAAGCGCGTGTCTGATCTGAGGCCAGGATGTAAATCCTGACTGAGGTGGCGGGCTGCAGCGCCGCTGATCTACTGCTCCTCCGAGAAAATCCGGCACAGGAGCTCCAGCTCTGCTTAGCAGAAAGCACCACACTGAAGCTTGGAGTTGGGTCGTGTCTTCTCCTGGTGCCAAAACTTGGGAATGATTTGTTTTAACTGTCGGGAATAAGATTGACCCCGGCAGAAAAGGAATAACAAACCCTTGTTAGTCAGAGTTCAGTAAATCAGTGGCTAAAGAGAAACATTGTTGTCTAGGGGTAGAAAAGGCTGTCCATTCTTTTTTCTTTCTCCCCCTGCTTTTTATTTGACGTCCATAAATAGGTGCAACTTCAGTGTGTGACTCCCTGGCAACCAGCATGAGACTCTGAACTGTTTGTCAGGTAGGAGTGACTCTTTATCCCACTTCCCTGAAACAAGAACATCCGTAATTTGGAAAACGGTGAAAGGAAGGGGAATCCAAAGAACGCGCTTTAGAAACACGGCGCTCACATACAGTCACTAAAGACGAGACATGCGGACAGGATGTAACAGAGAAGTCTGTCTAATGCACAGCAATCTATTGTTTTAGTCTCACTTATAGTCAGAAAACAGATTACAGTATCACCAGCTGTAATTGATCATAACAGTTTTCACTCCTGCTATGAAAACTGAGACATAAATGACGAACCACATTTATTAGCAGGCTTTCCAAACATCTTAATCATGGACGCCAATAATTATGGAGGGTGCTGTAAACCATAGCAAAAAAAAAAGCCCCAAAGTCACCCCAAAAAATATCAAATTTAACATCAGAATGCAAGAATTTTTTTAATTAAAAGTAGCCTGGTTAAAAAAAAAACGTAACCCAGTTACAGTCAGAACCCGAGCAGGTCGTCAGTCATTCAGTCCTGTGAATGTTTTTGTTTTTCAGTGTTATTTTACCCGCCCAAACGAAAAACTTGAGAGGTTTGGCAAAAGGATGATCTTACCCTTGGTTGACGAGAACGACCCATGCAAACCTCAGAGCCGGTTGACATCCGTCCAAAGCAGGGTCACGACCTTTTAGAGCTGCTGGTCCTGCAAAAACAAAAACATCTTTAAAAACATTGATTTTTTTTATTTCATTGTAACAAGCAAAATGTTGAAAAAAAAATGTTAAAACTACATCATTTCACAATGAAATCTGTTCTTTAGATTTCATGCAATGGGAAATGAATATTTTCTTTGGTAAAAAGCTATTAAAGCTCTTCAGTTTAAATCTATATAACATCAGCGGCGAGACGAGAGAAGACGTCTCAGTTTGTCTCATTTCTGACAAACCGAGGATAAGCGAGAAATCAATTGGAGGAGGAGTGACGGTGATGAAGGCTGTTGATGGATTTAATAACAGAAAAAAAGAGAAGAAAAAAAACAGGAAAAAGAAAAGCAAACATCCGGAAACAGAACAGAAATCGAAACCTAAGGAAACCAGGGAGCTTTGATATTTTGGAGGTCTGATTGTGGCATGAAAACACGTTGAGTGCAATCAACAGATTGAATGGGAGCAGAGCGGGGAGAAGGCAACAGGAGCCTGGGATAATTACAAATACAAGGAAAGACTAATTAAACAAAGCTAAAGATCAAAAAAATACAGAAATCATTCAAATTACTGGACCTGAAAACAAAGAATTCAGACAAAAAACAATCCCAAAGGTCGTTGGGCCGTGACCTGGAGGAAACATTTCAAACTGTCTTTACTTTAACTGTGCAGACTGAATCTGCCAAGCAAATGGGTTGCATTGATCATAGCATCAATGCGTCGACTCCTGCTGTGGTTAAGACGACGCGCCAGCAGGTCAGCGGTTGACTGCATCGACCGCATTCTGTCGCATTCGTTATTTACAATCAACACCAACCGTCTCGGTGTGCCGCTGCACTGAGCAAGATGGCGGCTGCTGCAACTTTGGGTTGCACACACAGTCAAAGAAAAATAAATAAATGAATGAACGAGTCGGTGAGAGACTGACAGATGAAGCGTGGCCTGCAGATAAGCAGGTGATGGACTCTGCACTCTGAGCTCCTCAAGCTCAGGTGGAGCTCCACCTGATTGTTGCCCTCTAGAATATTAACTCAATGTAAGCTGAATACATTTGTACACTTTCAAAGAAAAAAAAAAAAAACAACAACAGATCACTCTTGGCTATTTATATAAATTGCCAATCCTCATAGGTAATGTAACCACTTTTAGATCATTTCTATATTAGCAGATCAATTCCTAGAACAGAAAAAATCTAATTTTTTTTGTCCTTTTTCATTATTTTTACTAAGTTTTAACGAAGCAAATGTATGTTTTAAGTATCACTTTTGGGTCCCGTTCAACCTTCTCTTCCTCGGTGAGCATCAGGTCCCTCAGTCTAACCCAGCTCTTCCCTGGACTTCCCTGACTCCATGACTCCCCTTAGTCACCCAAAAACAAAAAGCCAACTTTCAAATGTCCCAAGAGGAGCATTATTAAGAAATCAATGCAGCTCAGAAATCACATCCGCCAGCCTCCTCCAGCAGTAGACTGATTAATATTTCACAGGTTTTCAGAGCTCGGGTTGCATGTGATAAAACAGACAGAAGGAGATGGAGCTCAGAAAGCGATCACGTTACACAGTAACCCTGTAGTGTTTAAATCTGGGTGTGTTTTGCTTTTTTTTTCTGCCTCTTTTGTTGTCTGAGGAAGAGTTTGGGGAAGCTCACATTTCACTGCATTCTTTAGAAAACAAACCTTTACAAACATCTGATTCTAATGCTGTGGTTGTAATGGGAATCCCTCAACTCACAAAAGCTGCGAGTCGGGAGTAGAACATGTGATGATGGCATTTCCGGGTGCAGGTCACCTATTGGCTGATCTCTCATACGCAGGAAACATCCAGGCACAGGCCTGGAAGCAGAAACAGAAGCAGGCCGGTAGGTACTGAGAGTGGCTTTTAAAGGGGAAGACGATCAATTAAAAAGCAATTTGCTCTTCACCCGTCTCCACATAGAGTCTCCTCCACGTTCCTGATGCACAGCCTCCACTCGGGGGCCTCATTCACAGTCTGATGAGCAACGCGAACGCAGCCGAGCAGAACAATCCGATCGGCCCCCGTTGGTCACGGGGGAAAATCTACACCGTATCACAACAGAATCCAGGTTGGTTGGAGTAAAACGCTGCAGCAGATACTGAAACCTGTACATCTAAAACGCAGGCGACATGTGGACACTCATCAGTCTTCAACATCTCGAGGCCCTACAGGTGAGACAACATGGTGGATTCGCTGCTCCAACACCAACGGACCGTGTGTTAGAACATGTGCGACTTTAGGATGGAGCATGAGACCCATGTGAAATATTCAAAACAACTCTTCGTCATTTGTAGCACATTTTACTCTGCCTTGATTTTCTTTCTTTCTTTTTTTTTTTTTTTAATAAACCAAATGTGACATAAAATCAACTTTACAGCCAGATTATGGAAGAACACCACAAGCTGGATTTTAGATTAAAAAATAAAACTGAACATAAATGCAATGCATCATGGTCTTGATCAAATGTCTTCGGGTCAATTACTTTCAGGATCTTGTACAGTAGGTTTGGATTTATTTTTTTTTAAACCCATTAATGATAAATACTTATTTAAAAAACTGTATTTTGTTGACTGGGTAATATTTAAATATGTTTGATGTTCAGAAACATTTAAGTGTAAATATTCATAAAAAGTAGAAAAGGAGGATGGGGGAAACACTACTTGACATCACTATATTTTCATATTCAAATCATTAATTTAGCCATTAAAAACAACAAAATTGATTAAAAATATACACACCTGAAATATGAACATTTGCTACTTAAAATCCCTGCTACCACGTTGTTAAGAATACCCCCTTTATTTACTTTGTGTCAGATCAATACCACGAACCACCCCAGGTCAGTAGCGTTCTGATTCTTTACTGAATGAAGAAAACTAAAAACGAAAAAAGTCAGATGACGAGGTTTGAATTAAATCCAATCTATTTCAAATTAAACTCTTTTTTCTCCCTACATCTCGTCTCAGAAACGCTCATGTGATTCTTTCCGCTGTTAGCAGCTCCTGGTTTATGTTCGGCTCAGCTTACAGACGTTTGCATGGAAGATTCATAGATGTTGACAGATGACCTAATGTGGAAGGCATTCAGGAAGCAACCTGGTTTCTTTATCAATGACAGAGCTGCTCAGAAACACCAGAGAGGGAGAAAACGGGAGGGACTGTTTCCACACCGGGTTGCAGGGTCTAACGATCTAATGCTTCGCTCATTGTCTATGCTAAATATACCCATCAGTCCTGACATACACAGAGTAACTTTTATCAACTTGAAAATAAAATCTACAATCTCTTTTGCTTTCTAGCACACAACTTGGACTAACTTTGGATTAGTTGGTGTGAAAATACAAGAAGAAAATGAACTTCAGAATGTTGCACTATGGGTATTGTGTTCCCGTTTGTGTCAAGCTTTGGGACGGTTGCCCAGCCGTCCTTCCATTTAGGAGATTCTCCCCAGACTTGGACGTTCTCTTTGGAGGAAAAGCTCATTTATATATGACTTGACGTGCAATATTGTATCCCCACAAACACGCACACACTCGTTCTACGAGTCGCCTACAAATCAATAGGCAACTGCTGCCCTGAGGCACATCGACATGCAACAGGAGGGAGCTGCAATCCAACCCACAATCCTCTGATTGCAAGACAGCCACGCTACAAACTGAATCCCAGTATTTTTCCTGGCAAGGGCGCGACTTTGTGGACTTGATTTGGTTTTGACGGCATACAGTCAGCGTGAATGTGAAGCGCCCTGCTGTTCCTACAGGAAAAGACGCAAACGAGCAAAAAGAGAGAAAATTGTGTTAAAAACATTGTCTCTTTGCACAACTGAATTTGTACATGAAGCGGTTATCAAAAGCCTGCATCTCCAGTGGAAATTAAGGCGCTATCTGATGTTTTCGGTGAATAACTTACTGACGTCACATGATTTATCAGAGGTGCAAAAGTTCAGGGTGGAACAAGTGAAATTAAAACATCTAGAACCGTCCCGAACTTTAGCTACTTTGGTAATATTTTAGCAGATTTTCCTCTTTGCTGAAAGCGGGGGGAAAAAAACTAAAAAATAATGAGATATGAATAAAATTACCCCGGTTGCCCACGTCCTTGTTACTTTTCATGTAGCAAAAGGAATCTCTGTGCTTTGCAAATCCATTTGTCACATTTTGAAAGCTTTTATACAGATGTTGTTTGTTTAACCTCTTGACCTACTGTCTCCAGAGTAATTTTCATACACAAATTGCTCATTTACATTTTGTGCTCATATTACTGTCCATCATGAAGGAAAAAGAAAATTACTAGTTTCTTTTATTTCCTTATTTTTAGGAAGGAAAAATAAGGACTCTGAATGTGAACGTGCAACTCAAAGCGCAGCCAGGGTCCAGCTTCTCATCTCGCTTCTTGTAGTTTATATACGAGATAAAAACATTTCTGCTGCATGTGGCGTCTCCTACTAAGGATTTCCTGTCTCTCATGTACAACATAGGAACACACAGAGTCTTAAGTTGCAGGTTTGTTCACCAGCAATGTGTCGAGCAATTGCTGCAAAATGTGTTGAATGGACAAAAGGTGGTAAAGGAAGCACTGCTATATTAACTGGAAAACAGAAATAATCTATTGCACCGAGGAATCCGTTTCCTCCCATAACCTCCAGTTTTGTGGCTCTACTGGAACTGCAAACTCATCTTTGCCCATAATGATCCCCATCCATCCATCCATTTTCCGTCACCCTTCTCCCTAACGGGGTTGGGAGTTGCTGGTGCCTATCTCCAGCTGCGTTCCGGGCGAGAGGCGGGGTTCACCCTGGACAGGTCGCCAGTCTGTCGCAGGGCAACACAGAGAGACAAACAGGACAAACAACCACGCACACACACACTCACACCTAGGGAGAATTTGGGAAGGCCAATTAACCTGACAGTCATGTTTTTGGACTGTGGGAGGAAGCCGGAGAACCTGGAGAGAACCCACGCACGCACAGGGAGAACATGCAAACTCCGTGCAGAAAGACCCCGGGCCGGGAATCGAACCCAGGACCTTCTTGCTGCAAGGCAACAGCGCTACCCACTGCGCCACTGTGCAGCCCTGCCCATAATGATGTATTCACAAATAAAGTATGCATGGGAAACCATGTGAAACTGATGCATAAGTTGGTATCACACTGCAAAGATCTGCTCCTTAAGAAGATCCCCTCAATATTTTTTCTAATTTAGTATCGCTGATGTCATTTATGTTTAAGTAAAATATATGTTCCCTGGAAGACTTCTTTTGGTTTCCTTTTTATGTCAGATCAAGCTGCGATTGATGTCAGGCAAAGATACCATGAGTAAGAACAAAATTACAATTTTCTTTTTTTAAGGAAAAATAACTAAAGCAACCCGGGCCGATATGGTTGAACACATTTTTCCGCAAAATTATACATGCAGCATCCTGGTCTAGTTCCAAGATGAAAACGATGAAAACAAACGCTGACTTAAAAGTTCAGGAAAATATTCTGTGGTCTGATGAGGGAAAAGCGGAACTTTGTAGAAGATGTGGGTCCCTTTTCAAATTCAGTGTGTTGGCGGTAGTGCAATGATCTGAACCCGCTTTGCTGGTTCTGGGCCATAAATTCAGCTCTCTAGCAGATAACGCAGAAGGAGAATGTCTGGCCATCAGTTTGTGATCTTAAGCACAAGCAAACTTCGTTAAAACAAAGGGGAAATTATCCAAAGCACACCGGCAAGTCCACCTCTGACTAGCTTTAAAAAGGAATAACAAGATGATGGTTTCAGAGAGGCCTAGTCAAAGTCCACACTTAAATCGGCACCATTCTTTCATAGTGACGTAAAAGACAGCGCCAGCAGCAGCAGCATATTTGTATTCAGCTCAGAGGCTTTTAAAGCTGAAGCCGGAAGTTTGGGCCAAACTATTATAAAAAGGTAAAACGACATACATCGTACCAAACCATATCAGCTCTGTACTGCAGCAGGTGTGAAAGCAGCCACCAGCTGCTCCTGCTCATAAAGTGAAACAGTAATACCTTTTTTGTTATTATTTTTGGTTCTTATTGTTTCTGTGGCAGAGCACAAGGAGTGAGCTGCAAAGGTCGAAAGAAAAAAAAAAAAGGTGTGTGAGAGAATAAAAGAACAAAAAAAGAACAAAAACCATCTCAGTGGCCATAAAGGTTTGGTCTGCCATCCTGTGCAGCATTTCCTTTGTGTCAGCCAATCAGTGGACCTGTGAAAAGTAGCTGACAGAGCCGTTACTGTCGCACTTTTCCCCGAAAAATCGGCGGGTCTACCATGGATAATGAGGCTCATCATTCAGCACACCAACACACCTAAAAAGACTTGGAAATAATGTTGGGTTTTTTTTTACTCAAGGACAAACTTGCTCTGAAAAATTGGAAGCAAAAACCTCAGCACTTTTCAAAATACCTGGTCATCTGCTGAGCAGAGCCTGTAGAAACCAGTAAAATAAACTTAATCAAACCACTTTATTTTATTTATTTAAAGGTCTAGTTTAAATTAATCAAAATGTTCAGAATTTGGCGATTAGTAATTCATAACTTCCTGATGGCACAATAGTCCATTCCTCTTAGTATTCGAAATAGGAAAGACAAAAACACGCCATTTAAGGCAGATCTTTGAGAGAGCAGGGCAAAAAAACGTGACTCAACTACATTTGCCAAAACCCATATTTATCTAGTCACCACACACACTGAGCAGGGATGTAGAGGTAATTCTCCTCCTGCTCGTCACTCATTGATCCAGATTCTCAAGAAACCGATCCAGATGTGAGAACAAGTCCTGCTCATGTTGCCCCATAGTTCAGAACCTGACAGAGCAAAACCAATGTGATTTTTGGATTCAGCTCATCAAAATAAGTTGAAAAACCCCAGATAATATTTTGGGTTGTCGACCAGTGCAATGATTGACAACATCAGGCTTAATCAATGAACAAATGGTTTACCAGATTCAAAATAGACATAGAAGACCAATGAGTGAAAAACTGGTCACAGATCCCTCTCTGCATGCTGCGTCCTTTGGAAAACTAGTGAAAACTAAAAGTTATCATTTCAGCAAAATCATTTTCTATTAAGTAAACTGGCAGCAAGGTCACCAACAATTGTTCAACTTCTGGATTTTTTTTAAAAACAATTATATCCTAGCGTTGGATGTCTTTCCCCTCCCACACATAAAGACACTAAAATTCAAGGTTTCATTCCTTTTCAGTTTGGGATTATGCTGCTGCAATAAGAAGATGAATTTAGTGCATTAGCTACGCCACGGCGTCTGCCCGAGACCCAGAGAAATGAATGCATCATCACGTCTTCCGCTTCGTGCCGCCACTATATGAGCCGCATAAACTCCATCTAATTTCACGTGCAAGTGGCGCCTGCTACGTACGAGACAGAATCTAATGTTCCAAACCGATGCCTGAGCAGGTGAAGGGTTGAAAAAAACAAGAAAGGAACAAAGACTAAGGATGGGTCGGATATAAAATAAAGACGTAGAGAGGGAAGACTGAGGCGCTCGGAGGGATTTCAGAGGAGAACATCTCGTGGTTTGCGCCTGAGGTTCTGGCTGACTGTCAGCGATGCTATCAGATGTGGCATGGGATTTTCTTTTTCTTTTTTCCCCTGACAGCTACACAATGAGTTTGCAAAATACAACCGCGCAGATAGTTAGGAGCTTTAATTTCCTAGACCAGTGCTTGGCGCACGGCGAATTCCCAAAACAAATGTAAATTCTCTCATCCCGTGAAAAATATCCCTCTTGAACAGGGAGCCGCGCTTTATTTGCACACTTGCTGATCGCTGGAAATGTTTTGGAGCGTGAGACATAAAAAGCCAGAGATGAAAACAGAATCCCTTCTTCCTGAAGGAGTGAGATTCGACTAACGAGTGCAGTCAAACAATCAAACGCGAGGGGGGTCGGGGGTCGTCAAGCTGACAGTTGTCTGCGTCGAGCCTTCAGAAGGACGGGTGGAGACCAAAACCCAAAGTGTGAGCGTCTCAACTACTTCCATATGTTGAAGCAGAGATAGAAGCAAAAGACATAAAAAAAAACCCTCAAAAATTTACCAGATGTTCATTTCAAGCTGCAGGATCATTTAGCTTGCAGTGTATGTATCATATGGCAATGAAGGCTAACAACGTGATAGCATGGCTTACTCAGTCCGTAACAATGGATGATGCATTTGATACTGGCTGAAGCACCAGCACACCGACAGAAGCTGACATGAGCAAAGTCAATGCTGAATTTTGTTTATTAATACTTTAACAATAACATTTAAAAAGACATGTTATTTTTGAATATTGCAACAATATCAATTGCAACGTATTCCTCAGCTTCCGTCATCGCAGTGTTCTCACCAGTCGCTCTGAGAGATTGGATCCGGATGGAAGGTTTGGACCAGATGAGGCTGCAAAGGGCAGGGAAAGTCCATCCAAGACACCAATTGTATTTCTGGCAGGCAGAGTTCAGAATCAAACCACAAAATATCATAGACTGCCAAAAAGTACATAGAAGAACGATACTTTGATCTGGATAACCCAGGGATTTAAGACTGGGTAAACTCTTTGTGTGACCCGAGCCTGATTGGCCTTAGAAGAACATTTCAGTGTAGCAAAGGCATTCGTTTAAATTCGTCAAGAATGTAAAACAAACCCACCTTGTTTTTGTGGTTGGTTGAATTTTTGCCAGCATTGTCTTATAAATATTCTCAGCTTTTGCGCATCGACACCGAGAGCAATACAGGCACCCTAACCTTTGATGTAGCTGCTCATCTACTTTAGAGTCATTGGTGTCTAACTAACTTCATAATCTTCAAGAACAGACCTGCAGACAGTTACCTCCGCTCAGAAAACACGGTATCTGTGAGGCAAAGCAGATGTTGCAACTTATTAGAATCACTGGCTGATGCCTTGGATGCTTCCTTACCACTTCCACCCAACTGACTTCAATTAAATAATCATTATGTTGCCTTTGCTAAAATTATTAACAGCATATAAATGTCATAAAGCCATTTGAATCTGGTTTATGGAGGAAAGACAAACGTAAAATGTGCAGGACAGTCAGACTTAATTATTGCCATTGGACACCTCTGTTCCTGCTTATTGGATCTATCGTAGCTATAGTAGATTACCAAACCTTTTGGAATTTGGAAACCATCCCAGCTGCACAGCAATGAGAATCTGATCATGTTTCAGGGCTGGGATGCTTGTGTAGAAGTCAAATTAAAAACACAAGAAGAAGAAGGTTGGTAGAAGTGATCTGTTGTTGCTAAAGAAGAGTCAAGAGTTTCATCCAGGCCATGGAGATAAGGTGAAGTGGAGACCTAAATAAAGGTGTCAGTGGATGTCTGTGATGGGCTGGCAGCTAAGCTATGGAGGGCTTCAACTGGCAATAGGCATATCAGGCACAGTATGGGCTGGATGAAAGGCGCAATGTAGAGGCGGCTGGGTGTGCACATCATATTACATGCCCCACTTGCTGCCAACCTGCTGTTGTGACACTCAGCGCTCTTTTCTCAAGAAGAAACCTTGAGTGAGTCATTGGATTCCTACAAGCTTGCTGCCGTTCTGTGTCTTGACACTTTACGACTTTCATTGGGCGTAAGCCTTCTATGAAACGGCGTCACTTCAGAGCCACAAGAGCAGAGCTGAGATTCAGAAAGGTCGCCGCCGTCACCCTCTCCCAATCTGTAAGAATTAGCACTCGCAGCTGCCATCGGTGACAGATGTAGACACTGTGGAAATTCAATGAAATGAACAGAGGAATGGGAGCCAGGGTTTCCTCTAGGACCTTCTTTAAACTGTGGTGGTCTTCAAAACATATCCAACACATTACACACTGAAGGCCAAACTACATTAATGTCATTCAAGTCCAACAGACATTAACAATAGGGCCATCAACTTTTCCTTCCTTAGGTAACTTTCTTTTGCCTTTTTTCACCCTCTACTTTGGATTTTTGAAAATAAAGTGAACTTTGACGTCTCATTATGCTCTGATTATGCTAAATCTGATCATGCTAAATATACATGCACAAATATAGGCTACACACACATGTGTCTTATGATTTACATTGTTTTAACATATATATATGTATAAATAAAACCCTACGACCAACAATATTCATCTAACTTACTACCTGATTATTAGAACATCATAACTTCAACTCAAAGCTCCATCGTACAGCATTACGTTAGATCTCGACAAGAACAAAGGTGTTACTAGGTGCCGCCATATTGTTCAGAGGTTTTAGGCCAGTCATCCTAAAATAACTATAGATCTTTGTAGAAATTGAATATGTTACCATTGTTCAGTCCGGCATTTATGTGCTTGTATACCAACAGTTTTCCAGTGTCTTGGTAAAGTAAGCCAAGAAACATTGTTGAGCTTTTCAGTGACAGAATGTCACAAAGTAACGCATAATAATAAAAAAAAAAAAATACTGTTTTTCAGTGTTACACAAAAATATCTGAAAAGTTCATGATACATTAGTATTCAGTCCTCCTTACTCCGATAGCCTTAGAGAAATACCTATAAGGAAACTGTAGAGACGATAGCTACCTTCACACAAGAGGGAAATGTGACCCAAATCCGATTTGTTTATCAATATGTGACCTATATACGGCTTTCACAGCAGTCTGAATAACCAACTAATACAAATACATTTCACAGAATACATTAGGACTATGATGGGAAAGGATGCTGAAAGAATAAGAAAACAAATTCAGGTCACGTCAAAAAAAAAAAAAAGAAAGAAAAGAAAACCATAAAGGGAAACCCTGGGTTTCAGAGTCAAATACCACCGTATGCAAAAAAGAAATAGAAATAAAGTTGTGTTATGCACATCAATAACACAAAGTGTCCATTAGGTTCAGCAGGACGGAGCACAAAATGCAAGCTAATTAATTCATAATTCAACTGAAATGAATGGGCGCTGCAAAGCCGAGTCGTTTTTTTTAAGTTAACCATGAGTCTCAGACTTAAAACAGTCAGTAGAGAGACATCAAGATCCTAACAGTAGTATGTATGTGTGTGTGTGTGTGTGTGTGTGTGTGGGGGGGGTGACAGATCATGGCATCATGGCTGCATTGTACTGCATCATGGCTCAAGGGCCATTAAAGCTGGACCTTGAGTGTTAATGTGATATTGTTTGGTTTATTGCAGGCCAGCATCTGCCAAGACACAGACTTGCGGGGGCTGATCTCGTGCCAGCACTTCCTCTGCTCCATCCCTTTTCCTCACCGCTGCGTCTGCTTCACCAAAACGTTTCTGCCAAGTCAGCCGGAGAACGACTGCAGCTGAAGAACCACTTGATTATGATTCGTCAGTCTTTGTCGTTTCAGTGCTGCGGTGATCAGTGGTTAACGACCTACAATGTGAACTCAGCCAATTTGAAAGATTCTGACTGAGATGAAAAGAGAGCGGGACAAGTTGGAAGAGTTCAGCATCGCTGGGCTTAACACCGAGTGAGAAACGCCTGGCGTCATCAAACATAAATGAATAAACTGAACTAAAAATGCATTTTGCCTGAAAACACACACGTCGCTGTTTGGTAACCTGTTGTGTGCTTTCCTCTCTGTGTGGGTCTGCCGCTCCCTTCCGTCAGAGTGGGGAGAGATTCAGAGAGCGCAGCTGCCCCCTATGGGTGGAAAACCAACACAGGACAGCAGAGAGGCAGCTTCTGTTTGTTTGTACTGCATCATGGCTGGAAAAGCCAGAGAGCTGCTGCTGCTGCTGCTGCTGCTGCTGCTGCTGCTGCTGCTGCTGCTGGACTGTAATTAGTCAGCTTCTGTCGCCAATGTCACCAAACACCTGCAGCCGCAGAGCGGGGGAAACAAAAACAACAGTGCACTCTCCGTGGCGAAGAACAGAACCTGCCTGCTTGCTTGGAATGCCAAGCGCCTGAGGTGGCCTTACATAATTTCTCACGCCTGTAGAATAATGCTGCGAGGCTCTCAGAGCACCGAGCCGCGTGCTGTCCTGGGGTTCTCCGCGTTTCGAGGTTCTGGCTGCTCACAGGCCGACTTCAATGCAGCAAAAAACAAAACGCAGTGTTTTTTTTTTTTTCTCACTGCTTTCACATGTTGGGCTTACAAACCACAAATAACGAGGTGGAAACACAAAACTCTGATCTACAAAAACAGAAAAATACAGATCCAGAGAGCGTGTTGTTCTACAGCGAGGGAGAAGAGAAGGAAAGAAATCAGCCAATTACCAGAAGCAAATATATATATATAGATCCTTATCACTCTCAAAAGGATTAGCTTCAAACTTGTATCGGCGGGTAAAACCAAAAAAATAAAAAACCCAAAAAATAAAAAACAAGAAAAATCAGACATGTGATTGATGCACTGTTAGTATAAATCCTCTCACTTGCTGGTTTTCCTTCAGATCACACCCAACATGCTGTGAAGTGCACTCCAGCAAAGAACAGACAAGATGGGAAGAATATGTGAAAATTCCTGCTATGAGCAGATTTTCTGTCAAAAGCCAGACTAGCGGATGCTTTCAAAGAAAATACGCCTCAGACGGACGTGTGCAACGTTGCTGGTGTCAGTAGATGTGAGGGGAGAAGACAGAGGGCAGCCAGTTAGCTGCTGGATTTCACAACCAATCAGAATCGCTCTGCATTAATCCGGGATGCTGCCACATTGACAATCACTTCATATTATTATACCCTGATGCCACTGGCACCTTGCCAGTGGGTGGGAACTCATTGATATGTATTGCTTATAGCAAATACTGGCAATTGTGATAAACAGTGCTAACCGATGAGAATAAATCGATGTAAAAATCTAATCTGAATGTGCCGTGCATCACCGAGGGGCACATTCAGATTAGATTTTTACATCGAGGGGGAGGAAGAGAGCATGGACAGAGTTCATCGAATTGTTTGTTTTTTTGTTTTTTTTAAGCGGTGAGATTGCAAGCTGAGAGCAGAGCATCATCTTCCACAGTTGCACCAGTTACAGCAACGACGGCTCCACTATGCAGATGATTGGACTGTCAGGAAACATATTGCAGGAATATTCACAGTGGTGCCAAGAGAGGGGAAAAAAAACCCCAAAATAAACAAAAAACACGGTGCAAACATAATAATGAATCACCGACTCATTCAAACACTGGCTCGTTCGTTTGGTCGCCCACCCACACAGCGAGTCGCTCACTTACTCACTGAACGGCTCGTTCGTGAGGTCGCTCCGTCTCGCAGTTGCTTCTCGTTTGTTTCGGTCGATCCGGTCCACTGACACACAATGAAAGATGCACAAAATATGTTAAAATGCCAACAATTTCATTTCTTCTGAAGCTTTACTTTTTGTTAAAGACATCCACTGGTGTAGTTTTAGCTCATGATCACATCTAATGACAGCAGAGCACAGCCGAGCTGCAAAGTGTCGTTTAGCACCAGAAGACTTTGGAAGAGCCAAGATTTTTAAGATTTGCACGAACTTAAATTCATTGACATAAATTTAACTGCATTATAAAAAGTCTGATTCATTTATCTGGACAGATTTTCACATTAGTTCTGAATGATTATATTTATTAGCATAGTTTGTGACACTCAGACGAGCCTCAATCCATGACGGATGCAGTGGTGAATGATGAAGCAAGTGATGACACAACTATAACTCTGATTGCAACTATAACTTTAAATCCCGTCAGAAGTGTTTGGTCTGGTTGGTTTCCGTGTATGAAATGGGCCAATTAACTATCTGGCTAAAATTCCTCAAAAATCTCAAATGTTTTGTTGCAGTAAAGCAGAAAATAAAAATCATGTTTGGAGACGAATCTTCTCACATGCAACAAAAGAGCGAAGCAAAGGAAGATATAATTACAATATAAAATAAAATGCTTGTTCGCTTAAGCAAATGGACATGTTGTAAAAAATCTAGGTTTAACTTTAGTTGATTTTAGCTTTAAAAACACTCACTCAGAGAAATTGAGAAATCCGAATTTAAGACCAAGACGTCTAAAATTGGGCAAAGTGACAAATATGTTATAAAGGGACATATTTTATGGTACATTACAGCAGCATGTCATAAAAATACAATTATTGTAGAAATGAACACTAGAGTCCATGTTTAGCAAGGGCAACAACTTTTACCTTTTTAATATACTTTAGAAAAATCAAGAGAAATGTTTTACGTCTGTTGTTTATGGCGGTGGGACAGTCAGCAAAACCCTCTAGAGCGAAACTCAGATGTAAAGTCGATTGCAATCAATGAGGGTACTGACAGGTTCTCCATTCACCGCCTCTTACCGGGATGCGTAAACAGCCGCTATAAAATAAAGCTTCAAGGTTAACTGTCTGGAGGATCCACTTTCTAGTTTTTTTATATTTCCTCAAGGACAATCAGGGAGACAGCTGTAACCATTTTCACATCAGCGTAATATCCAAACCGGGACAATGGAAATACACAAACTGGACTTGAGGGAGCTCTTCACTCACAAAAAAACTAAATAATCAAAGCACAAAGCAGTGACAGGATGGCCCAGACGCACACAAGAAGATTTAGGATAAGTTATAAAAAAAAAAAACTTTCTTATGCCGTTTTCAGTGCAGCAGCAGTTAAAAGGTGGTTTGTGGATTCTCATCAGTGCCAATCGAGAGCAGCAGAGAGAGAAACGACGTTTCTCTGGACGGCCCTGACCGTGAAGCAGTCCGTTTTAAATCAGTCGGGCATTGCTTAATGTAAGCACATCTCGACTCCCAGCCAGCATCTTAAATGCAATAGCCACGTTCCTCTGCCGTCCCTACTGGCCTGCCATACATTATTTACGTCTTGAAGATTGTCAGAGCTGTGCAAGGGCCTTCTCTGAGTTCAATCATGAAAATGTATCCCAGCAGCAGACCAGTGGCTAAAAAAAATGTTTAAACAGTCAGTTTAAAGGGGTCATGCTATGAGAACACAGACCGTTCCCCCATTTCATGTCATTGTGACTCCCATAAAATACCAAAACTAATTGACATTTTAATCAAATCCCCTTCCAGTTGCTGTACTGAAGCTCAGACATCATCGGCAACATTAAAGCCATCCACCGCGCAGAAGTTCAATCCCTTTTTCAACACTTCTCGTTTTAATGAACTCCACACTCCGTCGCAAAAATGACATTTTAATCTGCGATACATTACAGCCGTGACACAAACCATCGTCGCACATTCGCATCGTTACACGGGATTTTTTCCGTCTGGACGGTAAAACTCCCGTCACTTCAGTGAGGATCAGATCAGCGTCGTTTTACTTTTAAACGTCCAGCATTCGTGATTTTGAAGAGTTTCTGGTGGCTGATCAGGCTAATTATGGTTTGCATTAATATCTGTCAATATATATGTCAACCATTGTTTTTTAACTCAAATGTTTAAAGAGCGTTAGTGCTTAATTAGTAAATCTAATCTCAAGAAAATACTTGTTAACTCAAAACTTCACATTTGGGTCTGAACTCGCCACAATAAATAAACCTTGCTGGATGATGAAAAGTCAAAACTCCTGTTTGACGTCATGTAGGTTCTGCAAAGTGATTTTTTTTGTTGTTGTTTTTGTTTATAGGTCTTCGTGTTACACTTGTAGAGCAGTTTCACATCACTGAGCACGTCTGGGGCGGGGGACGGAGCGTCTTGCCAGAGGACCCTTCAACACGCGAGGGTCCTAAGCCTCGACAGCTGACCTTCTCATGGGAGAGTGACCACTCATGCTGCTGCTTGCATCCGTGTACATGAAATGCTTCAGTTGGATCACAGAGAAAAATTTCAAAGAAGAAATTCTGTCCTCATAACTTTAAGCTTTATATGACTGTCTTAGTATTTTTTTTTAAAAAATTAAATTAATCAGAAGATAAACATGGAAGGCCGCGCCAGTACCCTACAAGTTGAATAACTATGAACTGAATCAGTTCAAGAATATGGCGTCCTGAGGTGAGTAAAACATGGCTAAAGGAAATTTGATGCCTTTTTTTTTGGTTGATGTGGGATTTGTCACATTTCAAAAAAAGTGAGCGCTTTTGCTACAGTATCAGAGGATTAAAATGGATATTAAATACCTAAAGGTGCATATTTTCATTAACAATGTAAGATCGAACAGGAATAGTTTGATTAGGATATAAGAATTTTTGTACTAATTTTAACACCTTTGAGAAACAAGTATATTATATACTTTCTTCATATCAAAAAATGTCCTTGATCTCTGGACCTTAAACATTTCAATAGGAAGCACTAGAACACTGTTAGCCACCCAAATCAGAACGTAAAAAAATAAAAATTCCTCATAAATGCCCAAACTGATGACCCCCACTTCTGACCGTAAAACCCTCCAGATGGCTAATAAAATCTCCAGCATTAATTTTAATGACGGCTGACTGATTCACCGCCTGTCGGTGCCCCGTGGATCACTTGTTCTGGATCTTACGTTGAACTGTTAAGGCACTTGAATTGAGCAAATGACACGGCAGGCACCTGTTGAACGAGGGATTAAACGTAAATGAAAAGGCGTTTATTAAAGCTTCTCCTTGAGAAAAACGTGAGCAGAGTGCTTAAAGTGGAAAACAGTTTCGAGTCTCTGACATTTGGCCCTTTGACACGGCGAAGCAAACAAAAACATAACGGAGGAGTTAGGAGATGTGACGTACATAACATGGCAATTATATTTTCATTCATTTCAGGCGCTTGCAGGTAAAGTAGAGCAAAGTTTTACTCCATTTGCCTCATCAGTTCTCATTAGAGGTTCATAGTGGAAGCTTCGTTTTTTTTCATCCAATTGGATGATATTTTGTAGACCTGCTTTGTTAGCCTCCAATTTTTGTTTTGTATGTACTGATTGGCAAGTTGAACAAATAAAAAAATAGAGGATAAATGTAGAATTTTACACCAGCCTGATGGTTGAAGAACCAAAATAACAGATTAAAAGCAATAAATCTGCATTTGTTGTTGACTTCTCATGTCAAAAAACAACAACAAAAAAAGGGTGGGGAGGTTTGACAAAAAAGAATGTTGCTCATTTTGTCCATATATACTTTGATTAAATGCAATTGTGATTAATTAACAGTTTTAATTGCGTCCCAACACCAGTTCCCAATAACAAAGTATGAGAAGCTGAGGCTCCTTTTAAACATTCTTTATGAAAGCATGCAGAATATATTAATAGGGATTACAAACACACCGAAATAAGAACTCAGCTGGTTTCACAGCTCAATCTGCCAGCCTATCACTTGCGACGCTGTTGCTGTCTCTGGCGAGAGTCACTCCACTTTTCGGCACCATGACATTTGATCAGATACACGGTCAAATTCTGGAACCGCGTGTTACAGATAAGGACTGCAGTGGAAAATACCCAGCTATTTTCTGCCAAAGCATTTAATCCAAATGATCTCTGCCCAGGATTTCCTATCAGTCCAACACCTGTCAGTCTGGCCCGGGCCCTCGGCCGAGCACTTCCATAAATTATCTGACCTGCACAGGCCAGGAAACGACTTGGGATTCAAAATGTTTCGGAAGAACTTGGGATACACAAATAAATCCCTGCGTTGAAACACATCACCCGACTGCATTCTCCAAACAAAGCAGTGTCTGCACACGGTTGCAACAGCTTTCAAAAAGATTGAAATCTCTCCTGCGAAAGAAACACACGACGGAGAGAGAACAACGTTCGGCGGAGGAGTCCGCCGAAAAGCGAGGGCGGCGGCATGAAATGGGGGGGGGGAACTAGGAAAACGAGGAGAAATGAACTCGTCTCTACTGCAAAGGCGAGAAAATCCTCCGTCTTAAGAAGAAAATCCTTGTGCGGCGAGATTTCATCTCGGCGAGATAGTGAGCAATTTTAAATATGATCAGCTCCCGTGTGCCGGAAGCTCCTCAAAGGAGCGACGGCAAAGCGGCAGCGACAGACGGGAAAAAGAGAGGGGTGAAGGACGATTTCAGAGGTCCGAATCTCGTCTTTGCCCGAACAATGTTCCTGAAAGGAAGATACGCAGATATGTCAGATCTAAATATTTCATTTGAATGACATCTGGATAAAAAGGAAGCTGTAGTGGGGAAGGAAGTATCACAGTTACTCATGAAAAACGGCAATTACTGATATGCTTTGTGTCAAGGTCAGCGTTGTTACTGTTCTGCCTCAATCTTCAGAATGACTAAATGAGCTCGACTCATAGAATAGAGAGCATCTTTCCATCAACTCTGACCAGGTGATGAAAAGCATCGTGATGGCATAATGCTGCCACCACCGGGTTTCCCCTCTTGGAGAGTGCCTTTAGGGTGATGAACATCAGCGAGTTGACTGCTTTTCTGGTCGGGGTTTCTCCTTGGCCAGCCTGTCAGTTCAGCTGATTTAAATGCCAGATGGTTTATCTGGAATTGTGTTGTGGTTCCCTTCGTGTTTCGCACCTTTTAATCCGGGAGACTCTGTTCCACTAGGGACCAAAATTGCACCATTTGTTACGTTTTCAGCTGGTGTGTAGCTCGCTTCCACACTGCACCGTGTGGAACAATCCAAACGCTTTTGAAAAATCTGCCACCCTCCTCGCCTGTGGAGGCGCTGCGCCAAGAACTACTGAAGGAAAGGACACAAAAACCCCTGAAGAAGACACCGAGCACAACTTCCTTCTTAAACAAGACAAAACAACAACAACAAAAAAAAAATGGAGTAGTGTCATTTTACCGGTTGAAGAATTTCTCTTTTGTCTTTGGTAAAAGACAACGGCTGCGTCTTTAGGTTGTATTTATCCAAAATGCCCTGTATCTCGGTTTGGATTGCATTCACACCTCCACAAAAACAAAACAAGCAAAAAAAAAAAAACAAACAAAAAAAAACAGGCAAATGAACTAGAGTTGGATTTAGGTGTATTTGCATCTATTGCTTTTATGTTGACGGTTTGCAAAACTAAGATTCCAATAGTTTGTGGTCGATGTTATATTTCCCTCCTGGATACTGGCATGTAATGTCTGTACTAGACAGGACAGTGCGCGGGTGACGTTATACACCAACAGAAGCTCACACTGCAGCAGAAGGAAAAAGGATTGTGTCAGATTATTGTGTTCAAGCCTTTAAAAGAAGAGATTAGAGTCTCATTTTATACGAAGCTACACCTGAGAAAAAAAATAACAAAGGTTTTCAATCATGACTAGAACTGATTTGTAACCTTTTGCAGAGGGATAGCAACCTGTCAGATAATGTTCCTCAAGGCCCGCTAGTCAGAGTGTTTCCCCTCTTTGCACCTGAAGGGAGGATGAACCTTTACAAATTTTACAGCCGCCAAAGCACTTTTGTTTTCTTGCTGAGCTTCCAGCAGTAGTAAAACACATGGTTTTCTCACTCAACATTTAAAAAGCTTGTGTTTCCTGAACAAATGCTGGATTAAAATGAGGACTGACACATGAGAAGTCTGAATACTTGTGCAGTAAAGCACTTTGAACTGCCTTGTTACTGAAATGTGTTATACAAATAAACTCGACTTGATCAAGCTTGGAGGACACATCTAAGAGTGATCCAGTCAGCAGATTCCCAGATTATTAATTTCTTGGTGCTGCAGTTTGAGCACCGATCCATCCTCTTTAATCGGTCAGATTCCCTAACCTGCTGCTTCCCTGATTCAATTTTTCATTTCCCAGGCCTGCCGTTTTTTGGTGGATGCCTGTGCTTTGATCAATGTTGCACATTTTGAAGTTACAGCAGGATCCAACAGCCAAAGTCTTCTGGTTCCTTTTGGGCTGAACTTTGCCTTTAGGAAAGCAGCTAAGTAGCACCGTCCCAGGGGAGCTACGGCACCGTCGATAGACCCAATGCAGCTGAAATTAAAATTCTAAGCTTGTTTTCAGATGTAGCGGATCAAAACAGTGCTCTCCGACGCTGCGAAGCTGCTTTTTCACCGTGAAAGGCATAAGATGCCAGATGGTGATGTCTTCTGCATTGACATTCTCATTCCTCCAACCCCCCAAAAAATACTTATGCACCCAAGATAAGAGCGTTACCGTGACAATGCTCTTTTTCTTCCCTATTCCTTAAATTATGAAGCAAGCATAGCATAGGCCTTTCCTCTGAAATATAACTTGATAGCAGAAGCATTGAGAAGACTTATCTGACTGATAGCTTTAAAGAAAAAAAAAAAAAAGAAAAAAAAAACGAGGCGTCTCTGCAAATGAAAAGTTGACTTTTTTTTATCTTTAACATCGACCTATAAAACTCTTTCGACGAATTGCGACGCTGAATTTCTGCGTTTGTCAGCATTTCTGTCTCATTCTTTAAGCCTCAAGTGCTAAGTTCGTCATTGTGGACTTTAATGTATGGTCGTCTGTAATCTCTTTCTCACCAAGAGTAAAAAAAAACCCAAAATGAGTTATATCATTTTGGGGTTTTTTCTTCACTTGCTATGAAGAAAAAACATCTTAAAAAGAAATCCTAAACAGTTTTAATGCAGCATTTCTAGGGAATCACACGGCAAAAAGGGGAAGTTTTCTAATTTGATTGGACAATGCTTTTACAATGGCCAATCAATATGCAATAGGAACACAGCAAACACACAAAATCTGAAGTATTTTGTCAAATATGCCAACATGTTGATACACTTGAAATTAAAAAAAATAAAAAAAAAGTAACTTTTTTGAGCAAGATACAGGAGCTTGTTTTAAGTCTTCAACACTGATGAAAAAGTATCATTTCTACTGGAAGATTATTCCCCTTTAACAAAGAAAAAAAAAATCTTTTTACAAGTGAAATCATCTCCCAATGAAAGTACTTTTTCATCAATGTTAAGGAATTATTTATCTAAAACAAGCGCCTGTATCTCTGAAAAGTGACTTGCAAGTTAGTTTTGTCTTATCTCAAGTGTACCAAAATATCTGCACAATAAACTAAACCAAAAATACTCTTAAGATTTTGTGCTTTTTGCAGTGCCTCCATAAAATAATTATTGCAAACGGTGAGCCAGGTCACGAAGCTTTGCAATGAAACAAGGAGTTGCGTCTTCTCCTCGCTTTGTAAAGTTTATTATTATTGGTAAACTGGAGCATCATTGGGTTCACAGGCAGCAGCTGTGCTAGGTAAATATACTTACAGAACCTAGGTTGCTATAATCCAAGGAATGAAGCACTGCAGCACTTTTTCCACTCTTCACAAACTCTGTGTGAAACTGAGGGTCTCCTTGGCAGAAAGTGGCCAGAGCCCGTAATCAGAACTGATTACGACCTCCTCTGTGAAATGGGAGGAACCACGAAGCTGACAAGGACGACTTGGAGTTCTTAATGCACTCGCATATTAAAACAGAACCGCTTCTGATTTTAATAATGTTTCTGTCACAACAGTGGAATTAGAATAAATGGCCGCCCTTTTGTGAGTCACATCCTACAATATTGGTTTCCTCGGCACTTTGCGTTTAATTCTCCTTATCAGGCCCAGTTTCAGTGCAGCAGAATGGAAATGAAAGAGGAACGTTTTGGTTACTGGAGTTTAAAGGAAGGAAGAATTGATCTTTTATTTTCCAGTTGTGTTTCTGAACAAGGGAATCTTTTCACTTCCTTTAAAGCATCTGGAGGTTTTGCATAAGCCAAGCCCAAGTGAGCCAAACTGCAGTAACTACATAGATACGCAAGGTATGACTAAGTGACGTATGACACTGATGCAATGACGTAAATCCAAGCATTTATTTTCAAAACTAAATTCTTATTAAAATCCTGTACTTATTTATATCATGAAAATCTTTCAGTGCCAGTAAAAATTTTATTATTTTTTTTAAACAAAAAAGATTTAAAACCAACCTCCTTACTTTACCACTTTAGAAAATCATATTTTAGTGGAATTACAAATTTATAAATATTCTGGACAACAGCAGTTTTCAATTTCTGCTGTAGGTTCTTTAACAGTTTTAAAGTCTGGGCTTTGACTAGACCATCCAAATGAAAAAAACATTGAAATGTGACTAAATGTGGAACAGTTCCACAGGTGCATTCTGCTGGCCGATCACCAACTTGTAAAAGGCAAGTAGAGAACAGAGGCTGGTTTTCACACCTTTGCAGAAGTATTTGAGATGGATCGATAAGATCGGTTTCACAGGTCAGTGTCAGTTGATCACCCAAAATCAAGGAAATTAGTGCCCAATTAAAGGTGCACCCGTCCAGTGTGAAACCTTTGTAAAGGAATCATACTTCTGCTTGAGCCAACCAGCCAGGTGCTTTGGTTGCTTTGTGAGTGTCTCTTTAAACAAGAGATCTTTACGTTCTCATTAATAAATCCTGAAAGAGGCGAGTGGCCCGAAGTGCTGGAACCGAGCCAGAAAAGACACAAAGGCAGCAGCACGCATTTGACTCCTGCCTCAGGCAGAAGCATGCGATGGTGGTGATTACGCTCGTAAACCCACGCTATGAACCGCAGCGTACCGCTATCTGGCGCACAAATATAAACGGGGGCTGCACGGTTAAACTGCACATGTGTGACGCATCAGAGACAGTTATAAAATATCAAAAATGCCAGCAGCAGTGCTGACAAATTATAGATGGGTACTCTGAAAATCAAATGCAGTCAGCTGGAACCGAGACGACACAAAAGAAAACATTTGTAGGTTGGGGAAAAAAAAAAAAAAAAGAAAAGAAAAAAATGGATCTGTGCAGGGATTGAGATATTTTCTATTGAACTGACCGGCTGCTGAATGGCCATGTAATCCTCCGCTGAAATCAAGACTCACTTCAGCTGTGGTGAAGCTGAAATTAAGAGCCACGGGAGGCTTGCTCAGGGCCCAAATGTGAAAATTACACACACACACGCACACCTGAAAGACATTCCATATTAACTTAATGGCTGCACACTGTGAATAATCTACAAGCAATCCCTCTCGTTACCAGGGTTACGGCAGCCCTGACATTTTCTTTTTTTTTTTTCTCCACGCGCTGCTGTGGTTTCCCTCGTGTGCCGCCGAAGCCTTACGCTGCAACAATTTCGAACAGGAAAAGGATGAATGGAGGTATATTGTTGGCTCAGGACTGCAAAATTACAACTTCATATCGACTTTCATTTCTCAAGCTTTGCAGTGCGATTATGCGCAGAGAAGTCTGCATTGCTTTCAGCAAAGAACCTGGATGAAAGAGACAAAAAAAAAGAAAAGAGAGAGGAGGAGGAGGAGAGTCTAGTGGAACTGTTGCTCTCCTGTTAACAGGTCCGCAGGCTTTCCCCAAACTGCAAGGTGAAACGCAGGTCATCTGCACTTTTTAATTTTGGCTGAGCATCACACATCGCAGGCTATTAATTGCGAATGTGAGGTGACAAGAAATCTCCAGAGATTCCTCAGCTGCAGAGCATCTCAGAAAGAGAGCAGATGACTGCGTCTACAGGGCTCGGCGGAAACAGCTGCCCGGTTCCGTGTGAAAGTTGAACTCTGGGGTTTGAGCAAGTGGAATGACCTACATGTACCCCGTGACTCAAACTGTCAGCCGAGAATCAGCGGGACACCTTGATTTTGTTCATTTATAAACGCACAGATGGTATTCATACAACGGGCAGAGATAGACTGGATTTTATTTTCTACTCAACCAAGAAGTTGTTTTCTCAGAGTAAAAAAAAAAAAAAAAAAACTAAGAAAAATGTAGATGGGGAAACATTCAAGGAAGAAACTTGCATGAGTTACAATAACATTTATGCCATTAAGAGTAGCGATCACTAAAGCACAGGAACTTGCTGGTCACCACTTCACTATTCACATTTTTGTAGGTTAGAACATTTTATACTCTCTTTTTTTTTTTGGAGGGGAGGGGGGTACAAAAGTCCCCATCTGTCGCTGGACGCCAAATTGTACCTTCCTTTGGATTATTTTTTCCCCATTAAATTGCCGAAGGGACAAACTGACCTGGTGAGTGAACTTCAGTAGTCACCAGGAAGGCTCGGCATGTTACTGCAGAGTTCCTGTGTTTTATCCCTTTGAGCCTTTAACCTTGGTCCTTTATGAAACACGATGGCCTTGGAAACGCTAATCTGTTTCGTACTCACTTCTAACCCTGTCGCAATAAACGATCGCGTAATTAAAATGACGTGGGCAAGTTTTTAATAGAAACATCGTGATCCATTTTGTTTATGCTTGTGGTTGTGTTTTTTTCCCCCCCAAGGCATTTTTATTTAAAATATCTCCCGGTTCTAATTTCTGTGCTAAACTGAAGTTAATTAGTCTTTAAGAAGGCAAACTCGCATCATTAGATTTATTAAACTGTCTCAAAAAGACAATGTACTTACAGCTCACTTAGGTGGATATACATTATAAAATTTTAATTGCTTATGGTTTTATTTGTACTGATGTGTAACACATTAATATAAATGTATTCATTAGTTGAGTAGTTTGTCAACCACTTCCCACTGAGGATCAATAAAGTATATTCTATCATTTATCACATTAATTTCTGGGACAAATTATCATCCAGCATAACTGTCATAACAAGACAGAGGCAACGTCACACACGGTACACACGGTACAACGACACACACGGTACAATGTCACACACACACTGCATTTTCTCTGTCATGAACTAATGGTACAAATAAATAACTGCTTATATTTGGTGAATTGATCTCCTGTGGTGGAAAATTACTACAAGTTAACATCTGCTGATCATGTTACATTAAGTGCTCGTGAACTCTCATCGAAACAACCTGTTTGGGCTACACACGCACACACACACACACACACACACGCACCCCCGCACACACACACACACACACACACACACACACACACACACGAGGTTGGAATTTTTTGCTGCAGCTGCATCAGAACCAGTCTGTCTTTCCCATGTTTTGGACTCCTTACCTTGGCATAAAACCTATGTGTTGACTCTGACTTCTTTCTTATTGACTCTCTTACTAGCTCTCTGCATTGTGCACATATGAACCTGACCGAGTGATTTCATCTAACAGTGCTTGGCAGTTTTTTTTTCCACGACACTCCACATGCATTAAAATAAAATAAAAAATTGTCCACCCGACTGCCTGCTGTTGAGATTTATTCCAACAAACAGAACTGCTACCACTTGACAGCATATTAATTTAAAATGTTCTTCCAATGATGTAAGCTGAGCTGCAGGCAATTGCAAAAAGAGTCACATCTGCCAAAAGGTTCAAAGTAAAAAAATAAAGAAACACCAATTTCCTTCAGCTTTAAGAGTTTCAAAGCAACTGAATATTTTCTCTGTCATGAACTGAACAATGTTGATGAGCTCAGTGTGCATAAAATCTGAAGAAGTCTGCATGGAGGTTGGCATGCAAAGGATCCCTTGCAGACAGTGCAGTCTTTGCTGGCTTGGAAAAAACACACAGGGATCAAAAACACTTGTAGTGGCTAGAAGCAGCGAGCCGTGTGGGATTCATTCAGAGGGATGCAAGGACCGAATTAAAACGCACACACACTCGCACGGAAACCAGTGTGTACTCACCAGCTGTTGGAGAGGAAGGGCTTTAAGACGCCATAAGCTGAAACCCAAAAGAGCAGATTATGAGAAAACAGGAAGAAAGAGGTTATAAAGGCGAAAGGGGTGGGGGGATTGCTTTCATTACCAAACTGGAACAAGTTAAAAGCCTGGCTATACAGCAGTGATTCCATGTCAATCCATCGCACAGACCACGGGCCATTCCCTTCAACACAACACGCGTAATAGTTGCTCTCTTCGAGCGTCTTGTGGCAAACGGCATCATCAGAAGAGAATGCACTGCTGTGTTTGCAAAAGAACAGCTCCGACTGTTCATATCATTTCCCAAACAGCCGAATGCTGAATGGACCCAGCAGGAGCAGCGACACGGCGCGGCCCTGCGAGAGGACGGCGCCGCATTTGGAAGCCGAGTCGAACTGCACTCCCCTGCTGTCGGACGATTTCAGCAATATCCTTCTGAATCAGCGTTGCTTGTACGTGGGCCGCTCGGCACAGCAGACAGGGAGGAAAAAAAAAACAAAACAAAAACACACATTAACATCCAGCGTTTTATTGGGACTGGAGATTATTTGAGGCAATTACAAGACGGAACTATTCTTGCCAAGAACATTTTGAGCAGACACGGCCCTGAGCTTTTCTCCGCACAAGCAGTTGGCAGCGGCGTAATGTGGGGCAGTTAGCTTAATCTACAACACCCGGTAAACAAACTTGATTCATAGCAAGGCAATAAAAGAAACAAATGCGATAAGAGGATTATTCTTCTTTTTGATGTTCCTGATCAGATCTCAAGCTGACATTTGAATTTCTTGGATTTCTTTTTTGGCCGTGTAAGACAGCTCGTCTGTGGGGCGGCCAACTAATCAAGGTATTTAGAGGAATTTTTTGCCTTTTATGCAATTCAAACAGTTTAATGGGAATACAGTAGAGTAAATGTTGGCGCTTGATTAGTTGAATGTCACAGGAGCTTGAATTAATACAATCTCCAAAGTCGACTGTGGTTTGGCTTAAAACTCTTGACTCAGCAAAGTCCAGAAAAGGCCAGAAACGTTGGATTAAATCTGAGAAAAATGTTGTTGTTGAGGAAGCGTGACAAGAGTAAGGGGGCCTAGGGGAAGAAATGTAATGCAATGTTTTGCTACACTTTGAAAAGTGACCTGGAGAGGAAATCAAGACAGGAAATGATACTCAAAAGCAGCCAGTGATGTACAAAATGAAAAACAAAGTAGGTGGGCTGATTTGGTGTGAACCTTACACCCTTTTCAGATTATAATTCCACAAACATTACTGATCATCTGTCATTGGCCCAAGCATTTCTCAGATCAGATTGAAACTGTTCTATCATGCGGTGCCTTTGGTCTGTGTGCAGCCATCTTTTGCATCATACCATGTTACTCTGGTTCCACAACCCAGTTTTACTCTTTACAGTTCACAGTGGTTGCATCAGACTTTGATTGAGGCAAAACGAACTGGACTTTCTAGGCAAACAGAGTAAAGCAGACTAATAAGGGCTGGTGTGAATGCACCCCGAGTGTCTAATCATAATGCCATGAATTGGAAATGTCTTACTCGGAGGGGACAGTGACCCATACTATATACAGTCAATTGAATCAGGATATATCTGGTAAGGCCCGTTTACCAGATCAAATATAACTTTTGAAAAAAAGGTATATTTATACACAGCAGGTATACTCAACCTAAACAGGCTTTTCATTGAGCCCATACTTGGGTGTTCAATTTTGTTTTATTGCCCTGCTGTAATATTTTAAATATTATATAAATATTTATATAAATATTTTTTTATTTTTTATTTTTATGCCAAGCAAAGAAAAAAAACACATACACAAGCCTTGGTCTGCATGTCTATAACAAGCAATCAGGTAAAAATGTCTGACAATAGCTTACGGAATGACAATATCAAGAAAGAGATGCTTAAACTTATCTTTACATGCTATTCCTGCAACTCTTATAGACACATCTTGCCAGCCAATCTGCAAGCTGTCTCAGTGCTTCCTGCTTTCAGTGACAAGTCTACAAAGACTCCATATGCTTCTTATAGATTGTTAATAAAAAAAAACATCTGATATGAAAAACCAGCAAGCAAGACTCATAATTAGATAAGCATCATCAAGCATTGCTGCCTGAAATTTCAATTAAAGGACCCAAACACTGCAAACATACTGCTAGCGTGGAGCTAGAGCAGTTTTGTCAACCAATAAACCAAGACTGACAATTCCTCAGAGAGAGCCCTCCACATCGATCTCCACTGCAAAATGCTTTGGGAGAAACTGGGTCCCGGAGGACGTCGATTTTGTCCGTCGCAAAAGGAACACAGAGGAATCCTGGGATGAGAGTCTGTTCCCCCAACTCCCTCTGGGAATCCTTCCTTCCCGTCTCCACATAGACCTGCCTGTCAGTCTCCTTCCTCTATCAACTCAGCGATGTAAAAAATTTACTAACAGCGGCTCAGAAAGGCAGAAGCAGCTAATCCATCAGCGAAAAGCTATACAGTTATAAACAGATGAAATGAAAAGGTCAATAACCTAAAAGAAATAAATCTAAATGTACAAGGAAACAAGAATAAACTAAGAAACTAAATAAAAAGAAATTAACCTTTATGGCCAGACATTTTGAACAATAATAAGTGAAAGGAACTGAAGAGAACATGGAAATAAATAAGTAGTGTTATTGATAAATAATTAAGAAATACTCCAAATAAATATATTGGCTCATGAAATAAAAAAACTAAATAAATAATTTGTTTTTACTTGCTTATTTATCCTAAACTGATAAATGATGCTCTCAGAAAGCACTATGTTTTTCTCTAAGCTTTCTTCCTTCTTTTTTTTTTTAACTTCTAGTGTGTAAATGAACATTCTGTGTCGACATCCTGATGAAATGTTTGTTACCTATGTTGTGGCAGCCATGTTGTGGCAGCCATGTTGTGGCAGCCATGTTGTGGCAGCCATGTTGTGGCAGCCATCCTGTGGCAGCCATCCTGTGGCAGCCATCCTGTGGCAGCCATCTTGAGTCACTTGTAAAGAGGATGCTCTCCTCGAACCCAGTTGTTTTATAGAAAGCACAGTGGGAAGAGCTGGGGTTTGATTGGTTGAAAGAAAAAGTAGTTAAAAAATTGAACGACTTGAAAATTGTTCATTTGCGCATATGAGATGTTGGCCTGATATTTTATTGATAATTCTTAGACCTGAGTTTAGCAGCCAATATTTGTGTCTGGAGTAAAAATAAAAAAATTAAAAAAACATATTTAAACTATTTATTGGCACAACAGACAGTTATCATAGAGCCACAAGTCATTTTCACTGTGTGAATGCCTACCGTTGAAAAACTATATATATTTTCACTGCCTTGTACTGCTAATAACAGTTAGCTCACCCACGATAAGCAAATTGCACTGCAAAACGTCGCTCTGTATCCATTCTTGTATCAAACTAACAATAAATGTCACAGACATATATTATTATGATTTCCACACAAGTTGAAACACTTTCCTCCCATGAAAAGGTTTTCAGAAGCACTTATACACAAGAAACAGGCGAAAGATGAAATCAGTCCAGCAATGCAAAGCCTTCCCCCTATCTGCTCATCCTCTCTCTTTATTTCCTCGCATAGAAAATCTGTAGCTGTGAAATCACCCATCATATGCCCAGCAGGGACTGCATGCACGCGACTAGCACTAATATCGGGCTTGCAATTTTACACAGGCATGGACCCACACACCTGCATTACATGTATCGATTCGCCACACTTCGTCCTGCTAAGGCGCTTGCAGGTTTCCGTGCATTCACAACTGCATTCTGGTTGTGAATGCAGTGAAGTCGGTTAAACGAGCAGAAGTAACTCAGGCAGCACGTTGGCCTACACGGAGCGCCACCCTGCAGCAGCAGCAGCAGCAGCTGCAGCAGCAGCAGCTCAAACAGCGCCAGCAGCAACAGAAGCAGCAGCAGCAGCAGCAGCGCAGCAGCTGCAGCAGCAGCTCAGACTGGGCCTGCTGGAAGTGAGGTTTTGAAGTGGGGCAACTACCAGAATAAGAGGATTACAGTGTTTAAGGGACATAAGATGAAGGGGAGTTTGCAAAGATACCATAGCAACAACCAAGGACATGCATTTGAATTTACTCAGCAACACACTTGTCAAAGAAGGGATGGAGAAGAAAAAAGGATGAGGTTGTCTTTGTTTTTTGTTCATCAGCAGTCAAGTTTAACAGGATTATGTGGATTCCAATGCCGACTGAGCTGCAATTATTCTACAAACGAGGCGCCGGGAGTCCTTGGAGTAATTACCTACATCCGTGTTTGCAGAAATCTACTGCAGTAGATGTCGGTCAGTGGCTAAAAAAAAAAAAAGAAAAAACACTTCATAACCACTGCAACACTGCCCTCTATGCCGCAAAGCTCTGCAGCAGCAGGAATTGATTTTAATCACAATCACAAAAATTGAACAGCACACGAAGCACAGAGCTCAGTGTATGAGACGTCGACTGGAGCTGGGCTACGATTCTATATTGCCCTCTGAAAACCTCAAACCGGTTCAGTTCCAGTCACCAGGATCTCTCAGAGAGAGATGGGAATGCTTCATTGTCATGCTCTGGGAACTTCTCGCCAAGGACATTTTGCAGTAGGACGCAGGAAAAGCAACCGGCGTCCACCGTCGCCCTGTCCCAGCTGGGCAGAGCTCCTGGCTTTCAGAGTCCACAGAGGACCTCTGCAGCGCAAGCCCCGCACATCAAAAACCGTCCCACACATAAAGCCTGGCATTGATGAACGAGCTGGCACCTCCTTCAGCACATTCATGTCGCAACAGTGTCCCTTTATTCCCACTGCCAGCTCTTAAGTGCGGGAGAAAAACATCTTCCTGTCTTCATTTGACAGGCCTCTTCATGAGGCCGTCTCACATGACCCCCTGCATAAATTAGGTGCTGCGACGATGCTTGACCACAACGCGGGAGGAAGCGTTAATCATGCGCGTTAGATTTTGATATATGATCATATTTGATGTGGGGGGGGGGGGCTTAAAGATTTTTTGCCAGGATCTTGGTCTGTTTGGGTTGTTTTGGGGTTTGTTTGTTTCTGTGTTACTTTCTTATTTTTATTAGCTCAGTCTGTTTTTTTTCTTCTTTTTTTTTTTTTTTAACTTTAGTTCAGCTCAGTGGTTCTACTTTATTCTTTGTCACTCTAGTTAAATTATGCTTCTTAAGTCTAGTTATTCTTTAATGTTAGATTTATTTCACTGTGACTCCATGACACCTTCAGTTTGGCTCATGTGGATTTGATGAAGAACTTTTGTCATTTCTGTGCAGTGAAATTACTGATCTATAAGTCAATACACAAGTGTATACAAAAATATCACCCATGTTTCTGTCGCGTATTTGTATTACATTAAGAGGAGGACCAGTACTTGTGTTTTTCCATTTAGAGCACTGGTTTACGCAGTCAATGCCATGTGGGTGAAATTTAGCAGATGATACTCTGACGTCCTGTTTTCCTGAATGCAGCACGAAGCTGCTGTTTACTTCAGCTTTAAAAAGCTGAAGTAAACAGGCTGCTGAGATTTCCATCTTTGCCCTACCTGTGGCTTCAGATGAGTCATCCTTGTCAGCATCACATATCATCTGAGGGATTTCATTATCTTGAAAAGCGCCAATGCAGATGAACGGTTTCACTAATAATGCCATTTTTGTTTTGCATTTTTATTTAATTCAGCAGGAGACCTGATTGTTTCCCGATGCGACGAGGTCTATTTTGGGAGTACGACATCCAATAAATGTGACATATTATTTTAAACTTCTACAAACGGAAAGACAATCAACTATAAGTTTCTGCTTCTTGAAAGCAATAGTTTGTCCATTTCAAAGCCCCGCCACTGTTCTACTTTTGTTTCGGAACAACTTTAGCGTAACAGCGTTCCGGTTGTAAGTCAGAAAACATTTCGGATTTTCTGACTGTTGTGCTCAGTGAGCAATTGTCTGCATAAGACAATTGCAAACTGATTATAGGTCGTCTGGTATGGTTCCGTATTTATGTGCCACAAATACGGAACAAACTTCCAGAAAAACAGCAAAACAGCCGAAACACTGAGTTCTTTCAAATCAAGAATAAAAACCCACCTGTTTAGAGTCGCCTTTGAACCACAATTAATGGAATATTGACCGTTATGTTTGATCTGAAATGAAGGTTTTAATGGTGGAGGTCGACAAAATGTAATGTTTGTTTCTGGTTTGATAAACTGATGACTATATAATGTTTGTATGACTTTTTTTCCTTCCTTAATTTGTGTAATTTGAACTTCTTTGTTGCTGAAATGTGCTAAACGTGATTGATTGATTGATTGATTGATTGATTGATTGATTGATTGATTGATTGATTGATTGATTGATTGATTGATTGATTGATTGATTGATTGATTGATACAACAAGTTTTCTGACTTAAATCAGACTCGAACCTGAGTCTGAAGCTTGAGCCACTATCATGTAAGTTCAGTTTATTTTCTAATTTTATTATTTTGCTGTTAACATGTACACTGTTAAAAAAAAACACACACAAAAAAACAACACCTATAATTTGTGGTAAAATACCGGCAGCTGTGGTTGCCTTCTGATAACCACTCAGAAGCAGAGATCTTAGTATCGCTTAACAGAAGCTGCCTTCTCTACAGATGATAGAAGAGATTTTGAAACGAAAGGCAGACTTAACATCAAAACCTAGAGAACGAAGGAGGTCTTTAAAGTCAAGTTGAATAAGTCAAGAGGAAAAACAAATGTGGATTTCTTTAAAAATGAGAGAAACACAAACAGCAAAGGCCTCATATTATGCTTCTTTTGATGGGGTTAGAAGGCGTGGACCTCTGGAGATTGACTAGAGAATCTCGCTGCCTATGCCACAGAGAAATATAAAAATACTCTTTTTTTTCTCTCAGTTTTTCTCTTCGAAACAATTACCGATTAAACCAGACAAATTGTACGTACCAGCCAGATGCTTTATGCCTCCCCCCAAACCCCAACAGCGGAAAACCATTTGATGATGTGCCAACTTCATTTCACACTTTGAAGCTTCAGTGCGAAAATCCAATAGAAACAAAGCCACAAATTATCAGCAAGGAAGGTAGCAGCCACTTCAAGGATTCGAGGACTTCTTCAACTTTTGAATCAAAACGAATCCAAAAATTAGGAAATCGAAAGACACAAAAGAGAGTTGTTGCCGGGGATCAGAAGAAACGGTTCGTGGAAGATGAGAGGCCTGGTGCAGTCTCTGTTAAAGACGGTTACATCATTTATATAGCTAACCAGAGGAGAACACAGAATAACGGTAAACAAGAGCAGTGATGCAAAGGAGCATGTCCCAGGCTCTGATTAAAGATAACCAGCACAGGACAACACCACTGCTTTTTCTCTACAATCTATGGGGTTTTTTCAGCCACAATAGGTCATCTGCTTGTGGAATTACACAATCTGCACAAGGAGAACAAAATTAATGAGACTTTCGTTTGACCTTTGAGCCAAAATACCTCAGAGTAAAAGGCTGGATCAGGATGACTAACATTGTTTCTGTAGGGAATCTTTAATGCTTTATAATTTAACCTGATGGCCACTCAGAAGGCTATGAAGTGATCATAAATTGATTTTTTTAATGGGACATGATAATAAATTGCATTTGCCTGGCATTCGATGATTTGCAAAGACTAGGATCAATCAGTTAATCAAACAATCAATCAATTTACAATGGACCTTTTCTGTAGAAAAATGAAGAATCTGACTCTCCGTTGATTTTTTGGGGGGGTGGAGTAAAGTGAAGTTTCTTGTACATTTTCATACAGAGTACACAAGCATAATGACATTGGGGCTCAGTTCCACAATCAGTCAGTAAATAACATATGCTATCCAAGACATTCAAATGAAATTGCAGCTTGGGAACCTGCAACGCTAATGCCGACTCAGTGCTGAGTCAGCCAATCGGGTAATTCAAGAAACCAAACTGCATTATGTAATTTTGTCAGGAACTGAAAATTGCTTGCGAGAATTACATCCCACTGGACACGCCCAAACATTTAAATCCAACTCAAGCACAATCATCTTCCTCAAAATATTTGGCCATGTGAGCAGGAATGGTGCTTTTCTTTTCTTTTTTTTTTTAATTGTCTTTCTTCTGTTCATGTGGTGCTTCAAGTGTGCACTCTGAGCTGATCTGTGCTCCACTGTTTACAGTGCTCAGGGCAGCTCCAGCGATTACAATTAAGCGGCTCTTATCCCTGGACATAATCAAGGCACACCAGAACGCGGCGGGTGGGGCTAATCCGTCAGTGACACAGAGACCCAAAGCTGGGGAGTGGAGCAGGGAGGTAAACTACAGCATCTATGGAGAGCTAACAGGAGACAGACAACTATTTTCTGTCTACCAAAATCTCATTAGGAAGCGAAAAAAAAAATCCAATTATGACTCAGTCAAAGAGAATATTCATAGTCAGCATGTGTTTGCGAATCTCACTGCTTTTCTTGTTGCTTTTTTAAGATCTAACGGAGATTTAAAGCTTTTTTCAATCCACCAAGGAAGGGGGTGAGGAGGCAGGCGAGGTTTGGGAATAGTCAGGAGAGAAATTCAATCAGAGCTATCTGTTAATGCAGAACCCTGACACGGGGGGCGGCGTAAGAAAAGGGGAGTGGATTATCAGCGAGTCAGCATGTTACAAAGCTCAGGCCGCTTGATGCTCTAATAACAACGCAGACGGCGGTCCCAACAACTGGGCAGGGGGAATGATGCTGAGAAAATCTGATTTAAAACCAATTTTGAAACAAGCATCATTGTGTGTGTGTGTGTGTGTGTGTGTGTGTGTGGTGTGGTGTGCGTGTGTATGCGTGTGTGTACGTGTGTGTGACAGAAAGGAGGCTGTCCGCTCTGACCCTGCAATTTAAGGACACAACCACTCACTGAGCAAAAATAAATAAATAAAAAGAATTAATCCCACTGAGAATATCACTCACAATCGCAGCATCTGAGCACAGGCTAACAGTAATTCATTAAATTAACTGGCACGTTAATTCAGGTAAAATCCACTTTCAGCTTGTGGACTTTTGAAAAAAATCTATTATTTTCTGATAACAAAAAAAAAAAATCTGCAGTTATTCCACCTGCAGTGCTATGGCTTCAGTTCCCCTGTTTGCGTCTGGATCAAACTCAGCCAAACTTCCTGACGTAGAGACGATGTCAGCGCAGTTTTCAAGGGTCTGAACTCCATTGGAATTAGATGAAACAAATAAAAATGAAGTAAATGGACGAGTCAAATGCAGAACGGGTTGTTGAAAATATGCATGGCGATCAACACATTAACCTACACCAGTAAATAATATATCTCATAGAATACTCAATATGCAGAACAGTCACTGAACTCCAAATCAGAACCGCACAGCATTCTGGGAGATGTAGGCAGAGGAAAGCCTTCAGCTGTTCAACCTCTCACAGCTCGATAAACAAGGTGGGTGGCAACAGCTAACTCACGCGCTCTTTGGTCAGTTTTGTTTACTGAGACTTCATAATTTGCTTTATTTGGTGTTTCTGTAGTTTTGTTTATTTATTTGGAGAATTTAAAATGTCTTCCAGCTCCTTTGTCAAATTTGAATTGAAAAAAATTATTGATCTTTGAGAATGTGTTCTTGCATTATTATGCCATTAGCGTTATATCACCTGAAAATGCTCTCAAAATAACAATATCATTGTTCATCAGAGTAATTTCGGGGTCAATTTATCGTCCACCTGAATTTGTTATCATGAGACGGCTCACCGGAACATACCATAATAGTTAAAATATTTGACTTTTTCCTTAAATCATTGCTCCTGCCAAAGATTCCTACAACTGGGATCAGCACCAAACTTACTTCACTTCCTGTTCTTGAGCCCAAAGTCATAATTCTGAACTAAAACATGCAAAAAAAGACCCACCCATAGAAAAGTTACGCGTTTTAGTTCACACTTTGTTTACTGGTTCAAATAAACTTTCGAAAAAAGAAAGGCCCTCTAAATCTCCACAATTTTTGGATTTTTGCTAATTATGTTTTGCACATTCACAGAGAACAACAGGAAATCCGTTCTGTAGGTCATGAAAATGCATTTTAACCCAGCAGGCGCTATTTTGTGCACATACACTTAAAACGAAAGCACACCAATCCAATCCAGTTCCTAATTAAACCAATAAAACAATTAGTTGTGCAAATGAACAAGGTATGAAAACTTGACTTGAACAAAAAAAAAAAAAGATGGGAAAAAGAATTTAATGGACACCTGAACACAGTTTTGCAGTCACGTTGCCTTGACTATCTAGACAAAGACGTGAGTTATGAGCTTTCCAGAACCGGTGATGCCGTGCAGGTGCCAAGTCAACGGAGCAGAGTCAGGATGGGAAGGCCTGGGGGCTGGAGAGAGGGGAGAGCGTGGAGTTTGGAGGTGAATGTTAATCACTTCAGGAGCAAAAGGCAGAGCGCTGCAGGTGCTTCCTCTACAAAGAACCATTGACTGGGCTGGCTTTACCCCAAACCGCTTGCTATTGCACGCCGCTTCTGTCAGCTCCCAGCCACCGGAACGCACTTCCCATGCACAATCCATCACAGCCAAGGAACCTCTGAATCACAGCCACTTCAGCTTTCACACACACACATCAGTAATAAACGTCAGACTGTCAGACAATATAATCGCATTTTGTAATGTTAGATTTTTTTTGTTTGTTTGTTTACAGGGCCAGTATTATGTAAATTTGACTTCTTTTTTTTATCTCTATATTATGTTGTATATTATGTTATAATGTTATTCATTCAATGAAACCATTTAAAGAATAAGAATAATAATGGACTGTTGCCTTGATTATTTTATGGCGGCAGTCCAGGAAGTTTGAGAAATCCTTTTATCTCCCTTGGCAACCATTCAGCTGGGTGAGCCTAGCTCCGCCTTCGACGACGAAGCTCCACCTCTGAGCTGGAGGGTCCAAGCTTCCACCTTGCAGAGCAGCTCTCCCCCACTCTGCTCCTTCAGACTAGCCAGGACCAATTATCAAACACCTGTTGGAACTGCATATCTACTGAGCTCATTACAGGAGCTACTTCGCAGTGAAAAGCTGATATAAACATTGTTAAATGGTTAATAGAGGAGCCATGTTTTGATGACTTCCTGAAGGCGGAGTTTCAGAAAGAGCAGAAATTTCTTAAAGAGACAGAGAACCAATTTCAAGCCTTTAGATTGCAACGTCACACTTTTTTACAATCATGCTTGATATGTACATCATTTTCATAACAATTGAAGTTAGCATAGTTACTTGGCAGTGCACTATAAATACATAACACTGTCCCTTTAATAAATGGTCTGTGTGAATCAGAGGACAAATTTAAATGTAATTTGCTTCAGTCTCAATACAGATGCTCAACTCATAAATGCTGCAGCTTTTAAGAAAAATAAAGACAACAGAATGAATACATGGCACTGCAGTTGCTCCTAAAATATGATTCACATTTGGATATGAAATGCTGCACTAACCATGCAACTGCACTGAGATGGGTGCAGGGCTAATACAGTTAAGAGAAATTTGTTTCTGTCTGCAGAACATAACTTGAAACATATCTACATTGAGCTACCCAGGGTGGCATTAGGTAATTTCTTTTCTATTGATTACATTTATGAGCTACATTGTAGGTCTTCCACAGGTCTAACCCACACACCAAAGTGTTATGCATTGCATTTCTCCTAAGGACTCTGTGTGTGTGCATAGTAGAAATACTGGATTTTCTTATTTTCTCTTTTGTTTTTTTAAACAACTAACACCACGTAGGTTAGCGTAACTGTTTTGTGTTTAATACAAAATGAGATAAATATTATGTGTTGTTGCTGTGACGCACACCTGGGGATGGTGCAATTCCCTATTTCCTGTTGGACTAAAAGCTACTACTTCTACCAAAGAACCTGCAGTGCATCTACATTTAGCATTTCATAATAGAAAAGGAAAAAAGGAAGGTGAGAGAAGTTTGATGTAATAAACAGAATGAATAGGTCCTCATCCCAGCGAGCAAAACCTGCACTGAACATCGAAAGGAAGATATTCATCACATTGTGCATAAGAGCCAGGAAATATTACATATATATTTTAACGTTAGTATTCATGTCTCAGCCTCCTCTTTACCAGAGCTTTGCTCACTTTTCGACAGTTATCGATTCTGGTCGTGTTCAGAAAGTGATCTGAAAATATTTTATGCTGAGATCAATTTGCTCTCTGACTGCAAATGAGCACAAAATGCATCCTGTTAAAATTTCAATGTGCCAACATCTAATTTCATTTCAAGAGGCCGACTGACAAATAATGAGATCAATGCTTTCTAAGGCATGAGCCTGTAGATACTGGTTAATAACCTCCACACCATGACAACAACTAGAGGGATGAAATTAATAAATAAAAACAAAATCTTGGGTTGCCTATGTTCTGATTTTCTCTCATTTCTCATTTTCGTGCTGCTTTCGCAGCCTGTTATTGGTATTCCCCAGCCATCTGTACAGAACTTTACAGTTGAAGTCCACACTAACATACAAAAAGCACAAAATTAAATGCATTTACCTTCAGTGCAGAGCATTGATTTAAGACTATAAAGTTATTTTTTGCAAATTGCAAATATTTCGAATGCATTATTTTAATAATATTTAAGAATCAGCTATAAACATTCTTTCCAATCTTTATAGGAGCAAGTGCCCTGAAACAATTCTTCAGAAATAGCTAAAAAAAAAAAAAAAAAAAAACACTGATTGTTGACACTAAGTGCACCACAAGTTGCCTTGAATTTTGCACTCAGAGCTTCACAATGTATCACCTGATATTGTGATATCAGTTAGCATAACACAATATTAATCCCAAAGCACTGTTTGCAACTTAATGCAGACCACAATGACCCAGGCATAAGGAATTTATGTTTTGCATGCTAACAATATATGGAACCTGTTTAATCTTGCTTGGGCATCATTATCTGTGTCAGATGATGCACAGGAAATAATGAATTAATACAACAGACATATGCTTTGCAATACTACTCCTAATAATCATAATCAATTGATGATTTTCTCATATTTTGTATTATTTCAAGAATATTGACAATGACTGTAAGCAAATGTGTCTTTTAATTTACTGAGTAGCCAATATATACAAGAGGCGTAAAAGAAACTTACAAAGTAAATATCTAAAATCTCGAGTTTCAAAGTGAACGTCCAGTGGTAGCATTAAGTGCCTCCTGCAGCCTCCTGGGGCCATTAGAGTGTGAAAAGCTGACCAGTGCCAATTAAACTTTAATGAGAACTTTGTCTGAGGTCTTTACTGATGGTTGTTCTGAAACCTTCCTTCCCTCCCAAAAAAAAACAAAAAACAAAAAAACAAAAAAAAACCAATCCAGCGTTTTACTACGTACTAAAACAAGAACCCGTTTTATTGCCGCCCCTTCTCCAAATAAGGTGACTGCAGGAGGGGGAAACAGGAAGACTCTCCATGGTAACTCCGTCACTAACAGGAGGAGCAAAACAATAGACTACTAGAAAGATGATTGGCAGCTCGTTGCGGCTCGCGCTCGTTCTAATTCACAGCACCCATTAACAAGACTGTAGCCACGAGCATAATAATAATAATAATAATAATAATAATAATAATAATAATAATAATAATAATAATAATAATAGATATATCTATCAATCTATTTTGCGCAGCCAACCCCTCATTAACATTAATATCCCCCTCAAGTCTCATTTTAACGAGATAACTGTAAACAAAGCAGATTCTCGCCGTCGTTACGCTTCACGAACTAATTCCTCCGTAAGGACGCGTGCGTCTTTCTCCGCGCTATTTGACTGCGTTACTACACGGCTGCTGATTAATTGTTTTTTGGGTTTTTGTTTTTTTGTCACACCCACCTCCTACTGAGCAGCAACGGCACGGGCCAAGAACTTGGCATCACAGCCACCGCACAGAAAAGGGGGGGAAGCGGTATTAGTACCTCAGTTTCCTCTGGTCATCGTTGTCCTCGCGGGCGAAGAAGTGACTCTGCCCCTCTCGTCGGTCGAGTGCCACATGGGGGGGAGAAAAGCTAAAGTAATCCAACTGCTCGCAAAGTTGCGTTCGAAGCGGTCATTATTAATAGCGACGTTGAGTTGAATGGAAAGCGGGAGCAGGCTTTATCCCCCCTCGTCAACGGAATAAAAAAAAAAAAGAAAAGTGCTGGATGCTGTCGGTCACGGCGAGTCTGTCTCCGCCCCGCCGCCACTTGTGCGGCGCTGGAGGACATTTCTGCTGAGGAACGTCCTCCAGTCATTAGAGCAGATGTGCTATTTACTCTAATGGCTTCAGTAAATCTATTAAGCAGATGTAAATACTTCGTGTACGGAAACAGTGTCAAAAATAAATTATGGAATTCTAAATTCCACCAAAAAAAAAAAAAAAAAAAAAATTAATGAGCATCATTACCCCTTCTTTGTCACACTGAATAAATTACAATATTGAAAAGTTGATTTATTTCAGTAGTAAACACAATATACGTCCTTGCACGCGGCCTGATGCTTGCAGGCTTTTGTTTCCACTAATTATGACGCTTTAGATGAGAATATTACGTCAAACCAATAAAAAATAAAAAAAATTTTAAGTGAGTTGAATGAAAAGCATATTTGATACCTGCTTAAAGGTTGTTATTTTCAAAAGGTACTTTTAATTTGACAACGTCTTATCGGAACATTTATTCTGAGTTACTGAATGTGATAATAATAATAATAATAATAATAATAATAATAATAATAATAATAATAATAATAATAATAATATAAAATAACATAGGAAAAATAAAGAAGCTTTAATTTTGCAATAAAGCAATGGAATTATTGTGGCATGGTGAGCTCATTGTTCCACCCTAATATTTTTGTTATTATTTCTTGTCCAACTTCGTATCGTCATTCGTAAATTGCTAATTGTCCATTTTAATATACTGTCTATTAAAAATAGCTTTTGACGTAAATGTTAGTTAATAATTAAAGTCTCTAACCACGCCTTTCGGTGTTTTCTGTACAGGCTAACCTGACACTCACAATATGGCGGACGCACCAACGTATCATTTCTAAAGAACCACGAAGCCAATGCGTCGGTCTTAAATCCTTATCCGTCAACCGGTGTGTGATTTAGGTGGAAGGGAGGCGTTTCAAGTTTGAATGAATCGCAAAGTTATTGCTCTCAACCTCGGACTGCGAGACAAATTAATTATTAGGTAAATAAATATTGATAATTTAATTGAAAAATATAGGAAGGGAAACCCGACCACGTTTACATGCTCATTAACGCCCTATCTGGAATTAACGGTGTTAAGCAGACTGACTTTGACAAATACCAAGCAATATATTAATGTGAACATCATCCCTTCTTTGTAGCTATCGGTTACTCAGTCACTGCATGTACATCTCTCTCCGCTTGCTACGGATATTATCAAATGGAGGGAAAACTCCCTCTGCTCACCGTCCCGCTTGTCACGCAGACGGACAAATGGTGCGGAGCCACGAATTACATCCAACCCCTGAGCCCCGTTTGACGTGCGTTCGTTTTGTTCATGTTAGAAATCTCAGAAAGGCGGGGTTAATGGCGAATCAGACAAACATCGATGGTGAAGCGAAGCCCGACTCAATCGACAGCACAAATCGAGGCGACTCTTCGGAAGCGCTTCCTTTTAGTTGTCAACAAGGAATGTGAATGGATTCTGCATAGTAGCTCTTAGCAGCAAAAGGTGTTCAAGGAGATTGGGAAACACTTTGCTGATCAAATAACCGCGTCTATTCTGTAGCGTCACGTTGGTCAAGGTAGGCAGCCGAACTTCACTTGCTGTGCTCTCGCTGTACCTTGTTAGTAGGCTAATGTTAGCTTGTTATTAACTAAGTTATGTTGCAAGTAGCCTTTATTATCGATGACTGAGTCAATGCCATTCGCTAACTCAGTTGGACTTCCTCATATACTGTGAACAGTAAAGTGGGATACACTGTCAAGGTCTCAGCCTTTATCCTTTTAGCTTGTCAGGTGCGACGCTTTGCTAAAGTATTTAAACCGCTTAAACTTCCCTGAATTTGGCTGCGGCAAACCTCAACGTGTTTTATTTGTCCAATTTGGCACAAAAAACAAAAGTGTAGCCCCCTTGTTGTTTAAAAGACCTTCAGTGAAAGGTTGCTTCATTTTTTTTTTCCCAAAGCATTGGCACTGATATTTTTATTTTCAGATCCAATTATTAATTTAATATGTGTTGATCTTGGTGATCCATTTAGTACAGTTCCAGCAAAATCCAATGCCTTTATCTTGACTCAGAATGTCAGTGGTGGAAATGAGTGCACTTTGAAATAGTCGGCTATTGCATCCTCTCAACACTAAACTATTGATCTGATTCTCTCTCTTTGCCTCAGACGTACCTTTTAATTAAAGACACATGTGGATTGAGTGATACTCCTGTCACCAGGTCTCAGAATATCCATGTGCATAATCTTCTTCAAGTTTGATCCTCGGCCTGCGTCCAAAAATGCCTACAGGTAAGCCAGAACCGTCCACGCTCTGACGTGAAGACCTCCTAAACGAACATAAGCAAATAAGTGCTTTAAACTGATTTTTATTTGGAAGAGCAGGAAGTTCTAAGCTGCCTTTATTAGTTAGTCTAGATTTTAGGGGTCTGCACCCTTTACAGTCTAAAAAGCCACTTTTGCCCCCCACTCCAGTTCAGTACAACTCATTTAGAGCCACAAACGTTGCCAGACATGTTGAAAAACGGCATGCATTTTGACTAATAATCTAGAAGTTTTGACATATTTCATTTCATTTCCGCTTTTAGGTTTTGAACTAAAGAAAAATTTAGCCAAAAAAAAAAAAGAAAAAGAAAATGGATGGATTTTCTTTTGTGGGGTTGTTGTATTTGTGGAAAACTTCTTTAAAAATGCCAACCTATCGACAAGAAAAGTTGGTCCAAATATTGATTACTAGTACTTTTACCGTAATTTTGTTGTGGAAATTCAATGCAATTATGCCACTAAAAAAGAAAATAAAGCTTTAAGCTGCTGAATTATGTATTTCTCTGTATTTATCTGTATTTATAAACATTAGTTTGTTCTTTACCTTTTTTTGTGATAGCCGTTAAGAGTCTCTGTGGAAGGTCCAAAGAGCAACTTATGCTTTGCAGACCTCTGGCCTATAATGACCGATCAAGTTCAGAATATACCCATTCATTTATAATGAAAGCTTTTCTACATTAACATTGAATAAGTACAAAGTTAGGCAGCTTAAGTTTTATGTTTTAATGCTCTGGGGTACAGTTCTCGATGCAGAGTATGACAGCCAGCCAGTTTTAGAAGATAAACAACAGAGCGTTTTGTGTATATCTGTTATGATGGAATAAGATCCGTTTGAGTTTCACACAAAGAGGGTGTCATAAAGTCTAACTGGGACGGATTTTTTCACATGAGCGTTGACAGAGATTCACTTTAAAACGTGCCCCGTGATTTTTCTGCGTGTCGGATCTGATTCGCCCTGCTGTGAAATAGATGCGCAAGAGTTTCGTAAACTGGCTGAAGAATCGCCTGAGATATGGCTGAGGGGAAAATGTCACAACTCAGGTCACACTTCAGACATCTTACGAAACGAAGATTTTGTGTAAAACGTGTCATTATCACTTTTATAGTCGCAGCGTGGATACATCAGAGAGGAAAACAGAAACTGACATATTTTGATAAAGTGCGACAGAGATAAATTGGGATGCTCGGACATCCCAAGCAGGCAAGCAGGCCGTTTTGTGGGAACAACTCCAAACAGGAAAGAAGAAAACAGCAGTTGAAGATCAGCTGGGATATGCTTCGGCCAGCTTGCTCTTGGTTAGCAATGAGAGGCCCTGAAGGTGTAAGAAGATCGAATACGTTAGTTTCAAGTATCCCTTCCTCATAACCAGTTCATGCACTCTTTCCAGAGTGTCAGTCGACGGAGCGCAGCTGCTTAAACAGGTCAAAAATCAGTGACGGTAAAGAAGAGGCTCTTACAACATGTGCGTCAGATGGCCTCGGACTTGCAACTTGTCGCCAGGTGCCGCTGCTTCTCCCGGAAATAATGAGAAAGGATGTTGCTGGCCGTAGCTGCAGAGGTTGAGGGGGGGGGAGACACAAACAACAGAGTTGGGGCCAACAGGTATTGTCACAGAAAACAACCAGAAGGTTCCAGAGTGAGAACCAGCAAAATCACAAAAGGCAGACAAAACAAAAACAAGTGACGAGGTACATTTAAAATTTTTTTTTTACATTTTTTATTTTTGATGGAAGGATTGATGCCTTCCTCGTTTTCATTTCAGAGATTAGATAATCACTTCACAATAATTGTTAAAATGTAAACCCGACTTCCTCAGCAAAAGCCATTTTTTTTACAGTCAGTTTTTAATCAATTCACTGTTTCGTTTTGTTTTTCCCCCCTGTGGTCTCCTTGTTCCTTATCTGGCAGTAAATGGTAACTCCTTTCAGCTGGAAGTAAAGACTGTCAGTGTGGGCTATGGCGCAATACGGAGGTGAACGTCATTATATTCCCCAGAAGTTGAGGGCAAACTCTCTGCCTGGCCATAGTCCTGCTCTAGCCCTGACCTTGCCTAAAGAGAGGACAACAGAGGTGTGTTATGAGTACTAAGTGGGACCTGGAGAGAGTAGAAATGTATTGTGTGCTGCTTCATTTTTCTGAAGTCTGTTATGTACAGTTGAAACCAGAAGTTTACATACCCCGAATAAAATGACACGTTTTTGTTTTTTTTCTCTCTCGGAAGTTAAATCAGACCAAACTCCTCCTGTTTTGGGTTAGTTAGGCTCTTAAAAAATGGTTTGCTTAATACCACAATAATGAAAAACTATATCAGAAAAGATTACATGCATTTTCTATTTGGGAGCGTTAAACTGTACGACTTGTGGTCAAATGTTTCCACAACCTTCTCACAGTAGGTCGCTACTGCCTTCTCTGCAACCTCTGCAAGTAACATGCAGTGTGTGTTTGTGTTTTTCTGTTAGCAAACCGCATCAGTAAATATGGCAGAAAAACGAAGGAATGACACCCAAATCATTTTTCAGTGCAGCAAAAAGGCCAAGTAAGTAAGAAATGCTGCAAAACGACAAACAAACAAAAAAAATGGCTGAAGTTTTTATGAAATTGTTTCGTCATGGTGTTGTTAGGCAAAGCAACAGAGAACTGAGCGGGACGCAGAGAGAGAGAGAGAGGGACAGTCAGTCAGGGTCAAAGAGTCACAGGTAAGTGCAAGTTTATGCTGGCGAAGGTCCTCAGTGATCCAGGACAGGGCAAAAACAACAGTTCAAACATATGGAAAAGTAATTTCATAAACTCAAATCCAGCAGTTTTTTTTTTGTTGTTTTTTTTTTTCGAATACTTTTTCTTTTTGTGCAAGTTAGATGAACTTGAGTTATTGTTGAGAAGAATCCTCTTTCATCGAAACATGTGTTCAGGGTTGTTTGATCAAGTTGAGGAAGAGAAAAGTCTTTTTCTTGTCTCTGCTGTAGTTCATACAGTTGCTGTACATGCCATTTAGTTTCGTTTTACGTATGCATGTTATAATTTCAATAACACAACTTGCATCGAGAGGCACCACAATAAATCAGTGTTGACGAGGAATTATATTGTTTGATCAGGTGGGGTCACACGCTGAAGTGTCTCTTCTGCTTGAACTTAAGATGAAATATTAGTAAATTTAATGAGGACGACCCCATATTTTATGTGTAACTTGTTATTTTTGGTCCTACAGACAGAACACATTAAAGGCCTGCGTTTTAAGAGATATGAGTCTAATAAGTGACATTACTGTGATAGTTAATATTGCTACTCAATACATTTTAGGCAGCCATTTCAGCCAATTATTCAGTAAACTCCAAGCAGCACTGACAAGGTTCTGTTTGCACATCTTTCAGCCGTACGTTTGCAGAATTTTTATTTGGTGTGTGGAAACTTCTGGTTTCAGTGGTTTTAAAAACAAATTTGCAACTTCATCAGGTGTAATTATTAAATTCACAAAACAAAATTACGGAAATGTTTCTGGGGGAGTTAGATGCTGTTATTTCTCTGTCGTGACGTCTCATTTCTGGTTTATAGTCCTCCTTTTGCGAGTTTTCATAGCAAAACTTATTCCCCAAGCAGCTGATTTGCATTGTAATGTGATTATGGTTTATATGTAGACACAGTTTAAAATAATGATGTAATTATGGTGTGTTCTCGTTGGGCTTGCTGGTTGGTTTCAGGTACAGATATTGCAATTAGTTCTAAGAAACTGGCAAACTACGTATCTTATTTATTTATTTATTCAGCACAGACTAATCCAAAAAGCAGGGTAATTTATTGATGTAGTTTATTTCCCCTCTGTTATGAGCGGAGGCCTGCAGCTGGACTCGCAGCTTGTTCTTTTTCTTCCACATTCGTTTTTACCTTTTTTTTAGTTTCTTTTTTTTATTAGTTTTTAACTTTTTGTCCTTGATGCTTGAACTTTTACCATCCTTTGGTGTCGTCTTTTAGTAAATGCTAAGTTTTCCAATCGTAGTCATGAGACATTCTGAAATGGTAGTTAACAAAATTTTGATTGCCCCCCCCCCGTTTGTTGATTTGTGCCATTGAACAAACAAAAACTCAAAACGAGCCAGAGATGAGCATTGACCTCTTTACCTTTGATTTGCTGTGGTTGGGTCATTTGTTGGCCAAATATTTGGGCTGCAGCTTACGATTATTTGAGGAATTGAATATTCTCACGATTAATTAACCAATCAAATTTAAAAAATACTAATTTTGCAGAATTTTCTTTTAACTATTTGGGCCTTTTTCTTTCGCACAATGCTACAAATGCATTCAGAGATGCAAATGAGTAAATAATTGAATTACTTTTTTAAAACAAAAAATAAAAATAAAAATTCCAAACTCTATTTATTCATGACCCAAAAGGCAGTTAATTTTACAACAGCACACCAGCAATTAATATTTAACTAGCAGGCCTGGGGCCAAAATTACACAACTTCAACCGGAGGAGGATAAAACCATAAAACCTATCAACCAAAAAAGTGCGAGTAAGACCAAAAACATGATCAATAAATAAATAAACCAACAAAAAAATGACATGTATTTGTATTCTGCATTGCTCTTCTTGTTGGATGGTAGAGTAAGGCAGAATTCCTCAGCAGTTTTTTCAGAAGCACATAAATTGTTGCTTGAAACAGTTAGCATAGCACTTATTTTTCAATGGCAGTGGTATAAGCTTGATTCATAAATAGTAATGTTGTTTCCCACCGTATGACTGGAGGCCTGTAGCTCCAGTGTTTCAGCATTTCAGCCAAGACTTGCCAGATTTTGTTGGGGTTCTGTTTTTCTCGTTTTACGCAGATCTTCAATAGTCTGGCTCATCTGAACACCTGAACTACACAAAATCGCAAATTTGTTTTGCAGTACAATCACTCGACATAGCTTTTTCTTTTTTTTTTTTTTCTTCCCTTCATGATTAAAGTTTTTGTAAACATCTTTTATTCCTGGAGGATGGCTCTAACTTTACTAAACCTTCACCCTGATACCACACCATCCCCCCCTTTCAGACTTGCACAAAAGATCACCGAGGTGACCCACTTAATTTTCTTTCCATTCACTAAGATTTGTCATTAAACACTGAAATAATGTTTTTCCAAGTTGCAAAAAGTAACCCCAAACATTCAGGGTTATCTGCAAACATTTGGAGTTTATTTCATAGGATTCATACGTGAACCAGATGAATCATTCGGGGCCAGACAGAAATCGTGAGGAACATTTCACATGAGTTCATTGCCTCCACTTGCTGAACAACAAAAAAGAAAGGAATGTCGTCTGAGTTCTGGTTCTGCTTTGATCCTTCTCCGCTTCCGAGCATGCCTTCAACACGACGCAGCCGGCTGCCTGACACTGGAGATTGAGATGCTTGCATGGGATCTCCCCCTTAGGATCCGGCAGCAGATGCTGTGCCCGGTGTAGCATCATTAGTGTTTGCTTTGTTTCCAGTTAGCACTGGTGACTCACACAGTGCGGGCTGCAGGAGGCTGTCATTAGCCTTTGAAACACCCCAAGAGGACAGTTTAGTCTTGTGTTTTGGCGGCCAACTTGAAAGAATAATTGGTGGAGCACGGCCAAGCTCGGGGGAAACAAATGCAGTTTAAATCAATACATTTTATTGTTAGTTTAAGTCCATGTGCTTTGCAGAATTGTGATACTATGTTAATAAGATCCTATAAAATGCACTTTTGAACGCAAAGAAATGATGGCAGACGCATGGTAAAATGTCCATTTCTGTAGAAGAAAATCACAACAGTTAGCACAGCTGTAATTCGTGTAACTAGTTTTCAGCAACACCAGTGGTTCATGTGTCAGCATCAGATAAAAAGTTAAAGACATAAGCATAGTGGCAATGTTTCTCTCTGAGAAACTGAGTAACCCAGGTCAAAGTTCAGTTCTGGGATTGACCTACACACACTCTGTCAATCCCACACTCTGTCAATCCCATTCAAGGTTATAATTGTGTTGCAATCATGGTGTGTCAGTAAAATCCAATTGACACACCAGAATAGGGAAAAGCATCAGGAGAGGTTATTTACACAAGTGGAACTTTAAGCCATGGTTATTTTAGTTTTCATCACTTTCGCTCGCTGTAGATTTATTTCAGTAACAAGTTCTCTTCGTGTGCTGAGTCTTTTAATTTTGGAGAGTAAATTTACGTGCATATAAAACTCTGACTTTGGTATGAAAATGGTAAAAAAAAAAAATTTAATAAATGTTCTCCAAAAACAATTCTGGCAAAAAGTAGAAACTTTTGAGTGTGGTTAAATTTATTAGTTTTCTTAACAATGATAAATATTACTTACCTTAGTGGTGCTGCATTCAAACGTGATCCTCTCTTCCTGTATAATGGTCTGGAGTGGAATCTATCTCAATGGGAAAATGAGGCTTATCGCCTTTACGAGTTGAAAATATGTCAAGGTCAGATTCTGCAACCAGCAGCAACCCCATTTTTCCACTCTTAAGCTTTTTCTCCACAGGCTGACTGGGTTCTTTTCCTGTCAGCTCTGGCCAGATTCGTCTCCATTTGCAGATCCTGTGGTGTTCCTCCCTGTTTTTTGCTACCTGAGGGGTGGTGCAATCCGGACCTAGCCAGGGGTTGCACGCAAGCAATTTGATTTACAGCAGACTGCTTTCGTTGGTGTAAACTCCTGGAACGACAACATCGCCACCAGCATTTTCAACCCCACAACAACACCATAGTAGGGGGGCAAAATGGCAAGCTCTACATCGATAATTCTGTGGTTTGAGGTCCAAATCTTTTTGTCAATCGTGGCAGCAGAGCATATGCAGCATCAATTGGATTGATAACCAGATGGTCAAAAAAAGGGGCAGGATGTGCCAAGCTCTTTCTAGTTCTTCCACACAGTTCTGACTTTCTTGTTGAAGGGAATAAATTGTTTCCCTGCTAATGTGTCTTGTGTTTCCAATCCAATAAGGGTTTGGAGTCGGGCTGATTTGGATCCCATATGTTTTTTTTACTCTGCACGATTCAGCAAGGTCACACTGACAACGTGTGAGTTTTTACAAGTTTCTGGAATATGATGTCTGACCGTGACATCTGCCACGCTCCTCCTGAGCACCGCACTAAGTACGCAGGAAATCAATTATTTCTTCTTATTTTTCAATTAAATAAGAAGCATCAGTTACTTTTTTTGCACAGTTGAAAACTTTCTGTGTGAAATTCTGTGATTTATTTCCGTGCCTTTACAAACCAGTTGGAAAAACTCACCTATCACCCGAAGGCTCAGGGGCTTTGTGTTCTTTGACCAAATCTAAAAAAAGAACTTCTCTGGCCTCTCTGTCAATCTCTTCAGGCTAATTTTGGCTGCAAATAGAGATGAGTTTTACAACAGACCGTCCAAAGCTGCCGACTTCTGGGGCACCAACAATGAAATCCTCAGTGGTAAGTTGACATTTTAGTGATATATCCCTGCCTGACTGCCTTTTACATTACTTACTAACTGGCTTTTCAGTAATCAAGGTTGAATTACTTCTTTACTTCCCAATTTAGACTTTCTTCTAATCCGCCACAGAACAACCCGACCCACAGTAAGCTAAACTACCATATCCAGTTTTACAGGGGCCCGGTGCACACTTTAGCCAAACAGAGGAAATCAATCATTTGCTGCTTTTTATTTTCTCGCTATTTTCTTCCTGCGTAAGAAGGAAACACAGACATAACCTCGTTGTTCATCAATCTCCTCTCACCACTTTAATAGAGGGGTCAGGACTCCACCAGCGGGTCCGTAATTGATGGCTGTTTTTATGTGATGTGACAGGAATAAATGGCCCTGCCTTATCTGTAGGGCTGGTGCAAGGGGGGAAGGTGCGGGGGGGCAGCAGCAGGACCCTGAAGGAGACAGACCATGAAGGGAAGTAAGCAATAGCTCCCCGAGGGATCTGTGCAGCTATCTACCCCCCACCCCCACAGAGGAATGGGAGCATTTAGCTCTCGGCGGAGAGGACCTGTCCTAATTCGTCACCAGGAAGCGCTGCTGACATACTCACCTTTTAATAGGACAATGTGAGGGAGAGGAATCCAATGAATGGAAGAGGCAACTCTGTTTCATTTAACACCACACAACACGTTGAATTTGTCCGTCTTATATTAAAAAAAATTCAGTTAATAATTGATGGTATTTAATGGTCCATTCTCAACATACAAATACATTATATAGGGCATAATTAAAATACTTTTGAAAATGTTATGTTAAACTGCATCATCTGTACTTCAGTACAACATTATTTATTAGTTCAGTTCAATAAAAGAGAAGATTTATGGTATTGATCTTAGTAAAAGCTATTCGTCAAAGTTTATAACAGTTCACAGAGTCCACTTTTTGGTGAAGGCAGACCCTTTCTTCCTCTGCTCCTCTTCTTGCCCATTCTCACCCTGCTTACTCTGTTTTTGTGTTGCTTTCTTGGAGTCTTTCTTCTTTTGCTCTTTCCTTTGGTTTGTTCCTTTGTTTGTATTTTCTTTTAATTATGTAAAGCACTTTGAGTTGATTTGTTGCTGAAAATGTGCTATATAAATAAAATTACCGTACCTTATATACCTTATAGTTACATTAAACTACATACTGACGCTTAGTAAACAGAGTTCAAAAAAGTCACACAAAGTGTTTTTTTTTTTTTGTTTTGTTTTTTTTTTTTTATCCTGGAGGGACTGATATATTAAACATTGCACCAATTTCTCTTTACCAGGTCTGGACCTAGAGTATGGTAAGGAAGGTGGATCATGGCTGGGAATCAGCAAGAGGGGCAAGCTGGCCGCCATCACAAACTACATGGAGGGACATCCTAACCCGAATGCACAAGGAAGAGGTAAGCCTCATCGCCACATCTGATACCCCTCCCACATGCCAGCGGTGTTCACCGTTTGCCCGTTTACCGATCTGCAGGGTTCCTTGTATCGAACTACCTTATGGATAAGGATGCTGACAGCTACTCCTACCTGAAGAAGGTGTCTGCAGACGGCCACATGTACAACGGCTTCAACCTCATCACAGCTGAGTTCAAGTGAGTGAAAGGTGTGCTGACTGATGCCTTCATTTTATTGGTCCTCCACTGACATGGGCAAGTAGGCCTCTCATGATAAACTTAGCTGGATGACATGTTATTGCGATACATGATGATATTATTGTTTTGAGACCATTTTCTAGTAATACAATGGAAATAGCATAATAATGTAAGACCACTTTCTAAAAGATCAATAAGCCTTTAATTCTAATTTATCACTGGAAGACATTTCAAATATCCAAAATAAATAAAACAACAAATACAATAATTCAAAAGTCTCTGCAAACAACCAATCCAACAGACTGAAGACTTTTGTCATCCAGTTTTTAGTAGAAAGGAAAAGAAAAGAGAAGAACAATAAATCATCCAAGTAGAAATTATTCAGGTTGTTTTAATTTATCACGCAATTAATTAGTTTATTACTTCTCGCGACAGGCCTATGTGTTTAAAGTTGGAAAACAGAACAATTATCGTCTTATACACAATGTTATGTGTTTTCTATATTCATGAAGAACAAGAACTTTTTAAATGCATTGTTACATTGTCATATTTAACAAAAACAACTAGCTTTTTATTCTTAGGCCGAGTTTTGTTGGCACATGTAAGAGCAGCTGTAAAAACTGCATCTTCTTACGAGCAATTTTAAGCACAAAGCAAAAGGAAGCGATGCTGAACTGCATGAAAAAACATAGGGCTGTCTTATTCTGTCTTCACCAGCCTTCAGTTACTGAATCCCAGTGACCTGCTTAGGAAAGAGAATTCAAAATGGGTTCAGTGGAGGCTAAGATGGTAGCAAAGCAGCAAGTCCCTGTAGGCAACTGACATGGAAACCTGTATCACTGCCTGCCAGAGAGAGGTTGGAAGTTGGGTTCAAACACACCCAAGTGAATTCCTGCAGGGGAAGAAAGGTGTGAGGGAAGGTGTTTTTTGTACCAGGAGTTGTGTATCCTGCTAACATGGCCTCTAGCTGGATTTTGAACCGATGTCGTTTTTTTATTTATTTATTTTTTTTTATTATTATTTTTTTAGCTTTTGCTTCTCTTGCATTGCTTTGTTTTATCGACATTTCTGCGATTCCACCAAGCGGGATCGTCTTCTACTGTAACTCGTCTCTTTGTTGAAGCAAAAGCTCAGACGCAAAAACGGCATCCGATTGTTTCACATTTCCTACACATATTGTTTTTACATATGTGCACAAATGGGAGCTACGTTAAGAAGACGTTTCTCTTTTTGTTTAAAAAAAAAAGGGGGAAAAAAAACAATACCAAAAACTGCTTTCACTGCAGACAGAGACAGAAAACCTTCATTTTCTAAATAAACACCGGCATTAGCAATTCATTTCCTCTCGGCTGCAGTGTGTCCCGCAGTGCTGAAGAAATAGGCTGCTTCTCTCCCAATCAATAACACAATCGGGTGGATGGAGACGGCCACTGCTTTATATTGTAATTAGAGGATTTCTCACTCGTTTGTCAGGAGCCGCTTTACTCCAAATGAAGCTGAAGATTAGGTCAAGGTGTTGCCCTCTTTTGTAATGGATTCTTTGACTTTACTGATTTGTTTTAGCACTTTGATCTACTTATTAATGCTTTGAATAATATTTTCTAACCTTTAACTGGTTGATTTTGTGATTAATTTTATCAGTGGGTACCTTACAGAGGGTTTTAAACCCCACGATAAAGAGGCTGAAATATAAAAGATTGTTCTTACTTTACTGTATATCTTACATTTTTTAAATATAATTTTAGCATCTTTAGCTCCATCTATGTGTCTCAATGTTGCCGTCACACCCAAATTTCCCCCACAGCGAAACAATAAAGAATTATTCTGTTCTATTCTATGTTTACCTACTGAGAAATTTCTCGCTTTACCTGTTTTCAGCTTGATTGCAGCTGATTTAGAATCGTAACTTCAGAAATCAGCCGGACCTTTTTGCGTAAAAGCGTGGGTTGTGATGCTTTGCAGAACTTTGCTTGAGCTTAGAAAGAAACATTGAGACTCTTCCAATAATACACATTACAAAGTAGCAGGGCTGGATAAACTCTAGTTGTTTTAAAGGAACATATACAACGATTATTTTAAAAATAATACAGAGTTAGTGGTTCTCAATTTTTTTTTTAGAGAAGCAAAGAAAGCTTTGCTGTGTCCAGAATAAAAGTAGTCTTGGATCACAGAATATTTTACATCCTCTGAGTGACTTCAAATAAAAAGAAAATTAGTGGTGGGGGGAAAAAAATGCACGCCGAATTTGAAGAAGAGAACATTTAGAAAATCAAACAGAAAATCTTAAAAGCTTATACTGAGGTCTTTATTGGATGCTGAGAAATCAAAGTGGGCCTTTAATCTTCTTATTTATCTCTCTAAAAGGGCTTTTTTTAATCCAATCATTAGGGGGTTTTTTTAGATATTCTTATTCATAAGCTACCACACAACACAACCAGAGGGGAAATGGTATGTCAGGATCACTTTTTTGTTTTTAGTTTTTAAAATAAATGAAATTCTCAAAAGACAATTTGAGATGTCTTTTGTTTTCACCTCTCTCCACTTTATTGTGCACCTGTATTTATGGGTGCACTTAAAATTCTGGGGGATGAGTTTTCAGAGTGCTTGTTGTCGACCCACCATCGCCGATGCTGGAAGCTCATCCAGGGATCTGCAGGCAACTGCGCCACAGCTGGCGAGAGGGAAGTTGTTCTACAGCGCCAACATAGAGGGCTCTTCATTTGAACCGCTCCCAGCCAGCATACTGATTATCTCTCTGCCGGATATCTTAAAAAAAAGCTTCTTCTTTTTATTTAAAAAAAAAAAAAACCTCTTTCCTCTTTGCCGTCTCTCTTTTTATGCCCAGTGGCTCTGATCTCCTGCTGTTCCCTCATCTCTGCCCAAATCAACCCATAGCCCTGCTGATGGGAACCTCAATATTCCAGCTACTTTCATGAAGCAGAAACGGCCACTCTCTCTCCTCTTCTCCTTCTTCTCTCTCTCTCTCTACTTCTCCACAAAATTCTCCACCTGCTTCCTCCACGGTCAGTTTGATCCACATCACCGACATGAGGGTCTTTAGTTCAGGCCACAATTCCAAGAACAAAACTAATGTTTCATGCTTTGTGCTTTGTTACTGTGCCTTTACTAATTCTTTTATTTCCCTTCATACTACACTTCCATCTTTTTTCTTTTTTCTTTTTTTTTTATTATTATTGAATGACTAGCATCAGAGCTTGGTGGGAGCAGTGTCTGTTATCACTTCTGTCAACACCGTCTACTGCCGCTGTGCTGACTGTCACCATAGGGACGCAGACAGTGTCGTTGTTTATTTATGATGTTTAGCTGACTCTGGGTACAAGAAACAATATTAAGGACGTGGAATCGCTGTTGTCAGAAGGATTTCGTAATGTCAGCTGGCAGCTTAGAGGATTGCTCTGTGTGTCTGGTGTTTCCTCCTTTAACACATATTTCTCCGTGCCTCTCGAACATGCTCTGCTCAAAAGTGTTAGATTTGTTTTTGTCAGACCACCCTTGTGTTTTTTTTTCTCCTCAGTGTTTAATATCAGTGTTTGGCTGATATTAAAGCACATAGCTGAGTGTTTGGTTTCTTTTTTTGCTCCCTTCTCAGTTTCATACTTTATAACAGTTTTGGTCTTGTTTATGCCCCGGGTCTTTTGCGGTACAAAAAGGGAACGGTCTGCCCAACGACTTATCTGCCAGTTAGTACCTTCCTCAAGCACGTTTGGAAATTTGCTAATGATTCAGAGTACTCCATTAGAGTCTTATGTGACAATATTTAATGTAATTGATTGCTAATTTTCCATAGACACGTCACGTGTGTGAGATCACGCCACTCTGCTCTCTGCTGGATGGCAAAAAACTGCTTGCTAACGATGACGACCATTGATTTTAGCTGTGGAGTTGTCAACATGCACTAAATCTTAAATGCAAGCCTGACGGATATTTCAGAAAAAAAAACAGTGCTTTGCTACTAACAGAGGATGAGAAAATTGAAGATGTTCTTCAGTGGGTTTTTTGTTGCACTATTTTCCCTTTGCTGTGACGCACTGCTCCTAAAGGAGCAGTGCGTCATATAATGATATGACGCACTGTTCTACAGCACAGTATCATTATTCCAGTGATACATTGGAATAATAACTACATCTCCAGGTTATATTTTGTTGATGGTATCATTCTACTCCGGCAGCGCAGCTATAGATGGCAGACATGTTGTGTTAACCTGTCTGTAGGGTCTAGTGTTGAAACCCTACAGACATGTAGGGCCTCATTTTGTCTGTATTTCACCTTAGTGGCAAATTGCTACTTGTAAACAGAATTGTATTTCAAACCACCAAAATTCTCCCTCCATTCAGATCCATGTTGAAATATTCTGATCAGCTGTATTCTGATGTGCACAACCAGGTACCATCAATATGTTCCAAACACGTCTCGCTGGAATAGCCTGCTTTGTATCGAGGAGCTTGGCACTGATTATGCAGGTCTCAGTTTTTTCCACATATTCAGGTCGTGTTTTGCTCAGTTTACTGCAAGTTAGCTGCATTGAACCGATAAGAGCTAAAGACTGCCATCTGCAGTCAAATCTTCTTTCCTTCATTTGGCTCATACACAAAGAAAAAAAAAAAACAGAATTGCAACTGCTAATTGTCATGGATACAAACACAGCGCCTAAGAGTTTTAAAAACTCCGAAGTGCTGAATAGGATTCACGTTTTATGGTTTCGATATTTGTAGGTTTCATGAATCTAAAACATGACACTGTCCGTTTTACGGCCACAAACCCGGCGTCATGCTCTGAGTTTCCAGCTCTTCTCTGAATAGCCTCCGAGTTTGATGTTGGAGCAGTATTGCACCACATTTCAGATTGACTGATGCCACTGCTACGGCTGACATAAAACTGACATCAAAAAGTTCACTGGCCTTCCAAGTTCAAAGGATCTGGTCATAATTTATGATTCTCCCTCCTGTACTAAATCTGTGACAGATGCCCTTGATGTTGGGTAGATTTCTCAGAATGAATTAACTCACCGCAACGGACCGCTTCGAAAGGAGATGCGGCACTATAGTTAAATGCTCTCTGCAGCATTGGATTGTACAACGAAAGCCGTCGATTTCCCCGACAGTTCAGCACAATGTTCAATCCCGCAGTCCCTTTAGTGTCTTCTTTTTCTAGTTCCCAATACAAACTGTTTGCAAAAGTGATGTAAATGTATTAATTCCAATAATCCATTTATTGGAATTAATAAATGTATTAATTCCAATGATACATTGGAATCTCTGTTTTTACTTTTTCCCCTATAGACTCACAATTGCTGTACTTGTTTATTTTATTAGCATAGATGCATTACTATTCTTGCCACTGTATTCTCACCTGGACATAGATGTATGTAATTGTCAAATGTCTAATTTTCTATGATGTTGTGTCCCATCTAGAGCCAAACAAGACACTGTGTGTTACTATGGAAACAGAGGCAGCTCTGAACCCATCCGTCTGAATCCAGGTCTGTGTTTTAATTATGGTTGCTGTAGAAACCGTTCATTCCCCATCCACCTTTCCTCCTGGCCTCTGGCCCGTCCGCGTTTGCCTGACATTTTCTGTCGGTGTTTCTCTCGGATTGTGTTGTTTGCTGGAGCTCGCGCCAAAAGGACACCCAGCAGAGATTGCGTAGACGCGTCTTTGCATCGTTCATGTTGTCTCTCCTCAGCAGGGATCTACGGGTTAAGCAATTCACTCTTGGATACTCCGTGGAAAAAACTTCTGAAAGGCAAGCTGCACTTTACCAGCGTCGTCGGCGACCAGTCGCTGTCCGGCGATGGATTGGTCCACGAGCTGCTCCACGTCCTTAATAACGAGGAGCTGTGAGTGGCTAACACCCACACGAAAGCATGAAAAACATACTCTGTTGTGATGCCTTTTTTTTTTCTCAATCTTAAAAAAAGGTTTCAGAGAAAATCCATTTTTTTTTAATGTCCCAGTTTTTATAAATGTGGCAGGAAAAAAAAAATATCAATTGAAAGCACATAAAGTATTTACTAAGAGATTTTTCTTTTCTGTTTCCTTGCTTTCCTGTGCAGGAACACACCTGACCCACTTCAAGAGCAGCTGGGGGAGGGATACAGCAAGTCCATGGTCCAGGCTCTGTCAGCTGTATGCGTCCGCTCTCCTCATTATGGCACAAGGTCAGTGGCGCCCAACATCAACAAATCTTTCTGTTTGTTCCTCTTTTTCAGAAATGATGTGCTTTTCTTTTAATAAACAAATCTATGCTCTACAAAAGTGAGACGGTTTTGTGTTTTTTTGGAAATGTTTTATTTGAAGGGGTGTGAATAAAACTGACATGACACTGTCATGAACATGACCTAACACTTGTTGTGAACATGAAGGAGTCTTAATGAATGTTTATGAGTGGTGAAATGTCATTCGGTAAATAGTGACACATTTAAAAAGTTGGCACTTTTAATGAACTTTTAATGCAACATTTAGTGCATTAGGAAGCAGATTGTTTATCCCGCGAAAGAACAGTAGTGGGGATGATTTTCGGACTCACTAAGAACAGTAAAGGGCCATGATAAAGAATTACAAAAAGTCATTAACGTCTGCTGTATCTCATGACATCAACAGCTACCACCCGCTGCGGTCAGAGGTGTGAAATTCATTAACATGTAAGCGCCCCTCTCATCCCTCACCCTATTTTTTATATTCATGTTCATAACCTGTCATGAATTTTGATTGAGGGGTGTACCTAATGTCTCTCAGGGCAGAGGAAAGCCGTCTTGTCCTGTTGGGGACACACCGGACGGGATGGATACACCCTGGACTTTATTCATGATAACAGGGTTTTTGCTGTTTGACTGACTTGGCCGAACTAGCGAACGCTCAGACTGTTGGTGTGGACAGAGATGCTGAGCTGAGGACTCCGAAACTCACTAATGGAATGGAATCGATCTTGGAGACGTTGCTAGCTTCGGTTCAGTGGAACGGCCACACTAGTTTGGATGATTGGGAACTGCAATCTCCTCATTCTGTATCCAATCTCCTTAAAGATATGTAAACATAACACTCCTTCCCATCTCCACTCCCTTCTGTTATCCATGCAGCTGTGGAGCTGAGCGCTCCCAAGGACATCATGCCTTGATAACAGCATCTTATTGGACTTCTGCCGGGAGACTGAGCAACGTGGCTTCATGGCCCCGTGATGTCACCACCTTCACTCATGTCTTTGTTTTGTCCTTTGCTTTGTCTGAATGTCGCTATGTGCCCTAATGTGTCCTTTCCTCTTTTTATTTATTTTATTAGAAACTGTGGAGTACTCACTTTTAACCCAGAAAAGGAATTAGAACAAACTTGGAATCCAGAGACTCTGGTTTATTAGTTACTCTTTTAACTTATTTTTTTAGAAACTGTAGAGTGCTCACTATTTAGATGGAGAGACTCCTTTATTGCAACCCAGAGAAGGAATTAGAATGAACTTAGAATCCAGAAAATAAGTCTTCCAGAACAGGAACACTTAGTTTTTATTATTACTTAGAAACTGTGGAGTACTCATTACTTTTACAAATTTAGAGCATACTTAGAAAGTCCAGAGAATACTTTAACTTATCTATCAACTCAGAAGTCAAGAAGATACTTACTTACACTTATTTAGGAGCCCAGAACAGGGATTAGAACTTGAAATCCAGAAAAACTGCCTTCGCAACTGCTTTTTAGGCTCCTATTCTTCCAAACCAGAAAAGGAATTAGACTTTGCTCATTCCTTTTGCTAGGTTGCTAGGTTACTTACCTAGCAACCCTGAATAGGAGTATCTATTTATTTACTTTCGATCAACATTTTTAGCTTTTTCTTCTTTTGCTCTTTCCTTTGTTGTTTTGTTTCCATTTCCTTATAATTCCTATAAAGCACTTTGTATTGCCTGGTTGCTGAGAATGTGCTATATAAATAAATTTACTTTTACCTTTAGTCCTTCACGTTCACGACATGTTATGTCATGTTTGCGACAGTGTCACGTTAGATTTTTATGGACTGCCATTAATATTCCATAAATTTATTTTTGAGAATGTAAATGTAAAAGAAGTCACTGTGACATTGAAATGGAAGTGGGGGCAGTGTTTGCTGTGATAATGCTATGAATTAGCTGACGGAAACTTTACTGTGGCTAAGAAGTAGAGCTAAAGTATTTATACCTCTTGAACCTTTGGCGCATTACACCCTCAAACCTCAATGTACTTTATTGAAATTTCTTGTGATAAAAAAGTGGTGCAAAAAGTGGGTATTAAACTATATGTAACACATATGGGCGCTGTGCTAAAAGGGGCGCCAAAGTGATGGCGGATGAATTGTTTCTAGTCGGCACTCTTTATTTTTGTTGTTCAGACAGAAATCGTTTGTTTAGCTCGGCACCAAGAATCATAAAAACGATGCATTATAGAACTTGGCCGTGATGAAGTTCCTGAGACGTTTGATGGGACGCAGCGTCCAACTGTTCTCCAAAAAACACACTTAACACCAGGTTTGTGTAATTCAGATGTGAGGTTGGAGCGAAAGAAGAGAGAAAGAATCGGGTTAGACAGGGCAAAGCAACAGGTTGCCCTTAATGTCACGTGGAAGTGTCATTTAATCACAAGTGAACTGTTTGAAAAGATTTATTTTTTAAAAACTACATTGCTTTGTGTATTCAACAAAAAATGTTTTGAGCATTGGGTGCTGCTGTTACATTTTATTATAAAACCATTTATTTGTGTGTTTTTGATTGTCATGCGTAACATTAAATAAGGGGGACACCTATAATATGTCCACATACATTGTTTTTGCGCCTCTTGTTGTAGCGCGACAAAATACAGAAAGATTTAAAGGATGCGAATACTTTTGCTAAACATCTATTTATTGAACCTTAAGAAAACCTTGGCTGACGTGTTTGACTCTGGCTGATCACTATCAGGTGACAACTTGTTCTTTCTGCTTTTATTGTGTTTTCCAATTCAGGACCAACACAATAATCCTGATAGACGCAGAGGGGAATGTCACCTTCACAGAGCGCACAATGCTCGGCGTTGACTCAAGCAAATGGAGCACCAATTCTTTCCAGTTCAACCTCCAGGCGTGAAGACGAGCTAGAGGAGACCCACTCTGTGCCTTTTCTGCAACCTCTTTCCCCCTCCATCAGCCACTCTGCTGCAGCTGCTCTGCCCTCGTTGCAGCACCAAGAGCAGAAAGACTTCTGTGCACTTTTTCTTCAGCTAGACGCCGTCTGTCTCATATACATCACCGACATGAAATCTCTGCCCTTGAGTTAAGTTCGAATGTTTTTTGGGTTTTTTTTTTTTTTTTTAAGTTGTGCTAAGCTAAATAAATCGCCAAAGGACAATTACATTTTTATGAATGAAAACGTTTTATCCGCATGTCACAGAACACACTTGCTGAGATGCTTGAGAATGTCTAATCTGTTATTGTCCAGGCAAACATAAAGTCCTCATGATGCAGTCTAATGTTGTTGGAGTCAAGCTTTCTACCACCAAATGTAACAAAAAAACAAAAAACAAAAAAAAATACACTCTTCCAGATTTCAGACTGGATATTTTAAAGTCAAATTACCAAAGTTTGAGGACAGAACAACATATTATAGATGAAGGTAACCCAGTCCTTTAGTGATTACTTTGACAGCACTTGGGTATTTCAGAAATGTTATGGTATTTATGGCATCTTCTGTTGTTGAATGATGAATTTACAGCTTTTAGACGTGGAACACAGTTTGTTCAATCACAATATCACAATCTAAAAAAATACATCATGGGAAAGTGAATATTTGAAGATTTTGTTTTTTGACATTTCGAAACTGCAGTTCTCTTATTTTGAATGTAATCTAGTTTCCTACATTTGAGACGTGTGTTTTATAATCCAGGTGGTTGTTATTGGTATTGATTGGAACACCCGACTTGATCAAAGTTTGAGCTATTTGATCCAAACGGTTCCAGGAAGGTATATGAAAAAAATTGCGATTGTGTTCAAGAGCTATCCAGGAATCTCTAGGTTTCACATCTATTTTAATTTTGATGATGATTTTATGTAAATCTCTGACTGAAACTGCAGGTGATTAAAGTCATTGGTGTTATTTGTGCCTAAATATGACAAAGTATGAAGGCTTAAGCATGATTTATTTGTTTAAAAACCCAACATCTTTACATGCAAATAGCACATTTCAGTATGTTTCAATGATACAATTCAGGCAATGGAGCTCATCTTACATAGCATGCAAACAGCGACATCTCCTGGCCCAGTGTACTGAAATAAAGCATTTGTTTCTTATTTCGTCGTCATAACCCTGGTTGAAGCAAAATCGTCATGCCATGCAGTAGAGGAAATTTTTAAATATAATAAAAATAAACAATTGTGAAACGTAAAACTTCTGTGCGCTCTTATGGTACCTACATTGGTTTGAGTCCGTAGTTTAACATGAAGAGCCTTTTTATTGGTTGGCTCCTGATTCTGCGTCACGGCGGGAAAAGCCAGTGATTGGCCCGACGACTAATCAATCACCAAAAAAGCCGGTGCGAGTGGGCGGGGCGTGTACAGATTCCCCGTTGTGTCTTCCCTCAAGATGGCGGGGCTGCTGGTGGAGCTGAACTGCAGCAGTTGGAAAATAAGATCATTTTAAAAGGCTGTGGAGCCCCGTGAAGAGATTCGTGTCGTATATCTATCAGTGAGTACTTCCTCCGCGCTGTGTTAAGCCGTTCACCGACTCGAAACAGCGTTTTCATGCGTCTGTGTTTGCTCGTTAGCACTTTAGCATCGAGACTCTCGCTATCTCACAGGCCTAATGTGCGACTCCACACTGAAGGGATGCTCACGCTCCATTTTAGGCTTCCACGAGTTTGTGTCTTTTGCTCATTTTTTATTGATTTATTTATTTATTTTTTGTCATTTTGGTGACCGTGTGTGACGTTGCCGTGCGAACAGACTGCAAAGTTGGTCCTGAATGTATTTTAACCCGATACCTATTCTCTGTGGTCATTTTCCCCCTTTTATCTCCTAGACGTCCACAGCGGATGATGATCAGTGGCTCTGTTCCAAAAATAAGCTGAATGCATTGTGATTTCCAATAATTGAGACAGTGATTCTGAAGGCTGTCTACATTAATGAAAAGAGCAATGTAGTCAGCTTAGCATGTTCAGCATCTGGTACGTGGCCTAATACAGGGATGATCTTCTGCATTGGAAATTTGTGAAGATTTCTTCGTAGTTGTCAGCTTCCTTTAGGTTTCAAGTTAACCGCCAAAAATATATATACATATATATATATATTTTTTAAAAGTAACATTTAGAAAAGGAAAAATGGATACAGATGACGTTCTCCCCCCTCTCCCCTTGGAGCCACCTGATGATTGTAGCCTAGACCAGAGCAGAGCACCTCCACCACCTCCCCTGCAAACGTCCAGTGACGCAGAGGTAATGGACGTTAGCTCTGGTGGTGATGGACACACATACACCCCGGGGGACGGGGAAGCAAAGACGCAGGAGTGCATGAGCGAGGGCTCTCTGATCTTCTGTAGCCACCTTTCCGGTGAGGTCAGTCCCAACCCACGGTGCCCCAGAACGGCCCGCCACGCTCCTCAGGTCACCAAGTTTTTGCCGGACCTGAAGCAGCTCAGAAATGTTAAGATCAGGGTAAGCTTCTCTGAAAGCAGCGGCGGCGGCAGCAGCAGTACCAGTAACGTCAGCAGCGGCAAAGACAGGAAGGTTTTATACACAGGTGAGGGTCAGGAGGCAGGAAGTGAAGATGGCTTGGCTTGTCTGAATGGTGAAGTGGAAAACATGACGAGCTTGCTGGAGGATGCTGAGGGTAGCAGTGGAGGTGGGGAGGCAGCAGGAGGGAAGTCGGAGGACAGCGAGTTAGACCTGGAGAATAAGGTAGAGTTTGCCGTCTTGGATGAGTTGGAGGACAACTGCGAGAACCTCCTGGACCGGGACGACGGGGAGCAGGGCGGCTTTAAATCTGATGCCATAGTTCAGCAGGAAGAGGTGCACGACGAGGCATCGGCCTACGCCTATGAGGTACATCTTAGCTCATTTTAATTGTCTAGAGTTCAACCGCTTTCCAAGGTAGAGTTAGAAAAAAAAAAAGATAAATTCTTCTCACCATAATAACACCTTGCAAAATTATGCATAAAATACTCTTAAATTTAGAGAATGTCCTATGGTATTATTATCTTTTTTTTATATATATATACCCTCATGAGTCTTTGTGTCTGGTGTGGTTTGGTCTGTTCTTCCCCAAGAGGAAGCATTCATGACTGTATTTCCGAGCCGTTTCCGTTTGCCGATCCTAACCGCTTCCTCTTCCAGGAGGGCTTCGACGATGTGGATGCTCTTCTGGAAGAGGGCATGCCAGTCCCGAAAAAGATGCGTTTAGCAGAGGACAAGTACGCCGGGGACAGCGATCACCAGTCCGACGGAGACGGCGAGGGGGGGGTGCAGCCGATGGTGACCAAAATCAAGACTGTGCTAAAAAGTGAGTGGTGTGGTTCTGACTGGTTTCTGGTATGTTGGGATCTGTCTTTTACGTAACAGATCACATTTTCTTTACATCCCTACTAAAGATGTGTTTAACGGTCACATCATCGCTGGTATTGAGTAAGACCTGTGAAGACACTGTTGCAGTAATCAGACAGAAGATTAACTCAAGAATTTCCATTCTTGCAACTCTCTCTCTTTGTCTCTCTCGCTCTCTTTCTCTCTGTCTGTCTCTCTCTTTGTCTCTCTCTCTCCCTGTCTCTCTCTCTCTTTTGCTCTCTTTCTTTCTCCCAAAAACTGGAGGACAAAAGTTTTCTGTCTGGTGCTTTGATCTCAACTAGTTCCTTTTTTGGAAGTAAAATTTTGTTTCCAGAGACTTCATGATTCATTTTATTTGTCGTTGCTGTTGTATCGTTTCTTTATTTTGGATATTTAAAATGTCTTCCATTTCTAATGTTAAGTGTTCATTGGATTTGAAGTGTATCATATTACCTAAAAATGATCTCAAAACAACAATATTGTCATCGCAATAACTTCTAGTACAATTTATTGTCCAGCAAAATTTGTTATTGTGACAATCCTTTAATCCTCAAAATGTTTTTCAGGTGATAGAAGGCCGACTTTGTTATTGTCTTTATGTGTCTCTGAAGGTTCAGGTCAGAGTTCAACATCAGACCCGATCACTAGTTTTTATCTTTAATAACTCAAGTTGTGTGCTGAGTCTGGATTGTTTCTCTTTAGGTCCAATAATCATAAGTTACAGAAAGAATAATTTTCTGTAACTGATAATTTTCTGCTTATCATCTGGCACACAGCAGCATCAACCGTATGTTAATGGTTTTTTGTGTGTAACAGGTCGAGGCCGTCCACCAACCGAGCCTCTTCCAGACGGTTGGATCATGACATTCCATAATTCAGGCATTCCAGTCTACCTGCACAGAGAGACCCGAGTGGTCACATGGTCCAGGCCCTACTTCCTGGGAACGGGCAGCATCAGGGTGAGCTGCAACAAAGACTCGTGTCTTAACAATAGCTACGTTTCCATTGCAAATGAGCCCAAAATTTGTTGATATTCTGCAAATTAAAAAAAAACAACACAATTTGCCATATTTACAGTAAATAGAAACGCAATTAAAATCACACATGGATAAGTTTGCTCACACTGTAACTAATTAAAAGACATGCCACACCGTCGTCCTCCATCTACTTCCTGCAGTCTTTATTTTGGTAACTTCAATTTACGCAGTTTTTTACGGTCAATAGAAACACAGCCACTACGCATGTCGAAGGCGACCTTCTTGGTTGGAAGATTTAATATACAAACCCGAGACGTAATCCGGGTGTCCAAGCACGTTTCTGAACTCTCGTGGCTTCTCGTTCAGAAACACGACCCGCCGACTAGCAGCATCCCCTGCTTACACTACAAGAAAATGAAGGACCAGGAGGAGAGGGAGCTCAACGGGGAGGTAAACTCGAACGAGGCCGCTGCGAAGGCGAGCGACACGCAGAAGGACGACAAGTCGGCGGAGGACCAGGAGGAACACCCTTCGTCCACCGTCGGCGAAAGCGGCCAAGACAGAGAGAGCGTGGACGAGAGCGGCACACAGAGCAAAGAGGCGCAGGCGTTCGACACGGCTCAAGGCGCCTTGGGGCAGGTCAAGGCCAAGGTGGAGGTGTGCAAGGACGAATCCGTAGGTAAGGAGTTTTGACGTTAAGCGGACGGGTTACGGTGGGTCTCTTGTTTAGATATGAAACAGGATATCTCCTTGAAAAAATCCCTTGCAGAACTTGAAGAATTCCGTCTGTACCTGGAAAAATGCTTCGACTTTGAACAAGTCACCGTCAAGAAGTTCCGCACCTGGGCCGAGCGGCGGCAGTTCAACAGAGACATGAAGAGGAAGCAGGCGGAGTCGGAGAGACCGATCCTTCCCGCCAACCAGAAGCTAATCACCCTGTCGGTCCAGGACGCTCCCACTAAGAAGGGTAACAAGCGCGGAGTCATGCGACGCGCACCTGGAGGTTCTCACAGTCAGGACGTTATCCTTGAAAATATGTATGTCATTTTTTTTTCCCCAGAGTTTGTCATCAATCCTAATGGGAAGTCTGAAGTTTGCATCTTGCATGAATACATGCAGCGGGTCCTGAAGGTTCGGCCTGTTTACAACTTTTTTGATTGTGGTAAGTTGTTTTGTATTGACTGAAGTTGACGGTTGTTGTTTTGCGGTTCAGTAACCTGTAATATGAACCTTTTAGCTGCATCCAATGTGGACATTTCCACATTAGCGCTAAAGCTAACACTAACATGTCTTAGTACCCAAAATGTATTGCCTTGTTACTACAGAAGTATTTAGTTCTGTTTAATTGTCTCTTTTATTTATTTTTTTTTTTTTCTTTTCCATGTTTTGAATGATTTTACAGCACTTTGTTGCAGCTGCTGTTGTCTTAAAATGCTTTATAAGTAAAATAGCAGTTCAGTTTTTAGTTTTCTGGTGTTGTTGTTTTGTATAACTTGTGTGAATATTCACAGCAGACTGTTTTGTTTTTTTTTTGTTCCCTACAGAGAACTCAAGTGAACCCTTTGGTGCTTCGGTCATTATAGACGGAGTCACTTACGGCACAGGAACTGCGAGCAGTAAAAAACTTGCCAAAAACAAAGCTGGTAATTTGACATTTTCATTTGCAGCTGTTGCACATTTTGTATGGATCTGCTGCCAGATGCCAGTCATAAAACAAACTATAGTATGTATTGCTAAAATGCACACAGTAACTGCATTTGATCATATTTTCAAGTTGATGTTTATTGAGACAACTATATTGAACGAACAGCGGAGAAAAATGGTTAACATACCGTAATCTGACAATATGGAGAGTTTCAAATATTATTAATTGGAATTTATTGTGACAGTAATGAATCAAAATTTTATTGTGATGAGAAAAACGTGTCATCTGCTCCTTTTTCTTTTTTTTTTCTATTCAAAAATTTATGACGTCTAGCTAGTTTAATTGTTTTTCATTTTTAATTTCCACGTATTTGCATGTGAACGTTCACAGTGGAGCGAGATAAAATGACAGCATGCCAACGAGATTCCCAGGGCTTTTGCTTGCTAATATGTAACAGAACCGGTCTACACTTTGCTTGTTTCTCTCTTCAGCGCGAGCCACACTGGAAATCCTCATCCCGGACTTTGTGAAGCAGACCTCGGAAGAGAAACCCGTCGAGGGCGACGAGCTGGAGGTACGCCGCACCGGCTTTAGGAACCTTTGAATCGTTACAACAGAAATAACTTTCTCTCCTCTGCTGTTTTGTCCTGCAGTATTTTAATCATATCAGTATAGAAGACTCACGAGTGTACGAGCTGACCAACAAAGCAGGTCTACTTTCGCCATATCAGATTCTTCATGAGTGCCTTAAAAGGTAAATTAGTTTTTTTTTGTTTGTTTTTTTGTAGCTTGTTTTTTTTCCGGGTTGCCGGGAGGAATAGCGGTTCATATGGGGATCTGTTATTGTCAAGAACAGCGATAAGGCCAGCGGCTGAAAAGAGTTCTGGTCCTTAATTAGGAACTTTTTCTGTACCGCCAACATTATTCCAGTGTCACTGAGAGGTTTCATATCACTTTCTTCCAAAAAATAATGGACTAAGTCTTTATTGACAAAACTGAATTTTGCAAAACAAATAAATGAATAAAATCACCACCTATTTCTTTCTAAAAGATGTTCAGGAAGGTGACAATATGGAACTGCATCTGATTTTCATCCAAGTAATGAAATATTTCTTGCACTGTGTACTTTAAAATGTTATGATTCAGTAGAGCTCAGAATAGCTCTGACCAAGCCTGGTATAAACTCCTTCCAAGCTGCATGCAGGAAGGGTTTTGAAGTGGGGAAAAAAAACGTATAAGTTTTTTTTTTTTTTTTTGACTTGTGTGTGGCAAGTTTAAAAATGACCTAGATAAATGTTTTTCGTTGTTATTTTTTTGTCTCAGAAACCATGGAATGGGGGACACCAGCATCAAATTTGAGGTGATCCCAGGAAAGAACCAGAAGAGTGAATATGTGATGACGTGTGGGAAGCACACGGTGCGAGGCTGGTGTAAGTAGAACCGAATTCTAAGTCTCGTCAATTTACGACTTTTTTCTTCCCGGCCTCACGGAACCGCGCATGCAGAGTTTTCAGAACACTTTTGTTCCTTGGTTTTCTTTCCCAACCAGGCAAAAACAAGAGGGTCGGCAAACAGCTGGCGTCCCAGAAGATCCTCCAGATGCTTCACCCCCATGTGAAGAACTGGGGCTCGCTGCTGCGCATGTACGGCAGAGAAAGCAACAAGATGGTCAAAAAGGTGACGATCTGCACGTCTTGCACTGTTTCCGCCGCTTTTTCCACGGGTGGAGAGCTGAATGCGCGGCTCATGTAAAGCTCTGTGCACGAAACAATCTTTTCACAGGAGAGTTCAGACAAGAGTGTGATAGAACTGCAGCAGTACGCCAAAAAGAACAAGCCAAACCTTCACATCTTGAACAAACTACAGGAGGAAATGAAGAAACTGGCAGCTCAGAGGGTGAGTGTCTGAGACGTCTAGTGTGTTGCTCCACATTCGGTGTTTGGCTCTTCTGATCTGTATTTCTCTGTACGCAGCAGAAGAAAATAATCGAAGCGTTGTTAGATCCTGAGTGTCAGACTCAACAGGAAGGCAGTTTTTGTGCAACATTGCCATATTTTTTTTAGAACAGCTTCTCATGTTCATAACTGGATGTAGAAACACAAGCTGCAGAAACTGGAGTCCTTGCATTTCTTTATGCAATTGATCTCAATATTGGTTGCATTTATTTGTAATGTGGCTAAAAATATATTTTTTTTTATTATCAATTATTTTGACCATGAATCAAAGCCTGCTTCCTTTCGGAGCTTCAGAAACACAATTTCTCTAAAAACAAAACCAAAAGAAGTTCTAATCGAATGTATTTGGCCGATGTTCTCATAGTTTATGACAGAATTACTGATTCCCATCAGAATACTCACAATGTACAATATGCACAATTCCACATTTCTATCAGGGGTAGTAATTCTTCTGATATTTCCGGTGGCCCTGAGGTGCAAACCACTTGAACAAATTACAAAAACACAACAACATTAACAAACCGGAAGAGGTATGTCCCAGTGTGAGACCTGACAAATCGCTGATTGAAAAATAGGTATTGTCCAATCAATTGTCCATTGATTGGACAATAGGTATTGTCCAACCAATGCCTATTGATTAGAGTCCTTCTTGCATCGCTGCCATCTTGAAAGTGGCAGTGGAGAATAGGAAGATCTTTTATTTCACCAGTTAAGCTATTTAATGTAATATTAGAAATGCTTTAAACTCCTTTATTGAACAACATATGTCCTTCCCTTAGATGCATTAGCAGCATTCTTTTAGTGAATTTGAACAAGGTTAAACTGTATTTTTCTCATAAATGCAAGATGTATATATTTTTTTCTGCAAATGGCTTTGTTGAATCTGTATATGCCAGTTAACGATTAATCGATTACTAAATTAGCTGACAATCATTTGAATAATTGATTTGTCACGATTAATTGTTTCAGCCCTAGCCCCTATATTTGAAAGCATTTAGCTGTGATTCTATAACCGAGTACGTTAGTCCCATTCTAAATGTGTTAATAATTTGTTGCGGCTGCTTGCTCTTCTTTCCACATCAGGAGGAAACCAGGAAGAAGCCCAAGATGACCATCATGGAGTCGGCCCAGCCGGGCAGCGAGCCCCTCTGCACTGTCGACGTTTAAGTCTCGGAATCACTGACGAACCACAGCACTGAAACCCCAGTCACTGTCAAACGTCACACCGCATCATGGCGTCCACAACAGAACGCATCACTTGACATCCGGCGAGGAGCGTAGCGCCACACTGATCAGACCGGCGGAGCCGCCGCTCGCTTCTCGCGGCTCCGCCTGAAAGGCTGAGCAAGTAAGAGTGTGAGGGTTAGGACTGAATGCACTAGGGCCTAGAGATTTTTGGGGGGGGGGGAGAGACTGTCTACCTCTCTAGATGCGTCCTAAACAACAAGAATATGAATTACATCAGAACAGAAATGCATGCTTTTAACTGTAAGAAAAAAACAACAACAAAAAAAGCCAATCCAAACATTGGTTTTAATGTCAGTGTTATTTTTAAAAGTCGATCTTTTATTACTCGCATTTGTTTTGTTTTTTTTGTTTGTTTCTTTTTAGTGCTTGAAGTTTTCAAAAGGGACTACTAATGCTTGTATTTATAATGGTCAATTAATTGGGGAAAAAAAATCGGTTTGTTTTTCGGATATTTAAAAGATAAGAGGAAGAATAATAATAATAAAAAAAAAAAGTACCATTTTTGTTGAAAAGCCGTCGTGTTCGTTTGCATGACTTGCGTCATGTAGTTTGGGGGACAAAACCGTCACCGTGCACTCGTGTCTGGTTGGATTTTACTTTTCGCTCGTCACGCTGTTGTTCAGGAGAATAACCGTTTGTGGGGATGTGATGTTTTGAGTAGGACACAGTTGGTCGCAGTAAACCCGACCCAGGCTTGGAAGTACCGCTAGCTTTGACATTTCTTTAACAATGACCTTTTTAATCTACGCTACTGCTTATTTCAGACCTTTTTTTTTTTTTTTTCCCCTTTATCCATTTTAAAAACAAAGTCAGCTACACGTTGCCTTAGTTAGTACATTTCATGAAGGGCTTAGACTCTGAAGAGGTTGGACCTCAAACGCCCTTCAGCAGGAAGTGGAAAGACCAACCCCTATTTACTTGACAAAGTATTAAGATGTTAGGCAATTGGTACGTTTTAAGTCGAGACGGGCTTTCAGCGTTGTCTTAATTGGTGTGTACTTTGTACGTTTGCCATCATCCTTACAGTAGATCATGCTAGCTATAAATATATAGTAAAAAATAAACTCTGAAGGCAGCCTTGTAAAAGTTGGGAGGAACAGTGTATACCAAAGCTTACATAGTCTTATGCATTTTCTAGAAATCTACATGTTGCAGGAGAAAAAAAAAAGGCTTAACTGTGGCACTACCTGGAGCAAAAACAAATACAAACTGCTGTGCTTTTTCTACAAAAAACAATTTTAAGAGGCATATGTTTAAGCAATGCTCTTGTGATTGTGTAGATTGCTTCAAGAATGTGTTTATTTTTGGGTTTTTTGTCCCCCCCCCCTCATCTGTACGTGTCTTGACTCACCAAGTCGTGGTGTGAGGAGAGAAATAATATACTGATTTTATGTGGCGTATCAATGAAATGTTTGAAAAAGTTGCTGCCTAGAAACTGTGTTGCGACCTGAACTCTTGACTTCAGTGTTTGTTATGCAAAATAAAAATGTCTTTACTGACATCTGGAGGTGCTTTGTTTCATTCAGTCACACAGAGAGGTAGAGAACTTTCTTTATTCTTGATGTGCACAGTTTGTGCAAGTTCTTCTTCACCAGAAATGCTGCGTATCAAACCAAAACATTTCAAGACTTTGTTTTGTTACCAAAAAACAGAGGGGGAAAAAAAAAAAAGTCTAAGCTAGTTAAGTGCGCATACATTTAAAGAACAGAAAGCATTAAAGTACAGCTGATCCATTTCCAGGCGACGCTAAGGCTGTTGGGAGCTGTAGTCCACTCTTTCAAACAGGAGAAGCAGCTCCACATGCTTGGTCTGTGGAAACAGATCCACGGCCATCGCTCGCACCGGACGGAACGGGGCGCCGTGAACTCTGTTGGAGGGAGCTCTGCACAAGCTGAGGGCGACAAAAATATTGACTGTTAATTTGAGAAAACGCACGCTTTCCTTTTGTTAAGGATGGTTACAGCACCGTCTAGACATGGGCTGGTTTAACCAAGAAAACCTCTCTGCATCCAATACCAGGTGCAGATTTCAACCTGTTAAAACAGAAGATACGTTTGGTATCCATGGAAACGTCAAACTGTTGGGTAGAAGCCCAAGTGCAGTGAGTCAGACGTCACCAGGAACCTTCATCAAAAAGACACTGCATCCCTTTTTATATGAGCTTATATTTTAAGTCTAGCAAGGAAATGGGGGCGGGAATGTGTGTTGATGACATCATGCTGCAAAGAGTATAGTTTAAAATAACATTGGAGCTCATTTAAGAATATTGTGCATCATGAGGTAGCAAAAATCTATCAGGATATTAGATTTTATATTATATAAGTAGCTATAAATATAGCTGTTTATCATAATTGAATTTTAAAAAAATAAAATTTTAGATATGCAAAAATAAGTTTAAGTATAGTAAGTAAAAACAGTAAATCCCCAGTTTTGTAGATTGTTTTTACTAAAACTTTAAATTAGTTTCATTTTACCAAGGCTGCATCTATGATTTCTAAAGGTTTGTAGCCTTATTTATGATATTTCTAAAAAGTTCATATGCTCTATCATGAAAGAGGAAAAATGCTGGTACAAAAAAAAAACAAAAAAAAAAATCAAAATTATTTTATGTTGCATATTAATGTTTTCCAAAACTAAAGCAGCTGCTGCAGTTACACATCAGATGGAGTCTCCCAAGGGTTAGCTTTAATTTAAACGTTTCAAATAGTTTGTAATTGCTGATTTGATTTGGACATGTTATTTTAAACGCTTCAGAAAACCCTGTGAGGCTTCTCCTTAAAATGGAAAAGAATTTTTCCCACGGGTGAAACAAGCTGAAAGTCCTCACTCGATAAAGTTGGTCATGGCCGCCTTGGCGTTGCACGCCACGTACACCAGCCTCTTCAGGTGTTCCGCTCTCCTGATGGCGAGGACGACCTTGGTGTCTGGTTAATAAAAACATATATATATATATATTTTTTTTTTAAAAAAACTCTCATGGTCGCTGTTCAAAACAACCGCATCTCGCGTATCTACTCACGCAGGCCGGCCCTCGGTGGATCCACGATGGCCGTGACGTTGGGGGACACCAGCGCGTTCAGGATGTTGGGGAACACGTCCTCGGCTTTTCCGCAGTGAAACTCGACATTGCTGAGATCTTCACACGCAGAGAAAAAAATAAAGACGTGACTTCATGTTGGTGTCCGCGTGAGGAAATGGCTGTCGTACCGTTAAGCTTGGCGTTCATTTTGGCGTCCTCCACCGCTTCATGACAGAGCTCGATGCCGATCACCTTTTTAACGCTCTACAAAAAAAAAAAAAACAAACCCAAAAAGGTTAGAAACTCCATGGACTTTCTTCAACATGTAGCTGTTGATATCTTCCACAACCACAGGATGTGTTCAATATAGCCTGGACAAGGAACAATCCAGTTCATCCGGAAGACGTGAATACTGCCTACATGATTGTATTCGTTACGTAAAAAACACAGAAATCACTTTAGCGAGCGAGAGGCCGATGGTTCCCGTCCCGCAGCAAACATCCAGCACCGTGCTGTCTTGGTCGAGCTGAGCCCATTCCCCCACGGCCGAATACAGCACCTCAGCAGCCCCTGTGTTCACCTGGAAACAAACACAGCACCCATCTTTAAGTGCAAGAACAGATAGGTGTACAGTCGCCTTGTGCGCATCTGTTAAGTACAAGGATGATGCTAATTCTACCACCACAAACACAAATGTGTTGGATCTGGAATGAAACTGAGCAAAACGGCATCATCAAAATATATCCATCAAATATATTGGGTCAGTGTTCCAGTCATTATGAATCAAAGGGAACTCTAAAAATAGTGGAGGTTTTAGACTTGATTTAAAGAAACTCTGTTTCAGCAGTTTTGCAGTTTGCTGCAAAACCCAACGCTACTTCTCCATGTTTGGTTCTGGTTCTGACTTTAAATTCGACTCCATTTCTGTTGTCAAGTGGCCATGAATCTCCTGCTCGCCTGAAAGAAGGAGTGCGGGGATATCCTGAACTTCAGGCCGAGCAGCTCCTCGTGAATGCAGCTCTCTCCGGCCACGAGCTCGCAGGGCAGGTCCTCCAGGTTGGGAGACGTCCTTCAGATAAAGCCGAAAACGCGTGATTCACTCCGCTGTCCAGATCACTCTGGGGACTGATTCAAGTTCGCCTTCCTCACCTTTGACCCTCTCGGACAAAGTGCAGGGAGGTAATGCCGCTCTCTTTACCCTCTCCTTCGAGGAAATACGTCTTCATGGAGTCCTTCAGGGCGCTGAGCTCCTCCTCTTCGAGTTTCTGTGAGGAGATAGAACGGGCTTCACGAGGGAAGAAATCAACAGTAAATGACATGCAGCTAAACTGACGACGTGTCCTCGCCTGCGGGTTGAAGAAGATGATCGCCATGGCTTGCTTGGTCCTCGTAGTGCGCACGGTTAGCTGCTTCCAGTGGCCTTCGTACGTCTCAGGACTGTACACAGAGTACTTGGTTGTCCTGTTTCCACAGTTAGAGAGAAAAATACATGAACCGACAAGCTACTGGCATTTTGCAAGCTTGGGATAAGCACTCCTGCAATAATTTTTGCTGGGAAAATTTGAAAAGACGGCATCCTCCGTGGAAGCACCTGATAAACTTCTGGAACTCGTGGACCACCCTCTTGGCCTCGGCGGACACGTGGCAGGTCTCCGCCGGTCCCACCACGGCGCACGAGCCTCCTTTGTACTTCCCCAGGCGGAAGCCGATGGTCTTATCCTCTCCATCTGCCCCCACCGAGATGAGGAACTCACACTTGTTCCTGTACTCCGTCTAATCGAGACGCAGAAACACAAGCAGAAACGTTTACATGTTGTACGAGACTTTTTGAATATTGGTTCAGACATTTCTACATCAACACCTCATTTCTAAAAGACCTGAAGGAACTTCCTGGCACTGACGAGCCATTCTTGCGGGGTCTTTTAAATAGTTAAATATTGGAATGTGGGTTAAATACCTGCGTTGGAGAAGGTCGAACTGCTTCGAGAGGGCAACACATTTTGTTGAATTTTCCTTTCTGCGCAAAGAGCCACGGCAACATGGCCTTGTTGGTGCCGCCAATCTCCCTGAAGATCAAAATACGATGGGTTAGTCGCAGTGAATCGGAGCATGAACGCAAAAGTCAGTGACAAACTATTCATCTGATATGGATCCAGATGAATGGCGCCGCCTACTTGGCCAGTCTCTGCAGAATCTCCACCACCTCCTGCTCCTTGATCCTCAGCTGCTCCTCGTAAGGCACGTTCCACAGAGGGGTCACGGTGTTGGCTATCTGAACGCTCAGCGGCTCCTCTTCCTCCTCATCGCCCCTCTCTGCTCTCTTGGACGCCGGCTGCCCCTCGTCCTCCCCTTGCTTCCTTTTCCTCAGGATGGGGTCCGCTTTGGGTTTGGCCAGCCTGACGCTCAGGACCTGGCCCTTCCACTGCATCCCGTGCACCATCTTCATGGCCTTGTCGCGCTCCTCCTCGTTCTTGAAAGTAACGAAGGCGAACGTCTGCTTGCCAAAGAGCTTGATCTTGTGCGGGCTCAGGCCGTGCTTGGCCAGGAACTTCTTCAGGTCGTTGAATCCGACGAACTTGGGCAGGTTCCTGATCTCCACTTTGTAGATCTCAGAGGTGAAGAGGTCTTCTTTGATGTAACGGTACTTGTTGGTGTCGGAGGGGGCCTCTCTGCCTTCAGCTGGAGGAGCAGGGCTGGGGGTCTCGGTTTTGGAGAGCTGAGTGAGATCATCACCAGGTTTCTCCTCCTTTGAGGATGTCGCCTCTGACGCTGCAACACCACTCTCATCCGCCATCACTCTTTGGGCTGTCATAACACAATCATAAGGCATTAACATGCACAGTTAAAAAACATTGTAAACAGTCTCATCAGTTTTAGCAGATGATATCAATCATACCAACTTCAATGTAACCTCTTAGTTTTTCATAGTTGGCCAATGTTGACATAAGGATTTCTAACAGGAGTGTTGGTTGTCCAAGGCTCTTGAACACACCTTCATCACCTGAGTTAGATTATAATGCTTGGATAAACACAGAAGTCGCATGTTGCTCAGAGGAGAACATTTCTGTACGTCCAGAACTTCACAGCTCATGTTCAACGTCATCAGCGTCAACGGTGACTCGGTCCCGGCAGTATTCAGTGGACGTTTTCCACGCGCCTTACCTCCACGCGCTTGTTTAACGTCGATTTCTCTTCCACCTAAGCTGAACAGGGCGCCGCCATGTTGGTCCAACCACGTGCAGCGTCCACCGTGAGTTTCTTAAAGCGACAGCGTCACTTTTCAGAAGACGTGTGCAAAACCAAGCGCGTTTGACTTTCATCAAGACTAAAGAGGAAGTTTTGAAGACGTAAATCTAGTAATATGTGACGCAATTGAGCTTCAAGGGGGAAACAAATAATCTCACGACAAAAAAAAAAAAAAAAAGTAAGCACATTTGGAGCAAGAAAAATACACCTAATAAATGAAGAAAAACGCTCTATTTTTTTCTGCCGAGACAGAGCTGAAAAAAAAAAATACAAATCAATAATCATGCATTATATTCGAATATATTACATTTGTATTCACTTGCTTTGAACCAGTTTTATAGCTTTTGCTTTTTGTGCGCCACCCAAAGTGCGCATAAAACGTGCTGCGGATCCCAAACGCGTTTCTGCATTTTCTAGTTAAAGAAGGTCAAACCCCAGACTTCGAGGGCCACACTGTCCTGCAGCCTTTTTGTGCCACAGGCACAAAACGTTGGAATGAAATGGCTAAATGACCTCCTCCTCGTGTAAATCAGTTCTCCAGAGCCCTGCAAATGACCTAATTACTCTATTCAAATGCGCTGCAGCAGAGGTACATCTGGGGGGTTTGGGGGTGGTTGGGGCTCCCAGGGCTGGAGTTTGACACCTTAAAGCAGGGCTGGGCACTCCTAGTCCTCGAGGGCCGGCCTCCTGCAACTTTTAGATGTATCTCTACTTCAACACACCTGAGTCAAATAATGAGGTGATTAGCAGGATTCTGGAGAACTTGACCGCATTTAGGAAGTGATTAAGCTATTGGATTCAGGTGTGTTGGAGCAGGGAGACATTCATTCAAGAGTTGCAGGACACCAGCCCTCGAGGACCAGGAGTGCACACCCCTGCCATAAAGGCTCCGCTAGAAAACGCAAATGGGTTGCTGTCAGTCTTTAGACACATTTGAATTATCTTCTTTTGTTGAAGGCAAAACTGACAGCTGCTTTCAACGCCTGCAGTCTCTCAGGAAATTATCCGACTTCTAGAAAAAAAAAATGTCCTGTGTGTTTTTGTTTGGGAATTAAGTCGTCCCACACAATTAGCTTTTGATTAGTTTTATTTCTGAAAGCAAGGTCAATGGGGATGAGACGTTTTATTCATTGAAACAATCACTTTATCCCAAAACGTTTTATTTTTTTTGTGGAATAAAATCAAAGTGGTTTGAGGAGAAGTCGGCTGCTCGCGCGCCGTCGCGCTGGGCGCGCAGGCATGCGCAGAGGATTCGGCGCGCGAAGCTCCAGCAGGAAGTGGGAGCAGCAGAACGCGAACGGCGGCCAGTTGGGGATTTGAACCTCTCACACAACTTCCATAATCTGTTAACATCTGCTTTATTATGGCAGACACGAAGGTAAGGGCGAGCTTTTTAGGTTAGTTAATGAATACGCTTTAATTTAAAGCCAGAATTTTTCGATGGTACGTGTATTTTGTTGCGGAAATTTGACAAACTTGGGCAACGGGAAAGACAAGCCGACAAGTATGCCATTTGACTGCAGAAAATATATTTGGGAGGATTTTTCAGACATGATAAATGACGAGAATCTATTTAGTTTCATGTAGGGTCGTAAAAAGCGCCGAGTGACGCAGGAGATGCTGGATTTTCTTCAACATGTCGTTTTAGAGTTGAGGTTTACGAGCTCGGAAGAAGTCCTGTGAAGTGTGCAGCCAGTCAGCATGTTAGCCTTCTTGCTCTACTCACGAGCATCATTAAGCAGCGAATACACTTTGCTATAATGTCTGAATATTATTATTTTTTTCCCAGCTAACCGAACCTACTCAATGTGCCGCACAAAAACAACGGGTTCGGTAGCGTTACATACCATTGTCTCCTTATTATGGTAGCTAACGTTAGCTTGCTAGTGTTAGCTTTAATCGCTGGGCGCTGAAGAAAGAAACTCCGTTTGCCGCTGTGTTTTAGCGTAACGTTACACGAGTCCCGCTTCACTTCATGTTTCTGTCATTAAGTGCAAGTTGCCGCTTGCCTTACGTGTAGTAGGGAGTGTCTAAGTAGGCTGATGGCTTAGCAATTAGCTGTTCGCATGCTAAGGTGGAGGCCTCTTTAATAAGCCGGGTAACTTTACAAGTTGACAGAAAATTAAGGCGGTTTGTTGGTTGACGTTAAATTCCAATGAGATCACAACAGTCGTCAGCTCCAGGTTTAAACCAGCAGCTTGTCTTCAAGCTGGGTTCACACCTTCACATTATTAAAACCAAAAACACACAAAATAAATCGGCTTATAAAGTTGTAATTTGTTTTGGGTACTTCCTTCATTTGGGATTATTTTCTTTCATTTTGTGTTTTTTTTTTTTTTTTTTTTTTCCATCACATAAAGCCAAATGGTGTTCAGTAAGCGGGGGTCAGCAGCAGTCATGTACAAAAGGCTTTGTCTGCCGCCTCTGTTGCAAAAGCTATACATATAATCCTCCATCCCCCCCATGGTCTCCATTGAACCATTAGTACCTTCACTGAAATCACTTTGTTTTAATCTGTAAAGCACACCCCAGAATATAGGGGGTTTTGCTTGGACAGGACACTACTTCTCATTGTTATCGGAGGAACTAATTTCACTTTTCTCCTAAAGGACCAGGAAGACCACGAAACCACCGGAGACGGAGCCGAGGACACTAATCATGATCCCCACTTTGAGCCCATCGTGTCTCTTCCTGAGCAGGACGTTAAAACATTAGAAGAGGACGAAGAGGTGCTCTTTAAAATGTAAGATTCTTTGCGTCTCAGTTTGTATCTCATTGGGTGAAAATGCACAGCAATTTGTAGAGTAGATATTTCAAAATCCAAGCTTTGTTTAGATTCCAGAAGGTAACGCTTACCCTATCGATATGTGGTTGACATTTAAGTCTAGTGTAAGTCGCAGAAGTAAGGAGATAAAAAGAAAACTCTTCACCAAGCTGTCACTTCAATTGCATCTGCGTCTTTGAAACAAAGTGTTGCTGTCTACCCAGGCGAGCCAAACTGTATCGCTTTGCCTCTGAGAACGACCCTCCCGAGTGGAAGGAGAGGGGGACGGGGGACGTGAAGCTGCTGAAACACAAAGAGAAGGGCACGATCCGCCTCCTGATGAGGAGAGACCGAACTTTGAAGATCTGTGCCAATCATCAGAGTGAGTCAGCTTCCCGAATGCTATCCAACAAGGGATCACTAGAATATTTCCCAGTTTAAAAAAATTATATATATATAATGTCATGTGAAGCCAACAGCCTGGAGCAGTTGGTTCACGCTCCCTCATGTCCATTTCAGTGTACCATCTTTAAACCTAGTGTAATTCGTCATGACTATTAGGAGGTTTTTTTTTGTTTTGTGTTTTTTTATGCTCGTTTGTTCATCACTATTTGAGATAAACAAACGACTCTTAGCCTGACGAGAAGTCATGTAAAGCCTGGCAGCCCAAAGGAAACCTGTTTATTTCTTTTTATTGAAGTTGAGCTTTTTTTTTTAGTGTTTATATATGAGACTTTAGTTTTTCTAACCCAAGTTATCATATAAGAAGCATATCCATGAATAACATCATAAAATGAAAATCAGAAATGAACACCTCGTTTTCTGTCGCACTTCCAACACACTTGCTAGTAAAGGTGGGCGATATGGACTTAAAGTTTTAGCGCAATAGTTTGCGGTACTATTGTTATGACGGTAAAAGTTGTATACAACTTTTTTTTTTTTTTTGAGGTGTGACTAGATGTGCCACAGCATTCAGATCCCCACAAACACAGATGTCACTCTAGAAAAACCTTCCCATTTCCAATGTTCTTCTTTAGGACACCAGTCACAGAAAGAAGTGTGATTTGTATCACTAAGCTGCAAGTGCTAGCAGGTTTTTCAAAGTTATTGGTTTTTATTGAACAAACAATGGAGAAACTAGTAGAACTGATAATCCCAACAGCAAGGCCAGTGATGGGGGATTTTAAACTTTATTAATTGGAATTTATCACATCAAAGATAAATCAAAATAATCGTGACACATTATTAAGATAATGCAATAAATTCTCACCTCCTACTTGTTAGTTAGGACAGAAAAGGTAAAGTAAATGTTCTAGCACATTTAGGCGGTTCTGCTGGACTGAACTAACATTTCACATTGATTTAAATCATCCACTGTGAAGCGGTGTTGTCCGCACATAGACGTACCTCCAGTTGGTTGTGCCTTTGTAACAGTTTGACCTTCCTGTGAACCGCAGTCAGCCCGCTGATGGAGCTGAAGCCCAACTCCGGCAGTGACAGAGCGTGGGTGTGGAACACACTAGCAGACTACGCTGATGAATGCCCCAAACCAGAACTTCTGGCGATACGCTTTTTAAATGCAGAAAGTGAGTAGCATCCAGTATTTACAGCAGGTCCTTCCTGTTTGCTTCAGCTGACAAACTGCAATTTCCTTCAACAGATGCTCAGAAGTTCAAGGTGAAGTTTGATGAATGCAAAGAGGAAGTTAAAAAGCAGCTAGAGGGATCAGGTACATAATGCATAAACCTTCTTCAGTTTTAGATTTTCCTAGATTATTTGGTACATTTCAGTGTGCTGTTTACAGTTGAATAAAACAATATTAACAACATCATAACAGTAATTCATTCCAGGACCCCAGATTGGATGATAATTGGTAGAATTTATTTACACCAAAAAAATGAATTCTATCAAATGAACTGACATGAATAACAAAAACTTGTTATAAAATGTAAATGCAATGCAGACACACTCTGTTCTTTGCTGCTAACTCCAGCCTGGGACTTTTTCTGTCTGCTACATAAACATGCAGAATGTGACACGACTAGCTTTGCTAAAAGTCTGCTGGTGTTGCATTTTGCTACATTTTGGCTTCTTTTTAAATGGATTTCTACTTTTTCTTTTCTCTTTTTTTCTTTAAACACTTTGTACCAGCGATGAAAATTTGACAGCGGATTAGGGCTGTTGTAGATTCAATAATCATAAAGAAAATAGGGTAAGGGTTACACCCAAAACTCGAATTAATTTGAGTTTGAAAAGTGGCAAATTTGCCAGAAAAAAAAACTCTAGAATTTTTATTATTATAACAAGAAACTTGGACATTTCTGATGTCCAGAAGTCAAACGTCTTCAAATATTTGTAAATTCTCGAAATTTCAGCCAAGGGGGGTTTGAGCAAGTTTTTTATTTTTTTCAAACTTGTAAATTTCCTCATTTCTAAGTTCTTTGTGCAGAAATGTACTTTCTATCTACAATGGCCTTAAAATGCAGTCATAGAAATCAACACATTTTAAGACAAGAAAAATTGCTAAAAATGTTCACGTTATTGTTTTCGCCACAGACAACACTGATGGTGCGAACAAGGTGGCGGAGAAGCTGGAGGAGCTTTCCGTAAAAGATAAGGCGTCTGAGGCAAAGGAAGAGAACAAAAAGGAAACTAAAAATGAAGATGAGAAAAAGGAGGTGAAAGCTGAGAAGAATTAAGAACCAAGAACTTGCTTTGCTGATCTTCAGTTTTTTTTTTGTTTTTTTTTCAGTTTTCCTCTTTTTCTACAATAGACTCTATGAACTGAATTTGGACTCTTGCATATTAGTTTTTTTTTTTTTTTAATCTGTTTTGCCTCAAGATCACAAGTCCTTGAAGCCACTGGAGAAAACATCAGAAACAAAGTTAAAAACAAAGATATATTTTTCTCTGACCCTGTTCCCATTTTGCTCAGTGGAAGCCCACACTTTTCCACCCTTACTTTTGAGAGTTGGACATTACTATTAACAAACTGTGAAAAGAGGCTTGTGATAGCGATGACTCCCACATTGGGGTATTTTTGTTTTGTTCTTTTTGTTATTCTGAAGCAGAGTTCATGTGTAGGGTGAGGAGGATAATGTAGCCTGCTCATTAGCAGCACCAGGTCAGGAACCAGGCAACCCACTGACTCCCTGCGCGTCCTGCCCGCACTTCCACTATTAGACGGCAAGGTGAAGACGTCTCCGAGTTGGTTTTTCCCTCAGTTTAGCTCAGTCTGACTAGCTCAGTCTGACTAAAAGAGGACTGTTGGGGAGCATCAGACGAGCGTTTCGAAGTCACAGTGTCCACCACAAATAAGATGCACTTAGTTAAGAATCTTTTTTTCCTTCTTTTAAAAAGTCTTGAAGTCCAAAGTAAAAACGGTTCATTAATTTCCGCAGCTTTTTCTTTTTACTTCCCCTGACTCGTGTTTCTCATCAGGAGATAAGTTTGTATGTTTTTAGCTCATGACATTCCCAGACTTCAAAGCATGTAAAGTGTATGTAACGAAGTGCGCCCCATTTTGGTTCCGTGTTCTCACCGCCCGCTCCCTTTTTCTTTCCACCGAATGCTCTACCTTGACTCTTCAGTGCATCCAAGTGCCAGTGCATCTGTAAATACATGTATATGGATGAAATGTTGCTCTTTGTTTGCACTCAGATGATCTGAAATGTTTCCTCCACCTTCAAATAAAAGCTGGCAAAGATCACACGCTTGTATCCATGTGAGAACCCACATCTCGGTAAAAGTTTCCAAATTTGTAACTGTTGCTTTATTGTGGCTAGAATGAATGAAAACTCACTTTTCTAGTAGGAAACTTCAATATTATAAGGAAAATGAAAAGGATTTGTAGTACTGAAACCGTCTCCCTACTAAAAACTCCATGTGCTTTACAGCATGTTCACTCGGTTCTGAGTGATTCGTCTTGTGCGCTTTAGTGACCATTGGTCATTTTAACAATGTGAGACAATTTCAAATCCTGCTGGAAAACAAAACGCCTCCATGAAGCTTGTTGGGAAACCCAATAAAATTTATTCTTAAGGAGAAACTTCAGACTCCTCTGGGCAACCGTCCAGGTAAGAAACTCCTGATGTCTGGTTAACGCAATGCAACAGCTGTAGCTCATCTAATGGATATGGTTTGTTTTTCTTCTGGTGGCTCTTGACTCCAGTCTCAGTGCAAACATAAGTAAATATGTAATGAAAGTTCAGTTTCTGTAACTTGCAAAACTATATAGGATATAAACTGGCTTGTGCTTAGAAAAATTTTACATTTTGACAGTATTTACCATATTTTACGTTACCAGGTTTTTTATTCAAATATGCAAATGTCTGAATAAACTAAAATTGACATTGGCCTGTGATGTTGAATTCTGGTTGAGGTGTACTGTCATCATGATGCTGTCCGGAAGGGGGCGGTAGTGCTCAATTTGCCCAAATCACGTCGTCTGTGTACGTGTGGTGATTTGAGCATATTGATCTCTGGCGCCCCCTATTGGACGCAGTTCATATAAAACATCAGTTCCTCTTGCAGGAGGTTATAAAGAATGAATCAGATTCGCTCAGAGTTGGGGAATTTTATTCTTTCAGGTCATTGGGAATATTTCCTCTTCACAAAAATAGGAACACATATACAGCTATTGTGTATTCTCTATTATACATACATGTCTTTGAAACAAAATGGTTGGTCGTTGTCGACCGTCAGGAATGGGGCCCTGACCTGCAGTGATGTCCATCATAGGAAAGAAACACTGGTGTAACGGCAGTCACCTTAAGGTGGAATGACGGTTGTTTGCATTTGGAGACATGGTCAGACCGGGGCTTGAAAGTCATCACAAACAGGAGTTAAGTAAACAAAACAACCGTTACGTTTTATTGGTTCACCCAACCATCATATTTGCCAAAATAGCCCTGTTGACCACAGCCTTCACAAGAACGTTTAGTTTAAGGCAGCTGGGTGAGACCTTAAAGAGCAACTATGTTGGTCAAACTGCAAAGGTTCAACCTTAGCAAATGACTACCACAGCCTCTGCTTTTTCTGCTTTGAACTTAAGAGAAATTTTAAACCAACCAGATGAGAGGAGCTGGGGTTTCCTAAGTTGCACGTTCAAGTCGCCCTGTTTTTTTTCTTCTTCTTCTTTTGCAGTTTAAAAGGGTCACCCAGCCCAGACAGCTCTCCAGAGTCACTTTCTGCTCAATCTGATAGATTGCATTTCATTGTCTCTCAGAAGTGTTTCAGACACACTTAGCTGTGTAGGAAACTGTTCCTTCACTTAAAAAAAAAAAAGGCAACGGTGGCTTTTCTTGTAGCGCAAACAAATCTGACATGTGGCTTGTCTTAACCTCTGCCTTCAGGATTTTACATCTCAACAGCAAAGAAAAAAGTCGACGCGCTGTACCAGACAGCGTCTGCAAACAGTCCAATCATTTCCACTCTACTTAAGCGCAGATGTCACCCGTTTGCTGTGTCCGAGAAGCATGGCCACGTTTGGCATTGATAACTCAAGGCAGTTTTAATGACATGCACATTCCTTGACCTATAATGTTTGACCATCAGGACCATGTGACTGCTCACCAGTCGCGTGACTTAATTTCCAAAACACAAATCTGTCAATTACGATTTACCATAGACAGCAACATAAAACAAGCAAAATTTCAGTTTACCCATTATCCACGATCTGATTCGTCTCGTGAATTCATGGCAATGATATATTTACAGACCTGGACACATTTACTGGCAACTCTGGTAAAGATGTGTTTAAAAAAAAAAAAAAAAAAACTTAAAATAAATTGATCTTTTGCAACAGTAGCATAATTTGACATAATTTTTTAGTATATTTATCCAGATGAAAAAACAAAACAAAACAAATGTATTAAAGAAAAATATGAAGTGGCATATTTATTGGTACTCCTGCTATTAGTATTTTGCCTTTGCCAGAACAACAAAGTTCGCACATTTAGTGTAAAATGTCCTGGTAAATACGGAAAAAAAAACAAAACAATATAAGCTCCAAAACACATTTCAGAAGAGAAAAAGGCTCCACACCATCACAGATCCGGCACCATATTTTAGTGGGTACGAGTTGCTATTCCTCATATTCTTTCATTATTACACATTTACTGCAAGAAATCAAAGAAGCTGAAACTTTGATCAGCTTTACAAAATCTAAATAAAACTTTTCTTTTAAAGCGATTGTACCATGTGTTTAAAAACTTTCAATTTCTTGTCTTTTGTTTCTTTGGAGGTTTTTTTTTTACCTCCAACTGAATGAATATACTCAAGTTAAAGGTTTCGTTTTTCAGAAAAAACAAATCGGGTTTATATTATGCTACTGCAAGCAAAGATGAAATCATTTCATAATTTCTTCACTTTTAAACATATCTATCAGGAGCGCCTCACTTTAAACATTAAAATCCTACCAAATGTAGGTATAAAAATATGTATCAAACATGGTTTTTAAGCCATTGGGCACGTTAAAGGAAGAAAAAACTAAAATTGTATCAAAAAGACACCTTATTTGACTCTCATTTTTAAATGACATATATATATATATATATATATATCATATATATATATATATATATATATATATAGTCCTTTATTTGGTGGAACATGGGATTTTCTGGGGCTGTGCAAGTCTGACCTTATCTGGAGTCTGTGAGAAATATTGTGATGAGGTATTGTAGTACTTCAGAATGCAAACATACCAGTCCAGCTCTGGTGTTGGTATGTTTGAAAAACAAGGGCTTACAGCTCCATACTGCCCTTTTTGTGAAGGTAAAAGGGGGAAAGAAAGCCCTAACTAATCTGCAATAAACCTCAAGAAGAAGAAAACAAAACACATTCATAATATATGAATTCATGTCAACTAGCATGTCTGCTGGTTGCATTAATTCCTGAGAAAAAAATATTTTGAACAAACAAAAGGTTATCGTTTCCTTTCTTCAATCAAAAGCAACCGAATTTGGAATGCAACCACCAGACGAGATGAGAGAAACCTTCACCTTCTCTTTCCACTCCTCTTACGTTTCCTAAACTCTCAAAGCCTTGAAGACGTCCGTCGCAACATGTGAGCGGTACGGGAGGAGAAAAAGTGAAGCACCATGAATTCTTGCCGCGCCGGACCCGAGCAGCAGCCTTCACGCCGAGGTTCGGGTGTCCGGAGCGGCCGCCTCACGACGAGCTGCCGGACTTCCTGTTCCACCGACCAAGACGGCGAGTCAGAATTATTGACGACAAAAGCCTTCAAGCTCACACACACACACACACACATTACTTGTTGAGGCGGGGGTTTTTTTTGTTTTGTTTTGTTTTTTTTGTTTTCCTCTACTCTTCTCCGTCAGCACAGATTCATACGGTATTGCTTTGACAGCATCACACACTGAGTTCTTTTGATTGGACAGTTGGATCACATCACCAGGTAAAGAGCCCCGATTGGACAAGAGTCCATTTCTCCCCTCCACGGCGATGTTGCTGTGAAAAAGCTGAGGGTGCTCTCCTCGCTCACACAGATATTTCGTATGTGGTGCCTCCGACGCCTGTTACCTTTTTGATGTTACCGTGGCGACTGGGGCTCAGGTGGCAGTCCATCTGCCCGTTAGCTTTCATGGCCTCTCTAAGTGGAAAGAGGAGACAAAAACAAAGACGATTCAACACCCAAAGCAAAAGCGCTTTGACGCAGAATGAAGAGCGGAAACATGCAGGTTACCTGTTCGGATCTCAAAGAATGAAATCTCGACAGCAGCATGGAGGATTATTTTGGTGTGTTTTGTTAGAGGACAGAAAAGGAGATGGAAGACAAGTGGTGGAAACGAAGTCATGCTCGTGAAAATGAAACGGGTGGTTTTATTAAATAGACAAATTCAGAAAGAAAAGAAGAAGAAAAAAAGGTGTTTTCTAGAAGGCAGTCATACAGGACATGTGCAAAGTCACATCGAGAGAACAAATGAATAAATGGAGAACAGAATGCCATCAACAAGACAAAGATGCTACAAGTTGCCTCAGTTAGGCATAACACATAAGAGGTGATGAACTGCTGGCTGTGATCACCAGAACAAGCAGGGCTTCCAGTTCCCACTCGATCGCTACAACGCATGCAGCCCCCTGGGAGGGGGGGGGGGGAATGTCAGGATTCATACCTCTGGCCCCCTAACCGAGGGGAGTCTGTCCTGTCGTGAGCGCTGATGTAGGAAAGTTTCTGGTGGGAGTAGGAAGGGGATCGGGGCATGGCTGGGGATCGGGGCTTGTGGGTGGGGGAGCGGTAGGAGCCTTCGTGGCTGGGGGCCCTGCCCTGGCTGCTATTAGAGCTGCTGTGGTCTGTGTGTAAGGAGGTGGATGAAGTCCTGGGGGCCCGGCCAAGAGTGGTACCAGCGTGGCGCAATACGGGGGTTCTTTGGCCGTAGTTTGCCAGCCCGACCCCCATCAGATTGTCCCTGGAGCCACCGTACGCTGGCGGTGTCGGGCCTCGAGACCCGTGCCCACGAGGTCCATCCAGGAAGCCGGCGTTGGTGGGTGGACCGTAACCTGCGTCGAACACGCCAGAGTCCTGGGCGTAGATATGGGTCTGGGAGCATCCGTGCAGCATCTGCCGCTTCTCCCTCTCCTCCTTCTCCTTCCTCTCCTGGATGGAGGCCATTATGGTTTGGGAGAGGTTATCATAGCGCACCGGAGATGGCTCTCTGTCCCTTAGATGAGGGGATTGCCTGCCCAATCCTCTGGGAGGCATCACCGGACTGTAAGTTTGAGCCACCTGTTGTCTGTGGATCTCAGATTCCCGGATGTGGCACATTTTGGTGGGCAGGTAGGGTGAATGGAATCCCATGGATGGCATACCCCGGTGGGCCATGCACTCATTGGCACTGGCTGGAGAGATGCTGGGATTGAGCAGGCTGTCGTAGGACAGACTGCCGTTACGGTTGGAGAGAGTGTTCGGAGAGAAAACACCCCTTGTACGCAGTGGAAGCGACCGTCTGGGGCGGCAGCGCCTGCAACTGGCCCTTCTCTGGCCGGCGGTGACCTTGCTTCAGGCTGAGCGTGTGGGAGTTGGTGGGATCAGCATCCAGCTGGTGAGGTGAGGACTGGAAAGTGCGGTGGAGCGGAGCGTTGGCGTACTCGGGCAGATCAAGGTTTGGCTCAGATCGGTAGTCAGATCGTACACCTTCTTCCAAGATGGCAGAATTTTTCCGACCACCAGGCATAACGATCTGAGAAGCAAAGGAGGGAAACAGCAACCCTTATAAACCTTGAAACAACAGTTCAGACCCAAAAAAAAAAAAGGAAAGATCTCTACTTACCTTCTCGCCGGCAGTGTGGTAGTGGACTTTCGGCATTGTGCCAAAGGATGGCTTGAATCTGTACATAGCTGGCGTGGAAGGGTGGGTTTTTCCAGAAAGAGAGCTTTCTGAATGAACAAAAAAATACAAAGAAAACACCTAGTAGTTGTCTTTTGCTTTTCTTGTTTTATACAAGTGACATTCTCTGTGCTCTAATAATTAATAAAAAGAATCATAAAAAGTGATTAGAAAACAAGCCTTTCTAATACGCTTCAGAAACACCAGCAGCACTTTGAAGCACCACCAGATGGCAGTGGTGCCCCGTGGATAATCAAAAAGTGTTCCCTCCCTGACATAATGCAGCATGATACTGAGGATATTCAGTAGCTAACCTGCTGCTTCATCCCTCTCTGACACTTCATGCTGATGAATGGCACTCTACCTACTCGGTACCATTCACACCGATTAATACAACCTTGTTCGCTACAGAAATAGTTTTTTGACAACCCACAAAAGAAAGAAAGGGCGGTGATTCATTGAATTTCTTTCCACCTCCCCACCCCCAAACACACACTGATTCTCTGTGCAGAGCTGGTCTCTTCAATACGGATCAAGCCAGTTCCTTGGCTCGGACACCAAAATGACCAAAGATTGTTGGAACAAACATGAACTCGTCGTGAGGCTTATCCAGAGCCAACTCCAAGAACTGGGACACTTGTGATCTACGGACGGAGTTTGGGAAAGTTGTCTTTTGGTGCAACCCGAACCAGGATCGGATCACGAGTACCAGAAGTGCAAAGGAGCGTCGTACCTTCGCTGGACGTCAGCTGGCCTTTCAGCTGGTTGTACCTGTCAGCTTTGGGGGGCAGCGGCGGCTGGGTTTCTTTGCCGTCCAGGCCGTCGATGCTGCTTTTGGACTGCGAGGAGGAGAGGGAGAGTTAAAGGCATCCAGAACAGGTGGGGGGGCACAGAGGGGGTTGGCACGTTTAACTGAGAGGACCATCTGTTGTTGCTAAGGATGCACTAATAATGCAACTCCCACGGACGGCTGCATGAAGCAACGACTCAACTTGTTCGCGTTAAATGCATTCTTTTCTAAGTGGAAACCGATGAAGGATAAAAACATTTTTCATGCATCTTGCACGAGTATTTTGTTAATCAACGTTTATGCCTGCATAGCACTGCTAGGGGTAGATTCTCGCTGGGTTTGGATGGAGCAGTTTGTGGTTACTACATGACAACATTTTAGAAAAAGTACAAGGAGTACAACAATTTTTTTCAAATCCCATAAAGCTGCAGAAAAGACTTTATTTATTTGTGTTATGAAGCGACTTAAAAGCGGTGATATTTAAACAGATTCTTGGAACATGTTGTCTTTAAGAGCTCCTTTAATTGGCATCACTGTGCGTCAGTGAATCTACCTCCATGCTGCCGACAAAAGCAAGATGTCTGACTGAGATACAGAACCATAAATGCAAAACGTTTGCCTTGGCCTTGTTTTTTATTTTTATTTATTTATTTTATTTTAATACTGTAACTACGCACTGAATCCAGACGAACGGAACAAAATTTCCGAGTCATCACTAATCAAATTCTTTGTCTCATATCTGAGTCAGTTGTTTTTCAAGTCAAAGAGTCTGATCATCTCCTGAGGCATTTTCATGCTCTGATAGAAAGGACTTGACTATTGTCTAAAAACCGAGAAGTTCATCAACGACGGAGGATGGAGTTGTTTCTAACGCTGATGGGATGACGAGGGTTTCCGAGGTAACCGCGAGCTGCTCACCTTGGAGTTCATTATCGTGCTGTGCATGCCGTTGTCGCTGACCTTGATGGTGATCTGCCGGTCAGAGAGGTCCGGTCGTATGAACGGGGGCTGGATTTTGACGTGGGGTCTCTTCCTGGGGTCCAACACGTACCTGTGCAAAACGGCGGCACATGAACAGACAAGCTCTTCATCCAGGACTCGGTTTTCCTGACAGGTGCTGAACTTTAGACCCAACATGCTGAAACTCTGTACAAATGGTGCCGGTCGTACTGGAAATGTTGGTGTCAAACATCTGGAAGGTAAAAGTTTTTTCTTCACTTTTCAAAAAGAAAAAATGGAAAGCGAGTGGGATTAGCTAAATCATATAGTCTCAGCGACCAAGCTAAAACCTGATATTTAAAAAAAATAATAAAAAAATCAAAGATGATAGTTTTTTGTTGTTTTATTATCTTTGGAGAGGAACCTGTCTGACTTCCTGTCAGAAATAAACTTATTGCTTGACTGAAAACCGAAATCTGAATAATTTTAGGCTCAACTGTAAGTTGGGTTATACTGCATTGCGGATATTTCTGCTGGGACTTGCTATGTGAAGTTTGGAGAACCAAGTCAGACGTAAACAAAATACTCCTAAATTGGAAATATTTTTTTGGAAAAGATAGGATTACTTTTTTTTTTTCTTTTTTCAACAAAGTAGAAATGCAGTTGTTCTCTTTTGTATTTTTAAGCAAATACAAGATTACTAAATCATCATCCCTGACTGGCTACCAGATTTGTAAAAAAGAAGAAGAAGAAAAAAAAAAAGAAAAATCATTACAAGTGTTTCCTTGTAATGGTTGCTTTAATTGCTTTAATCTCCAAAAATCCAAAAAATCTCCAAGCAACAGTTAAAACAGCAGGTACAGACAACAGAGCACATCTTAAGTGTTCACCGTTTGTGGGAACGGGGCCTTATCTCACTTGGATTTCAAATATCTGCTCACTTTAAGGACCTTCTGTTGGACGACAAATCATGCTAACTGCCTCTGCTTCCCTTCAGCCGCTTCTGTGCGGAGTGAGTGAAATCTCTCAGCCATCTGCCTTTTCCCCCCCACAGGGTTCTGCTGGCTGCTGTCAGGACAGAACCACATCCATGCAGGACACGGCTGCAGCCGGCTCAGACCGTGTGCAGCCTGCGTTCGTCACTGCAGTGTCTGGGTGGGGCCGATCAGTCTGTGCAAACGGCATCGATGTCGTGAGCTTTTAATGAGCCACGGCACATGCACGCATCTGGATTCATGTGCTGACTCATGCTGCACACGGGAGGGGGGGGGGGGAGCTAAAATGCATGCAAGTGTGTGTAGCTCACACGCTGGAGCGTTGCATGTTACCTGGGCGCCAGCGGACTGCATAAGACGTACTCCACGTTGCCACAGCAACCCTTGGTGAATGGATTTACTCCCCCACGAAACTTGCCCGTCACCTGAGGAGGCAGAGCGCGTCACAAGGTCGCACAAAACGCGCGCGCGAATACTTACAGACGGAGGAGAGCGATCAGAAACACGAGCGCGCGTGGATTTTATTGCGGTCGCTTATCAGCGCCCCTCACCTGTTCATTAGTCGTTCGACCCCGAGCTACGAGCACCATGTGGAAGCCCGTGAGGCCCATAACCGGGATGAAGAACAGCCCCGCTATGCACATCACCACCATGCTGGTGACGCACAAGTCAAGGCGAAACGCAGAAATCCTGCTCAGCGGCCATCGCCGATTCATATAGCAGGGGATTTTTTAAAAGTCTATACACTGCAGGTCAGCACGGCGGCAGTAAAAGGATACGTGACGGTGGTGTGAAGTCCTCCCAGCTTTTCTCTGTGGTGGAGGACAAAGATGAGGCCGAAGGAGAAAACTCCCACCATGTGAACGCTCAACGACAGCAAGAAGAGGAAGAAGTAGCGGTAGTTCCTCCGACCGATGCAGTTGTTCACCCAGGGACAGTGATGGTCGAAATCCTGAGGAGAGCGGAGGAAGACATTGTGAGACACTTGAAGGAAGAAACACAAAATATGTGACTCAAGTCAAAAGACGATTCTACCAAAAACACCAATGAAATTTATGCAAACTTCAGAATCTTAAAGGAGCGGTAGGATGTATTTTTAATGCATATAGTGTCATTTTATAGATCAATCAAGTAACTATTTTATCTCCAACTGTTCTAAAAAGCCTGTTTATGTCAAACATGTTTGTTTAAAAACATCCTGTTCTGTCTCAAACTCTGCCTTCAGGAAGTCATCAGAGCACCGCTCCTCTGTTGACCCTTCAACGTTTTTTTAAAGCTCCTATAATGAGCTCAGCATATACGCTGTAACACAGTTTGTTTTGCTAATTACTGATAGCTAGTCTGCAGGAGTTGAGTGCGGGAGTCACAGGGTAGGGTTGCTCTGTGAGGTGCTTGGAAACTACAGCTCGGAGGAGGAGCTTGGTCCCTTAAGGCGGAGCTTGGTCCACCTCAGCGTTTTGCACTGCTGAATGGTTGCCAAGGGAGACGAAAGGATTTCTCAAACATGCATGAAAGAATCGAGGCAATGCTCCAGGTATGATTTTGTAGAGAGGATAACATGTCGTGACATAACACTTCCCCTTCAATAGATGAAAGAACAAATCAAACAATTTAACTGTTAATGTGAGACAGTGAGGAAAAATGATGTCAACCTGTATAGTGCATGTAAACAATGCGGTTGGGACATTTTATTTGGCAAATATTCAAACATTTCTCTTAGCTTAATTATTAGAAATTCCATCTACCAAAACCCAAAAGAATGTGAGAAGTTCAGATGCGCTGTGAGTCGATGTGGATATCTCTCTGAATTTATTTAAGATGGGATTTTAAAAGCTGTTGCTGATAACACCGTTACAGTGGATGAGACGGCCAAGAGCCGGTAGCCATGGTTGCTTACCGCTGCTCTCTTGCCAATTTCTTTGTGTTCTTGCGAGATAAACCAACCTCCAAACACGCATTAGGTGAAAACAAGCGTTATTTTTCACAGGGCTGCTGAATCGGTCATTTCTGACATTTGGGATATAAATGCTGTCATTAGTCTAACTTTCAGTCTAACCTTGGCACACATTTAGGCCGCAAGTGCACTGAAGCGGGGCCCGTTTGTGTCCCCGCATACACACCTCCACACAGTTGTCGCAGACGCTGCAGTGTGAGCAGCGGGGCGGCCTGTAGAAGTGGCAGGTGGCGCACCACTTCATCCGGACCTGAATGCCTTTGATCTCCACGTTTTTGTAAAGCGGCGCCCGGAAATCGTCGTCCTTGTCCTCGTCCTCGTCAGCTACGAGACACACACACACACGCAGAGAGACACTGTCAGGATGCAGAGATGCCCGTGACGGATCAGGAGGAAAATCGTTTAGCTCACTCCTGTGTGACGAATGCAGACGCACGGAAAGACGCGCGGTTTTGATTTATCAATCAATCAAATTTTATTTGTGTCGTACATTTCAGCCGCAAAGCATTTCAAAAACACAAAAACACAAAGTCATGCAACATAGAATCAATAATCAAAAACTACATTAAGTCAAGTGCCACGACAATGCAAATAAAACGTTTTTAATATGTAGGTACAATTGCAGCACTTTCAGTCAATAATCATTCAATTTGTAACTGATTACGCGTGAAAATCAACTCTAAACAGGCACGTTTTTAGTCGAGATTTAAAGGAAGTCAGTGTTTCAGCTGCTTCACAGTTTTCTGGAAGTTTGTTCCAAATTTGTGGTGCATAGACGCTGAACGCTGCTTCTCCTCGGTGATTCCGTCTGACGGGGACGACGGGGAAGCGCCTTAAATGAAGCTCGTCCCTGCTGCCAGCCGCCTCCGGCGAGAGCAAACGCGCCAAGAGAAGCGAACGTTTCTGTGTGGACGTGACCTATTCAGTCTGCTGCGAACATTAACACAGATTAATAGGAATGTTGTGACTCATGTACAGAGTGAATAACTTGGGTTTATTTCTCCACCAACTCGTTTCACTCTTAGCTGAGAACGGTAACGAAAAGCGCAACCTTCAACCGTCTGTTACTGCATGGTTTTTTTTTTTGGTTCCGTTTATGTAAAACCTAACCTTGTGACTGAAAGCACAAAGTATTTATTTTCTAGCTGCAGCAGAAAATGGTGGGGGAAAAAAAAAACAAGTCTTTCACCTGATCAAAGAGTACATTCAACTGAAGCCTGAACATGAGAAAATAATTTCACAGTACAATAACACCTGCGGGGAGAGTCAGGTAGGTTCTGTGGCAGAAAGCGGACCAAGGCAAGTAAATTAAAAGCGAGAGAGAGAGAGAGAAGGTTTGGGGGGACGAAACAAAAGCAGAGCACAGAAATAAGCAGCCACACAGAAAGAGATTAGCTGTGTTACAATGGCTCTCAAGTCGATTTAAATAGATTCTAACAGGGCGAGAGCGTCTTCTCTCTCAGCTTCTCTTCTACAAACTCTAATGCAAATATGCAAAAATAATCACCCATTTACTACATCTTCAAATGTAGCGTTTATTCAGCCAAACACGGTATTTGGGTTTTTATCGTGTTTAGCTTTTTCCAAAGTGTGCATATTTGTGTAAATAAATATCAACTGTGTTAATTTCTCTGAACTGCATTCACATACACGTAAAGGCCGAGCCTAACGACTACGAACTGGCCTCAGGTTGTGGTTCAGGGTGTGGTTCAGGTTGTGGTTCAGGTTGTGGTTCAGGGTGTGGTTCAGGTTGTGGTTCAGGTTGTGGTTCAGGTTGTGGTTCAGGTTGTGCATTTCTTCAGGGTTTTTAACCAGTGGCCCATGTGAATCTCGGCTGAAGCTTCAGCTGATTATCTCTGGAAAACATGAGTCAACTGACCCATTAAATCCTCTTAAAAGATGACAAAGCCTGTTAGCAGTAAGTAGGATCTTGAACGTGTAAAATGCTGTAATTGTCCTCCTCACCGCGGGTATTGCTCATTTGTAGCTGGCTAGCAGCTAGCTGTTGGCTTTAAGCTAATGTTGACTGGGTTTTTTCTATGTATCCATAGCTGAGGGACTTTATTAACAGTATCATATTCCAATTACTCTGTCTCATTATTAAGCTTGTTACCATTGTTTCATTTTTATTACATGTAGTAATTCTTTCTTCCCTTTGGTCTACATAAGAAGTTGCTTTGATAACAGCAAAAGCTAGAAACACAAAATAGATTTTAAAAGCTTGTCATAGTAAAGAGTTAATTCATTCTTACCCGTCTCTTTATACCTCCATTTTATGTCTGTAAACAAATGTCACTGGCTACTTCACTTTAAGTATTTTTTTTTATTTTTGCGACTTATGTTGACAGTTTTTCCAAATGCCAAGCATATTATTGGCATCTGGATGTACTATATATTATTTGTTGGAAACTTCGTATTCCACCTCATCTGAAATTAATGCAGGTCTCATTCTGGTTTGAGCCATATGACTCATATCCAGAAACATTGATTTATCTAAAATAACTAACTAACCAACTTCCTGTTAGTTTATTGACTGGATACAACTGCACTTCCTAACACATGAGCAAACTGTAAACAAATTATGGGAAATATATTTATTTGTGATTTGCCAGGGCTTTTGGTGCAAAACGATATATTTCTTCTGTAACGGATGTAAAACCAGCAGATATTTACTAGTTAATCAGAGATGCTGTAGCCAGGTAGCCTGCAGTTAGCCGTTTTACCGTCATGTGACTCAGCGCGCATAACTCTGGCCTTGGGACAGCATTACACTTTTGCCAAAATGATTCACCGTTTTGGTGAATCAGAAAACAGATGGATTTATCCGTCGCCTAAGCCAGACCTGCAGCTCGCCAGCGGTAGGTGGGAACGTGACGGTAAACTGCGCGCTCGACTCAGCGGAAAAGCCTTCATCTGAACGATTTAATAAGAGTAGAAATCAAATCTGTTCACACTGCAGCTATTTAAAGAGTCCCGGAAAGTATTTTCAATCCAAAAGACGAATAAACAATCTTTTCTCAGGTGTTTGTCTGATTGAAAACTATTAAAACAACAAGAGTGGAAGCAGGGAACATTTTAGCTTTTTTGAAGCTGTGACTTTTCAGAACCTCGCTTGACCTTGATACCTTGATAACTGGCCAATGCTTAAGTAAAACAGAGTTTTTATTTTATGAGCTATTCTGTATAAAAATGTTCGAACGCTCTCTTGACATTACTGCCTGGTTACTGACTTGGCTGTTTTTGCTGGGAAGACGCTGTGAGTGCAGCAGAGACTTGAGTTTTTAAAAATAAATAAATAAATAAATAAATAAATAAATAAAAAGGAAAAAATGTGGATTAAGTTCATACACACGTCTTATCCAGATCTGAGGAAAGTTGCTGCTTTAACAACCGCTAATAAACGTCTTCATATACACAATGGTACATTTTATTGCAACTTTACTTGAAACATTATCTTGAATCAAAAAGAAATACTTTTCCTTTTTCACTGCAGGGAGTAAGAGAAACGGGCTGGACTAGTTTTGACTATAGAAATGAGAAAAGTCAGCCTTCTCCTGAACGATTATTAAGAGCAGAAATAAATCTTTTCACACTGAAGCTATTTGAAGAGTCCTGGGAACCATTTTCAATACAAAAGATGCATTTTCCCCCAAAGGCAATAAAAATGTAAAAAAAAAAAGAAAAAAAAAGAATAACATTTGGAAGACATTAATGCTATGAAGCTTTCACACATACTTTGACAATGTAGACTAGATTTCATTCAATTTTTTTTTTTTTCTGTTGAGAGTTTTACGTGCCAGCGTTTTAATTATTATAATTTAATTTGGGCTGCCAACAGGATGTGACAGGAAGAGACGGGAGCAGTCTTAACAACCTGCTGATTATTCCCCCTTTGTGAAGAGAAACATGATAACCTCCTCCTGACAGGTTCTTATCATTTCTGAGCACATTGCAGTGAAACACCGTGTACCGCAGCTTAGCGCTTTGATAAATGTGGCCCCCGATAAACTTTTCTCCTCGAGGCCTGGCGGGGGACGGAAACGCTCGTTTTCATGTGCGGCAGGGCAGGTGGCTGTCGGAGATTTGAATGAGGAATGTGGGAAGAAAGTCGGGTCAGGTGTGTGAGTTAAGCACAAACCTCGGGGGTAAATACCAGGGTCCATGAAGGTTGCCATGCTGAAGTTGGCCAAGACGAAGAGGAAGACCAGGCCATTGTAGAGAGGCACAGCGGGAGAGATGACCTTCATCAACCAGGGACACCTGAAAAACAAAAACGACGCTGTTGAACAAGAAGGCCTGCAAACGTAAACGCTTTGAACTCAACATGTACTTGAATCTCCATGTGATACGTGCGTTTCATCTCTGATTCATGTGAATTAACATTCTTTAGCCAGGCTCTCTCAATCGATACACCAACCGAGAGAAAATGAGCCAGTTCTGCAAACCCATTGATATGAAGTAATGCCGTTTCAGCCTTCTGGACCCCTCTGGTCTTCTGCTTCTGGTTCTGCTCTGCATCCCCAGAGTCAGGGCCAAACATGGAGCAGCAGCGTTCAGCTTTTATGCTCCTCTAATATGGAACAAACTTCCAGAAAGATGCAAAAATGCTGGAACACTGAGTTCGTTTAAACCAAGGCTGAAACCCCACTTGTTTAGCATTTCCTTTGAATGCTAAACTGTTTCAATTAATGATAACTGAAAGATCATTAATTGTCGTCCCTGTTACGACCTTTAATTTTTCTTCCTTCATTTGACCAGTGCAATGAATTGTTTTTATGTTTTTTGCTGTTTTATGATTTCATCATGCTAACCATTTTGAATTGCCTTGTTGCTCAACTTGTCATAATGCAACACTGTCAGGGTTGGCTTACTATCCGACCCTGATTAAATGAAAAATGAAACTTTATGCACACCCTGAAACATTTTTTATTAAATCCACCCAACTGCGTCGTGTCAGACTCTGCATCATGTGGCCTCGGCGGACAATAAATTGCATTGAGTTGTTGACTTTACAGCAATTCCATCTTAATGAGCAAACGAATATCACTTGAAATCAAATGATAACACAGCCGGTGCTAAATGGGCTCCTGTAGGTAAACTTAAATAACATCCTGGACATATTAAACTAGACTAAAGCCAGAGGCTCATAAAGACGTTGGTGTCAATAAAGGAAGGAGGGGCAGTTCTCCACAAACAGACCTCCTACTTATTCTACCACACATCTCAACACAATGACTCCGACCCTTACAGCATAAATCTTAACCATGCGTTCACTCGACCCTTTGAACATGCCACTCGAGGCGATTCTGACGTCGAAAAAGTGCATTTTCTGGTACTTGAGCCTGGAGTTTCATCACTCCTCTGCTGCCCCAACAGTCCTCTTCTGCTTCGTTTAATTATTCAGAGCTGTGGCTCCAGAAAAGCCGCGAAAGCAGAATATAGAGAGCTGCTAAGAAGAGCCGGCCTTTCTCTCGTCATTAGCTGTGTTGGGCGCCTGGTGGGAGGTTTCATTTGGCCGCGTCACCAGCAGCAAGTCGCGGCTGTTCTGAGCGTAACCTAAGTTACAAGACCTGTTGGTTATACAGTTGTAATACATGTAAAACATGACATCAACATCTGTCATGAAGATGAAGGAGTTTTCATGAAAGTGTACAACCGTTGTCACAAAGTCTGATTTCATTAAATAATGATACTTGTAATGCAAAGTTCACCATTTTAATGGACTTCTAATGTAATTTTGCAGTAACAGTGACATTACTGATCGAATGACTTCATGACAACAGTTGTAGTGTTTTATGAAAACACCCTCATCTTCATTGCAGGTGCTAAATCACGTTTGTGCCACTTTGTCATGTCAGTGTTATGCACACCCCGTCAAGCACTGCTACCCAAACATATAAAGAGCACATTGTGGCGTGCATAAGTAGGTCAGAGAGAAAAAGAAATGGAATATAAAAAAATTATCACAATAAAGATATTTCAGTGTGTGTCTTTCAGAACGACCTATTGTGATAAACAGCTTCTTAGGTTATTTTCCTACAGTGATGGATTCCAGGTTGTTAAAGCTAAATGAAACAAATCGGATACAAAGCATCTTCACAGAAACGCAACAGCAATAAAACCCAGAAAGGATGTATTTGCCTTTCAAAGGCTCGTGTATTTTCACCCACAGTGGGAAGCTGCTGCTGCTAAAAGCAAATAAAAATGGAGTGCAGTTGATGGCGGCCAGTTCAGTCGTCTGGAAGTTGACGGTGTGGGCGGAAAAGTCTAATTAGGGACACGCACTCGCTGGTTAATAGCGTGGGAGTAACAAGTAAAGACTTGAGTTCTTATAAACATTGTTTACTGGTCTATTTTATTGTGTGATAATTAAATTGAAATTAAACAACTAAACAGAGGGAGAAAACCAATCAGCTGGTCCACTTGGCGTAAGTCATTCATTCAGTGGCGCTCGCTGACAAAAGTGCAGGAGTGTGATGACTTTGACCGGGTTGGGCCGTGTATTCTCGATGACAATCGAAATGCCCGAAGTCAGAAAACGGAGATCTGAGAGAGCGGGCGCTCCTTGCAACCAATCGGCATCTGAAGGTGGCGGCGTGCAGCCTCTGAACATCAAACACAGAGTCACAGCAGAGGCACGAAAACAGCCTTCAAAAGAATAGGAGGTGACAATTTCCATTTCATCGCCTGAGAGGAAATCTAAAGCCCACATCCACAGTGGCAGCAGGTTGACGTGGCGCTGTTATGTTGCTTCAGATTTGTTATTTTTACTTTTGTTTGAGGCATGTCTGGATAATTACTCCTTCTGGTTTTGGATGCTCTGCAACTTGGAGAACATTTTCTCTTACTTTCTTTTTTACCTTAGGACAGTTAAGCAACTGTTGCAATGAGGTGTTTTTACAAGTAGGAGCAGCTGATTAGCTTGAGTAATACCTGAACTACGACCCCGACACCCCAGAAGAGTTGGAAATGAGGCTTCAGCATCTCTTAACCGTCCGGCCAGACAGATTTAAAGAGGAGCGGCGAAAGCAAATGAGCTGCATTAGCAGTTCTGCCAACAACTGACGATATCATCCAGGACAAGTTTAGGGAAATCACAAAAAAATATATACTCTGAGGCATAAGTAGAAATATTTTTCATATTTACATGTCAGCATACTCACGAGTCCTTCACAGAATTTTTCTACATTGGTCTCTGATGGACGTTTTTCCCTCCTCTCAAAAACTGTCCCCACTCTCCAGTTAGGATACGGAAATGTCAGCGTCGCTTATTCCGCACTATCTCGGGACGTGCCCAGCACACAGTATTCAATATTTCTCATATACATGCATACACACACACACACACACATACACACACACATTAGCGCAGAGTCTGTTGTCAGAGGCGATAAAGGGAATGTTTTCTGATGGCGTGGAGCCCAGCAGTTCCAGGAAGGTCAGGCGAGGAGCACACATTCACAGCCTGAGAAGGCAAAATGAAATTCAGCTCCCAGTGTCATTTACGCTCTTCCCGGACACCACAAAAGGCAGGGCAGATACCGACACTGACCCGATACGATTTCAGCACGAATCATTCGTATTACTTATTTTGTAGAGTGGAACGTATGAAAAGCCTTCATTTAATGATATTTCTCAAACATAGAACAATAGTCAACAACAATAGGAATGAGAACAGCTGACCCATGTATTCTGGGTATATATGTGGTCATCTGCCTTGTAGGAATTGGTCAATTTTCCATCAATAATTTATGTATTATTAGCTATTTCGAGCCTGTTGAGTTATGCCAAGTCAGGTTTGGATGCATATTTGAAGTTGCGATGAAAAGCTAATCTCTGTGAGCTAAGGCGGCGGCAAACAAGAAAAGTCTACACTTTCAAGCACGATAGCTACCAATGTGGACAAACCAAACACCTTGGCTTCTGGAGAAAAGTTACCTGAACTAAAAAGGGCAAGAAAAGCTGTCTGGATATGTCAAGGTATGAACTATGAAGTAAGTTTTAACAGTTAAACTGTTAAAACTTGGGCAGTCCAACAGGATATTTATCACAGCCACAATGACTCCAGATGAACACCTAGCCTGGTTTTTGGAATGGATAAAGCGAGATTACATCATTTCCTGGAATGGCCCCAAACCATAAATACATCTGGTTGGAATCTGGGCCGACTCCATCAAACCAACCAATTTAACCGAGCTCTTTTGTTTCTGTTCAGTCAGAACCTTGCTGCCAACTGGCTGATGTCTCCCCAAGTCAAGGTCCAACTTGCTTAGGAGCAAATTTAGGAATAAAACAGGGTCTTTTTTTTTTTTAATGAATCCTGCAGGTGAACACTTTTAAGCTGCCATTGTTATTTGATATTAATAGTTTTTGGCTTCATTTTCTTCTTGAGTTTGATTTACTGACCAGGTTTCTTGGTGTGTGCCTCTCACACACCGAGAAACCTGAGAAGCTGAAGAGCGCGCACTCATCTCCATGTGCATTTTTTGCTCACAGTCATTTGCATTTTAATAATAAGGAGGCTGCATGAAAAGCAATGAAGTACTCTGCCCCCAAAGTCTGCCTTCACATATATTTACATATTTATCGACCCGCTGCCTGGTGAAGAAAACTTATTTTTCTGTTCCAGAAAAGCAGCTCGCACTTTAAAACATGCCAGGCGTCCGCTGCAGATTTTTAGTTTGTAATTTATCACCAAAAATGATTATGCTGAATCTTTTTGGGCCGCTGCCATGTCTGAAAACTGACGAGATCAATTGTTAATTTGGCAGATTGTTTTTATCGTCAATATTATGTGGAACATTTTTTTTCTCCCTGAATCTCTGATTTTACCAGATCCTTCAGTTGCCTGTGTTTATTTTATTTCCTGCAAGATTTTCACTGCTTTGAATATTTAATACAAGCAAGAATTAAAACACACATAATACTGACTGTAGGTTTATTAACTTCCAGCTTTAGCAGTGGGAGTAGGTGAAATTGTTTGCAAATACAACTGAACTCCTCTTGAATATGGCTGCTGTGATCTGAAGAAAAAAAAATGCAGCCCACTTAAATAAATCCAGAATGTGAGACAAAAAAAAAAAGAAGAAAAAAGGCAAAATCAAAAAACTATTGATTCAAACTCTGTAGAAATATGCAACTTCAAATAAATTTCTTCATCTGGACATTTTATTTAGACAATGTTAGAAAAAAAACTGTGGGGAAAAAAATTCCCGTGATTTTCAGCAACAGAGCTAAAAACTAAGAGACTGTCACAGCGATTACACTGAATGTCTTAGGTAAAGTCACACAAAGCTGCAGGGAAAGGTGAAACTTTGACAAAGTGCCTTCGCAGTCGTCCATTTTTCGTCGATCAGAGTAGAAAAGAGCTCTGGTCAGGATTACAACCTGGGATTCTACAGTGATTATTTAGCAAAAAGTACTCTGTGAAACAAAACTAAATTAATTTCAACGCGTGAAGAAGTTTAGAATATTTATTTATTATTGAATTTAAAAAACATAAATATTTAAAATCTGCATGATTGTGATCTGAAGGAAAACATCACTTTCTTCAAAACTCGTCAATGATTCTTTTATTCCAGGAAGGTTCTGGAATAAATATAAATTCTGCAAAATATTCTAACAGCATACTTTGAAATGTTGTCATTTGTATACAAATCTACCACTCGCTTACACCTATGGTATAATTTTAGGTTAGTACAAAATGAAACATCAAGTGTGGAGGAGCGTGTAATGCGAGATGACGGAAACATCCTGTGAAAAACGGAGCTGGAGTGGGAAAATACGGGGATAAAGAAATATCAGCATTGGAAATTTTTTAACAATGTCCGACGACTTCAGTTCAACATGGCTGAAAAAAACATTTAGAGACAGTTTTTTTTTCCTTTTTCTCACTACACTGGCACAAGAGGCTGAATCAGGATGCATATAATAACAGACACAGATGTGACTGACAGACCAGAGGGCATGGAAATTCATTACAGAAGGATTTATATTCCATTCGACATCTGATTGCCAGATGAATGGGACCTGCCCCGACGCCGAGCGCGCCATTTCGGTTGCAAATATGAATTAGAAAACCCCTTTTAAATCAATGACCATAAAAATAAAATGATGCTCCATACATAATCCCCTTGTAAACGTTCTTTTTTGGTCGATGTAGATAAACATTTGGGATGAGCAGATGGCTCTGACTGATCCCTCGAAATGTTTCCTTTGAGTGGGAGGAATGAGTTGGCACATGGTCTCCTATTTGTATTTGTCTAACAAGACAATATCTGCCTAATCTCTCATCATCTTAGCAGTTTTAAACTGTAGAAGAGGAAAGAGGTCCACAGGATTCAGTCGTCTTCGCTAACCACGACTCAATGAGAAATGCCTCTGACGTGGGGGCGGCGGGCGGGTGGGGATTCAACAAATCACCATTCCCTGCTCTCGTAATCCAATAACATAAATGTCAATTACTTTTCCTAATGAAAGACAGCTTGGGGAAACGTTTGCCACCACAGAGGCACGGCAAACACACACTCTGAGCCACTGTGTGTTGTGCAAGGCGAGGGCAGAACTTCCCCCCAAGGGGCAGAGGACATGTGTGTTGGCTTTTTTTTTTTTTTCCCACACACACACACACACACACACACACACACCCCGTGGGAAACTGAAAACCAGTACAGTACCATGGGTCAGCTGCTGTAAATGAGGCTCAACGAGGTAAAACACACTGCGGCTTAGCGAGACAAGCGTAGTCGATATTTGTGGGTATTTGGAGCGGAGCAGTTTTGGCTAGCGCAACTGTTGTCCTTATGTATGTCTTTAACAACTTGCTTGTCTCAGATATGAAACTGCACGTCCCCAAGACACGGACAGTGGCTTTCAAGGGTGTGGACACAGATGAGAGAGTGGATTTAGCTAGCGTGCCACCTCTAGCCTGCGACACCTCTAGTTGCTAGACTAGCACATATAGAGCAGAAAGAAAGTTGGCTTCCCTTCTGTCACATTCCTCGCCGATCTTATTCTAGGCTCGAAGCACCACAACCCACATGTGCAGCCGCTGTCAGGAGCGCCGAGAGTTATGACCTCTCGGGAGGCAACGGAGTCATTCGTTTTGGTCTGCTAGCTGTTTTTAGGTAGCGGCGTGCTAGACGGTGGCTGTTTACAATACTTAAGTATAGTCATCATGGCAACAGGGAGAATGGACGGTGTTTACCTTATAAAACCTGTTGTAAAAGTCCCATTAAAAAACAAAAACTGTTGAATTCTATCACAGATTTTTTTATTTTATTTTATTTTTATTTTTTTATTGAAGAAACAAATGTTTTGAACTTAAGCGGCAGTGAGAGCAGTCACGCCAAAAAAGTGCTCCAGTGGAATTTGTCGTCTTAAAATACGCTCAGCTGTGATTCCTCATTTAGGACCTCTTCACTCCTCTGTCCGAAATTCACCTTCACTTCAGTTCATGTGTTTATATAGCACAGATTCTGAGCAAATGTCGGCTTGAGTAACTTTAAAAAAAAAAACAAAAACGTGAAAAATAAAATGGTTACATTTTTGGAGTTTCTAATCAGAAAAAAAAAAAAGATTTATCCTTGAAATCAAAGTTTCAGTTTTCTAAATCGGAATGCTTTGGGGAATCCTAAAACCTCTTTCAATATGGCTGCTCCACATTTAAAATAGTTAATGTGGCAAGAATAAATGATCATTTGTCATAATCTAACAATTTGTTAGCAATGTGTTACATTGCCTACTTTGAAAAGATTTAGAAGTGCAACCTACTTTCCTTTGTAATTTCTTTTTATCAACTGCAGCAATACATACGTTGTATATCCATGGCAACCAAATTAGATTTTGAGGTTGCAGTGGGTTTAAAAAACCCCCCATGAACTTTTGATATTCTCTCATGTGGGATATTTATTTTACTTTCCAACCTCTAACTTGGAAATTTCACCTTTTGAGAAATATTGGTACTCAGAACTCAACCATACACATCGACCAACTGAACAGAAATAACGGAAAAAACTTTATCCTTTCTTTTTTTCTTGCAGCGCAACAAATGTGAGAACTTCAAGTTCTGCTGTTGCTGTCGGCATGGCGGTGATTTGAACATTTGGTATACACATGACCCGACAGCTGTAGACAAACGTAATACTAGGTCTGATCAATGCATTTTTTTCATTTATTTAGATTTAACCAGCAAAACAAAGCTATGACCCATCACCAGGCTTCCAAAGCTATTCCAAGAAAAAGCAAGGAGCACATAAGTGGAACTGAGCTGAAACCCGAGGAGGTAGTCCAAAATTACAGCAGCCGGCACAGAGACACACAGGCTGAGGAATAAATAGAGAGCAAAAGACACATGGAGACCGAGGGCGGCTGGATCAACCTAACACACTCAAGAATTTTAGGAAGCAAGTCAAGAAGCTGTTGACCTAAATAGTTGTGTGCTGAATGCACAATGACCCTTCGCTCTCTGGAAGCGAGCCTCCCGCGCCGCCACCTTGTCCAGCAAAACTGCGACTATTACAGCAAAACCCGATCTAAAAGCTGCTCCATCCAATTCTCCTTTTGCTCTCTGAAGGAGATGGAGACTGTCAGTAGAAGAGGTCGAGCCCGAAACGACACAAACACAAGCTGCTCTCCATACAACAGAGCAGCCTTCAGTCTGCAGCACTTCCCCAAAAAATAAAAAACCTGGCAGATTGTGTCCTCAAAGCTGATGCTCGTCTGCAATAAAGGTAAAGCTTTGTTTCGCCGCACAGCCAACTTAAGCCGGGCTTAAACTGCGTAAATTAGAACTGAAGTGCGGCAATTTTGGAAAAAAAAAAGAAAAAAAAAAAAGAAAACCTTTTTTTTTTTTGGATAAAAAGTGTTTTTCCGCCAGGATGAAGGGGTTGTATCAGAATGAGTTTATTTTGCAAAACTGCAAAGGAAGCACTTTTTTGAGTCACGTGATCAAAAATGTGTCTCACTACAGTCCATTGAAAGAACAAAATAAGACAAAAAACACATTAAAACGTGTCGAGCAGGGCCCGACGTTATCGGATGTCACTGATGGAAAAGACGAAGAAGAAGAGGACAGAAAGCGGTAGGAGACGACAGGCCGCATGTTATTTAATGACTCACGGCGTGAAATTTAGTGGAATATCGACAATGTTTTGCACATTTGCAATGGAAAAGCAGCTTTAGCAATTATGAAAGGTTTGGGGTTTCTTCATAAGATCTTTGGGGGAAATAACAAAATTGCACGCACAAATGTGTGTCACATTGCGTCTGTGCAGGCAGAGAGGCTGACTGCTTATCCACACTCTATTACTGGGGACATTTAGATCAGGATATTCTTTCACAAGTCCTAAAAAACCTGTTTAAATCAGAAGCACAAACACAGCTCATCAACTTAAGAATAAAAACATGCCAGCAATAACATTTAAACTGCGCAGGACGGACGCCGCTGTATGAAAATAACAGCATCAGTCATATTGTGCGGTAATGCAATTCCCATTCGGGTAATTGGCAAAGCTAAACTGGCAAAGTGGCCGGTGCCAAGCCTCAGCAAATTGTGCTAGGATGTTAATTCCAGCTTATTAGCCGATGTGTTTTTTTTTTCTTCTTCTTCTGCCCCAGCAGAGCCCATCAGCCTAATAAGCTGCTTATCAATCAGTTTGATCAAGCGCAGGCCGATACGGAGGGTGGCAGAGATGGACGACACCAGTCCGGGTCAGTTCCTTTAGTCTTTCATTTCTCACAGTTTAAAAAACAAACGTTTCATCCCGCCTCAGACTGCAGGTCTGATTTGAACCTCTTACCACAAAGTCCACTGCATTATTTTGCCTTTACCAAAAACCGTAAGGTTTTCAGATAAACGAACAAAACAACTTAAACCACCAGTGAAGTGACCTGAGTATTAGGTTTTCAAAAAATAAAAAATAAAAAGGCCCAACTGGAACAGCTGCATAAATGTAAATCATGTCGATTTCACACGTAAGCGTCAACCGGCTGACCGATGAATCGGTGCGCCTCTGTTACATCGACTGAAAGTCAGGCGTTGTCACGTTAACCTGAACAACAATTAATCACAGACATGCTTTGAAAAGCTAACTCAAATATGTATTATGTAAATTATGGAATATGTAAAAGGTGTAAAATCTTGGCATTTTTTTTGTTTTCAAAGGTGAAACAAAATATCAACGGATGAGGTTTTCTATACACTGCACGTTTATTTGACCTCCAAATGGCACGACAGTGTCAGCAGATGAAAAACAAATTTAGAGAAGAGCAGCTCGCATGCATAAGAAGTCACTTTAACGTAAACTGTTTGGCTTTGTGCCTGTGAGTGTCTCTGGCTGGTGAAACTGTTCCTGTTCTGCACTCGGCGGAATGACCCGCTGTGAAGCAGTACAGAAATTATGTTCAGCTCAGAGTAGCTTTCCTTCAAAACGGATAAAAGAAAAAGAAAAAGAACTGTGGTGTAGTAAAGCCACTCTTATAAATCCATTTTCTTCAAAACGTTAACTCAACTAAGTTGAAATCACTACCACCCACCTCAGCTTGGCTCACATTTTGCCTTATAAAAGCAGGAAAAAAGAGACGTAACTTGTTCTCTCTCTCTCAAAAAAAAAAAGAAAAACAAAATCAGAACATTCCTCCTCTTCATAATCCTGAAATACCCTTTTATCAGGCATCAACAATGTAAGGTCTCTGCTCAGCACAAGGGGCTCTTTGTTCAGTAAGCCAACACCTCAGTATTTTTAAAAGTGTGTGTTTTTAAAGCCCACAATGGAGTGTATGTGCTCCATATGAAGTGCACCACCTTCGTGCTGAAGGGAGGTTTTTGTGGCGCGGTGGTGGGCGCCGGAACAGGCCCCGCCTCCATTGGACGCTTACATAGCTGGATGCATTATGACAGAGCAGGCCGGGGACCAGACCTGCCCTCCCACCACAGCTGTCCAGATGTGCCTCCCTCTGCGTTTTCATCTCGTGAATTGCTGATGTCAAACAAGCATTTAGCCAAGCTACGTAAAAATGTTTGTGCTCATGAGGATAAAAACCGAATCAAAGTAACAGAATTTGCCCTCTGCAGATTGAGAAGGAAACATGGTTTCAGGATGTTCGGCACTGTGGCGCGGTTGGTGGTGGCACCGTTGCCTTGCAACAAGAAAGTCTTGGGTTTGAATCCCGCCGTGGTCAGCCTGTGCCTGTGTGGTTTCCCTCTGGCTTCCTCCAAAAGTCTAAAAACAAGATTCAAGTGTTCCTGGTTTGCGTCTCTGCGATGGATTGATGACCTGTCCAAAGTGTACCGTGTCTCAGCTAACAAATGTAGACCAGCCCCTTTACAACACACAACGCTATAGACCAGGTGTGTCAAACTCATTTTCGTTTTGGGCCAAATCAAGATCATGAAGGCTCTTAAAGGGCCGGTTGTGCCAGAATGTGTTGATAAAACCTGTTCACAAACTGTCAATATGTCAATGAATTCTTAAAATTACATAATACTATTGAAGATCTTTTCAGTCCCTTCAGGAACTAATAATAAATGCGACTGTTTATTTACCCGCTGTATAAATCATGGACTATAATCATACAACAACTAAATTCTCAAGAGACTGGAGGGATTGATTGATATAAATTGGCAGTAAACAGATAAAAACTGCATTGATATGATTGATAATATAATATTTAATCACACTTAGTGTTTGGTCTAGTCTGTGGAGGGCCACATAAAAAGCTACGGTGGGCCGGATTTGGCCCCAGGGCCTTGAGTTTGATACATGTGCTATAGACGATGGATGAATGTAGCATGACGCAGACAATCCATCCAAACGATTAATTCTGTGAACAAACACAGATTCGACACCTTTTTGTCAAAGATTTTATGCTTTCAACCAGCTAATAATTAGACATTACGTTACCCAGGACCTGCAACACGCAAGTAAACTGAATTGATTCATCAGATATTTCTTGTGAATAAAAAGCATAACAATTTATATCTGCTGTTTCTGAACTTTTATTGATGCCCCGCAGTTCCAAGGTGGAAACGCTTGTTGATTTCAGATTTTTAAAGAGAAAGAAAAGCTGGTCCTTCTGGCCACTTTATTCAGTCCTTCCTGTCTTTCAGCCGCAAAACAACACAAAGAGCTTCTGAACCTTCAAATATATCGGAAACTGTCCTTCTTATGTGCATAAACAAAAAAAAACAAAACAAAGCTCCTCACTCCTCCCAACAGATGAGACCTTTCACACTTTCTTTTAGTTTGCTGTTGGCACCAAGGTACCTACAAAATGACCAAACCGGAAGGAGTGAAGTGATTTGTCTGGGGATCCTCATCTTTGTGACACTGAGGTTTGGCTGTTAGGGCAACATCACTCATTAAACCTAGGATTGATTTTTATGTACCATAACTTGCTTTGTCCTGACATATTCAACGATTGTTTGGTTATGGGCCCAGGTGCCACAATAATTGACCAAATGATCAACCAACCAATCAATTTATCAATCAACCAACTGACCAACCAAACTTGTCCATCGTATCCATTTGATGGGTGGGATGGGCTTCAGAACACGCAAGCAAGACGCTTGATACAAAAATGTTTGCGTGATACTTGGAAATGTTTTTCGTGATCAGATGAGGACGATCAAGGAAAACACAGAAAATCGGAACACAACTGCAAGTGAGTTGCTTGTTAATGACCCGAAGGCAATTGGATAACAGTCACCACGAACACCGTTGGTACCACACTGCAGGATAATGCACTGAAGCCTTGCAGAGCTGTACTGAAGCCACATGTTTGTTTTAGTTTTGACTGTGAACTTCTGAACGATTCAGACGAGGTTTAACGGAAACTTATTTGGCATTTGGTGTGCTTGGGGGAAAAAAGAGTTGAAGACTCTAAAGACACCAATCTACAGAGATGGAAACCTCCTGCTATGTTTACACAATGACTTTATGGCCTGAAGAAGCCAATGAACAAGATGACGTAGAATTGATGGAGAACCTATTCCACACCACTCACAACAATGAAGACAATTTACCCAAATAAAGAAAGATTAGGGTTAGAAAGCAGCACTGCCAGTGTCTAGACTTTGACCCATCAGTGGATGGCTCTGAATCTTTGATTTGCCAGGTTTGAAGGTTTGATTCTTTTCATTAAAGTACTAGAAACACCAAAATCTGAGAGACTCTATGCAAGCAAGCAAACTTGGAAATGATTCCCACACTGTGTACTCCACACCGATGCTTTTTGTAAAGCCGTTGCACTCTGCTGTCAGCTGGAGAGCTACTTAATGGCACAGGCAGCAGACGATGATCTAGTCCGGTTCCTTCCAGCTGAGCCGTGCTGTTTCCAGAGGAAGTCTAGAGACCCAGTCCTCAGAGCATTCAGCAGATGTTGAAGCATTCAGAGCTGCAGGTAGACGACTGCGTCCTGCACACTCACGCCTCAATGATCTGTGAGCTGGTGTGAGTCAGTGCTCTGCTTGCCAGTGATCGGAGGTAGCAGCTCAGTAGAATCTTCTCTGTGACTGTCGTTATGGGGGTTTTTTTTTGTTGTTTTTTTTTTGCTTACGAAGGGTATTCTTTCAGGTTCAAACGGCTTATATGTTTCTATTTAGACGTCGCAACAAGCAATAACTCAATTAAATGGATGATGGCGAGTTCAGTCTTTTCTATGATTTATTGTTTTTCTCTTTTCTTTATCTCTTTCAAACAAAAACTGGATGACAGACGTCTTCAGGGTGCTTCAGCCTTTTTATTTAAAATTTTTTAGAGACAACTTTCTTTACAGAGACTTCATAATTCATTTAATGTTTTTTTTTATTATTATTATTCATTTTGTATATGCAAAATGTTTTAAAGTTCCAGTGTAAAATGTAAATTAGAATTAAAAGTTTCTTCATCTTTGAGAATGTTTTGTTGCCATTTCCATTATATTACTTGAAAATGGTCTCAAAACAACAATATTAATAACTTTAGTACCCCAATGACTTCTGGGATAGTTTATTGTCCAGCAAAGCTCAACATGACAGGCCTATTCAAATGAGTAGATGGGGTTTAATTTAAAAAAACAAAACAAAAAAAAAAAGTAATCCTGTGATGTTTTCACCAAACAACTTCCTAATTTTGTTCGGCGAACTAATGAGCGCCAGCCGCAGCCAACTGGCACGCAAAGTAAAAAATTGGTGCAGACTCAACGCAGCGAGCCAATTTGGTTGCCCTTTTGTTATAACTTTAGGGAGTTTTGGAAAAATGTAGTAATGTTTTAATCATGCCAAAAAATAATAATAATAATAATAATGCAAGAGCCAATCTTGAAATTACACCAGGGAAAGCATACATTTGGTCAGGCTACGGAGGTTTAGAAGACTTTAATGAGAGCTACTTTTGAGTTTCACAAAGCAATAAGTATTTAGCTTTAGGTGCTTTAAAAATAATCGATTCTCGAACACAAATGAGCCCCATGTTTAGCATGGCCCTGTGATTTGCTCTGCCTCAAGGGAACCTTTTAGGACAAAATGTTCTTTGCTTCAGAATCAAGACCGCCTCCCTCTCCTCTCCCCTGCTCAGTTGTTTCTCTTCATCCATCACGAGTCCCAGAACCGAGCAGGTGCTTTCGCCGAACCTCCCCAAAGATCGCCAGTTCCTGCCGATCTTCCTCCTCCCTCCCTCCATTTCCGCCTGCACGACTTCCCACACGCGCAGCTCCCTCCGGCAGGAGGAACTCATCTGCGATCGCCTCGCATCTTAAAGGAGTATTAATTGTGAATTGTCAAGCAGGGATTTATCTTCCTCTCCATCGTGCAAGGGAGCGTCGTGAAATGAGCCGGAGGCGCGGAAGGCCGGGCCGCAAATCATGCAGACGGAAACACATCCACGAATGAACAGGCGGGTAAGACTTCCTTCCGCTGTGGCTGAGAAAAAGAAAAAGTGTGGTGGGAATCTGATATAATTCCTGCATTTCTACTCTGGTTGGACTGAGATGTGACAAAGTGCTAGTCCTAAAATGACACACACACACACACACACACACACACAAAAAAACTCCCCAAACTGCTGAGACTACAGTCAACAAGCCGCAATCATGACACGTCTGTACGGGCCGGGCTGGGCCGGGCCGGGCCGGGCCGGGCCTCGTCGTCCTGCATGCTGCACGGAGAACAAAGGGTCCCATTGATTTAACATGCAGCAACAAAACAACACAATGATTCCATTTAGTGAAAAAAAAAAAAAAAGAAAAGCGGCTGGCCGCGCTGGGCAGAACCCTATCTGTGTTCTCTGAGTACTTGGGAACAAAGAAAGGAACAGAAAGTGGGCGGCGAGGGTCAGCAAACGCTTCTGACCCGCTTTCTGAACATGCGGCACGTTGTGGAGTAGAGCTACACGACTAGACGCATTCACCCCGAAAAGCAGCCATTAAAAAAGCACAAGGCGAAACGGGGGTTGGGTGGAAATGTGTTAGCACGTTACATCAACAAGTGGCAGTCTTTCCCAGAGAGCTCTGCTTAGCTGGCAAGCAGGCTGCCAGAGAACAGCAGTAAATATAGGCCGCTGACATTAAACCCACACAGCCTCTGTTACAGCATCCTGGCCCCACCAGCAACAAAATCAGCCTCTGCAGTAATGAAGAGTCGATGGAGCATCCAGGTCTGTGTTCACAAACCTGCACATCAGAGAAACCATAGCGACTGATGGCCGTGGCTTGGAACGAAGCTGCCACTACCCAAGGATTTTGCAGCAGATTTACGATTATTATGTGGTTGTTTTGTTTGTTGTTGTTTCGTTTTTTTGTAAATAACAAGAAGAAACAAGAACAGCATTCAGAATAATTTTTTGCTCCAGCCCTCACTGCCCTGTGCGTTCATAAATTCTTTTGGCGAGTTGAGTGCAAAATACAGTTTCACCGTGAATTTTAAAATGTCTTTTCATTTAATTTGGTGAAAGACGTCATATTGTCATCGATTCCTCAGAGGACCAAGTTCAGCTGCACCGATTGCAGTTCACCGGCTGATATCCGATGACTGACCCTTTAAGAAGCTTGACCTGCCAATTACGATTTTGGTCCATACCAAATGTTTCTGTCTGAAATGTCACTGAATACAGCAAGAAAACTGCTGAGTAGACAACAGTGGATTGACTATTGCTAACTGCAAACGTGCAGCGTCAGCAAAACACCGATCTCCCAAAAATGACGAAACTGGCTCTGATAAATAGGTTGGCCAGTGAATCGGTGCTTTTAAGGGATTCATTCTTTTAAACGTTCACAACAGTCTCTGCTATCAGAAAGAAGATGTAGCAAGGGGGGAATGAGCAGCGTCACACAAGGTGTGACTGACAGCGCTGAGACCCGCCTCCTGGCTCTGATTGGTTGTTTATAGTCAGCACTGAAAGAAGGCAAAGGAGATCAATTTTTTTCTCTTATTATACATTATCAAGCCATGGTGACGATTTCAATAACACAATAATACAAACTTCAGCTTTAAGCCGCACACATAGTTAAGTTGTGGATGTCATCTTGTGATATTGTGTGTGGACGAATGCCGACGCTTCCGTGTAAACCTGTAGACGCCGGAAAGGAAAGCAGCATCCGATGGAGAATCGGTGTCATTTACAACTTCGCAGGTCTTCACAGGCTCGGCAAAGGATGCTGCGGATGTCGCATAAGGAAGAAGGAGGCGGGAGGCAACTCATAAGTCATCTTGCTGTGGCTCAGAGGCCTGTGATCGTGGCCCCTCCATCCCAACCTCGCCCCTGCCTCCACCCTAATGAAATTGTGAAGCAATGTGCGAGGCCTGATCCGCTCCGAGGGGTCGCTGAGCTCTTTCTCTGGAGCTGCTCCCCTGGGCTTTTTTTTACAGCGAATACACGTTCGCGGGAAGACTTCATTTCACTCTGGGCGAGGCTGACGCTAATGAGGGCGAGTGATAATGGCTGTTTACTGTGAGCGCAATTTTGGGGCATTTAGCCGAAACCAGCTCGGTTTTTGCTTTGTGGTCTTGGAGAAGAAGAAGAAGAAAAAAAAAGAAAGACAGAAAGGAAAAAAAGAACTCGGTCTATAAATACACACACTGACCTAATTATAGGTGGAGTAGAGTCATCTGTGATTTAGTTTGTTTGAAGTCAGCCAAAAGGAAGAAAAAAAAAAGAAAAAATCCTCATGTGTTGGCTGGATGGGACTGGGAGATCTTCTGAAAACAATTAGAGCTCGATATAAAAAGATTTAAAAAAAAAAACAAAAAAAAAAAAACACACAGCAGAAAGATAAACTACAACAGCTAGATTTTTAAATTTTTTTTAGCTGAGATTTGAGTGGATACATCTGCGTGAATCAGAATGATTTAGTAAATTTAGCAGGATGTTACGACACATATGTCTAACTATAAAAACAAAGAGACGCCATGTCGCGTTAAAGTGTCACTGAAACCACCTCTGCCTGGAGGACGGAGCACATCGGTGGCAGGTTTAACGTCCTCCGGCTGATTCCCTGTGGCTAATAAACATCACTGAATGGTTCAGTCTGATGGCAAGTCTCAAAGCATCTCACCAAATAAAAGAGCAATCTTCTGCCACCTGGAAGTTAACATTTACACTTTACCAGTATCTGCAATCTGTTCGCTTTTCAGCATCTAAGAAAGTACGTGTTCATGCAAAAAAAATTGTCCCATCGACCCTCCAGACTAGTCGGATCTTCTGGTTCTGATCTGCTCTGCGTCTCCAGAACCAGAGCCAAACACGGAGAAGCAGCATTTAGCAAACTTCCAGAAAACTGCAAAACAGCCAAAAACACAGGGCTCCTTTAAATCTCGACTAAAATGCCACGTTTCGAGTTCATAATGACTGGAAAGCTGATCAACATATTTGACGTGTGTTTTGCTGACAAAATGTATCACTTATGGCTCGTTTCATAATTGGTGGGTGTGCGACGTTTTTACGGCGTGAAGCACTTTGAACTGCCTTGTTGCTAATTAGTTAATACTAATTAACTTCACTTAAACACTTTAAACCTTCCCATCAGAATGAAAACCTGTATCTGAGAGAGCAACAAATAGTTCTCGTCAAACAATTAATTTTTTGCAAATTAACTGAGATTTTATGTCTTAGGCATCTTCTCTCCCCTCAGACTATTAGCTGGAACTCAGGTCCCAGATTAAGAAATAAATAACTAAATAAATAAAGGATTTGGTCTCTAACACTTGCGGTGGAAAGAGGACAGCTTCCTTCGACCCGTGCAGACATCTGCACCAGTAACGTTCTGGTGTCGTGCCAGTTCAGCGCTATTCCAACCCACCACAACCTCAAACTGCAGCACCGCAGCTCGGCTTCGCAGGCAGCCGTGGGGTCGCGGGGCGGGATTAGGAAACATCCATAGTGGACCAAAATAGAGCTCTGCTTTGTACTAATCCAAACTGAACAGGTGCTTCTATTTAAAGGACCAAATCCTCTCCAATCCGCCCCATCGGTATCCCAGCCCTGTGCTGCCCCAATCTGTTTTCCAGATATGTTTTTATTTCCCAATGTTTTCTTGATTGGGGACGGAAATCCACAGCAGCTCGGTCTTGTACGTGCCGTGAAAATGGGCGCGAGAAAAAGCACTTAATCAACTACAGCTTCCATCATTTCTACTCCTGCTGGAGTGGCACACGATTTCTTTTCTGCTTGCTAATTGGCAAAAGTAGGCTTCTAATCAATAACGCACCAATACGTCGGAACCATTGAGACGCAGATTTTGACTCCTATTTTGGATGTTTTCTTACTTTTATTTATTTATCTTTTTGATCAACGCCGCCGGTTTAATTCGAGCACAAACGGAGTAAAAACTAAATACTGAACTTTAGCGGGCGAGGCAAACTACTCTGAATGGATACTGATGTTTGGATGAACTCACTGGAGAAAGTTTCATTCAGGCATATTAACTGAAGGCCATATTAAAACTCAGAACATACATCTTGCTCTTAAGTGTTGACAAAAAACATCCACATACGTTCCAGTTTTTTTGTGTTGTTAATTTTATCAGGACTAAAGTGAGAAGAAAGATATTCTGCTTTTTTTTTTCCTTCACAGTTTTCAGGTTTGTCTTTATGGTGCATATTTATACACAGCCCCTGTAATATTCTATATGACTGCTATTCACAAAACTAGTGCAAATGCACACCCCACTTTTAAATTCATGCATCTATTTAATTCCTCTTTGCAATGATGTGCTATTTGTGCTAATCTATCACATAAAACACATTTAAAAAACCAACTACGAGTTTGTGTTGTTCGGGCCGCGCCTAAAGTTGCATTTTGTGGTTCTATTGTGATAATTAGAAAAGTGACAATAAAACTACATATCATCTCTTTTACAGGTAACGGCTGCATCCGTGTGAAATGTGGTTCTTCAAATAAGTCGAAACCGATGATACAAAAACGATATTTAAGTTGTGTAAACTCGGAAAACAGTTGATGCAACCGCTTACTTTTACACAGTTTAGCTTCTGCGTGCAAAGAAGAGAGTTTGTGTTTCCAGACAGACGACAAAGCATCGGAGCAGAAGAAATACAGGAGAAAGGGGAAAAAAGAGGGAGGAGGTGTTGCTTCACACTTTGCTGTGCTTCCTCCAGCGCCGACGCTTAGGGACGAGTCGGGAGGCACAACACTTGCTGGACATCAGGTGACGGGGTCAACATGGTGCGAGTCCGGCTTCCGCAGCATCCACCAGACAGACTGATCACACCCTTTTGGTGCAGAGTTATCGTTGCACTGCTGGAGCGTCATTAATCAAAAGTTCTCACCGAAAAGAAGTGGAGCCCTAGGGCTGCTAATTTCACCCCTTGCCACCACCCCGCCGGGTCAGAAACCACATTGTCTCAGTTTTCAGTCCCACCAAGCCTTCTCCATCAGCCCGACAGAACACCTCAGGGTAGTGTTTGAATAAGTAACAAAAGCGTTTCCTTCAAGATCTGCATTCAGCCTCAAAAAGTGCAGAGATCACAATCCCCTCTCTGATACCCGCCACACTGCTGGGAGGAGGCGGCGAGCGAGCAGACCACGGTTTTATTGCAGCAGTCTGAAGCTGTTACAATCCAAGGAGCGGAATATGGCTGACAGGCCCCGGGGCCGGTCTTTGGAGCCACACTATTCACACAGGCACAATCACGACCTTTTCTAAATATGAATTTGGTTGCAGCCGGGGCAGTCTTGGCTTTTGTTGCGAACACAATGTGACATCCACGGGCTGCGGCGGCTCAGTGGCGAACAAAGGGAGGTAAAAGGCCGGGGGTGTCGTGGAGCGGGACGGCGTTGCTTACTTCAAAAACCTCCTTTACTTCTGTTTTTTCAAAACGTGGGTGAGATGAGTTCAGCATGAAAAAAAAAACCTGAAAGAAAATCAGTCTTATGCAGATAAATGTATTCATCCTGTTGCGATGTCCAGGCCTGTCACAGTTCTGCTGGACGATAAATCGTCCCTGAAGTTATTGCGATAAGCGATAATATTGTTGCTTTGAGACCATTTTCAAGCAATATAATGGTAATAGCATAATTGTACATGAACAGATTCTCAAAGATCAATACACTTTAAATTCTGACACTGGAATTGAAGAATGTCTCAAACATCCCCCCCCCAAAAAAAATCAACAGTTTTGAACACAATAATTTTTTTTAAGCCATTAAAGTTGATTTTACAAAGTTCCTGTTATTCATAATCTTCAAGAGCAAAAGAATAGTTTGCTAAACTTACAACAGAGGACAGCGGCAGCCATCAGAAGTTTTAGCCGTCTTGAGTTTAAAAGTGTTCACAGTTCAATAAGAAGCAGGAATAAGAATATCTCTTTTTTAAAAATGTCTGAAAGTGTAAAGGAACATCTGTGGAGTGGAAAATTGGGCCTTATCCAAAAGAAAAGCCCATCCCTCGGGTCGAAGATTCACTCTGAGATTTAGAAGAAAAAAAAAAAAAACCTGCTTCTCATCTGTGAGAATGAGTGGCCTGCTGGCGAAAAACCATTTAACCCTCCGAGTCGCAGCAACGAGTCTGAGTCACATGGAGGCCGGCGAAACGTCCACTGAGAGGAGACGGAAAGAAAGACCGAAGGAAACGGACAAAGCTCTGACCTCGTTGGCTCGGCGTTCTAGGTGGGGATATGGAAGAATGGAAACTCTGCTATCAAGAGGCGAATAAAACGGGTGGACTGGTTCACTCTGCCTTGCAGTCTGCCATTTCTTACTCTTCTCACAGCTGACTCAATTGTTGCATTTTTTTTATTTTTTTATTTTTTTAATGGAGTTACCGACACCCAAAGGCGTTAAGTTTCCAGTGACGTTACAAAATTCTGGAGTTTCAAGAATTTTTGGCTCTGTGAAACGGCTGGAAAAGAAATCAGGTCCACTGCAGGACAGCTACGATTCAAATTTGTTTGTTTCACATGACTCCATGGTTTTCAACTCCCTGATTTATTTGTTTTTTTCTCCCCATGCGGTCACATGTTTCTCGGGGCGCAACATGTTTACATTTACAGGGTTTGAGAGAGACGGGAGAGAATGAGCAGCAAACCGAGGAAAAGACTTCATCGGGTTTTAATACGGCCTTTAACACCGACTTGTTTGAGCTTTACGTTACGTTGTCATGACATTCTTTCATCAAACACACACCTGGAGTGTTGCTTTGATTCTTTCATGCATGTCTGAGAAATCCTTTAATCTCCCACGGCAACCAAACAAACGCCTGGGTGCACGAAGCCCCGCCCTCGAGGCGAAGCTCCTCCTTGGAGCTGTAGCTTCCACCTTAAAGAGCATCTCCTCCGCCACTCCCACACTCAGCTCCTTGAGACTAGCCAGCAGCAATTAGCAAACACCTGGTGAAGGGTTAATAGAGAATCCATGTTGTGATGACTTCCTGAAAGCAGGAGCTTTTAAAGAGACAGAGGCCCAATTTTAAGACATATAATTTTTATATGTGATATATATATAATTTCATAAAAAAATGAAGTTAACTTGATTGTGTTAACATGGTACTATACACAATACTTCCCCTTTAAAGGTATTTCTACACATTTAGACATCAAATAATACAATACTCTATCTACCTGAAAATTACAAAATGACAACAAAAAAAAAAAAGTACACACGTTTCTTCCAATCAAAATGGGCTCACCTGAGATTATATATATATATATTTTTGTTTTTAAATCAACATGAACCTAAACACTGCCTTTCTTCAGCTTCACCGCCGTACGATGAGCCAGACACCGCTCTGCCCACCAGGCCTCTGTCTGAACAGCTTCTTCATTGTGGTTCGAGCATGCAGCCTGACACCATCGGTAGAACTCATGACACACGATGAGGGGGGGGCAAAATATCCCCACACGAAATGGCATGCACCACAGGAACATCCCGTGGTGCACGTGAGCGTGGAAGGGATTAGGCAGCCAGGAAGCCCGGCGTTTCACCGAGACAATTCTCATTATCGAGTCGAGCTCGGCTTCCTGCAGCAGCAGAACGCACATGAAAACACGTCTACAGGAGAACCAGGAGCTGAACACGACTCCCTCCTAGGAGGAGGAGGAAAACACGGGAGTTCGACTCGCTTGAAGCAGATCACCTTTTGTTGTGAGGTGGGACCAGAGAGGTACATACAGACACTCGTCTCACGTGCATCTGATTAGTCACAAAAGCAGACCTGCATTACGCACGAAGGATATCAAACTAAAGATCATTTTAGTTCCCAGTCTCATCTGTGGCCCAGTCAAAGTTTAAATCTGAATCAATTTCACAGTGTGTGACGTTTGGTTTTCACAGGCGTTATTCATCACATCTGACTAAAACGTCCGTCTCTAGAACCTCAAAGATGGTAAAAGACACCTTTTATAAAGCTTACAGTCAAATATTAGCAGCATTAATTCAATTTTTCAAAGTCGTACTTTCACCGTGTCATTCATTCACTTACAAATGTCATTGCAATGAGCAGGATAAATACGCAGCTTAGTTTGAAGCTAAATTTTTACGTAATATGAAAATTCACTTGACGACGACAACCGGAAGTGGACTATCACAATAAAAGCTTGATCTCTGAACCTTTTTTATAAACTGCTGCTTTCTAATCCTCACCGCTGTTTGTTTCTCTCTTTTCTAGCGCTAAAGGTTCAGCTTCATCTTGAGACATTTTTACGACATTTACCACTGAATTTACATAATCTACATAATAATGTAGGCAGCTGAATATTTAGCTACTCAGATACTTAGGTTGGAGCTAAACATTTAGCTTTATCTAATGAAATATTTAGATTCAAACTGGATATTTAGCATGCTAAGTCTTTAGCTTACAAATGAATAAATAACATGGTGAAAATATGAATTAGAAAAATGAAGCCTTCATTTTTTTTTCTTCTTATGACAGGCTGAATGGGCCCCCATAATGACATAACCCAAATATTTAGAACTGGATCAAAAAGCGATTCTACACATTATTGAATCAGGGAGCCCAAATGTATGTCTGCCACGTTTTTTTTTTTTTTTTTTTAAAGATTTTTATTTGTAAAAATGTGGAAAATGTGGAAACATTGTTTTCCTTCCGGTACGCAATCATGCACTAGTTTGTGTAGAAAAACAAACAAGCTTGGTTACCTCTCCATTTAATTACAAATGTCGCCTTGAACTCGAATCATGACTGCAGCTCTCTCTCTCTCTCTCTCTCTCTCTCTCTCTCTGTGTGTGCATGAAACATGTTGTGTCGCCATTCCTTGGTGCAGCCTGCAGCTTCCTCCCTCGCTCTGGTGAATGAATGAGGGCTCTATTGGGCCTGGAGGTTCTGCTGCTCCAGCCCACAGTGGAAAATACGACAGCCAGCAGCCGGTAGGGTGAAAGAGCCTTCTGACTCGGCAGAACGATTTCATCCACATCCAATACTACAGAAGTTCAGCTTCACAGTATGTGCTTGTGTATTGTGTAGTGTGTGTGTGTGTGTTTTTAGCCTATAGAGTGAGAGCTACACACGCAGAGCCTTTTACGTGTAGAAGTTCAGTGGAGAGTCAGATTTGTGTAGCCACGTTTGATCACACTTTAAATTAGATTACAGAGTTAAGATCATTTTTGCAGCTAGAAAAAAAAAACGAACGTCGGAATAATCCCATATTTTATTTCTAGTAGTTCGCTCACACAACTCCACACTAACGGTGACAAAACAAAAAAAAGAAAAAAGAAGAAAAAAGCACATTGGCAGAGGTTTCTGAGAGTTTATGAGCAGTCAATATCTTATCTGGTGTTTGATGACTTTCTTTATGGTTTGCATTTTGAAAGAAGGACCTTAAAGTTGAAAATGCATAACGCAAAAAAGGAACGTGTTAAGCTTAAAGCTACCTGGGAGAAAATGTTATGCCCAGCTGGAAGCTTTTCCTTCCTCCGTTCTGAGCAACACGCGTTCATTTAGAGTCGTCGCCTCTGGCTGCGTTATTAATTGGAGTCCGATATGTCTGTCCTCTTTCTGCTTTGTGTTTGGATCTCTTCAGCAGCTACTTCTTCCCTATTCTGAAACTACAGTTGTAGGTGAAAAAAAAAAAAAAGTTAGAAATGCCAGGAAGCCATCTTGAAAGTCCTCAGCAAAGTCTGACCATTATCTATGACAAAGCCATAATTTGTTGGAAATCCTTTATTGTCAAAATATAAATGTCTATGAAAAGCATCAAGCGACGAAGACAATACCAACTCCACAGCTTCCTGTCGTGCATCGCAGCTATCAAAGTTTGACATGGATATTTCTTTTTTGGGGGGGAAAATGAGCTGTTTGAAGCTCAATTTCTCTTCAGTCAGAAGCCTCTTCGAGATTCATTGCAAGACGGACTGCTACTGGAGATCCCTACCTGCCCACAGCGTCACCGTCCACCATGACATTTTCACGATTGGACGAGTTTTGACATGAATAAATTGAATTCCTACTGACTCACAACTTCCATGATCACGTCTCGATGTGGTTAGACATCTTAATGATGAGACACAACGTTGAAGTCACCGGCGAGAAAACACAAAGTGATTACAGAAACTCACTCAACCTGGCACAGCACATCCTCTTTTTCCACACTAAAAAAAACAAGAAAAAAACTCACCAACGAAAATGTTGCTTGTTGCCAAACTAATATATCGACTCAACTGCATTCTGACTGCTGGCTTTGTTTTGACAACGTGATTTGATTTGAGAGGTACAGAACCGTCCTCATCAGCCGAACGGAGCCGTTCCTCCCATGCCGTCTGTCACATGTTCAGGGCTGCCTCCTCTTCCTCCTCCTCATCCTCTTCCTCCTCCCAGGGTCTTGAACTCATCAGAGACGTGGCAGCCAAAATTAAACATACTTGACATTTATGAATTCATGAGCTGAGGCTGTTCGTTTAACCGTGCGATTGGAGAGGCCATCCTTATCGCGCGGAGGAAGTTTAAAAAGTCCCAAACCTGCTGGGATGGTGACCTGCATTGTGGTCGTTTTATGGCAGGCAACAAAAACTCTTTGCAAAAAAAATAAAAAAATAAAAAAATGCAAAAACGCTTTGCTAGTAAAGCAGAGGGAAGTGTGTTTCGGCATAACGCGCGTGGAAATAATTGTTCTAAAACAGCTGCAGTACGATGCTTTGTTGAAAACGGTATTCTGATAAAGAAAAGCGTTTTTGGGTTTGTTTTTTTTTAAAAGCTCATATTGTCCCATTTCTCTCCCTCCTCAACCTACATTCTCTGCGGTTCATCCACCCACACATTCATGCATTAACGCCACACAGAAGCAGCTCCACCTAAAAGCCCCCCCTTTCCTCTGCTGAATAATAATCATGACAAAAAATACAGTAGAATTTTGGAAACCCAATTTATGACACAAGTTTGCAAACAGATGCTTCAAAGTTTCCCTGAAACTCCCAACAGGGCAGAGCAATAAATCTGAATAATGACAGCTGCCTGTAAATGAATCATTTCCCAGGGGTTTTTTTCTGCATCTGCTTCTTTCTTAGACGTCTGAACTGCAACACCAGTCTTAATTATCGTGTCAGCTCAAAGCTTAAAACTTTGGACACGGCTGATTAATGCCACCCTCTTCAACAGTTATCCGTTTCCTGACTGTCGAGGCGTGCCAAGTTCAGCCAAGCTTCAGATCCCACACTCGCTGTCTCCCACTACCAAGCCAACATTGAAGTGACCCGTCACACTGATGTTTTTGGAAAAAAAGACATCCATATAAATCTCCTTGTGTCTGACGGACATGGGAGCAGAGAACGGATGAGACCAGTGGCTGCAGTGCTGAGAGAATGAAACTATTTTTATTCTTCATACCAAATGTAACAAGTGACTTCAGTTTTAACAGAGTCAGTAAGCATCTTTACGATGCAGACTTCTTTAAGCTGCTGTGATGCAGAGCAGGAACGGGACGAAGTCAAGCGGCGACATGCTGTTAGAGGAAGTGGCAAACTTGAGCACTAAGAGAGTTGAAAATTGGGACATAAACGCTTCACTGCTGAGAAATATACCTATATGCTAGTCAAAGCATTACAGCAATGACCTGGCAATAACATTGTCTCGTCTCATGCTGCGCTGTGCAGATGCTCTGTCTGCTCTGTTGAAGATCTGCTCACCTCGGCTTGCTAACACTCGCCGCCACGATAGGGAACCAGCCATCTTCCTTCCAACACGCAATATGTCTACAATACAGGCTGCATTCGTACAACAAAATCCTCAAGACACTTGTCGCGCTTGCTAGCTTTACATTTAAAGCTGCAAAAAATGCACAAAAAAAAAAGAAAAAAAGGAAGCACATTAAACACGTGAAACTGAATAATTATCAAGTTTGCTTTGTCTTCTCATTTGAAATGTCTTATTCTCAGCAAACATCAGAGGAGGCAGTCTTAGATTTAAGCCGCAGTAATAAAACTTTTTCCCTAGTCTGCTTGGCAACAAGGTGTAACTGGAGCTCTGACGGACTCCCAGTTTAAAAGCAGACACTAACTTTAGACCAGTTTTTTTTATTATTATTATTATTATTATTATGTTTATTTTTTTATGCACTCCTCTCTCTTCGCTTCTATAGGTAGAGTCTCCATTATTCCTGGAGCCAGCATCCAGCTACTGCATTTATAATCCATCTGATGAAGGCACTTTGGATAAAAGCAGGACGTTGCAGCACCATGGCGTGTATGTGTGTGTTTGTGTGTGTGCACGGTGCCTGCTTATGGTTTGTGTCTCAACAAATGGGCTTTAGATAAAATCATTCATCGAACAGCTGTTATGTGATATGAAGCTGCAGATGTGCTGATGCACCCAAAGCAGAGAGAAAGAAATGTGCCGTGATTATGTGGAGCTAATAATCTCATCCAGGAGCGATAATTAGTCAGGAAAAACCAGACTCTGCTTCTGCCATGACCTCACACCTCTTCACAGCCAGACCAATTCGTAAAAAAAAAAAAAAAAAAAGAAAGAAAGAAAGAAAAATAAGCAGATGAAAAGATCCACACCCTCAGCTAAGTATGCTCTCGCGTTGTTTGTGCACGGCCTGTTCAGTTTTTTCACGCTGTCAGATCTCACCGAGAGGCCTTTTGTGTTGAAGCACCTGCGTCGGAAGCTCTGCAACAAATCGAACGTTGGGCTTTGTTTCTTCTAACTGCTGATTTGACTTTTCCCTTCACCTCAAAGCTCACCTCTGCCCTGACGGGTCACTCAGAACAAATATTGCCGTGCAAAGACCGTGTCTGCTCTCTCTGGCCCGCTGACACTTTCAACAACAGTTGTGACAATCGCGCTGCAGGAACCCTGTCGCCGCAAGGAAGCGGCAGGGAGGCGTCTCTCTCTTTCTCTCGCTGCCCGTGCGGCGTCCGATCGAATGTAATGGACTGACGAGGCCGGAGCCGCAAAGCCGCAATATCGCCACTGTGTTTTCAGTCAAGCTGGTCATTTATTCATGAACATGATGGTTTCAAGCTAAATGCTTAGCAAGCTAATTACCAAGCTAAGCCTGGAGTTGAGTATTTTGTTTGGGAGCTAAATATTTAGTTTATAACCTTCATTTTTAGCTTGATAACTAAATATTTTTGTTTGGAGCTAATTATGTAGCTTGCTATCCTAAATATTTAGCTTCACAGCTAAACGGTTAAAGCTCAGAGCTGAATATTTAGCTAGTTTTGCAAAAACATTTAGCTTAACAGATAAATGTTCAGTTTGAAGATAAGTATTTAGTTAGCATGCTTTTGCTAAGGCATTATTTAGCTTGCTACCTACATATTTAGCTAGCCTGCTGTTGGTAGCTAAATATTCAGAGTGCTAGATGAATACTTAACGAGCAAGCTAAATATTTAGTTTGTAAACTGCTTTCCTGTTCACTTACTACAAATATTGACATACAAACAGTGAGGATATTTGAGCTAAATAATGAGCCGGCTAATTAAATATTTAGTTTCAAACTCACAACGTGAACAAGATTTTGAAAAGAAGACTTTAGATTAAATCAAATATCTCAAATTTTTGATTTTGGCTCATTGATTGGAGATTTCCAAAACCTAGACGCAGCACAAAACTTTAATGGGCGCAAGTTTTCACTTCTTTTTTTTTTTTTCCCTGACAGCAGAAAAGAATAACTGAAAACAAGAGAGTGAACTTCATTTCCCTGTGATCAAACCAGAAACCTGACCCTTTATCTCAGCTAAAAAGGGATAAAATGACAGAGGGCCTGCGTCGGACGTCCCGGTGTGAAGGAGGGGGGGAACAAAACGTGATGAGAACAAGCCTCGATCCCCTGTTCAAAGCTCTGCTCTCACCAGCTGTCTGTGTTTCCCCCCCCGCCCCCCCCCAATCTGCTTAAATATGGTGATGAGCCATCGGCCTATGAACGTATGAGCCGCAGCGTGGCAAAACACGCGCGCACGGCTTGTTTGCTAGCATGTAGGTGGCAATTATGCAAACATATGCCTTTTTTTTTTTGTCCCCCAAGCTGCGAAACGCTGACGTCACGGCCAGCGTTACGGCGTGGGCAAATTTGCGAGGTGCACAGAGGCAGGTGTGTGTGGGTGTGTGTGGAACACAGAGTTTGGTCGTGACCCGGTTGAGGGTCACGGCCTGATCCTGACAGGCTGGGCCAATTGCCTGTATGTTGGGAAAAATGCAACTAAATCTGTGGTGGTCAGCAGGAAATCAATTAATCTCATCATAAATTGAAACCGGTATCGGTTTTGATGCGTGATTGCTTGTTTTTCTTGCATCTCCCTCTTTTTTTCCACCAAAAACTGGATGACCAATGTTTGCAATCTGGTGCTTTGGCTCCTTCTTTTTTTTTTTGAAGGACAATTTAGTTTTAAAGGGACTTATTTCATTGTTATGTCGTTACCATCATATTACTTTAAACCGGTATTAATCCAGCAATTTTATCCTTTCTGGGCCAGGAAACATTTTTTTGCCTACATGCAAGGCTGGAAATGAAATGCAACTCCATAAGCGTTGAAATCATTTTAGTTCACGGCAAAACAGGCATGCTGGAACAAATGGGAAGCACCGCAAATCGAAACCTCCTTAAGAGGTTTTCAAAGGATTGCTGGACATCGTTGATCTCTGAAAAGTCTCAGCGACCCTGCATGAATTCGAGAAATGTTTCAGTTTAGTGCATTTACTGCTGCATGTGCCTCATCTTACCGTTCCCCCTCCTGATTTAATGACTCTCATGAAAAGTTACACACTGCTTCCTTTGACATTGGCTGTGTCATCGAGGCCCAATATAGATCGTGCCTCTGTGTCGCGGAGCTCCACTGAGCCCAAAACCCATTAAAAGCACATCAGCGAGGCGCACTGTCGCTCGTAAGTGATGCGTTAATTTATTCACAGTCGCTTAGTTTCAGTCAATACGTGATACGCCATCCTGGACCTGCAGAAATGAGCTCTTTTTATGTGAATATGATCGACAGCAAACACGCTGTTTGCTCGGTTTGAACTAAAGATTGTTTCTTTAGTTCCTTTTCCTTTGGGGTTTCAGCTCCTTTCTGTCATGCCAGATCTGGAAACAAACGGCAGTCTTTCATGAGGAACGCTGGCAAAGATCGATGCTTATCGTTGGCGATGGTATCCACGCAAATTGTGCTTAACTAATAAAAGCTACTGAGCTCATAAATAATGCTGAAGACAGCTTTGGCTTTGTTTTCAATCAGTACAGCGTACCCACATTGCGTCGTTGACTCTTGGCTCCGCCCACTTTGGCAAAATTTTTCAAAATTTGTTGCAAATGTTTGCATTTCGAAATGAACTTTTTTCTGAACTTTACATCAAGCCATGATGAAAAGCTTGGCTCGACATCATGCCAAGCCAAGCATGATGTCATGTACCTGGAGTACATTTTTTGTACTCCAGGTACAAAAAATGTACCTGGAGTGTCGCCTTGGTTCTTTCATGCATGTTTGAGAAATCCTTCAATCTCCATGCCGACCATTCAGCTGTGCAAACCGAGGCGCAGCTCCTCGTCTGAGCGGCTCCCCCACTCAGCTCCTTCAAACTAGTCAGCAGCAATTAGCAAACACTTGATGGAACTGCTGAGCTCATCATAGGAGCTACATCTGAGAGCAACGGTGGTAAAAAAAAAAACCAAACAAACAATAAAAATGCTGTTAAAGGGTTGATAGAGAAGCCATGTTGTACTGACTTCCTGAAGGCGGAGTTTCAGTTTCAGAAAAACTCATTTTTAAAGAGACAGAGGCCAAATTTCAAGAACAAAGTCATATTTTAAAATATGCTATATATAACTGAGATTATATGTAGTTGACATAGTTACTTGATTGTGCTATGAAATGGCAAGGGAAACACATAATACTGCCCCTTTAAAAATCATTAATCATACCTTTTAGATAAAAATGGGCTGAATATGGGTATCTCTGATCGGTGCATTTTTGACCCATTTTTCCACGTTGATCAAAATGAACAATCTGCACATACAGGAGCCTTCTAAAGCCTTTTCTTTTGGACCAATAAAACGATTCCGGTTTGATACGAAGAAAAAACAAAAATCAGCTCATTAAGGCCATCTGCTGGAGTGTGATCTGACCGCGGCCTACACCGGCACCAGGAGATCAACGTGCGCACGCGGACACATGCTGCAGCGGCTCCACCAGGAACACTTGTGGTGAACAGGTGTGATGGACAGGACTGCAGAGGGACCTATAATCCCCAGGCCCATCTGTTTCTGCCATACATCCCCCAGCAGACGGATCACAACTCACAGGTCAGCTGGTGAGCAGGGAGCGATTAAACGTCAAGCACTGGACGTAAAACTATCTCTGCCAAGTTCACCAGCTCCAGATCGGCATAACTCAACGTAAAACCTATACGATTGTTATCCATTTAACTTCATTAAGACCGTATACGAAATTGCCAGGCCTTCCTCAGCTTCTTCGTTTTCTTGCAGAAGCAGGGAGGATAAAGTCGTCCTCCGGGTCTGGCCTGATGATCAGCATGAGCAACTAATATCCTCAAATTAAATGCAAACACCTACAGGCTCCCTGCAGCAACAGTTGCATTAACAGAGAACAAGATCCAAAGGCTGTTTGACTGCTAATTTATTCTTTATTTCTCAGTCTGTTAAGATGTTGTTGTTTTTTTTTAATGTTTTTTTGTTTTTTTAAAGAGGCCTGAGGCAAGTTAAAATAAGGAATAACTGTCGTAGTCGCTGACTGACAACTACCTGCCTCATGGTCTCGCCACCCATTTCAATAAGAGATCGCTGTGCTCCAGTTACAGGAGTGGGGAGGGGGATAAAAATAGGCTTCGCTCAGTCACCACTTAGCCTGGAAACATGGAGAACAGATTGTAAATGAGCAGACTGAAGTGCCTTGAATGGCAGGCCTTGTTGCTGGCTTTCTGAGCTCCAGCACACGCCGACTGCAAAGCGGCAACGCACAGAGCAGAAAACGCTTTGAGGGTCCGAACGCACGGCAGACGGTGACGACGGCGGTCCCTGTTGCTCTGTGTGGGGCCGCTCAGTCCAAAGGGGACTGAAACTGAACGATGTTTCAGGGATGGAGAGTGGCAGAAAGTGGCCGTGGTGACGAGCCGAGTGAGGCAGCGTCTGACACCGAGGGGAGAAGTGATTCTTCTTGATGGCGTTTGGTCTTCACAGACAGACGCGCTTTGGTTACACTGAGACGGCGACACACTCAGCTGTCAAAATACAAACCCGAAAAAACCGTTGGTGTTATTTAATAAGCATGATGAATGTAATATATGTTCACGATTTGACACGATTAGTCAGATTAATCGTGACGAGTTGATTATTGAAGTCAATTTTTAGCTAATCTAATAATCGATCAATCGCCAAGTGGAACGTATAAAATGGCCATTTGCTGACAAAACATGCTTCTCTGGGTAGGAATTAATCCAAAACTATACAAAAATGTTACAAAGATCAACAAATTAACGTTGAAAAAAACTTTCTAAAAATGTTCTATACAGAGGTATTAAAGTGGCTCAGTTTTAGCTTCACCTCATTACAATCCTGTAAAAATAAATGTAAATATTTTGCACCCGAATCCAAAAATGAGTCAACAGATAATCTGCATTGATGTTATTCAGTTCAGCAGAAAGGACTGAGATTGCCACATGATATTAAAATAATAACGAATGATCAATTGTGGTCTACTGGAATGCGGTCATTGCATTTTAGGCAATGAAAAATTTATTTCCTTTTACTTAAAAGGAACTGAATTATTTGTTCCATTTGCATCTCTTAATGTAGTTATGATACTGAACAAAAAACCCAAGTGGCTAAGTGAAAAATCTGTAGTATGTCCCAATGGTCAAAACAATCGATCGAATAATCGATTAGCAAATAGCACTAATATTCTTACTAACGTCTCCCACTGTGTGGTGTGTAGAGTGTGATTAATGGAGCCCGACGCGTGAGAAGGTCGACACCCTTCCTCGTTCTGTGGCTCATTAAGTCGGCAAGGCTCCGCTCTGGGTCGGCGGCGTTGCCGGGTGGAATCACACGACTGCTTCACAGCGGCGCTCCGCCTTGGGGTCGAGCCGGGGCAAACAGCCTCTGTGCCGGGGGGGAAAACACGCTAAACAACTAAATCCAACGGGTGTTCATTACAGATTTTTATTGAAGTTTTTGCCAAAAGGACATTATAGCAGACATGTTTCTTTCTTTTTTTTCATCATATCAAAGAAGTAGAATTCAAATCTGCTGAAATTGTCCATCGTGCTAAAAACCCTTCTGCTTAAAGTTGCTTCTGATTAACAATATCTGTAACTCTGATCAACATATTTCACATACAGTTGATGATTATTCTTCATAATTTTGCTTGTTTCATAATTAGTCACTGTTTTGTGTTACTGTCCCGTTTGCACCCAGACGGGCTCAAACGTCATTATTCAAAGCTGGTGTGACGGCATCCGATCGCCCCTTAACTACAGTTCCTTTGGCTTTGTGCGCACCTCACAGATGAGGCGTGAAGTCGGCCAGGCGGTGCCGGCTCTTCCCCTCCCGTAGCCTGAATTGTCCCCGACTGGCCTCTCGACGGCAGTTTCTCCCGGAGTCACCCAGATTACGCGGGAGAGCGCAGGCCGCGCCGCCGTAACCTCACTCTGAGGTCCAGATTCTGCGTTGAGACTCGAGGCCACAAATCAAATTATGTTTAAAACGTGCCTGTGTCTCAAAACGTAACGTTCCTCGGAGGTAACAGAATAAACTATTTAAGTCTTCGTTGTAGCAGCAGAATACAGTAGAATATTCTGTTTAATCCTCGACTTCAATCAGAAAAAAAAAAACAGTGGAGACAATAACTAAACTCAACATGACAGGACGCTTACAGAAAGGTAGACAAATGTCATCTGGCAAGAATCGACAGGCTAACGTTTTTTTTTTTTTTTTCTTTCCTCGGGTTTATTTCTGCTCATTTCTGTGTGTTTTCCCAACCCAGCTGTCACTGCGCCTCGAGCCCTGCCACAACAAGGCAGAGGCGTCCCGGCCAGCTGTTGTCACATTCCCCGTCACCCCCGACAGGAATCTCCATCTCCTGCCGATAAAGACCGATGCGAACGTTGGAGGGATAAGGGTGCTACAGCCAGAATGTCTGCATTTTCTGGATTTTTTTTTTTTTTCCCTTCTCACCGTGCTCCATGTCTTTATGCTGTATGGAGAACATGTGCAGATGTATAAATATCTTTTGGGAGCTTTCACATTTTCATTTTGCAGAAATTTGCATTATTTGGCCCCAGATGCTACAGCTAATGTTCAGAAACCAACTTCAACGTCAAAGACCCCAGTCGCTTTAAGTGGGCCTCAAAACTGCCGTCATGTTTGCATTGGCTGGTTGTTTGCGTTGACGCAGGTGATTAGTTGCACAGGAAATGGAAGTAAGAGGCTGTGCGCCACCAATGATCTTCCTGTGCGAACCAGAGAGCGGAGGTACAAAGAACAAAACGTCTTTTGCTCAGAGGAACCGTCAATCAATCAATCAATCAATCAATCAATCAATCAATCAATCAATCAATCAATCAATCAATCAATCAAATTTTATTTGTATAGCACATTTCAGCTACAAGGCATTTCAAAGTGCTTTACATCATAAACATAAAATACAAAGTCATGTAACATAGAATAAAATGAAATAAAATAAAATAAAATGAAATAAAAACATGGAATTTAAGCGCCTGTTACCGCCGGACTCCGCCGTCCGTTTAACCACGGGTATTCGCCGGGCCCCGTCTAACAAGAAACGAATGTGGTGAGAAAACGAAACCGTCTTCAGCGGCTCGCAGTGGATGTGTTTCACATGGGAAGGGAATCGGAGGCGCACCGCCTCCACAGTCCACTTTCTGAGTATGTAATAATTTTGTGTAAATAACCACATGGAAAAAAAGTGTTTAAGATTTATGGTTTTATAAAGCAGCGATGGCATAAATAGCTATGATGTATTTTTGGATGGAGTTAATCAATGTTAGTGTTAAATGTAACTAAGTTAGATCTGCATAATTACAAACACATTATTTGTGCTACAGCTGATCCTACTGATGCAAATTTTCAGAAACCCCTTTTGTCAGACGTTGACATCATTTCTTACTCGTTTCTGCAGCTTTACCTCTATTGCTGCTGAATATCATTTGGTTAAAAGACCTATAAATGAACAACTTTTCACTGCCTGGTTAAAAAAAAATGCATCTCTTTTTAGGGCATGTTTTCATCTTATCTCACTTCACTTTCTACTCTTTAGCGGAGAAGGTAAAAGAAAGCCAGTCGGGGTAAAATGTGACAGACCTCTCTGGGGAAGACCTGATATGAGCCAATGACATTCTGCACACATTCCTCCGGGGAAACTTCTCAATTTGCAACACACCGGATTATTGAAACCAGAAACATCAAGACTCGCCAGAAAATAAGCTCCACCACCCCGAACGACGCCATTGACATGATGTGAGATAGATTGCGCGCAGTGAGGCTACGCCCATAGGAGGACCTTCAATCTTCCTCAGGGGGAAGACAAAAACAAGAGCATTTCCCCGATCTAAGCAGAACACGTTTGACATACGAGGTTTGGAGCTGCTGCAAAGACACCCAAAGCCTAAATGTCAATCGTCTGCAGTGTCCCTAGGCTGGCTTTAAGATCGCGAAGATTTCAGACAGGTCAACGCCTAAAGTAGGAGCAAAATGTAAAGTGACACAAGCTGGCATGTAACGAAACTCAAGGTGAAGGAGGATGAATGAATTAAGGAGCGTAGCAGGTGGAAAGCTTGATAGTGTCAATAAAACAGCAGTGAAACTAGTTGATATTCAGTGGTTATTCTCTCTGACGTTCAGCGATGCTAAACCCAAGAATGCTAGTGGGAATCATGCAAAAGGGCTGCATTCGTTCTGCTGCATTATTGAAATTACGTGAGCAAAGTGGGAAGTGGGCTGTTTCAGCCGAGAGCGAAACTAAGCTGACCTGACCTCTAAAACAACTTCCAGAAATTTATCAAAGGCAAAACAGAAATCAAACTCTGCATTTTACGCGGGACTCTCCAGACGCCCATTACGTCGTTTGACATGTCTGAAGTAAGACTGACGGCAGGTTTATGTCTTGACTTAATGCTCGGGCCTTTAGCCCCCACAACGGCGCTCTCATCAGCAGGAACAACAATTAACAGTTTAAAGGATCAGCCAGTATTTGGCCAGGAGCCTAATAACTCCACGCCAGTTTAATAAGGACTTTAGCGGTCATTCTTTGTGGCAGAAGCAACGGGGGACGGTGAGACATCCTTGAACGAAATTTGCAGTTTGCTTCAGTTTTCGACAAGAGGCTGCTGGCCATATTAGGTGGAACCAGGTCAATGAATTAGATCACAAACTCTGGTCGGATTAAGGCTCCGACTAAGGACCTAATTTGGAGTAAAGTGGATCTCAGCACGAGACCTAATGACTTGTTTTAGGTTGCCTGTTGCTAAAGAGTCTGACCAAAAAGGGCAGATAAAAAGTTCGGAGCTCTGTAAGAAAAAAAAAAAAAAGGTAAAAACAATTATAGAGTGTGCTCATCCTGAAACAGGGCGAAAGCTTTTGCCCTGGGGCAGATTCGATGCCAAACTCCAACTCCAACTCCACAACATGACTATCGCGACAACTAAGACTCATCAACGACTAGTAGCTACAACGTCGGGAGAATAGGTTTGAACAACCGAGAAGGATTTTGTGAATTACACATGTGAGACTTTCACATTCTCAGACATACTGTGTGCAGCCCTTTGTGCTAGCCGTGTGGACACTGCATGCGGTTGAGATTTCATAGTCAAAAGGATACCAATTTCCTTCATTTCCCACAAATCCAATTAGCTTGACACGGTGCCTCATCCTCACTCAATGTCTGAGCTCCTTCCTAGCATATTTTGTATTCTCTGAAACTCCCAATTGTACCCGTAATTCAGGCGCTCTAAGCTAATGCTATGCTATCATAACCAGAACATGCTAGCCTTGAACTAGACTTTATCAAGCTGATGTTTCACCGTCAAAATAAACCTTACCTTGTCAGAAAGTGTTTGGCGTAGCTTACTTCAGTGCTATGAGCCGTTAGCTGCACAGGCTAGCCATGCTAAACCTGCTGCCCTTGTGGACGTTTTATAAATTCAGCTTTACAATGTTACGGATAAATGGTTCATCTCTCGAGGATGGGAAGTGACGAACACTAGAATCCCCTGAAGAAAAGGAGAAAAACAAAACTAAGACAACCTCTTCTCGGCAAAGATAAGACATGATGATGTCAAGGCAACAACATTCCACAGTGTTCACTGAAATCTTCCAGATGGCCCGGCTATCATGACTGATTTCTAAAAAGGTGTTTCAGCTCGCAGATCCAAATTCGATCCCTCTACCCCGGGCTTTCGGAGACGGAGCTAGAACTGTCTTGTTTCTGTTAAAAAAACACAAACCATTTGTGTTTTTTTTTTTTTTTTTTTTTTTTACCACAAATGTAAGGTAGTAAAAAAACACCTTCCATTTGAATGAGGCATTTCTCAACAGCTTGATGAAATGCTGCAGCTGCACATAAGCAAAAAGTGACTCTTGAAGGCAACCTGATTCCGGACTGGGCCAGACTGCACTCTGTGTCACACCTGTAGATTCAAACTGTGGAAGAAATACTTACTAATTTACAAAAAAACGCCGTCCAAACCTCTTTTTAACCTTCAATGGTTTAGACTGCCTCATTTCAGAGGTTCAAACTTTTTCAATCCCTTCAGCTAATAATCAGACTTCCAAGTACCGAGACATCGACAGAGCCTTTCTAACAACAGTTCAACAGGACTTAGAAAATGAAGGTCATGTATTATGGACCAAATGCTCAGTTTAAGGATGAGGCTGGACTATGCAGTCTGTTTTCAATCTGAAGTCAAAAGTTACAAGTTCCAGGTTGTAAAAACCAACAAAGCCATCCGAGTGAGGTTTTATTTCCCAGCAGGAAAGTTGGAGGTTTCTCAGCAGCTTACACCTTCAAATCCAACATGGTCCTAATTTGCCTTATAAAGACCGCTCCAAGTAACGTTCAAGGTTCCCACCAACGGTACTCATGCTATGATTGCCGGGCTGTAACCTCGCGTTTTTAGCACACCCAGTTAATGCGTGCAAATAAAACCGACAAAGCACCGAGCTTCAATCTTCAGATCAAATGTATTAGTGTGGTGCAGACGCTTGAGCTTCAACTGCTTGGAGAGATGTGCTAATATAGCATTCGACAGAGGCTGCGGGATAAAGGTCACCTTTAAAAACCTAAAAGGGAACAAGCCAAAGCGACAGAGGTAAGACTGACTGGAGCCCCACTGGATTCATGACTTCAAAGAGCCAGCTTGTATTTATAGGGCTTCACTTTCTGCACACACGTTTGATGGACATGGTAGATCTACTTCAGCTTCGATTAAAAAGCTACATGCATTGAGATATTTTTGTTACATAAACTTGCATTACTTATTTTACACTGATTTTGATTTTTGCTATTATTAGTGAGTGACTCAATGCAAATACGATGCCACTTTAATCGTCTTTTCTCTTTACCAGCATTCCTCAGCAGCCAGTTATTAATACATGGCTGCTTTGTTCTGGGTTGGAAGTGTACAGTTGATTGAAGATATATATATATATACATATAATATATATATAAATATATATTTTTGTCGTGTGTGTGAGGGTGTTAGAGGAAACAGCCTCAATACGAGTGATGATCATGAGTTGTGGAGCTGAAAACCAGTAAACGAAGTTGAAAATGTTAAGTCTGCGACACATTACCTTTGGATTTAAAACATATCGCCTTATTATTGACATTTAATTTGGATTTCAAACGCAATCTGAAGCTACAAGATGTACTTATGAATTCGAATTCAAAAATGGGTAATATCACAAATTCAAAAATGGGTAATATCATATGTGCTGTAACAGGAAAAAAACTTATTACTGTGATTGGAAAGCTCCTCCATCTTTCATCCGAAGATCCGAAATCGTCTCTCATTGACACAACGACGTGACAAAACCAGCATGATTTTGTTTGCGTCCAGTTTAAGTTTAAGCCACTGTGCCTCGTAACTGCTTAAATAAAAAAATATATATTGTGGAGTGAAAATTGTGGATAAAACAGAAAAAGATCACGCCATTTGAGAGACTTAACACACACACAAAAAAAATCTAATTGATAATTATCAATATCGTATCATAAACAATATCATTAGCTGAAACACATATTGCGATACGTTTCATAACGTATTGTCCAGCCCTATAGGCCAGCGTGTCTTAAGTAAGATCCCTCCTAATGTCAAGAGCGTCCCGTCTCTCACTGCGTCCCACAGAAGGACACGGTTATTCCCCTCGTAAGCCCCCCAAAGCCTCGTCTCTGCAGCCTCCTTGATCTGCTAAGAGGCCCACTCCGGCCAAGAGTGTTAAGACTCGGAGCTCTGTTTCTCCTTATTACCAGTCGGAGTCTCCCTCTGGCAAAACAACACGAGGAACAGGGTGGGGACACCCGAGGAGGGAGAGGCTGCGGGTCTAAATTAGTCCCACATGTTCCCCAGGAGGAGACTCTGCAGACGACCAGTGGGAGGGCGGCGGAGCGCAGTGAAACGCCAAGAGCTCTTTGGTGCACTTTCCCGCACTTTTCGCCCACACACTGCTGCGCACTCAGCCCACATGGATCTATTTAGCTCGACGATGGCATCACAAGGCGCAATTTTTTCTTTTTGTTTTGGCAAGCGCCGGAGATCCAGAAATCCACTGCTCTGCGACGACTGAAATGGGTTTGAGATGACTTTGAACGAAAATGACAACCAGAACCAGCAGTGGCAAAGGAAATTGGTGTAAATACCCCCCACCCGCGCAAAAGACAGCTTTTGATCAGGAACCCAACAAAGCTTCCACACCGTGTTTCATTCTGAGACGTGTTACATTTCCCCAAAGCACAATTCGCAGCCTGGAATAAAGAAAAGCTAATTACAAAAAAAAAAAAAGCTCAATTCTCTATGAAATGTGCTGGAAAAATATCAGGCCATTAAGCACATAAATTACATTCTTAATCACCCGCTGCTTCAGATCAGGATGCTCTTGATTTGACTCATTTTTGAACAAAACGTGATAATCGCCAAACAACGATCTCGCCCTGTCCGCATGGTGAAAATTCTCATCACACCGAGCAAAAAGAAAAAAAACAAACAAAACACCGCATGTGATCGTGATCGAAACAAATCGCCGTCGCAAGCCCCGGAGTAAAGAATGATGCAACACGTGTGTTGAAGGGCCCGGCTCCAGGCCGCAGAGCCAGGGCGCCGTGGACGAGGATCAGTCAGCATTATCTGAACCTGGTTCCCGACTGGTGACAGGCAGACTGAGAAGGAACGAGATTGAAAGAGCTGCCCTTCTATTCTCCGGGATCTGTTTGACTCAATAACACTGACGGTCGCACACTGTTGTCACTGCACGAGTGCTCTGCCAGCGTGTCAAGTCCAGTTTATTTGTGCAGCCCTGCTTCAAAGCGCTTTACGAGATAAAGACACGACACAATAAGCGATCAAAGACGCTGAAACGTTGATACAGCAACAGCAGATGTTCAATCTGTTTTTGTGCTAAGCTGCTCCGTGATTTATAAACTAACACCACTATTTCAAAGTGAAGTACCTCAATTTTGCTCTCTGAGCTACAGGGAAATTATTTTTTATTTTTTATTTTTTTATTTTTTTTTTAGGTAGACTTGTGAGGATTCTGTTGCAGTAAGCAACGCATGGATGAGTTTGTTTACATCTTGCAGGGACATTAGTCCTCTAATCCTAGAAATGCTCTTCACGTGATAGAAGACCAACTTTGCAACTGTGTTTATGTGTCTCTGGAAGTTCAAGGTTGAGTAAATCGCTGCACCCAGATTTTGGGCCTTTTTTTTAGTTTCTAGGTATTATAGCTGTCCAAACATAAGTACCTAAAATTTTGCTTCTATTTGGTTAAAAATAGTTAGGGCATGTCCAAGCATTGATTTGTCCTAAGCATCCGTCCAGTTGTTGAATGGGTTCATAGTCCCCTTACATCATTGTAATATATGCATCATCTGAGCAGCTATTACAACTAGTATTATTTCTTTTTAATGCAAACCAGTGTGAGCATGTAGATATTAAATAAGAGGAGCCCAAGATGGAACCCTGGGGTATCCCACATGTGACCTTTGTCTGTCTGATGAAAAGTTACCTATTGACATGATCTTACCTAAAATCTTTTTTAGGTAAGATTCAAACCAGTCAAATATCGTACCAGACTGTCCAACCCAGCTCTCCAGTCACTTTCATGACATGTCACAGTCAACAGTACCGAATGCAGCACTAAGGTCCAAAAGTACCAGTACTGTGGTTCTTCCACAGTCTGCAACCTGCTGATCAGCTGTACAAATTTACATGAAGAGGTTCATGGGACCGCGCTAACACCCTCAACCAGAACCGCTTCTCACTTTACCTGCACAGAACAGCTGGACCCGCCGCCGCTGACAGACCAGGGCAGCATGTTGGAGATCATGGAGGACATGTGTGGGACTTACACTCTGAATCAATGCAGCTTAATGCAGTAAATTTATATACAGTTAAAGGTGCTTTTCTTAGACTGCATTAAAGCCATGCAGAGAAATGTATAATCAAAATAAATCAGTCATATGAAAATATTCCAGACATTGAGTAGATCATTATCACATAATAATCTAGGATTGCTCCGACAAGTCATCCCTGAGTTACATCGATGTGTAAACTTCAGCAAACCATTGCTATGACTTCCTTCACCATGACTTTCACCCAGATCAGTCACCGGCTGACTATTCTAGGCCTGATGAGTGAGTGAGGATAATACGATGTACTTGGCTGTATCAAATCTACTTAATAAAAGGAAAAAAACATGTTGGGAGTTGATTACCGGCCAATATAAAATCCTCTTGCAGCTGTGAAACAATGTACTAAGGACTAAAAGCAGAGCATGTTGAAATGAACGTGCAGGATGTGATCAAACAAGTTTAGAGGAATTTCTATCTTTCTTACAATCATCTGTTCCTACTTGTGTGAGCAAACGAATCCAAAAGTCAATGACTTGATTCACTGGTGATCATTTACAAGAGAAATATGATATTTTCATAGCATACAGTCCTGTGCAAAGTCATCCTTGAACTTTTTGTCTCTTACGACATCAAGCCTGAGGGTGTGAATATCACATTTTGCCATGTGTGGTAAGACTAACACATGCAAAAAACAAACAAACAAACAATTGTGAAGCAGGAAGACAATTATGGTGGAAATGATCTGAAATTGTGTTTGTAGTTTGCCACAAGCAATGTGGGGGATGAAAGAAGACTCTCTACTCAGATTTAAAACAATTTCAAAACATTTTTTTCTGACTAACATCACCATGGACACACTCAGTCCCTCTGGAACATGGTAGTTAAAGAATCATGCTGTGGGAATGCTGTCAGAAAGAAAGGTAGTAAAAGACTGGAGGTTGGGTCAGAAGGTCATCTTCTAGCTGGATGATGACCCTAAACATGCAGCCTGATCATCTGAGGGTGTGGGGGGAGACTTGAGAAGTGATGCTCACACACACACACACACACACACACACACACACACACACGTACTCACACTCCATCCAATCTATCCACCTTGGTACTACTTTGCAGATCAATGATCTATGTCATATACTCAGGAGGTACGCAATCATTGGAATCAACTATTGGAGAGTAGAGGCATCTAAATCATTTAGGATAGTGAGTATTGATAATCAGATGACCCCTGCTGTAAAGTGACCAAACATTGTAGTCTACAGATGTGCAGGGTTAGGGTTAGGATGCTCTGGGCACAAAGAAATCCCCTCAAACCACCTTTCTTCAAAGTACTCTGAAGTTTGTGATTGCAGTGGGACAAAAACGCAACGTATCAGGGGGTGTGAATACTTTTGCAAGGCGGCATATATCACAATGTAGCTGCTGCAGCCAAGTAAAGCTGCAGAAGCAGAGACATCGGTCAACTCCACTAAAATTACAGGGCGGAAATGTGCCTTGTGGTGAGCCACACAACCCACAATTAGAGTGAAAATTAACAATAAACCGCTGCACAGACTGAAGATCTACCATTAACTGCCATTAGGAGCGCAATGTTAAACAACAAGCCTTCAACCTGTGGTTACACTGTCTTCCTTTTGTGAATGAAGACCCGTTTCTTCTGTTATGGCAGCCCGGTCCCGGTGACACAGTGCTGCGGCGCTGCTGTCAACCTCCGGGCCCCTCACTCCAGGCAGCTGACGAATGAGGCCCTGCAGAGGATATTACATCCTTATCTAATCTGTCAAAGCTAGCCCCCTCGGCTACAGCCTTCTGCTGGTCTTATCTACAGTTAATAAGCTACATGAGCTATCGCAGCAAATCTGTGAACTGCACTGCATGGGTATTATGAATGATCCAAAAGGGACATTTTGGATCTGGTGCACTTGCACCAAAATGTCCATGAACGTTATTGCCCAAAATTGTATCTCGGATAAAAGATGATGAGACCAGGATTGCCACAAATCTTCCACAACCAAGAGACTGAAACCCTGATGTGTGTGTGACTCCAACGATGCTTTGGGGAATACCTTACACACCTGGTACGTTAGGACAGGCGGACGTTGAATTTTGATTTCGAACTCTCACAGTAAAGTTTTGTGCCTCTTGCAGATAACTATAAGATCCAACGGTGGGTTTATTTTCTGTCTAATTCAGTATTGGGGTTGATGGATCCTGAAGAGCCACAAGATCGGAGCTGACTGGCGACTAGTAATTTATATGGTAGTCGAGCGACTTTTGATAGAGTTTGGCATAGATTCTGCAGCATTTGCAAGCAGTTCAAACCGCGTGTTTGACCCTGGTGAGGCCCAGGCCACGAAGTTGAAGCAACGACAACGATTGCTTGTACGAGAAGTACAAGCAGACGCGTCAAAAGTAACTCCGAACACTTGCGATGCAGTCAAAGAAACGTGCATTACTTTAAGACAAATTTGATCTGGACGACATAATAAAATAGCAAAGCCAATAGAAGCCCTCATCATGACTTGTGGTCTGTGCTAGGTCAAAGAGTTTGGTTGATTTTACAGAGAAGCCTGGGCAGCAGCTTTAATTATTCCTGGGCATTGGCATTACATCCGGAGACTGAGTTTTGCTGGCATTCCCACATGATAAATCCTCCTACTGGAGTCGACTGTTAATTGCCTCGCTATGGGAAACGCTTCATTCTTCTCACAGCTCCGGCCTCAGCGGCGCACAGTGACACAGACGCAAATTTAAATAAACAAAGTAAACTCAAATGAGCGTCCCCGTCATGTGAGCAGTATTTAAAGCAGGCCGAGAAGTTCTGGCTCCCACCATGCCGGGCTTAAAACAGGATTAGCTGACGCTAACAATTCATTTAGCTGCAGACAAACGCAAAGAAGCAACGTCCCACAGGACGGACACCGCAGCAGTGATTACGAAGCCTGTGACCCCTTTGGCAAAAAAAAAAAAAAAAGATCAATAAACAACAAAAACTAAACTCATTACATTTTCAATTATTGTCCAATCTGCACTCTGTACCCAGAAGACACTCTGAATTGAGAAAGAGAAAGCAGCCTTATTTGGTGAATGAAAATGACCCTTTGATCCAGCTCGACATCTCCGCACTGCTCTGTTCTCTCTTCGCCAACATGCCAGGAAATACCTTTCAAAAAAAAAATCTCTACAAAACAGCCCCCGAGATTGGAGGACAAAACGCGAAACAGCAGGCCGAGATGGATGCGAGTGACGTCCGATTCGCTGGATCCGCAGTGAAAAGGAGGAAACAGCTGCGGAAGGTGAAGATTAGATTCCTGACGGGGGCCTGTTCCCGCGTGCAGCTCGGCTCTGCTCCGGCGGCTCTACGTCGGGCCCGGGCTGCTGCCACCGCCGACAAGCTCTCTCATAACTCACCTCTGTGCAGCACAAAAGCATAAAAAAAAAAAAAAAAAAGCACCGAACACTGGCCCTGTCCGGATGATCTACTGATTGTTTCCACACACCGCCTTGCCGACTTTAAAATGTGTAGCGTGAGGCTCGGCAGCACAGGCCAAGCTGGCAGGTTGGTTTCCTGGATAATTTATCCATGGGACAAATGGTTTAAAGGCAGCGATTAAGCCCTTGTGAAGAATTGCTAAAAGGTTTTGAGGTGGAAAAAATAAAAAGAAGAAAAGCTTATTTACTCCAAGAATGGTAATTTGGAGCGAATTTAGACAGAGACTTTGAACGTCTGCATAAGGCGGCGATGGGGTTGAAATCAGTCTTTGTTGTGATCAAGCTGTGCTAATGTGCAAGGACTAGCTCTCGTTCTCTGTTTACCATTTGACACCAATTAGCCAGCTGGGAACACTGGGATTCAATCTACTATGAAGTGCCTTCCCATGCAACAACTACAAACCTGAACGTATTTTAGTTATTATTTTTGTACGTCGAGCACAGTACTGAGAAGATTACATATGTTTCTTTTTTTTTTTCTTTTACAAATGAATAAAAAATTAAGCAAGACTTTTTTTTCTCCTTTTTTTTTTCTAAAGGTTTCTTTTTTTTTTATTAAATCTTTGCATTTTTAAGACTCTATAGTTAGTTTTCAGGAATTAATCTTTTGCCGACACATAATTATCAAGTCATATTTTCACATTTCCTGTCAACCGTGAACATTTTTCAACTCAAAAACGCAACGGGCCGCTGGATGAATGACTGCCTTCGCGCCCAACCACTGAGTTTAGCAAATTTTCTGGGGGACGCCTTGGAATAGGGTTATTGGAAAAAAAAAAAAGAACAATATATTAATTGTGTTTACAGAACAATGGAGGCGGCAGCATCATGCTGTGGGGATGCTGGTCAGAGCCGATGGGAAGAAATATGGAAGGAAAAATAATCCCAGAAAAGTCCCTAACGAAGTCTGCCTAAGGCTTAAGGCTGAGCCAGAAGTTCTTATTGACTTTCCACCTCGCAATCATGCACTGCTTTGTGAAGGACAATCACATCCAGTCCAAGTAATTAAGTCAACGTTTGTGGTAGAAAAAGCCCTCAGGATACAAATACTTAGGCAAGGTGTTGTTCTTAAACAAAAAGTATGGTCGCGTGTCTCTGTGTCCGTCCGTGTGCACACAACAGACTAGTGCGTCTGAAATGCGGTCATGCGACGTGCCATGCTCCCAGTTTTGCCCTGGACTCGTGCTATTTTGGTTCAGAGATGGTAGATGAAGGCACGCCGCTCTCAAGCTCGCGCTGTGATTGCGGAGCTTCCTGCTCCTGCAGGTTCACTGTAATGGCCGCCGTGTGACATGAAGGAACCCTCCTGGTTGTTTGCTGCTAGAAGCGCAGGGTTTTTTTTTTTTTCACCAGGAGATAAAAGAGCAAACTAAGTGGTGGTCTTAATCCTGAACCTGGAACCATCTGCTCCAGGATACGTCTTTAAAACGCTGAACCCGACCAGACAAAGAATAATGATCCTACGAGGAGCAAATGCTTGCTAGCTAGTGTGGCTCCTATGGGCAATTAAACGAAGGATGCATTCATTTTTTATGTAGACTTGTACAACAGACCATTTGTTTATGCAAAGCCACGAGCAGCACACCAAGGAGCGCATGTTTTTTTTTTTAAAGACACAGTCCCACCTGGAAGCAAAGCGTGAAAACAACATATGCTTCCTTCAGCCTCATCCGCTGAACTGAGCACAGAAGCACTGAGCAGCTGAGGCTTTTTCTGGGTTTTACAGTTTCGGTGATTGTCTTGGCGGGACGAATCCCGAACATGCTGCGTTTCAGCTTCCCTGGTGCCACGAATCCCAAACGGCAGTTTCGCCTCTCCTGAATGCAGATGTGACCGACAGAAGCCGAGACGTTTCCAGAGTCACTTGAGGCTGCGCAGCAGATGCAGAGAAGAGCAGGATGTGGATTTCATTGATAACCTGACGGGTTTTCTCTGCAGGCAGAAATACATACAGGAGCGAGATAGTTCAGACCGACCGACGGCGTCGCTCGCTTAGCGTCTTGGCGATACGGGTGGTAGACCAGGGTGTTCTTCCGTTAAGGGGTGAAACTTAATTAACTTGCTTTTTTTGTTTTTGTTTTAATTTGTTCCATCAAGTGTTCTGCAACTTATTTGCATGTCCAGTCCGTAGAAATTGAACTTGGTTCTCCCCACGTGTTCTGCACAGTGTATGAAAATATACGGTGCAAGTTGATGACACCTAGCTGGCTACGGTGCTAAGCTAAGTGCTTGTTTGAAGGAATCTGAAATCTTCATAACATTAAGATCAAATTCTAAAAACAACAACAAAAATCTTGGACTGGAATATTTTATACTAAACACTGATTGTTCAAAACACAGTTTGAGATCGATGACGTCTACTTTTTAAAAATAAATATAGGGGGAAAAAAATCCCAAAATATGAACTTGTCAGACAAAGAAAAAAAAAAGCAAACTGAGTACTGATTATTTGAAACACACCTTTGAAAATAAAGATTCTAATTGAACCTTTCTTCTATCTTTCCACCTGCAATAACTCTTTGAAGAAGTTGGAAGCGTAAGAGTTACAACACTATTTCATTTCCCTTTGGGATCAATAAAGTTTTCTGTATTTAACAGAATTTAAATTGAATTTCCGTCAAAGTTGCATGTCAGATGTCGCCACTGGAGGAAATTGTAGTTACAACAGTCCTGGTCCAGGTCCAGAGCTCTCTATGACTGCTGAAGTTACCAGGTAATCCATATGTCATTGTTGATATGTAAGTCCATCGAAATGCATTTGAATTGAAACAAGTTGGTGCCAGGCGTGTCGTTCATTTTCCTCGACATTAAATGGCTGCCACCTCCAAGAGCGAAATGAAGCAAGACTGACCAGGTTAGCTTCTGTGGTGGTGCTAAGACAGCTTCCACTGTGTGTATAACTGTATATTAAGGTATATTTGGTGTTTGACCTACAGAAACAGGAAGTAATGAGCAAAATACCAGTGGGCATCTCAAGCATTTGAGGACGTTAGTTATTTGCGGGTGGCCCCCAGCTAACCCCGCTAACACAGCCGATAAACCTTCCCTTGGTTTTTCACACCAAGGGGGGCCGTTCCAATTTTTTCCAATCAGAACTCCCACTTCCTTGGCTGTTCTATCCATTTTCGAGCTCCAAGAGAACAAGGGGTGGGGGGACAGCTTGCCCGAGGCCGCGTTCGCGTCGGGATCGCCCCTGCAGGACACTGACTTTGACCAAAAAAAAAAAACTCAACTCCTCGGAGGACTCTGCAGTTGAAACAAATGCAAACGTCTGCCGAACACCCTGCACTGACTGGAATCACGCGAAGATACAGGATTGAGCTTTTTTTGTGTGTGTGTGCATGTGTCACGGGGGAAGTTTCCCTGGAAAGCATCCGGGGTTCACAATCTCTCCAGGACCTACGCTGGTAAAGGCACTAAAAGCTGCTGCAGATCTGCTGCTGACCGGTGAAAACGTTCTCCCCTACCGCCGCTTCTCTCCCACCTCGGCGGCTCCAACTCGCAGCCACGATGGGTCCCAGGGGGCCAGCGCACGGTTTTGGGGGGCGGCAGGGTGTGGAAAAAAACAAAAAACAAAAAAGACACGCACAGATAGAGCGAAAAAGAGAGAGAGAGAGAGAGAGACAGAGAGAGAGAAAGGAGCGGTGCAAACTTACGTGAAAACGAAAAATAAAGTGGTCGATCCCACCAGGAGCGTGGCAGCAGTGGACACCGGGATGTATTTGGTGGGTTTAAATCTCTTTCCAGCGCTGTTGGGCATTCTGTATTCTCCACATTCCTCAATTATTTATTCCGGTCGCAGGCGCATGTAGAAAAAAAAAAAAAAAAGAAAGAAAGAAAGAAAGCGTCCGCCGCGCGTGCGTGTGCGTGTGCGAGCGCGCGGGGTGCGGGGAGCGCTTTCTGTGGCGGTACGTCTCTGCTCGGTGGTCGAAGCCGCATCGGTCCAAGACGTTAGTCGGCAGCGGCACGCGCGCAGCTCTCTGAGAGAGAGCCTGGAGACCCCGCCCCTCCTCCAGGTCCCGCCTCCCTGTTGACGTCACTGAGCCGCTAGAAAAGGTGGAGCTTCGCATGGAGAAACCTGGAAGCGTCAGAACGTGTTTGGAGAAATTGTTTTATTGGGGATCTACTCTTTTTTCTCTCTCTCTCGCTCTCCTTCACCCAGGTCAAGAATTTGTTTCAGCAAAAAAAAACAACAACAACAAAAACATAAATAAAAAAATTCGAATTTCTAAATTTTTTTGTAAAACAAACCTGGGCATTTTTTGGAGCATTTTTGAGAACATTTTAGACTTTTCAAACTAAAAATTTGTCAAAAATTTTTTTTTAAAAGGTTTGAGTTACTTTGGCAATTCTTTTGATTTTTTTTTCAAACTTAAAAACTTTTTGAACCAAAATAAAAAAAACAGGCATATTTGTTCTGATAAATTCTGATGTTTTTTGAGCAGATGTTTTCTGTTTTATGCCCCCCGCCCTTTTTGTCGAGCAGATTTTGTACTTTTAAACCTGAAAATTTATTTGTCAAATATTTTTTTTTTATCGAGACAATTTTTTTAAACCAAATTTTTTTTGGAATTTTTTTTCCTGATTTTTGTCACGCTTTCAACTTATAAAACATACAATTTTTTTTTTTCCTCAAATAAATGTTTTTCCAAAGACGAAATTTCTAAGTCTTAGATATCAAAAACCTCAAACCTTTTTGTAAAAAAAACCCCCCAAAAACTTATTTTTGTTAGATGCCAAACAGTTTTAGATGCAAAACTATAAACCATCGTCGAAGAAGCTCGTATATTTGTTCCACAGTAAATTTACTGCCTGTCAATGCTTTTCCACTGCTTAAACAGGTACAAGAGCGCCCTCTTGTGACAAGGAATGAGGTATGAAGAAAATAACGGAAACTAAACCTTTTTGACTCACACGGGCCACCGTAGTATTTGTAGGCGCCGCTTTGATTAGCTTGCGTTCACGTTCCCCTCACTTTATCTCAGTTGGCTGAATCCGCGCATTTTATATTTTCCCGCACAGCGGCTGTTTTTGTCCACATCGCTCGAGCTGAAATCAACAGCTAACCGACGTCGCCCAGAGGATAAACAGCGTCGTGTTGGTGTTTTACAGCAGACCCGTTGAGGTCCAGCTAATTAGCCCACATCATCCGGCCTTTTCGGCGGCGGTATGTCGTACCGTAAAACTTTGAAACTGATTTGCGGCTTCGCTGCAGGCTCCGCCGCCGTCGTGTTCGCCGCTGCGGCCGCCGACTCGCGCGGGTCCTTCGGGGAGCCGCGCGGACAGGAGGCGAGTCGGTGGTCGAGGTTTGCCGTCCTGCACGCGGCGCAGCCGGCTCGGACCCCGGTGAGCAACACGCCGGCCGCGACCGGACCGGGCTGGGACTTCAACTGGGACAAGTAGGTTCTTCTACTCATTCACGACAGTCTGGTTCTCCTGATTAGACGGACCCGGTTCCGCTTTGATATTTACACCCAACGTGGCAAGCGGGGATGCTTCACATCGATATGTTTTCTTTGAAACTGCGAAGTTGACTAAGGGAGTTGCAGACAAAACACCTTAGGAATTTACTGCTAATTTCCTGCCTGATGTGTTTGCCGATCAGTTCATCCCTTTTGCGAGTAGTAATGCATTAAGTTCAATAGGTTTATGATGTGTTTATTGATCTGGGTTGCAGTCAGCTGCTTAGCAGGTTGTGCTGATTGTTGCAGACCAGCTTAAGTTTTAAAGTGCCCACCTTAATAAGACTGGTCAATTTTCACAGTTTGTTTATTTTCCAATAAACACCATTGTTTAGTTTAGCAGGCTTCTTTTCAGCCAGGTGATCTGGAGTGTGCTGGAAAATGTGGGGTGGACATATATACTCTCTGCCACACCGTTTTTATTTAATTCAGTTTCAGTTCAGCCTGTTTATCACTTGTCAAACTGATTCCAGCTGTCCAGTTTCAATAGTTTACATAGAAAAGACCCGATGGAGGAGCAAAACTAAACTGAAAAACAAGTTTAGGAGTAACGGCGTAGAAAAAAAAACCGAGGAACACCTGAAGGAGCCACAGAGGGTCAAGATGACAAGAGTCCCAAGAGTTTTGAGTCAATTAGCATAAGATATTATCTTAGGGGAAGATTTACCAGTCGTGTGACTCAAGAAAACTGATGCATACTCCTGAGCTGTCGTCACTCGCTCGATGGAAAAGAGATTAGAACCTCTGCCAGATGCAGATGATGATTAATGGGAAGGAGGAAGAGAAGATAGAGAATCAAAACAACAATGTCGATAAGAGAACAAAAGCAGGTCAGAACTTGCTGAACCTGCCTTGCCGTTAACTCCACTTATTAATCTTCAAGGAGAATCAGGAAAACGGTCCTTCTTTGAAACATGTCTTTAAGAAAGCACACAAAGAAGGTGACAAAGTTAAGAAGTTTAGCTTGATTTCAGTGACATGTCTAAATATCTGTCAACGCAGCGTTCTGTTTGAACACTGCCGCCTGCGTAAAGGCATTCAGTTCTTCAGTCGCAATCAAGGCAGCAGCGGGTCATTCTGTAGTTTATCAATCCAGACATTTTTGTCGTACCAACACTTCTGGAGAACTTCTAGTCACGATCACAAGAACTGGGTTGGAGTTTGTTGATCCACGAGATGGACTGTCAGCGACATGTAAGTCAATTTAAAGGGCGGCGGTTTAAGTCCAGTTTAGTGTAGGGATTTGTCGGGCTATATTAAGAGATTCTCCCCATGATCTTCGACGATTGTTGGGTCAGCGGTGTTTTCTTTCCCTTTACGCTAAGCTTCCCCTAATCTCAAAATCACCTCTTTGTCAGGAGAGACCCGTCTGTCCTGTCCAACGGGAGGAAGAGGGAGAGCGTCACCGAAGACCCCACCTCTGAGCAGGACCACAGCAAACCCAAAGCAACGCGTCACATTCTCCTCATCAGGCATTCCCAGTATAACCTGAGCGGAAACGGCGACACGGAGCGGGTGCTCACCCCACTAGGTCTTGACGGTCGCCTAACGTCTCGATTTAGCGTGCGGCCCGTTCGCCTCTCTGGCCGGCTTCACGTCTCCCTCCCTTTTTCTCAGGCCGCGAGCAGGCCGAGTTGACGGGTCAGAGGTTGGCGGCGTTGGGTTTGAAATATGACGTTCTGATCCACTCCAGCATGACCAGGGCAACCGAGACCGCACACATCATCAGCAAATACATCCCAGGTAGTTCAGAGGTCAACCAGACGCCATCATTGGTGGACAGAATGTAATTCGAATGCAATGCAGTTCAGTTTTTTTGTTTGTTTGTTTTTTTTTTTTTTTCCTTAAACAAATATAGGTGTGGATCTGGTGAGCTGTGATCTGCTGAGAGAGGGAGCTCCTGTCGAACCAGTTCCCCCAGTGACCCACTGGAAGCCTGACGCTGTGGTGAGTGAAAACCTCCACAGCTCAGCGTTGTCGTTTTCTTCTTGTTAAATTCACTCTGTGCTGCCTGTTTGTGAGCAGATGTCACTTGTTTACGCTTCTAGCGACATGTCGGTGCACTGCTGCAGGGACGGGCTGGGAAAAAAGAGTTGACTTCCAAAGGCCTGACGTTGGATAAGAGTCGATCCATTGATCAGTGTTTGTGGATTTGAAATGCACTCGTACTTCCTGGAGCTTTCACATTTTGTCACCTTGCACTGAGAGTTAAAGCTTTGCAGAATACTGCCAGTACGCAGCATTCGCAGCATGAAGTAGTTGCTTACTCTTTGCAACATAGTCAGTTAGATTACATAAAGTCTGAAGATCAGATCATTCCCATAGACTTGTCACAGATACGGTTATGATTGGACTTTGTCCCTCCTCAGAGTGTTATGATCTGACTGTATTGCTTTAATTATTTTAAAGTCAGGTTTTCTCATAAAACCGTCCCGTATTCTGCCGGATTCATCTTCTAATCGACTGAGCAAGTCATGTGCATGTAGCACCTAAAAGTGCTAGTTTGGTCTCGTGTGGAAGAAGTTTGGTCGTCTTCCACACGTGCATCAGGTTCAACACCTGAAAATGCAAACAAGACTTCCTTTAGCTTTCCCCGTCATAAAGGCACGCTCGCCATTTGTCCATAAAGGTCAGATTTGTAGAGCGCTTGTTGACAGATTCTCCTACCTGAACTGTGGATCTCTGATCTCTTGCCTTTTTCACTGATGGAGATGGGAAATGGTGTGTGGCTCAGACCCGGCCTCGACTCACCACTTTACCCAGATAAGCGACTGTTGCCTTAGAGAACTCACACGTTGCCAGATGCAGTAGAGGAGCCAGAACAAAATGACCAAAACCGAGTTAATAACACTGATCGAGAGACAACGTTTCATATCAGGCAAGCAGCTGGATGACAACAACTTAAACATGTCACAGTAAGTAAGTAGATCCACAAAGTCAATAAGAAAGCACATAAATGGTTGGCATATCAGTGGAAATGAGCACAAAGGAACCGGCTTAATTGCTTGATCGGGTTTTTCAATCAATTGACAAATGTGACATGTTTTAATAGGCCAAAAAAATCTACCAGTTTTTAGCCTTCCAGTTCTGAATACTTTGGTACTCAACTGTTTCTAATATCTCGATTTTTGAGGAGCAATGTCAAAGAATCCATAAAGTAAATTTGGCCACATTTATTACCTAGAAGCACAGTGAGCAGCTTGTGTCGCCTTCTCCCCCCCCAAGGCTTTTTCAGGCAATGGATCTGACTTGGGAAGGAAACCTTTCACCCATTCCTGGCAGCGAGCGCCGTGTCGCGATCTTAGCCCAGAACGACGGGGTTCGGACCGAACCCTCTCATGTGACAAAGCTGGCTCTCAACCTCTTTACCGTCCTCCAGCAGTACCACGAAGACGGCGCGCGCATTGAGGCAGCCTTCCGCCGCTACATCCACCGGGCTGACCCCAAGCAGAAAGAGGACAGCTATGAGATCATCGTGTGTCATGCCAATGTCATCCGTTATTTTGTCTGCAGGTTTGTGGCGGCGGCGGCTCAACTCAAACCACAGTTTGGTTTTGCAGCTTTTTGCTTGGCTAACCACTGTCCAACACACTACACTGCTGTTTCGTTGTTCCCGCCCCAAATAACTTATTTTTCATCAGTCGCATACATTTTCATGTTCTTTCAAATGTTTAATTATCACTCAGAAAAAACAAGGAGGGAGATTTTGTCACAAAAAACCACCGGGGGGCGCCATAACCTACCCAACTGCGTGTTGGCAGCAGCCAATGAAAATCGGGCTGGGAGACGGAAGCAGCTGTGAACTAACTTTTAGGAAACTATTTTCAACGATAATCATACTGCGTCATTTACTGCAGTTATTCCACATTATATTCAACTATTTACTACTAGTATGTTATGATTATGCTGCATTAGAAACTATAATTAACACATTTTAATGGTAGCGTCAACATGCTAATGGTAACCCTCACACTACAGGGTGCTTTTAAGCTAACATTAGCATTTTAGCTCATTTTTGCTATATTGGCTATGTGTAGCATACTGAATGGAGTAAAGTCCATGTTGGTCAACATGCTATTGATACCTCATATGATATTTGCTACATTGTAGCTAAAATTAATATTGTTGCTACTTTTCAAACCAGAGCCCCTGATTTGATGCGCACACTTTTGGCAGACTGCATTTACATTTATTTCCAGACATTTTCTAGTTACCTACCACATACTAGACACCAAACAGAAGATTTCTTTAGAAACAAAATAAATGTATCGTAGATCACAAACCCATGTTTCAGAGAATCTGCTCAGTGCGGGATAATCAGTCCAGATTTATAAAGTTAAAGTGTTACAGATTTATAAATATAGCTGATCTGAATTGTCTCACGTCTCAAAAGGCAGTGAAGTTAAAAACACATGACCATGTTATAAACTGTCTTGAACAGTGTTGTCTTTAATTTGTTGAACTTACAGATCAGAACTTTACAAAATGTTTTGTACTCAAGAAAGTTTCTGGCAAAATCTAGAAAATTTGAAGGAAAAATATGCAGGGACTAAATTTCCATCTTAAGTGTATATCCATTAAAAAAAAGCAAAAACTTTCAGTATAGACAACTTTATCACACTGGTAGAGATCTAGTTAATATACAAACCTTTAGTCAGAATCAGGTAAATGTTTCTTGTAAGCAGATGAAACAAAGCAGCATTTCTAAAACCTGCACATGTAAATTTCCAGTTGTAATCGCTCATCTTTCTCCCCCACTCAGGGCTCTGCAGTTCCCCCCAGAGGGCTGGCTGCGCATGGGCCTGAACAACGGCAGCATCACCTGGCTCACCATCCGCCCGAGCGGCAGGGTGGCCCTCCGGACCCTGGGAGACGCGGGATTCATGCCTCCAGACAAACTGACACGGACCTAAAATCTCAGCACAGAGCAGCTTTAAGGGAAGGAAAAAAAAAAAAAAAAAAAAAGATGAAAAGTTTTCAGGGTTAAATCTCAGTTTTTTTAAATTATTTCTCCTCAAGTGTCTTGAAAATAAACTTTTGATCAGTTCATTTCGTAATCGACCTATCATGATACGAGACTGCGTTGCTGCGATTACTTCGACGCCATCGCCAAGAGAAGTGAGAAACGGCCGCATAGCAACTCCTGCTGAATGTAATTAATGACTTTTACAGAAGTGACAGATTTTTACACCAAAAAGGCTCTATTTAGCTAGCGGTCAATGCATTTCAAGTCGCCAGCTTAACATATTGCATTTAATTAAGTTTGAAGGCATACTTGTTGTATTGTGGTAAATAAAGTTTTAAAACGTCTCTGGGTTCTTGCTGCGTTTTCTTTCCCAGAACTGAAACATTCACCAGAAAAAATAAAAATAAAAAAATGCATTGAACACAACAGCAGGGAAGGTGGGAGTGAAGGTTTATTGATTAGATAAAAGCAAATTAAGTCTATACATAAAGAAAAAAAAACATGAAAGTTTCTTTTAATAAAAATACAGAATGCTAAAAGCACAAGAAGCATGTTCAAATAATTTTTTTTTTTTTTTTTAGGTGCACTTTTGCAAAAGTTCCACATTCATTAACATTCAGAGACCAGAACTCGGATCTCATCACCTAAGAGCACGAGAATGACGATACAATCTTCTTGGAGTGGATTGTGCTCTTAGACAAAAGGTTAGAAAAATACATTCAGAACATTTGTTGCTCTCAACTTGAGTGAGGATGGTGTCAATTTGGAAATATTTTTTTTTTTCCAACCTTCATCTAAACATGACCGACTCAGCTAGTTCTGAAAAACCTCAACATGTAACATGAATAAAGCCACTTTGAGTCAGAACAAGACTCCTGGCACACAGCTTGGTTGATTAAAGTCGTTTTGTTTGTTTCTTTTTCCCCCCAAAGGAGTCAAATTATTATTTTTTGCATCGTTAGAAGGGATATAAATACTGGATGCAACTCATCTAGTCGCATAAGGCAGCTTCTGCTTAGTTGACATGTTCTCTCAAATGGATCCTCCAGATATTAAACAGGTGTGGATGGTGGTGTTGGGTCACACTGCCCTCTAGTGCTAAAAAAAACAACAACAAAAAACCCACCCTGTTAAATCAGCTTTAAATCTGATTTCCTGTTAGGAAAAACCAAATTAAACCTGACTTATGGTTGGTTAGTGCCAGTTATGCACTGAAGGACATGCTTATGACATGGGAAAAAAAACAAACAAACAGGAAATGGCACTGTTTAAGGCTGCCCTAAATGGGATGCAGAATGTCCAAACATATCAGCCACTGGCAGACATGGAAAAAAAAAATGCACATTTTTACTACAGATCAACATAAAAATATGGAAGATCTCTCCTTTCGTCTCCTCATACATTTCATGTACGAGCTAAAGTGAGTCTCAACCGATAGAACGGATCCATCACTTCAGAAAATTAAGGCGATTCCTGAACTGAGGAACAACACAGGAAATGGCAGTTTTAAACACCATTAATAAAAACATTTATTATTTTTTGTGCTACTGACCGACATACAAAAAAATATTTAAAATATTGACAATTTTTTACTCGTTTTAGTATTTTCCACAACATTGTTCGGTGACAGAATCCTGACGGCTATGGATTGTTTTTTTTAAGTGACCGGCTGAACTTTTTTTTTTGTTGTTTTTTTTTTGGAAGGGGGTAGAAGTGTGGCATCTGTTCACAATATTATATATAAAAAAAAAAAACATAAGTGGACTCCGGTTATGATCAGAGGTGTTTTCACAGTTGCCACAAACACATTTTTATGAATTTCGACGTAGTCCCACACCCGTACAGTACGTCAACAAACATTTCAGATGCTCCATTTTGTTTTTCTTACAGTCAAATGTTGATGAGAATCCACGTTTTACATTAGTAGTACCATACATCATTGATACAAATCTTCCAGACACTTGTGCATATTTCTGTCAGGTTTGGTGGTTTCTGAACTCTGGATGTTGTGACCTGGGTGTAGCTGGGGTGTAGGGCTGGTGTGTGTGTGTGTGTGTGTGTGTGTGTGTGTGTGTGTGTGTGTTGGTAGAAGCGATGAAGAGAGAAGCGGGTGGGGCAGTTTAGAACAGTGGCTCACTCAGGTGCTTGAAGCGGAGGCGTTGGATGTAGCTGACGTTGGCAGGGCTGTACCGGCTGGGACTGAAGTCCGGCGAGGCAGCGTGGCGGACCGGACTGAAGCGACCGGTGGGAGACATCAGGCCGCTGCCGGGGGAGCCGGGGGTCTGCTGCTGCTGCTGCTGCTGCTGCTGCTGCATCCTGAGTCGGGGTTTCACGGCAGGGCTTGGCCAGCTAAGCAACACACAACACGGGTCAGGCTCTCCTGTATCGCCTGTTCAAAAATAAGTAACGTGGCACACATCTGCATCTAAAACAGTTCCTACGGTTTCAAACATCACAGAGTGCTGTTCAGTTCAACGGCTGGAAATTAAACGAGTTTGGGCCGAGCTCCTGTTGCTAGAGAAACAAATGATTGTGCAGAGTGTTCTGTTTATTAACAAACAGAACAAGAGAGCCACTGCTTAAAAAAAAGTTACATTTGCAGAACATTATCCTCATTATGCGGTTCCATCCTTCAACAGGAAGTAGGGCTGTAGCCGACTAGTATTTTAGCCATTGAAAATTGTATTGATTATTCTGACGATTAATCGATTACTAAATTAGTCAATTATTTCAGTGATCGACTGATCACGATTCATCCTTTCAGTGCATCATTTTTTTCCCTTCTACTTCACAACATGCTGGTCTATAAAATGAAATCCCAGTAAAACACGTTGAACTCTGCTTGCTGAACAACATGTGAAACTATTCACATGTGAATAGTGTGAATCCAGTCAGAGCCTTTGGGTGTTGGAAGGAGTCCAACTGGTGTGACTGGAAGTATTCACAGATTAAGATTGTGAAAACTCTTCATTAGAGTTCAGGAGTGCTGAGGATCATATATTATATATATTTTATAATCTGAAGTCAGCAGATACTGAAAGCTTAAAAAAGAGAAAAAAAAGGAGAAAAAGAGAAGAAGCGTGCCGACCCACTGACCTCTGCATGTCCGATGGAGAGTATGACTTCATTGTGCTCTTCCACTTATGCACACTGGGATACTTCAGTGGGTCGATATCAGCGTCCCGCAACGCTGACATGACCTCGGAGTCCAGCTTGGTGGGCGAGTCCCTGTCAAAGCACGCAGGATTCATCAGCTGCACGATTATCAAAACACTCGTTCCTCACCTGCCATGACCCACTGTGGAAGGAAAGCAGGAGCAGAAGCTGCAGGAGCAGAAGCTGCAGGAGCAGAAGCTGCAGGAGCAGAAGCTGCAGGAGCAGAAGCTGCAGGAGCAGAAGCTGCTGGAGCAGAAGCTGCAGGAGCAGAAGCTGCAGGAGCAGAAGCTGCTGGAGCAGAAGCTGCAGGAGCAGAAGCTGCTGGAGCAGAAGCTGCAGGAGCAGAAGCTGCTGCTGCATCGTGCTGCTTATCAGGACCCAGAATATGGAGCTTTATTTGTTGCCTATAGAGCAAGGGTGTCCAAAGGGCCATATGTGGCACAAATAAATAGTTTATGTTCATGCAAAGAAAATAGTCTTAAAGAAAAATGTTCTCTGCCTTTCAAAAAAAAAAAAGGGAATTTTAAAATCTAATAGTGGAAGACTGAAGCTGAGCCAAACCTTAGAAAGGGCAGCAGCCCAGGGCAATGCGTTTTGTGGGCGGCCCAAAGAAATGTTTTGTTTTTTGTATATTGTGTATGTTTTACAAACATTGCATTAAAGTCGTGGACTCATTTTGCATGTGGTGTTTTTTGTTGGGTTTTTTTTTTAAAATAAAGTTTGATTTTTATTTGTTCAATCTGCACTCAAATCATTGAAAATGATCTTTTTGGAACCATATGCCATAAGCTTTAAACCAAACAACCATCAATTCGTATTTGTAAATGTGTAGACCTGCTTATTACTGTCTGGATGAGAACTGGATTTTTTGTTTTCATGGGATAGGGCACCAAAGCTGACTCCGACCCAGGAGCCCCTTATCCGTCTAAATAAGCCCCTGCACACAAGACGACAGTCGTCTTTTATCAACCACGTTTTTCATGTTGATTCATTTTCATAGCAAACATCCATTTTTATTGCATCCATTCAGAAAACTTGGCTAAAAATTGCACGATTTTTTTTAAAGAACAACCGATTAAAAAAAAAGAAAATAATCCTAAAAAATCCAAAGATAGTAATCATCTTTAAGAACGTTGTTCACAAATTTTAGGTTTCAGTTGAACGATAATCTGCAGCTCCCTTTTCGACATTCTGTGTTTTTTTTGTAGTCATTCAAGCAAAGAGTTTGTAAAATCTTTTTGAACTAAAATAGAAAAAAGTAATACTAATAATGAACCTTTTGAGGCCACGCCCACCATGATAACAGATTTTACTGGATGATAAACTGTTCCAGAAATTATTGCAACTAATGGAATAATAATGTAAGATTGCCCAATCAAAAGGTGAATAAACCTTGATTTTGTACAGAACACCCCACATCGCAACAAGAAATTTTACATAACCAAATTTAAAAAAAAAACCAAAAGTAATAAATAAAACTACAAATAAAATGAATTATGAAGTCTCTCTTAACAAATATTGATCATCATAATGGAAGTGATCGCTCATTTTAATTTATCATGCAATTAATGATGGTTTCAGCCGACTTGGTGAAAAGTTTGGACACCCCTGCTTTAGAGCTTTACTTGAGCAACAATAATAATCTACAGTTTGAAATGACCAACTTCCTCCTGATGCTGCTAAAGATGTAAAAACAGCAAAAGAAAGCGACGCGACTCACCCCTCGATAAAAAGTCCTCTCCTAAAGTGCGGCGGGGTCCTGGGTAGGAACTCGTGGGAGTTATCTAGAGACTTATACAAGGACCCCGAGGAACCGGAGCTGCTCAGGTCCCGGCCTCCGTGGTCCCACGACTTGGATCTCGCGCAGAAGTTGCGCACCCCAGACGCTGACCCTCTAGTCCTCCCCAGCGACTCCAGACTCTCCTCGGCGGTAAAGTATTCGTCTGAGCTCCCGCTGCTGCCGCTCCCGCTGCTCTCCGCCCGGTCCCTGCCGTCCTGCCGGAGCGACAGGCGGTTCAGGCCCGAGCTGAGGTCCGTGGCTGAGAAGGAGCTGCACGAGTTACGGCCGTTCTTGTGCCGGTTCCTGCTGCCGCTCCGCCGCTCGCGGTAGCCGGCGGGGCTGTCCGCGGGCTCGCGGAGCGACATGCGCTCGAACTCCGCCATGAGGTTGGAGATGGGCGACAGCATGCAGGAGGACGGAGAGCCGCGCGGGGACGCCTCTTCTCCGTTGTGAGTTCTATCCCTGGACGAGGAAGAAGAGGAGCACGCTCCGGTTTTGCAGACGACGTCGGGTGACAGCAGGCCGTCGTCGCAGCAGCACAGCAGGTCGCGCTCGGCGGCGTTCTCGATCAAGTCGGCCCCGCGGTGGCGCAGCGCGATGTGGAACTCCCGGCCGCCCACGGCGCCCTTCAAGGCGTCTTTGGACGCGGCGGAGGAGGTGATGCAGGACAGCGCCGCGTTTTGGCGGTTCTTTATCTCCTCTAGGCTGATGTCGTCACCCTCATCCAGGAAGGCACCGACTGAAATGGAGTTGCAGAACTTTTTGGGCTTGCCTAGGACCACAAAGAATAATCGACACGGATTTATTTAGAAAGCAACCAATTGCAAAAGAAACATGCAAAACCATGATTTCCTGTGGCGATTTCCAGGAATGGGCCTTATGGACTTAAAGTTTCATCACGATACTTTGCGGTGCTGTTGTGGTAACAATAAAATATACAGCAAAAACTCTTTACTACCTCTTTTTTAGGTAAAAAAGAGGTAGTAAAGACAAAAACAAATATTGTTATTGAAAAGCATTTACATTTGTAAAATGCTTCTTTAGGACAACAGTAACAGAAAATGTGATTTGAATCACTAAACTGCACATTTAGTGATGCTTCAAACTGTATTGATATTCATTGAACAAACAGCGGAGAGGTTCTTCAAACATCATTAATTAAAATTTACTGACAACGATAAATTTATCATGACAAGTACAACAATAAATCACAATTCTTAAACACACATGTCACAGGGTTAGGCATTTATCATACTGCTTAATGCTTATTGCGATGAATTTATCGTGATCAGATCAACCGATTGTTGTTTTCTGGCTGATCAGCTGTCTTTAAAAAGCCAGATATGCTGATCCAGGTTTTGGCCGATACAGATTTTTTTTTTGTCTGAAAAGTTGCTAAATATAGAGACAAAAGTCGCTTAAATTGACAATAGTGGGGCGACCGCGGCTACTCTCACACGTGAAGGCGTGACTTGGTGGGCTGATTTTCAGATCTTTGCCGAGGTCCATAAAATTGGTGGACGAGTTCAGTTCGTGTAAATATCAGCCTGTTGCAATCTCCCAAAGTTAAGGAAATCGATGCTGATTCATCAGTGCACCTCTAGTTCATTTATTTTCTATTCCACTAACTAAGACTTTGCAGTTTCTCAGAATAAACAGAAGGCACCTGGCGAGGGAGTTTTGAACCTGTTGCTGGTCTCGTTCGGCCCCGCCCCCTCATGAGCCCTGTGATTAAAATCCTTCTTGCTCAGATACTCCTCCAGCTTTCGGAGCCCGTCGGAGGAGGACAGATCCACAAAACAGTCCAGGAAGCCCCAGTACTCAGCCCAGGGGTGCCCCATCTCATGAGCCAGGTCTCTGAATTTGAAGAAATTATCGATTAGTCATTCAGTGATTAGACAGCAAAAACCTTCTACTCACTATTGTCAGGACTGCGAGGCTTAGGACATACCTGCCCACCCTCTCTGCCCCTCTGTCCGGGTCGGATTTAAGAATGTGGTGGAAGAACTCAGCCCGGTCTCTCGGTGGCGTCTTCCAGGACCGACGGAAGTTGTCCGCCTGCAGGATACGACAATGCATTGCTGTCAACAACTGGTGACAGTGGTTTTATTTTGGGAATAGAGCATCCAAGCTACAGAGTCGTGAACTTGCTTTAGAAGGGCTAGTGGGCCGGCGAAGGCTGTGACCGTCATCCAAGGATCTGTGGGGCACCTTGTGTGTCGCTGGATCAGAGAGAGGCTCTCCGAGGACTCTGGCGACCAGGAAGCACCGATGATGGGCAGAGAGGTGTTGTCGGTCGCCCTCAGTAAGGGAATATAGCAGCGGTCTGTGAGGCAACGCGACACAGATTTTACATAGGGTTTTTTGTGGCCATGCGTCTAATTTGGATGACATTTTCACTCCAGACAAACAGCTCATGCGCTAACGGAGTCCCGTCACGTTGTGGATTGCCACGAGAACGTGCGTTGGTGTATTTAGCTGGTGGCCATTTAGGAAATGCATCGACCAAATTCTAAAATCATGACGGTATCGGTCTACGGCAGCATGTGTCATTTGTAAAATCCAGAATGAAAAAAAATAATAAAAAACTCCAGAGGATTCTTATTTTAAAGGGGCGGTGTTATGTATTTTCCATGCACATCGAGTAGGAAAACAGATCAATGATTTCTCTATAAAAATGCCAAAAGTCACAGTCATCCAGAAATGTGCAAATATGATGAAATGTTCAAATTTTTGGGAAGCTTTTACCAATAAAACCTTGAGTGAAAATAAATGCAGACTTAAAAAGTGCAAATCAAATTCAAAACTCCCATGATGCAACTTTCCTCATTTGCTCGCTCCTTCTTTGTACATTCAGCTCCGTATTAAGAACAATCAGAGGTCATCCTTACCCTCCAAGTAGTCACTTATTCTCTGTTTCACTTCTGCGGTTTTATTTTTCCTGCTACAAATAAGCTGTGGAAGGAAAGGAAAACAAATGAGCGTTGCCAAGTCTGCACACGCCACTGTGGTCAGAACAATTTGCCCATCTATAATTAGCTTCCATTATTTAGTCAGTGACTGTCAACCTATTTTAAAAAGGTCACACCCTCTGCAACTTCTCACACACAACATAAAAATGAGCACGGTTTTTCTCTAGCTAGCTGACTGACGACTCCGACCGTGTGCATTCACATGTTAATGAAGCCTTTCTTTGCGACAACTCGGTAAATATTGACTAGGAGTTTGTCCAGATGAGGAAGTGTTTATAACTCCTTACGTCAGAAGGCTTCTGGCCGTCCCGGTTCTTGCAGTTCTTATCGATGTCGGGGTGCGAGCAGAGGACGTTGACCACATCCGGACATCCGAATTTACAGGCAAAGTGGAGCGGCGTTTCAAAGCTCTGAAGCAGAAACGAAAAACTCTCCTTATGCATCTTGAAACGACGTATAAGTCGGTGGGGTTGAGGTGATGGAGCTAAAACTGACAGCCTTATCTGGAGTGTTGAGGTAAAGATCTACAATGTAGCGGATTCGTTTCTGCAGCATGACCTCCTGGTCGTCTGGGTACATGAGGCGCATGAACTCGGGGTTTTCCAGGGTGTCCAGTAGCAGCTGAGCGATCCCCGCCTGATTCTCCTTGGCCGCCACGTGCATCACGTTGTACCGGCAGCCCTCCTGACCGTAGAAAACAAAAATAACGTGTAGAAGTTACAAATTTGTCACCGTCCGCTTATTTTTAAAGAATGAAGGCTCAAAACTGGCATTATTGTTAGTATTATGCTGAAATACTTCATAACGTGAATTTTTGCAATCAAGAGACAAGGGCAACAATTCATCAGATTAATCAATTATTGGAATAATTGTTTATTTCTATATTAGTTTATAATATATAATATACAGACTTAAAAAAGCCATTTATGTAGAAAATTTTAGAAAAATGCAGTAATTAAGTCAAAACTACAAAAATATGACGTATACATTTTGCATTCAAGACAAAAACACCTTTTTTTTGCCTCAAATATGTTTGAGACAAAACTCCTCAACTGATATTATTTGTAAGAGATGAGGCTGATCCGATATTAATATCTTAATCAATATTGGAAAAAATACCTAGATTGGACACATTGCCACCGTTGCCCAGTCTATTGTGTTCAATTTTCTTATTTGTGCTTTGAGCAACGTCCTGATTCATTATTTATGTCACATTATATTTTGAATTCTTAATTGCACAATTTGAAAGACGCTGGGTTGCAGTAAATTTTTACATGTTTGACCAATGTGACCCATTGTTTTTGTCAGTTTCACTTTCTTTATTGCTTGTTTTGCATTGGCTGCTCTACTCCTAACTGTGCTGACTGAGTGCTGTTTTTATATGTTTGACCAGTTTGTGATACTATTGGTGTATTCAAGTGCGCTACGCTAGTGCACAGTAATCAAACATATTTTTCATTCAGTACATTTAGATTTGTGTTTGTTCTTTTTTTACAAGAAACATTTCAAGTCAATTCAACACTGTTGTTCGGTATCGGATCATATCAGCCGATACTAAATCTCAGATATCTGTATCGGTATCGGAAGTGAAGTAGTGGATCATACATCCCCATTAGTTTTAGCTTCATTGGGGTCAGATTTACTGAAGGCATTTCGTTTTAGGGAAGAAAATGTGCATTTTCTTATTCTCCAACACCGGCTATGTTCTTCTTGATGCTGGGTGAAAGCAAGTCGCTGCTGCAGGTTGGCGCTAACAATGGAAAAGATGTTTATGCGTCAACACACGTCGAGGCTCCAGGCCGGACTGGGTTCCTCTATTAATAGAAGAGACGTTCCAGAGTTTGTGGAACTTTGGCTTCAAAATTACAACCAAAGAGTCATCAGGTTTAGTAGCAATGGATACCCTTTCACTCTGGAAGTCGGCCGTTTAATTCAGATTTATTCTAATGTGGATTCATCCCTTTCGCCTGCCTTGCAAATAAAAACTTTAGGCTTTTTGATTTATTTTTTTTTTTTTTTTTTACGTTACAACCGCAAACTCCTGCGTTTCTTTGAGTTCATAGCTGTGAAGTAAAAGGATATATAGTTTCTAATTTTTAGTAAGAACATCCATCTGTATTTAGCCTCTCTCCCACAGCCCCACCCAATGAGTAGTTACTTTATAGAACCTGCTTTAGCTGAAATTACAGCTGCATGTCATTTATGGGACGTCCTCATTAACTTCCAACAGCTACAGCCTGAAAGTTTTGCTCATATATACATGTATATATATATATTTCTTTTTTTTTTTTCAAAATAGCTCAATATTTTAACTTTGATTGGGTTTCAAACAGATGAACATGTTTTGATCTAAACTTCTGCAGCCTTTTTTGGGACCTTTAACAATTTGGAGGGTTTTTTCTGTTATTTTTCATTTTGAAGTAAAAATAAACAAACAGGTTGCTTTATAACTCTGGGTCTATGTTTGAGGTTGTTCTGCTGAAAGGGAAACATGTCCCAAGCTTCCAAGTGTTTTGGAGGCTCCATCTGGTTTTCTCCTTTTCTAGCATTGCCCAGTATTTAGGTCAAGTCTATCCATCAGCTTTGACCAGTTTCCCTATCAGCATAGACCTGCCACAACTATATTTCACAATATGAATAGTGTGTGTCATTAAAAGAACCTAGTGGGTGTGAAAAATGTTCAGGTTTTGATAAAAACAACTCGAATACGTTTAAGTGAAACAGAAAAAAATAAAAAAACAGAGACGAGATTGGGCTTTGAATGTTCAGCAGATATTATTGCAAAGTTTGATTTCTCAGCTAAATGTAACACCTCTTCTGACTAACGGCCCCTCCTGCACGGGGAGGAAGCTTGTTCCAACAGAAAGCTGACACATTTGGTCTCGCACATTTTTGCCGTGGTTTAGGAGGCTGGCTAAAAGCTTTTGTTATCAATGCAAGTGTGACCTTTTCAAACACGGCTGGATTCTTCCTCTTTGTTTTAATGCTCTTCATAGACAATAGGGGAATTTCTGGAGTCATGTTTGCCTAAATTAAACTGAATTCAGTCATGCTATATGCATCACACTGACACCAGAATTGATCCAAAATTCAGATCTGGGGGAAGAATAGAAGAAAACCTCAGCAGCAAACCAGCTGCAAGTGTTTGACAGGTTTGCAGCACCTCGATGGTTCTGATGGTTGGAGTTGACTTTAAAAGTGACCAACATGAATGCACCACAGACCCACCACAGTCACACCATTATGCTAGAATGATCAGTTAAAGGTTCTACAGAGACTGATGCTAAATAAAAAAACAAAACAAAAAAAAAAAGAAATAAATGTAGACAAAAAACCAAATCTGATTAAATGCAAGCTGTAATATCTGACCACAACAGCGTTGTATTTAGCATCTACTGAAAAATTAGGGAAACTTCCAAATGCGACCCATATGCGACTTTTCCACTGCAGTTTAAGCAGTCCACTTCCGATCTTTTTGTCCCCCCAAAAATCAATTTTGGATTCCTATCTGAAATAGACTTCGGATAGGAAATCTATCTCCTATCTGAAATCTATCCGACTTCCGCTTTCTGACTTTGTGTCAAAATTCTTGCATCGGAAAAATCCAAATACCGTAAATACGGACAAAAACAAAGGCTAGAAATTATGATTATGAAAATATGAAAGACGTGTGGAGTGCATCACATCACCATTCCACCACCATTAACTCTGACTACACATTCAAACAGACATCTCTGCAGAAGTTGTAGTCAGTGCTCCACAAAAGGCCATAGCTATTAGTTGAGCTTTCTTATTATCATTATTACAATCCAACAATAGTATCTTGATAGTATTACTGATCAACTCTAAACTCCGTCTATAGATGGCTCAATCCAATACTGTTTCCATAAAAGCTGCGCTGCTCTGTGCTTGTAATTTTGCATCAAGTCCTGCTGTGTGAATGTAGCCGAACGCTAAGTAATGTCAAAATATGAACTTCCTGCCCTCACCTGGACAACAGTGGGATTATCCCCCGAGCCGATCAGGTAGCGCGGGTTGCTCCAGACGAGATCGCTGAAGGCCTGCTCGTCCCCCTTCTCCACAGCTTTCCGGAGCTTGGCTGTCAGGTCCTGACTCCTTGGGCTTTTAAAACTGTTGGCCTTTTCCCTGTTGATGGTGTCCACCTCCACGTGTTCTGTCATGGCACAAAAATAGACAGAAAAATGACAAGAGCAACAATATTCAAAGATCTGCCAAAAATTTTTTAAATTTTATTTCAGTCTTTCGGATCATCAGGCATACAATCCCACCTTTCCCGACGACTAGTCCGGGTTTGATGGGCGAGATGCAGGGTGTGGACTTGCTGGGAGACGGGCAGTAGTCACAGAGACCTTTAGAGAACCTCTCCGCCTCTTCCCGGCTGGTAAAGGCTTTGAAGCGTGCGCCCTTCATGGTCTTTACAGCTTGTAGTGCTTCTTTCTTATCCGTGTAAACATGTGCTCCCTCTGCAATACACACACAAAGTTACTCAACCCTGTTCGTGATAACTACATTACTGAGTGCTTCTAGGCCCACCTGTTTCCATCACGTTTTCTTACAATATTACAATATTTATCAAAACAGTCACCGATTTGCCAGATTTTTTAATTGTGTAACTTTTGTCTTCCTGATTTATAAAGCTGAAAGAGATATTTCCTAAGTTTCTGCTGATTTGTCATGTAAAAATCCCAATGAAATAAAATGAAAATGAAGTTTTCTGCAACATGACAAAATGCGTTCACTCCAAAGTCCCTGCTGCGTGGTCGACATCAAAAGTCATGAAGGGTGACAGGGAGAACAGGAGCCAAATGTCCAGATCGGCCTCACACTTTCTGTTCTGCTGCTTCCTGAAAGCTTTTCTCCTTTCCCCTGACTCCCAATCATCTGCAATCTGAGCCTATTCAGGCAATTTTGGACTAAAATGCTCCACAAAAAGTTGCTACAGTAAAACTACAACGTGACGAGTTAATGCAGAGTAAAATGATTTAGTTAAAGCAAAAATAGAGAAAAATGTGTCTATTTTGAGCACGTAATGCTCAAAATGGACAAAACGTTGCACAAGTTGAGGAGAAAAACAACAAAAAACAGAGGAGTTGACAACAGTCATTGGTAAACAGTCAGGATAAACTTTAGAAGGACTTTAGACTCAGTTAAAAATAGATAGATTCAAAGTTATTTGCATACTAAGAAGAATCCATCAGTAAACAATGTGTTGTTTCTCATCCAAGAGAAACAGTTACGAGAACCCCAGTGGAGTAGGTTCTCCATTTTACCTGTTCGTGCCAACACGTCCTCCCACAGCGGACAGACTCCATAATAAAACGTCGGAGATGCTTGTGCTGGCTTTGAAGGGGTTTCTGCTTTGAACTGAGAGCTGCTGCAGGCGGTCGAGCTGTTAAAATCGGACTTTCCTGAGATCTCCTCTTCATCGGGAGGGTTTAGACCCACACCATATCCAAAGTCTAAATCTTCACCATTTCTCTGAGAGGTGCTGCTGCTGCTGGCTGCAGCGGACTCGAGTGAAACTGCTGAGGAGGCACCTGCCGCAGGTTTGGAGAAACTGGCGGCGCCGTCTGTGACCTGGGATGAACAGCTGCCGTCTGTTTCAGAGGCAGCATCTCCCTCTTGTCCGGCCAGAACTCGGGCTAGCTTCCTCTCGTAGGTGGCTCGGGTCGTCGATGTGATGGGGCCACACTTTAGGTCTGCTCTGACAAACTCCTCCGACAGCTCGGCGGCACTCAGCCCCCTCAGCCTGGTCAGAACCGCCTCCATTCTTCAGCTCCCTGGAACGCAACACACACTCTAAGCAACTATGATCGCTACGATTCATAATTGTAATAAACACCACGTAAAGAATTGACTTAAGAGATGCACCAATCGGGCTTTTCCCAGCTGTCATAGATTTTCCAGTTTTTTGTTTGTCTTTTCCTCCACAAATATGTGCAGGAGCCTTATCTAATTTTTATCCAGCTCGAAAAGTGCATCAAAGTTGGTTGAATGAGCTGATATACTGTAAAAAAAAAAAAATAATAAATAAAAAGTTGCAGTTCTTAGTTATAATTCAATAAATACAATTGAGTTCAGTCTATTTATATAGTGCCAATTCACAACAAATCTCAAGGCACTTTACAAAATAAAGAAATCAATTACATCAAGTAACTGATCCTTGTTATCACGCAGTACAGTAAGTGCAATTCATTTTGCAAAGTAGATTAAAACATTTCTACGTAAAGAAATCCAGCAGATTCCATCGAGTCATTTGACTTTGTTTTTGTTTTTAAATATCCGACTTGATAATCACAGATTGCATCAACAATGCAAAATCAGCCAATTCCACATTCTTGTCGACTGAGTGGAGAATCTCTGTGCATAAAGAAATATAAGACCTTAGTAACACAGTGAGAAAGGAAAATATGGCAACCTCTTGATATGCATATCATACAAAAAACAAATACAAAAATATAGAATTGAAAATCATTGTAGAAATGTAATTATTCGGCTATAAATAACTTAATTTGTGTATCATTGAAGATGCACAACATCTAGGAAACCAACTAACTAAAACGTGACACAGGAATTGATCTCTAACTTACTTTAACCCAATCTTTTCGAATGTTGCCCAAGTTTAAATGTGAATTTCATCACTTTTTCCAACACCAAGGAGCTTTTTAAGAGACAAAACATGCCAGCCGACGACAAAAAGGTGTTTCTTTTTCACTGTGTGGGTCCTATTTAATATGTATAACAACTTTCTATCATTCAAATTAATTTCAACGCAAGGTTATTAATAGAGTACTTAAAAAAAGCGTGTACTAATAGCAAAGGTTTCACTCCGAGCATAATTTCAGAAGGACAGGCGACACTAAAGTTGGGCTAGCCTCAGCTGGCTAGCTTGCTAACCAAGAAGGCTAGAGCTGAAGAAGCCGGGGAGTGAAAGCTGACGCACGTCAAACCGCTTCGCTTTGTTACGGCGGACATTACTAACGCTGAATAAAAGGACGAATGCAACTGCACGGCGCGCCGAAAACGGGGGGTTGGGGGGGTCGATGCTGGACTGCTCTTTCGCGTGCTGTCACGCCCAAGTATGTCATTCGAGACGGGGTTTTTCGGGCTGCACCGTGACAAATCTGATGCGTGGTAATGAAGATGATAAACATCCACGTGTACGCGATGGCATCCACCTGCAACGGCGTCGCCGTACTCACCGAGGAGCATCTCGCCACAGAGGGACGCGGGTGTGGGGTACCGTTTAGTTTTGCACAGATAAACTTAGACACAAAGCTCAAGACGGTCTGGAATAGTCTCATTGTTTACAACATGTCGTGCGCATGCTCACTTTAAAGGGAGGGCGCGCGACGCATTCGCGGTCCGTGGGAAAATCCTAACCGCACGGCTTTGAAAGCGATGGCCACCGAGCCACAAAACAATTAAACAGGAAAAAAACAACAATGTTTCAGTGATAAATACTGAACACCAGAGACAGATTTCAGCTAATCTCGCTAACTTCTACAGCGTTGTACTATTTTTATAAGCATGCTAACCTTTTGTAAACAAATACAAAAAAATGATATGCATGCACCAGCTATGCATGGCATTCTAACCACTGATAGGTAAAGGAAACAACACAGTTGGTCTCATCCTTATGGCACATACCAGGGTGTGGAACCAATTGAGGAGCAAGTACAATTTTGTCTCTCATTGCATTGTTCTCCTGCGTAAATGAGCCTAAAACAATTATCTAGCCTTCAAGTACTCAAGGTCTCAATAAAGTCGAGCATCTGTGAGATATGACAAAAAAAAAAAAAAAAAAAAAAAAGTCCGATCCAGGCAGGCTCCACCTTGCAACTTACAGAACTTTCAGGATCTGCATCTAACGCCGCAGCCCCTCTCAGGTACTGAGTGACCCTGTGCTTGTATGTGTCAAGACTCGTTTGGCAACAAATGGGGAATAAACACACAGATGGTCAAGTTATTATGCCTAATGTGTGTGTGTGTACGTATTTTTCGTGTGGCACGAACGCAGCACCTTGCACTAAAACGCAAGACGTGAAGACTTGATAAACTCGGTATCACGTTTCTCCTGCCAACATGAGATATGACAGCTACTGACGAAACGTTTGAACATGCAGAAACGTAAACATCGCTACAAAATATATAACCGACCTTTATGTGAGCCAACATATGCTTAACACGTTTAAGGCGTAACTAATCGCTCTACCAGGGTATGCCTCTGAAACAGTGTGTCAGATATGGACTCGGAAAAAACTTTAGAGACACCAGCTTCATGATTTGATGTAAGGAACAGTTTGTTCAGTGTCATTAGCCGACTAGCATGACAAGCTAGTGGCTTCACACCACAAACACTCGAACCTAACCAGGATATTAATCAGATAAATCATCTTCAACCCTAGTGATACAATATTCGCAACTAAAACACAAAGCTTTGCTAGATAGAAGTAAATATTTTAAGTGAAGTATGCCGACCTCCTCCTCCTCTCTCCCCGGCTGCTAATGCTAGGCGTCTTCTCACCGCGACGCTTTCAAAATGCTGAGCGTCAGGACCCCCTTTCGTCCAACATACTGCCTGAGCAAAATTACGCCTTTGACGTTGAATTTTAAGGGACAATACTTAAAAACCACACAAGAGAAGAACGACAGGAGATGGAATATGAATAGTGCAATTTTCTTTATCATGAATGCGATGACATTTTCCAAAACAAACATTTCATCGGGAACAATTCCAGTCTTTGGGAGAGAAAAAAAAGAGAACAAAACAGGCAGAGTAAGTATGCAGACAACCCAAACTAAATTTATAGTGTAGTCTGAGTACATTTGTTATTAATACCCAGAACAGGCATTTATTCAATATTTGCGTCCCTTTTGTAGTTTACAAGAATACAGTCGTATAGGACTAATAATTACAATCCAGGAGCAAAAGGGCTGCAGCACAACTGCATGCATAAAGAAACAATCTATTACAACCCTAACACTGAAATCCTGGTTGATTTGTCATTAGATCTCTTTTTTGCATTCGATATCAGGTATTTTAAAATTGTTACTCCAACATGAATCTGATCAGTTGACATTACAAAAAGGACACATATTTATATATTAACCTCTGAAAAACAGTGAACCTTCCCATAACCCCAGGAACAGAGTTCACCAATAACATTTGGTGAATCCAAGTTTTTTTTTTTTTTGTAAATACAGTAAGTACCAAATGTAACAATCAAAAATAAACAAGCAATAGTACCTGCTGTTAGTAGATGTAACTTTTCTTTTCATTTGAGCAGCTTATTTTGTCAATTCACTCTTGATCATCTAGTGTGTAATATCACGTCACGTGTATTACGTACAATAAACAGCTCTTCAGTAAGGATTAGTTCGCCTGTACAATAACATCTCATTTTGCACACACCCTGACCAGAAAAGACACTCATTCCGAACAACTTCGTCCTGTACAGCATTTTTAACATTGCTTAAGGCTTTTTTTTGCATACAAATTACTGCAGTTTATGTTAAACTAACATAACTGAAATATTTTTTACAGATTGGAAATGAAAGTTGATATGATTACCTGACAAACACTGCATTTTAACAAGAGTCTGAGCCCAACTGTACATGACGTCTAACTTTACGAATAGGAGTGATAACGGTCTCATTACAAACCGAAGTCAGTATTAGCAAAACAACAGATGGGGAAATGTCACAAGAAAACAGGCACGAATATATGGAAGAACAGGATGTAGCTTCTGTCAAAAACTCTTAAAATTACGATTCGTCGCGGAGCAGCCGATTTCGCAAGGAGGAAGGACTTGCTGGAATCTAGTGGAGAAAACTAGCTAATTTGTGAGGAAAAGGACTCATCTTTACGCCATTTCTGAAACTTTTACAGCGGGGATCCCCATAAGGAAATTATCTGCAAACATTCTAATTTCTTAAATCTTAATAAATAAATGTGACAAATGGATAACATAAATTTAACCCATAAAATAAACACAAAAGAATAAAGCTATGATATAGAAAGTATCACTCTGCAAAGCACTTGAGTGCTGAAGGGAGGAATGCCAAATGTTGGCAGCAATTTCTTTTTAGAGAAAGCGAGTATGGGGGCTCAAAAGTGCCTTTATGGATAATATCCCTCGCCCCGCTTCCTCTGAGAAAGGGCTGTGTAGTTATGATTGCTGCTGTTCTGCTTCATTATTATTTTCCACAATACGTTTTACCGCGCTTGGCGAGTTGGAGATATTGTTGTCAAAGCCCAGCTGAGCCAGTCCCTCTTCTGCGTTTGTCCATGAGTTCATTGATTCATTTACAGTCACTGTGTGTTCCTCCATCTGCTTCTGGAGGCTGTCCATCTCCTCCCTAAGAGCAAAAAGGAAAAGGCTTTTTAATCACAAAGTGACACAACTGATACAGAGCCTTGAAAATCTACCTATACCACTAGAACTTTTCCACATTTCACCATGTTACAGCCTCTAAATTGACATTTTATTAGAATTTCATGTGATATAACATAATAAAGCCACAGTAATGAAAAGGTTTCTCCTTGCCATTTTTACATAAAACAGACAGATTTGTGGACTGCCGAACACATAGTCGTACTGTCAAAAAAATCTTCTCCCTCTTGAGCTGTGAATCCCGAGTTACTTCCTCTCTAACTATTACGTCGAGTTTTGTACCCAATTAATCAAATCGAAGTTTGCCGATTACTTTCAGCTCACTCGCTTACTTTAGTTGTCGTAGACAGTTGTGCAGGTTGTTCAGAGGTTCCTTGTTTACGGAAGTTGATGGTTTCAGTAATTCATCGAGCAGTGAGGCGGGCACTGGGCAGTCTGGGATCTTAACTGGGGTTACTGGGTTTGATGGGTTCCCGTCACTCTTCAGCTCCATCCGCTGCTGCTCCAACAACGACAACAGGGACACGTCAAGTGACGTCAGCTCTCAACTCTTAGACAGCCTGGTATAAAGGCAGCTGAACGACGTCTTACCTTCCGGAGACGAGTCTGTTTGAGGTCTTGTTTGAGCTGCTGGTTCTGCAGCAGGACGGTCTTCATGCTGTTTCTCAACTCGCCCACTTTAGCCTGAAGCATGAACTTGTCCTTTCTGGTGCTGCTCAGCTCTTCCTGGACAGAGTCCAGCTCCACCTTTATGTTCTGGAGCAAGACAGACGCACTTTAATTTTACGCAACAGAACGAGCAGAAGCTTTGTTTCAAAGCAATGCCACGATTTAAACATTCGTTTAACTTTTCCATATAGTTTTGTGCGTCTTTCTCAAACCGTGATCCGCAAGGTACTGTGTATAAACGAGCGTTTAACACATACAACACTTGTGATAAAGAGCAACTTCTTTTTTGAATTGCTTGTGTTTTTTTTAAACCATCGGAAAGCTTAGAATCCACACTTTCAGAATCAAAACAGCTTGAGTAAACTTGTTGATGGCCAGTCACATTTACAAAGCAGCTCCACCTTTCTCATTCGCGAGTCAAGAGACTAATATTTCCATTTCACTTTGTCTCAGTTCATTGAGATGTTGGTGTTGCGGGGAGGTGGAATTTCTAGGTGGTCCGTGATGTTTGTTAGATGGGATAAGACTGAGAAACACTGCTGTAGAAACAAAGTGGAGGCTTGCCTGCAGGGCGATCTGTAAGTTGTCCAGCTCTCTGTGGTGGCACTGTTCCATCATCTCCAGCTGCTGCTTCTGTGCTTCGATCTCCCTCTGCCTCTGCTCCACCTCCCACTTCAGGTCCTCAACCTGAATCGGCAGAAAATATTAGACATCCATGCAACTCGGAAGATATTTGATCTACGAAAAGTGATCGGTCAGAAAGAAAAAAAAAAAAAAGAACTTGATCAGTTTTTCTAAAACTGAAAGGCTGCACATCCAAAGTGCCTTGGCTACAAGAGGAACTGCAGAACAAAAGCATCAACAGGAATATTGCGGCTTTTCTGGGATTTAGGTATTAACTTTGGGGGAGTTTATACCTCTTGGTTAGTGAGGGGCTGCTTAGCGAGTTCCTCATCAAGTTGTTTTCGCAGGATCTGGAGCTGGGAATGAGCCTCAGCGAGCTCCTGCTGGAACCTGGAAACATCCTGAGCGTGCTGGTCGTCCTGAGCCCTGTGGAGCGCGACACATTCTCCATGGATTATGCATGCGACTATAGATTAAAAGGTGCATTTTCTATTGCTGCAGTCGTCAGGGCAACGTGCACGTACTGCAGTTTCTGAGCTTCGCTCTGCAGAGCTTTCACCAGGTCCTCTTTGGCCTGCAGGTCCTTCTTGATCTCCGACAGCTCAAGCATGGCCGCCCTGTAGTGCCTTCTGTTATGGGCTGCCTCTGCCTTTGCTGCTGCCACCTAGAGGACACATCATGGAATTACAGCCTGAAAAGACCAAAGCTTTACACAATCTCCAAATTCTAACACAGAATTAAAGAACGCAACAAAGATGCGTCATAAAAATCCTTTTTTAGAAATTATATATTAGTTTCTAACTATGCTATGAGATATAATTGTATCTGTTTCTGTCTAATATTCAAGCTGAATTGCTAAAATTTTGTTATTACATGTAGATCTCCTCATTGGTGCCTTTCCTGTTATATTTTGCATAAAATCTGTGATGATACACACTTTTCTCCTCCATTTTGCACCTTTCATAATTAGCTGCAGCTCCCAATTATTTCTATTTTTAGAATCCGTCTCGTATAAAATGTGCTCATTTATTATGTATATCACGGGAGCATGTAACTGCACTATTACTGCAAAGTAAATAAATTGATTATAGTTAACTCACTTTTTTTTTTTTTTTTACCTTTTAATCAAAATGTTGCCAAAACCTTAAGTTTAAACACTGAGGGAAACAAATGTCCATTAAACAGGCCAAAGCATTGTGTACCTGCATATACAGTGTGCGTGTATATGCATATTCAATTTAATATCTAAACACATATTATAGCCGAAAAATTTCTTTTGATAGCCATAATGTTCATATTGATACTGCAATGGCGATTTGTTACATTGTGCGACTCTAATTTGGTCCATTAGTATTCTCTAATTATTCAAAGTTCCTCTTTAGTTTTAAATTGTTACTCCAATACAATAAGCTGACAAAGTTAGCTGGAGCATGACTAGGAGTCCACAAATTCAGCTGAAATTAAAGATTAACATCAGTAAGTGCAAAATGGGTTTTTTTGTTGATTTTTTTTTTTTTTTTTTTAGAAAGCAGAGGTATTCTCTTTACTTCAGCCTATTATCTTAATAAACAACAGCTTTTTTTTTTTATTATTTAAATACCACATATGAAAAAAAGAAAAGTGTTAGAAAACCACGTTGACCCTTAAATTTAGATCCCAATCATGCAAACGGTGAATTCCTTTCATGGAACTATAATGAATTCATGTCTTAAGGAGTTTGGTCCCTGTTATGCTGCAGTGCGATTTTTAACTGCTTCTGTTCACGCTTCACCTTGCTATTCTTCATACCTGTTCCTTCAAGTCTTTCACTTTGGTTTTCTCTTTCTCCAGAGCAAGTTGCAAAGTCTCAACCAACTGCTTCATTTGTTGGTCCTCCTCCTCTTTTCTCTTAAGAACAGCTTGGACCTAAGAAAAAAACGGAAAGAAAAAAAATGTAGCCACCTCCTCGCATCCGTTTTTGAGAAGCTTGTTGCCTAAACTGAGATCCAAACGTGATTTTTTTTTTCACCTGCAAGTTTAGCTGGACGAGATCCGCCTCCCTCTTTGCTAAGGCAGATTCCAAAATGTTAGCGTGCTCCCGCAGTGCATTATGGGACTGCGACAAACCAGCGAGTTTCCCTTTTTCATGCTCCAGCTCGAGCGCCAACTTCTTGTTGGCGTCTTCCAACTTCCGGATCCGCTTCTTGAAACAACGTGACTCCTGGAGCTGTAGGGGGGGAAAAAAACGACTCAGGACATGAACTCTGAGAAATTCCGAAAGATCAAAATTAAAAAAGCTTCTTTTTTATTAATTTTTTTATTTATTTTAACCTCATCCTCCAGCTCCAGAACCTTCTCCTGGTAATCCTCCAGCTCCGTGGAGGTGAGAGTGATCACTTCCTGTAACTCTTTTTCCAACATGGTCTTGCTCTTTGTGACAGTCTGCAGTTCGGCTTGCAGAGCCTCAATTTTTTCCTGAGTGAAATAATATAATTTTAACAGCGTTTAGCCACTTAATCTGATTTCTTCTGCCAGGAAAAATAAAGAAGAGCCAAAGATTCAGCTGTGAATAAAATATTCACTTAAAAGATTTTTAAAGCTCTTTCAACTTTACCTGTAAGGCCTGGCTGTTTCCGCCATCCGACAGCTGGGCGCGGAGCTTGGCTAGCTCTGCCTCCGCCGTCTCCTTGTCGGTCAGAGCCTCTTGGAGCCTTCTGCTCAGAATGCCCACGGCGTTCTCGTAGGCTTTGTGTTTGGCTTTCATCTCCTTCTGAGCGCTGGTCAGATCCGTTCCCAGCCTCTTCATGCGCACCTTCTGCTCCGAGATGGCCCTGTTTCGATACACGTGGCAGTTAAAACAAGGCCGGCTCAGAACATAACGGGCAGGCTTCTTCACACACATGCACACCCTGCACAACTCGGTTGTGCGCGAGAAACGTGTCGTTTGTGTTTCTGAGATGTATATAAATCATCTGTGTTGGATTGTTTCTAACTGCTGAAATCTCCAAGCAGAACATGACTCACTTTTTGGCTTCCGCCTCCATCTGCTCCACCTGTTTCCTCAAGCTCTCGTTCTCTTGCGTCGCTGCGGTGAGCTGGCTCTGATCGAACTGCAGGGACTGAGTAAGGAGGGGACAGAAGATATTTTTCCTTCACAACAAAATATACTTTTGGATAAACCGAAAATTTCCTTTTTTTTTTTTTTTTACCTGAATTTGGGTTTCAAGCTGATCCCTTTCTGTCTGAATGGCCTGCAGATGGGCCTCCATGCTGTTCATTTGCTCCTGAACTCTGGCCACCTCCGTCTGCAAGCGGGCCTGCTCCAGCTCGGCCTTTTGCTTCTCGCCCTGGGCGCTCAGCAGCTCCTGCTTCAGGTCCTTCACTTCAGCCAGCAGGCGCTTCTTGGAGGACTTCAGCTCGCTGATGAGTTGGTCCTTGGAGCTGGCGTCCCGACGGTACGCCTCCACCATCACCTGTCCATTCAGCAACATTCCTTTTTTATTGTTTTGTTTTAGTCTCATTAAATGCTCAGAAAGAACTTTTTTAAGAGATGTCTTGCTTATATTTGCTTTGACAGACAATGCTGTTTTAATCCTACTGCATTGTTTGGGTCAGATGTTAAGATAACACTGTGAGTGAAAGAAATATAACCTTGTTTTCTTCATTGTCTGAATTAAATAATAATAAACTTTAAAGGTCAAAAACAGTTTCCTACTTCTTACTGACTATTAGGAAATGTAGTAAACCTGCATTAGGAATGTATGGGTATTTAAAAAGAAAAAATTAAACAGGTAAAAACAATAAAATATAACAAATGAGACAGAAATTCAACTAATTTATCAGACTGTGGGACAATAAATATTTCTATTTTATCAACTACCCAAAGTGTGCAAAACTCATTGGCTAATTAAACACACCTATTCTCCTGTGGGCTGTGTAAAGATATACATGTACATTTTGTGGTTGTGAAGTAACAAAAAGAAATATTTAGTTTTTTTGTTCTTGTCAGCAGAAAACACTTTTGACAACTTCATGTTTTTGCCGCCGCTCTCACACTGATACGTTGAACCGAACACGAACCACATTTTCCACAAAACCTGTCGCCGTCAGCGGCTAACTGCTGTCACAGACTTGATGGACACGAGCGTTGACGCTTCTACAAAAAGCTCCCAACTTTTAAAGATGCGGTGAATTGAACTTTTTTTTGTTGCTCTGTCAATCAGTTCCGCCCTCTGCGTGACAGCCTGTCAGAGCGATAAAGCCGCCGTTGCTCCGTGCGGCGCGGCACGTCAACCAGCACTTCAGGCATTCGTCAGAGAAGCTGACTGCCGTTTGGCATCCTCCCACAACACCGTCACCATCAGCCAGCTGGGACATTCAGGGCAAATTTCCACATTTATGTCCCGTGTTCAGATTTTACCGATGAAGATGACAAAAAAAAAAAGAATAAAAGAAGATGCATTACCTTTTGTTGCTGGAACTGCTCCTTTAATTTCTGCGCTTGTTTCTTCAGAGAATTATTCTCTTGTTGCAGAGATTCAATCTACAAATTTTGAAACATTTTTAAATAAGCGACTCTCAAGAAAGTGTTCAAACTACGACAAACCGCTTCCACTCTTGTCTTCTACCTGACTGGCTTTGATTTGGACTTCCTGTCTGAGCTGGTCCAGGACATCCGAGGCCACCAGGACGTCCTCGCCCAGCCGCTCGGCCCCCTCGTCCAGCTGGCTCTTGTCGGCCTTGGCGGCCTGCAGCGCCACCTCCAGGACGATCTTTTCGTTCTGGAGGAACTGGATGGTGTCGTCCTTGGCGGCGCTCTCCGTCTGCAGCTCGGCCAGCTGGGCCTCCAGCTCCTGGTACCTGGCCTCCAGCTGGTTGATGGACTGCTCTTTGGTTTGTAGCATCTCCTGAGTCGTCGTCAGCTGACGCATCAGCTCCAGGTGTTCCTTCTGAAGCGACTGCAGCTGCAAGTCCTTTTGGGAAAGCGTCAACTTGACCTAGCGCGCAAAGACGAAAGACGTACGTCAGAGGAGGTCACAAAGTTCACTGCCCGAGTCAGCTTTTCTCTGGTCTTTGCAGAAACTACCTGCTCCAGTTCCCTCTCCAGCGTCGTGGCTGTGTTCGCCAGCTTTATCAGGCGCTCTCGCTCTTCCTCAAACTCCTCCAGTTTGTGCTGCAGGTCGTCTTCCACCATGGTTTTTGCGTCCTGGATCTGCTTGTAGGCGGCCTCTTGGGTCAGCATGTCGGCCTGCATCACAGACGAAAAAATTCAAACAATGAATCCGGCGGTGTTTTAGTTTAGGTTTTATTTTCTAATTTTTACATTTCTCTTCAAGCAATTTCAACGTAACCTTTCAAACTTTTCCCACAACACAGCACTTTGGAGATAAAAACTGAACTCACTATTATTTGATACGGTTTATTATTGTTATTAATAATATCTTAGAAAACATTAGATTGCATCTCTTATAAAACTGTACAGTTTGTATATCAAGCACATTCCACATCTGATTGAAAGTCACTCATATGAACCCCTGAGTATACCTCAATGCTTTGCAGCTGCACAGCGATGCGCTCCTTCTCTTTAATGGAGCGGTGTTGGGTCTCGGTCAGCTGATGGGAAAGCGTCACGTTCTCCTGCTTCAGGTGTTCCATGGCGCCAAACTGAGTCATCTGCCCCGCCTTCGAGAGACAGGCGGATGTTACAAGCAACCTGTCTCAACTGCAACGTCCTGATGACCCGTTGCTAGTTCACTGCCACCGCGGCTGATTCCTCACCTGCATGTTGGCCATTTCGCTTTGCAGTCGCACCCTGGCCTCTTGGGCCAGCGCCAGCTGCTGCTGGTACCACTGCCTGCCTCGCTGGCTGGGAGGTCTTCAGTCGGCTCTGGAGGGTGCTGCGCTCCAGCTGGACCTGCTGCAGCTGACCCTGGAGGCCCGCCATCTGCTGACGCAAGTCATGAACTGCAAAAAATAATGAGTTGACAAAAAAAAAAAAAAAAAAGTTTTCTAATTGTGCTTATCCAAAATACATACGAGACAGCAGAGTGGACGCGTAATGCAATAAGCGGTGTACTTGCAAAGAGAAGAATTCCCTGAACTATATATATGTATATATATAATTTTTTTTACTTCATTCTGAAGGTGTGGTGGTGCAATGATCAATTACATGTAAAGGAAACCCTTCTGTCTCTGTTAAGTCACCTGTGTTGTCCCTTGAAGTCATTGTGTTCTGCAGCTCCTCCACCTTCACCATCAGCCGGTTGTATTGGTCTTCAGAAACTTTCAGGTCATTGCTCAGAGAGGTCAAACTGGCGTTCTTGCTCTCCAAACTGCCCTGGAGCTCCACCATGGCCTTCTCCAGCTCTCTGCAGTTTTGGCGCAGCGTGCCGACCTCTGAGCTGAGAGCACTTTGCCTCTCCTGGCTGATCTGAGCCTCTTCTCTCTTGGCCTGCAGCTGAGCGTTCACTGTAGCAAGCTGGGCCTGGAGCTCCGTCTTCTCTTTGAGAGCCTAGAGGAAACAGGAAGTAGTAAGAGAACTTCATCCAAGTCTTCCAGGAGTTTCCAGAGGAGCAATAGTTTACTGCTAATATATACATTCCCAAATGAATGTATATATTCATTTGTGTTGCATCTGTGGCTTTCCAATATACTTTTACTTTTCAGCTTTTTTTGATGACATTTAAAGATCTTTACACATTTAGTTCTTGGCTTGTGATTTGTCTCGTTTTTGTCCACTCTGTACCGGGGGAAATGATCTCAACCATCAATATTAACACTACTTCTAGTTAGTAATTTCCACAATAAGCAATACCAGCTTGCATTGACCACAACACTATCTCAGGCAAAAAAAAAAATAAAAAAATCATTATGCATCAAAAAACCCACAGAAATCTCACTGAAACAACTACTTTCTGTTTCAGTGAGAGATTTAAAAGGAAGTCAGATGAAGCACAGAGATGTGTAGAGAAAAAAAGTGTACTTTTTGTGACGTATAGAGACATATAGTTCATTCAGACTGCGACAAAATGAATAAGTGCAAGACTTGGAGGAGATAACAGGAAGGCTTTACAAGGAACATTGAGGTTGTTTTATATTTTCGAGCTCTCAACTTTGAGAAAAAAAACTGTATTTGGAAACACCACAGAGTACTAGGCCTAGGCTAAGAAAAATAGAATTAAATGACCAAAATAAAGTCCTAATTTCACAAGATTAAAGTCATTATATTATGAGAATAAAGTTGCACGATAATTAAGTCAAACATAATACAAGAATAATCTCTTAATATAAAAATGTCACAGTAATACCAGAAAAAGTCATAATAATACAAGAATAATCTCATAATATCACCAGATTAGAGTCAAATATTAAGAAAAGGAAGTCGTAATTTTCTGAGAACTTACACACACAAAAATATCAAAAATAAAATGATGAATGTTGAGCATCTTGTGAAGTTGAATTTTGGTGTTTGGCTTTACAAACTGGAAATACAGTTTTAAATGTTGTAAATAGTCTGGTCCAAAAATACAGTCTACTTTATTGTCAATTGATTAAGCTCTAAACAAGGAAGAAACAAGGAATCAAAATTACATCCCTGATTAAAAACTTAAAGACCTCACATACCAATAAATAAGAACAAATGGTAAGAAGAAAAGTTTCCCATAATCCATAAAAAACACATCAATTATATAAAAAAATTCTCATAAACCATTTAGTATTTTAAAAACACAAACTCTTATATAGTTGACATCTTATATGGGATTCAGCTTCCTCTCTGCCTTTCTTCCAAGATCTCCAGATTGTTGTTTAATTCATAAATATTTTATGTGAAAGTAGCAACAAAAGGACATTAGTGGTTTATTACCTGACTGGCTTCAGATGACAAGGACTCCAGTTGCCCCTCGAGCCTCATTTTCTCTTTTAGCACCTGGAGCATCTCATCGTGACCCATCACTGAACTCTCCAAAGAAACGCTGCAATTTAAAAATGCAGAAGAGTTATCAAAAGTACAAAACAATACAAATTAAAAAAAAAGGATAACGCAATATTCACAATATTCAATACCTGCTGGAGAAACTGTCCCTCCGGCTGCGCGGCTCTCCCGTTTCCTCCCTCTCCATCTCCAGCAGGTGCTGTTCGTCGCTCGCCGCCTGCAGCACCTCCTGCAGCGACGGGAACTGACCCATAGCCTCGGGGGCGATCTCCCTCCCCTCCACCGTGTACGGCCCCTGTTGTCGTTCCACGGTGGCCGAGAGCGTCCCGTAGGTTCCCCTCGTGGACACGCTGCTGTAGGAGGAGCTGTCGCTGTCGTTGCCGTCGTTGCCGGGCTTCGCTCCGGCTTCGCTGCCGTCCATCTCTGAGCCGTTGTCGTTGAGCTGGAGCGAAGTGCTGGCCTTCGAGTCCGTTTCGCATGCGCTGCTCTCTGACAGCATGCTGACTTCTGACAGCGTAGACACGGAGCTGATGGAGGACTGGCTGACATCTGCTGTGGTCATGGCCCCGCCTCCAGCGCTGCCGCCGCCGCCTCCTCCTCCTCCGCCGTCGCTCTCAGGAGACTTGTAGTCAGCTAAGGAATGAATCTTACTGGGACGTGGAGATCTGGATTTCTTCTCCTTGCTGGGAGGAATTCCAAGGCTGCCCAGTTTGGGGCCACGTGGAACACTGGTCCGGAGGAAAGAATACTCCTTGGTCATGGCAACAGTGTTAGCGCGTGGTAGCGCCTCAGGATGGAGCATTAGTTCAGGATCAAGCGTACTGAAGGGCCGGCTTTTAGGGGTACGATGAGCCTGGGTAGAGTCATAAAAACTATCAATCAATATACCCGTCACAATAATCAATAAATCAATTAATCGGATGATACATTACAACAAGCTCAATAATTTCCACTTGTATCATTTATCGTTTTTCTCTCGCTCTTTCCACCAAAAACTGAAATGTTTTCCGTTTGGTGTTTTGGTCTCAATGAGCCCCTTGTTTTGAAGGACAATTTGGTTTACATGCACTTTGTTTTTTTTCTGCATTTTTGTTGCCTTATTCGTAATATTTAAAATGTCTTCCAGTTCCAGTGGACCCGACTGTCTTCAGAGTCACCTAACTTGCCAACGAGCTGTTCTGTGCGAAATTTAATCCGAGCTTTAATCCAGCTGAATGAGTGAATAAACAGCAGCATGAAGGCAGAGGAACACAACAAATGGATTAGAGCACAGGTGGTAAAAAAAAAAAATAAGAGGAATGATTTTCCTTTGGTTGAGCTCGTAAGATCCAAATTGGAGCAATAATTTGATTTATACCAAGTTTATACCAAAGCAGAAGCTCTTCTCGAGCGCGGCTCATTTTAAGAGAAACTTGGATTCATCAAAGACGACATAAATATAGGAATAAAAGCAAAGCAGTGGCAGCACTCACTCACCCTCTCCTTTTGCCGCTGAACCCTGTACTGTTTGAGTTGCTCTTCCAGACGCCGGCGAGCTTCCAGGCGAATCTTTTCTTCGTTTTCCATCTCTAGACATGGTTTCTGGTTGGCTGCAGCGAGAGAAGGTAGGCCAAACTGAAGACTCTTCCTCACCGCACAATTTACAGCAGAACTAGTGAAATAACGTCTCTCGATTCCAAGGAAGATGTTGCCGTGTTAATGGGTAAAGCAAGTAGTTAAAAAAAAAAAAAAAAGAACAACATTCCAATGGAATAGTAGAGACTTGTATAGGGTTCCTACACTTTTCAAAATTTTTGTTTTCCGGCAGTTTTTTTTTATTTATCCTATGTGCATCTTCAAATACTAGGGTTGCACCGATTGCAGTTTTCTGGCTAATCACCAATCTTTAAAAATCACCAAAGTTAAGAATTGATTCCAATTCTTAACTTTGTTTTTAATAACCGTCACTCAGTTATAAAATCAAAATATATAGATTTATCGCTTTTTGGGGCTTTTAAGAGGGAAAAAAAGTCAGTAGAGGTGTCTGGAAAGTCACTAAATGTTTGCAAAAGAGTTGCTAAATTGTCAACTGTGCGGTGACTTTTTTTTCCTTATAGTAGGTCTTCTCTTATGGCAGAGAAAAAAGGGACATTGACTGTTTTCAGACCTTTGTGAAGGCAGATAAGATCAGTTTTTACCATCACCCATCACCCAAAATTAGGAAAATTGGGGCCGATCAATCAGAGCACCACTAACAATAATGTATCGTAAACTGAAAGTACAGAACAAGTTTGGAAGTATATTGTTCTTTCTTGCATTTCTTATGAGTTGATCTTCTTAACATCTTCTTCAGCACAAGATAATATTCATTTTACAAAACTAGGTTTACAGCTAGCGTAAAGTAGAGAAAACTATTTGAACTTTAGAGTTACAAGAATATCCTAACATCCACAATCATGAACCAAGTTGGGTTCGTTGGGTCTTTCCCAATGTTTACTAAAGGTAATATATGAAGGTAGTATAAAAAGAACAAATCTTTTGAGCAAATTCAAGCTTCATTTAGGTTTTTTTTTTGGTCTTTTAGAGAAGCTAACTTACAGAATTAACTCTGAAAACGTGGTTTTCTAGATGTGCCCAATATCTGAACAATGCGGTTTCCGTCGCAATTCCAACGTGTGCGATTTTAAAATGGCTTGGATACAATATTTGCAACTCCTATAATAATATAAAAATTATAATCACACAGTGTAGCTCTGTGTTCTTGCGGCCCCATTGAGACACGGAAAACAAAACCAAGACAGTGTAGGAACCCTGCATGTCGCACATTCAGCAGATTCATGCCGTTACGATGCTGTTATTTTCCAGTTAGAAGTTAATAAGGTGCCAAACTAAATAACCAGCCAAACATCACCAAAGAAAAATTAACATAACATTGGGATTAAAACCAAAAAAGTTCCAAAACAGCCATTAGCCCACACAATGTTCCAAATGAAGCACCCACACCAAAAACTGATCAAGATATCCGTCAACTCCGGATTAGAAATGCGGAAAAACTGCACACTTATAAAGAGACTTCCAATGAAAACTTCTCACAAGAGAAAAATCACAGCAATCCACAGCAAAAAGGGATTAAAAATAAGGAGGGAAAGGGACAGAAAGGGGCATTCACTCTTGATATTTTGTTGCTTTGTTTTTTTTTTTTGTTTTTTTTTGCTTACACAGTTCAGTCTCCTGCATAGGCATACTGAGTTTGAGGGACTGCAAAGCGTCACCCTTGTGAACCTTGACCTCAGCACTAGAGCCCTCAGCCTTCTCTACCGTCACAGGTGGATAAGCAGCCACACCTGGGGAGGACTCTTGGCTCGGCGGGTTGATGGGAGAGCTGCTGCTCTGCGGAGGGGATCCGTTTGGAAAGGTGCCTCCTGCGGCACCGAGGCCGTCTGCCGGTCCGTTCCCGTTTGGCAGCGCGTCTGAAGAGAGAGAACCTAAAATAGACGGGAAGGGAAAACGTCATAGTGCTTTCAGGTGGTTTTTGAACCGTTGGGAAGCAATAAATGCTTCAGCGTCTCTCCAGTGGATTCTCAGAACAAAGTCAACCTGCTAAAAAGGACTGAAACACTTCATTTTTACCAGCTCCTTCCAGACCACTCAGGTCTTCTGGTTCTGGTCGGCTCTGCATCCCCAGAACCAAACGTGGAGAAGCACAATTCTGCTGTTATTTTTCAGTTAGAAGTTAATAAGGTGCCAAATTAAACAACCAGCCTTTTCATGCGTACAAACTTCTGGAACAAACTTCCAGAAAACTGCAAAGAGTTCCTATAAAATCAGTGCTAAAGCCCATTTGCATACAAATGTAAGTGGAACATTGATCAACATATTTGATTTGTGTTTCCTTGATGATTTGGATGATGGTATTTGACTAAATGTATATTGTGCATTTCAAAATTGGTCACTGTATTGTTTTTATGGCGTGAAGCACTTTGAACTGTCTTATTGCGGAAATGTGCTATACTAATAAACTTGACAAATCTATAGAAAGCAGTTTGTTATTTTATATACAACCTCCCCCCCCTTCGTCTGACTTGGTTTTTCTTATTCGGTGATTTTAGACAACTTGCAGTTTCTCTAAACACCTTCTGCTTCCCGGTTATTTATGATCTTGCGCTTCTGAAACAGTCACCAGTTTTCTGGTAAACAATCCTCTCTTCACCAAGCTTTCCGTCCTGTTCATTGGATTCATTCTTTTTCTCCCACGTCTCATCACTTGTACTGTTATTGTCTGGAGCTTTTAGCTGTGACATCTTGCACAACAACTCTTCCCCCGCCGATTCCCTCAAAATATGCCACAGCAGACACTTCTTTGGAGAATGGGCCTTGCAGATAATATTTGAGCACATTTAAGCGTTTTTCACTTCATTTGTGAACATACCTTGAAAATTCCTTAAGCAAGCGTTCCTCTACGGAAGGTGAAACATAGCCATGAACCAGCTATAGTAGATGCGACTGTCCTGACAAACCGGCTGATCAGCTTTGTCGAGCAACTATGTCGTGATTTTAAAGCAACATTTGGTTGCTAAAACCTCCCTGCGGCTGCCTTTACTTTTGCACAACTGCGTGTTGTTCAAGTAACTATTTGCTTCATCCTTAGTAGCAGTTACATCATGAACAAACCCTAGCTTAAGGATGGTAAGAGGTTGTCGCAATATCAACAGACGCATATTTCATTTGTTGCTTTCGGAGATTCTTAGGATTTTTTTTTTATTATCTGCTAAGCAGTAGACCATTTAAACAAAGTACCGTGACAGCCAAGATATCTGCAAATTTGAGCAACCCAATGTAAAACCGATAATTTTCATCCCAGCTGGAATGAAAATCATCGGGAATGATTGGGGGATCTTCCTGGACGGTATGGCCTGGCAACAGAAGTGAGGCATTGGTAAAAATGGACGTCGTCCAGCCAACTGGTCAGAAATTTGCACTTATCGATGATGGACACACACGTCGGAGACAAAAACATTGTTTGCAACATTTTCTTAGGTTTCTAGAGGTCTACAGAGTCATACACCAAATCGCTATGACACGTTTCTGTGATCCTCAGCATTAAAATTAAACTACCCGTTAAATGATGAAAAACTGTGAGCTGAAGGTTCCTTAAATGTAAATGCCATTGGCATTAAAAAGCCAAAATCACAAAGGTTGCAAAAAAAAATACAGCGTGTCGTGTGTGAAGCTGTTAACGTTTCTTTACTGTTTACAAATCGAAGATGAAAACACAGTTATTTTTTCCCCCCTCTTAATGCTTGCTATTTGCAGAACACAAACTTAACTGATGACTAATGAGACTAATGAGAGACTAATGAGGCCTCCGTTTAGTTATTTAGCATGTTAGTTCAAAGAGCTGTGAGACATGGAGCAGTAGTAATCACTAAAAACGGGCCAGACCTGCCAAAAAACTAAACTGTGGAGGAACAAACTAACAGTAACATGCATAGAGGAAAGGACATTTGCAGAACAAAGTGCAGAGGTGAAACTAAACAAGGTATGTGATACTATGGAGGGACGAAGAGGAGGCCCAAAGGGTTTAGTGCCCATTTCTTCATGACTGCTCCAGTTACCCAGCGACCTTCTTTATGTCACTGACACGCAGTGCAGGGTGGTGGCTAACGTTAACGCACGCCATTCATTCAAAGCCACACAATTTAAATAATCCTCATCCGTTCAGAAGGAGCACTCACCGTTAAGAAGCTCGTTTGTCTTTTGGATGCTCTCCAGCCCTTTTTTGAGAGTGTTGACTTCCACAGTGGAGTCCCCCTCTTCCTCGCATCTTATTACTCGGTCTTCTCTACTGGCCTCCATCTCAACAGCCTCTGATTTACCACCGCGATCCACTCCCACCGAGAAGAATAACAGTCACGGCGCAGCAGGCGCTTTATTGCAAATGACGTCTTATTTAAAGCATTTTCTGGGGACGGAGGCTCCCCAGGAACGTGTCTGAGCCAAGGAACACTTTACTGTCTGATCACTGAGGAGAGAGAAGGATGACAATTAATACATCAGTTATCGAGCCAGTGTCTGCTCGTGTTATGTAACAGCACAGCCTACTTTAAACATAAGCCAGAGTCAAGCACTGTAACAAGCTGCTACAACAGTTAAGTAGATTGAAAACCCTTAAAATAAGCTTAAATTGTAAACAGGGATGACTTGTCTGGTCGAAATATAAATAGTTTTATCCAATTTTTGACATTACCTGTTACTTTTCTGACATCTATAAACAACCTTCAGAAATTAAAGAAATGACCAAGCAAACCTATTTTACTGTCAAATCCAAGTATGTGTAAATGATGCTGATGTCTGAATAAATAAGAACCATACAAAACAAACTCGTACATAACACAAATAAATACAACTCGTTTCTAGGTTACATGAAAATGTTACGGCCTGTTATTACAATAAAAGTAATTAGCCTACTCTTTGTTGATGATGCAATTCAATCTCATCACATTTGACATGAATAGTGGTCACAAGTACATAATGACATCTTTTTTTTAACATGTCAAGTGTCACTTCGTGCGTATACTTCAACCTTTGTTTACGTTTTACTTTATGGTATGAAATTTATAACAAAAAGCACAGAAGGAAAATTAATCTGCTTTCAGTTTTTGGAGGAAACAAATTGTCATGACAGGGTCATACAGCAAGTCTTCAGTCAGAGGCCTCTTCAGATTTGTTTCAAGACAGACTGCTGCAGGAGATCCTTTCTGTCCACAATGACCTTTTGAAGATACTTGGGTTACATGAGTTACAACAACGTTTAATTTCCTTTTGAGATAAGTACTGAATTATTCAAAAAAAGCAGCTGCGATTGTCAAAACTGTAAAACAGTTTGCTAAACTGTTTTGGGAAATTCGCCCCAGTGTCCGTGAATGCACCAGAACAATTGGTCAGCGCGGATTTACAATAAATGCAAAATTTAGTGGAAATAAGCAGTGACATTCTTTCAGTTAGTGGACAAATATCTCACTTTTGAACTGAGGGGGCCTGTCATCCACACCTCCTTTTGTGTTTTGCATCAAGTTATTTAGTGCAGACTATGATAACCTTTGACTTGGAGGCTAATTTAGACAGGTTACGTACTGCAGTTCAGGTGTAGAGGCGGTCAGTGGCACGATTCAAACCCATAACCGATAAACAGAACCCAGTTCGTACAGATTGGTTAGCTCGGTTGTTTTGGTTCACCCACCTTATCCAGAAACAGATGACAGACCAGGCTGTATGTGGCTAAAGCGGGTTAGCATGCTAACAAAACAGCTAGGTGTGTACCCAAAGGGAAGCTAAAGCTGCTAAGTTGCTAGCAATAAAAATTAACGACGGCACCTGAAAGGCGTTTTCTGGAAAATTATAAGGAGGCAAACCAATTACCCAACATCGCGAAAGTATATTACCGCACCAAAGTGCAAATGATAAGATGACAAATTCCCTAAAGGACAATAAAAACTCACCCTTTCGGTGAGCTTCGCCGTTTACTACGTGGCTGTTTAGTTTCCGTTCCTTTACCCGTCCGACGAGAAACAGACAACGTCTGTGCAAAAGGGAAAGAGAAATAAAGCTGTCCTCTTAGAGAGTTTACTGAATGATGTATAAATTATTCGGATGTTGTCATGCGAATGCTAAGCTAATAACACTGGTATATTAATTACACGAATCATAACATGGCGAGAACAGAGTTTCTAGTGTGTCGTATGTGGTCAAATATATAGAAATAGAAGCAAGTAGACTGTAGTGGCTACGTTGCCCAGTAAAAACGGTCCTCCATAGTGTGTGTGGCAAATTCGATTTATTAACCGACACAACTATGTTTGAAAATTAGATTTTGTATAGATAGATAGATAGATAGATAGATAGATAGATAGATAGATAGATAGATAGATAGATAGATAGATAGATAGATAGATAGATAGAGTTACGAGTTTCGTCAACTTAATTATGCAAATTAAGTGCAGGTGCCTGTCTCTGATTGGTTCCCAGAAGACGAGGGAGACGTCCAATTGGTGGTCTCCCGGATATAAAAGCTGCAGATGCGGACTTCCTGTCGTCCATCCTCAGCTCATCTCAACCGGCCACACACTTTGTCTATTGACACCATGTAAAGTCCTGCAGTGAGCTGCCGTTTATGTTTGCTTAGTTTTCTCTTGTTATTCTAAATTAGGAAGGTGAGGTTTTGTCATTTGGTTTATTTACTTTCAATTAGGCAAGTTGGTTAATATTAAGATACTTTCCTTTTGTTTGTTGTTTTTGGCGTTATTGCTCACCCTGAAGACATATGCTCCATTTGTAACATCATAATCAAAAATAGGTCCTTTTAAAGTAAACAACATTATAAAATGTTCAACTTTGTGTGTGTCGGCTGCTTGGGATCTGAAGAGGATGGATCCTTCGTGTTATGATCTCGCCGCCCCTAGACGGGTCGTAACAATAGATGGATAGCAATAAATGGAGGATGAAGGATTGTTTTTAATGGAATATTTGCATTGAATTTCCACAACAGGCTGACACTAGAAATACCACTAACATTTTGCTGTCTAAATTTTGTTGTCATTAAGTTGGAAACTGTCTGCTTTCATCACCCAGGAAAAGATGTATGTTTTTTCTGAGTTTATAACTTCCAAAATGTTATAAAAACGTAGTTCTTTAAAAATGGCAGCACATTTCCTATGGTAGATATTTATAAAAAAGACTACATATTTTATGGTCAGGTGGCCTGATCATAAAAAGCTCCAAAAGCTTTTTATGGTCAGCTCCAAACTAGCTTTATTTAGCTGGACTGAAGACAAAAATAGCTTTTCGAATCAGGAAGTTTGCACACCCTGGTCGAGAGCGGTCAAATAATGTCTGTAGTTACCTGTGAGTACTGTTAAAAAAGAAGACAAAAAAACAACACAAATGTTACGCCAAGCTATTGGCAAAAATCCCAAGCAAAACCCATCATTAAAATAAAAGAGGCTGAATAAGACAAATCAAAGAAATGGCAACTAAAATTAAATGCTACATGTAAGTGAAAGTGAAATGCAACAGGAAACAAACAATACTGAGTTATGTTGTGTAATGTAAGCACCATTGTGCAGTAGTTAAATTGTGGAGTTGACATCAAACGTGATTTTTGAGACAAAACTAAGAAATGCAGAGACATTGCAGAAAGCTCTCCAAACATCCTGAACCCTCTCAGAAACACTGGTTATATTCCTATGTATTAATTCAGAAATTCTCATGTGAGTATTGTGTTTCTGTTTTCTTCAAGGTATGTTTATAAAAAGAAATAGTATTTTGTGTTGATTGTTCCCCCTCCCCCCTTCTTTTCATTTATCAACTGGACATGTCCTAGGAAACAAACGGTCTCAGAGCTGCTAAATCCTCACAGTTTCTCAACATTGGGCTCACAGATGCCACTCACAGCATGGCGGCCACACTGACGCAAGAGTCACGCAGCGTCTACTCTTGAATCTCTAGACTTGATTCTCGTGCTTTGCAGCTGATCGCAGCAGCCCAGCTGTGTAACTCTCCTGTGAGATACAGGCTTTAAACCCCTGGTGTCAGTTCATGAACCTGACCCCAGATGACCCTCTGAGTGCATGAAGTGCACTAATAAGTACCGCTGTTGTATCGAGCCAGCGCTTTACGTAATAAGATTAAACCAGATTCTGCTTCGAGAACTTGAGATAAGCCACATTCACCCTTCTGTTTAAGCAAACCCCATAAACGGTAAACATTGATTGGAGCCACTTATCATTTACACTACCCTGGTTGTACTCTGACTTCGCGTGAATAATTTTGAATGCAAATATGCACCAAACATAAACACTGGTGATTTTATTCGATTTTTAGCTTTCCTGCGCATCTTCCCACCTTTTCTCCTTTGAGGATTGCTGTGAATCAATAAATGTTACCGCTACAAAATCTTCAAAAATGGACTTATTGATTTTTTTAATTTTTTTATTTTTGTCAACAAAACTCACAGACCACGTCCACCGAAAAAAACGAGCGATAACGTTTCAAACTACTTATCAAAGCTCTGCTGTTATGAAAGGACTCAATAAAAAAATCACACAAAACAAAAGTATCGGTGAGGAGAAAGTACAGCAGAAAATAAGAAATAGGTTTGAATATTGACCTCAACCTCCTGCATGTTGAACATTTTTTGTTGCGTAAAACTACATGTCCTTACATTGTTTATCTTCCTCCGTCTGACTGGTGGTGTCGAAGGTGAAGGTTTACAGGCTGACGAGATCCAACCTGGGATGATCAGAGAATCGGAGATCTGCCACCAGCAGGAGGCAAGCAGTATCATGTGAAAGTGGAAGGCAAAAACTTACAAGCAGTGTGAAAAACTAGGGATCCAGAAGGCAGGAACCACATGGACAATGATGAAAGGATCCAGTGATGACCAGCTAAAACCTGAAAGATTAAAAACTGGGAGAGTGGATTAGTAGAGGAACAGGATAGAAAAATTTACTATATTCAGTATATTGAAAAAAAAAAATCACGAAAGTCCAAAGCAATGTTTAGAGGGAACACTGAAATAACGACAATACAATAACCCAGGTTTGTGAATGTGTTTGTTTTTCTTAAATATATTGTTAATATATTTAATTAACAATGTTATTGCTATGCCAGATGTGATTATACAACAAGAACAGGAATTAAGAGATAAAATACATAAAGCTTATCTTTAGTCGCAAAACAACAGCAAAAAAACACAATTTTACCAGAACACACTCTAAGACTCAATATCAAACACGTATAGACCAACACCACTGAGACAAACAATCCTACAGCTTCATCTTGGTACCAATCAATCATCAAACACAATAAATCAAATTTAGACTTATTGGTAATTCATCCCTAGCCATAAACTCTTAAACATTTGGAAACATAAAGGAGTTATACACTGTATTTATGACTTTTTAATAGCTAATGAAACACTGGTAATCTTATATGGTGTCATTAGTGTGAATAAAATAAAACCGTGCAACAAGTTACTCGGTTTACCTTTCTACAACAAGCCATCCTCACAAATCTTTGATGCTACAGGTACATTTGATCATTCTTAATAACAGCCGGGGATAAGATACGTGACCCATTCATTACCATTATACTTAAATCACCGCTTAGACAACTTTAATACTTTAAAAGTATCAAAGTTTTAAAAAAAAAAAAAAGTTTCCAATAGCATTTGTAAATTACCAAAATCTTCATTATAGCTGATTAAACTAAATTCCTTTGAGCTCCATAATTTACAATCACAGCCACAGCTACTCTGACACCCCATCAGTACGACCTTCATACTCCCGCATATAGCCAACAGCAGAAACACACATCTATGAAATTAAAAGTTTTATTGATGAACATCTTTTAAAGTAGGGATCTAAATAAACAAGCCGACATAAGTGGCCTTTCCTGCGTTTCCAGGGGGTCCAACAAAAAAAACGAAACTGTTCATTTGGTTTAGAAATCCATATCCAGTGTTAAGATGGTCATTATACAGTATTTTGCCTGGAGATAAGCCAGACAAAATAATCAAAATAATAATCTGCATCCATTACAGGTAAAAGGTAATTTTGTTTATGTAACACATTTTCAACAACAAGGCAGTACAAAGTGCCTATGTGTGCATGATGCCTCAAAGTCTTATGATCACATGTTAATATTACTCCAAATGGGTCAGTTATGGCTCAAGGTAGTGTTACTTTGACATTGCAATTTAGTTACCTTGTGAAATCAACAGGCACACACTGATTGTTCTTTAATCGCGCCGCCTTGTTTGGCTAATGTTATTCTAATCGAGTGGAGAGCGCATCACATATTTCAACGAGTTAAAGGAGAATATCGTTTCCCAAAATCAACTTCTGACTAGATGATGGCTTGGAATTAAAGTCTGTGGACTTACTTTAATTCATGTCACGCATACATGACGTCTAGTAGATTTTTGTCTTTATAATCTAATGATTAGATCAGATTTTTTTTTTCTTTTTTTTTTTTGTCGAAATAAATCATCCTTTACAATTAGGTCTAGTATTTTTCGTCTTCTTTCACAAACAGCTTTTTCCCACAAATGATTTTTTCCCCATTGGTGAACTTTTTAAATATGTTTGACATGGCTCCGGGCCAGTTGTACAGCAGCTGAAGAAGTGTGCATTTATTGGCATTGAATGCGCCTAACCCTAACCCTATTACGCCACATTGCTGGTGGCCGACGATGCCAAAGACGCGTCGTCGGCCACTGGTTTCCGACCTCACAGTTCAGTGGCAAATTAAAGGCTTCTTTCAGTGGTCTTAACGGAGTCTAGATTGCATTTGCACCCCTCCACCGCCGCCCATTCCTCCCCATTAATTTTATTGCAATAATCCCACCGCAATGACACGAATGCATGCAAATAATTGTTTCCAGATCAGCGGAAGAGACCATGCGTCGCAAGCTTGGAAATGCTTTCTGAGTGTAAAGCACAGGAACGAGTCCAGAGATCTCACAAGAAGCTCTGAGAAGAGTCAAAGTACACAGATAGGTGGGGTTGTGATGAAGAAGCTGTTTTAAAAAAAAAAAAGGTAACTACTGGAGAGCTGAACACTCATTTGGGTGAAAAAACATAATGAAAAGAAATAAAATAAAAACTTCTAACACACTCAGTCCAGCTGAATTTGAGCTTCGAATTGATCACGTTCTGCCTTTTCATTGACTTTATTCAATAGTTTTAAAAAAAGACTTGATCTTTGAACTCAAAGCAACTCGACAATGACACCTGCAGTGGAAGCGGACGTCCACCCACGCAGCTTTGGGCAGACGACCAGACAGGGTGGCGAAAACAAAGGAGACGGATTAGCGCTGGCCGACGACCGGTGGTCTCATCCGGGTCATCATGTTTGTAGAGGAACACCCTGTACGCTGCCCAGATCCTGAGGATGTCACCACGGCAGACTTCAGTCAGAGGCCTCTTCCGTGTCGTTTCGACACCGACTGCTACCGGACACCATCCTTGTGACCTCTTTAGTCGCCGCTAGGGGCGCCCCTGAGTCGAAGCGTGTGCGTGGAGACTCCAGTCCGTGCGTAAGAGACAAGATTACGCTCAAACCTTCAGCTCGTTTGCGTTCAGTATAATTTAAGCAATTCATTCTCCTCAACGAGCTGATAACAGTAATAACAATAAGACACATTTAGCAGCGTAAGCGGACAAGGCGAGGAGGAGGAGGAGGAGGAGGAGGAGGAAGAGGAGGCGTGTTGTTTGACAGTCGGAGCGCGTGGGGAGGCAGGGTGGCCGCTGCGCTCCGGGGGTCTCCGGTTGGTCCGTGAGCGATGGAAGCGCGCCCCCGACACTCCAGGTGACCGAGAGAGAGGGAGGCAGAGAGGAGCGTGGGGACGCCGGTCGCCCGGTCGCTGGTGCGTCGCGTTGGAGAAACGGCAACAAACAACAACAACAACAACAAAAAAAGAGAAGAAGAAGAGTTGGAGAAAGATGACTCGCGTTGCGTCGCCCGCTTCACTGACGGCGTGTCTGCTCCTCGTTGCGGGATGTTTCGCGCAGAAAGTGAGTTTTGACGTTTGTTTAATGCATTTAAGAAAAAAAATCAATAAAAAATAAAAATAAAAATAAAAAATAGAAGAAGAAGAAGGAAAAAGGTTATTCAGTCAGCTGTTTACTTCAAAGTTTAGGAGACTTTTTCTTTTTTTTTTTTTTTTTCTTCCAAAAGACAAACTACTGTATGTTTCATTTCGGGATCAATTTGACACTTGATGTGCAGATATTGCGTCATCTGCATGTTCACTGCTGCCACTGACCACATGCGAACTGCTGAAAACAAGCTCACACACTGTGAAAGTTGACATTACAAAGTGTTTATGTGTGTGTGTTTAAAATAATTCAGCCTGCGTTACTTTGTGTCGCCTCCTGACTTTTGCTGATTGTCGAGCAGGAAACACGCATGTGCCTGTTTGACAGTGTTAAAAAAAAAGAAAAAAAAGAGAAAAGAATCAAACTTAGTTACTCATCTCGATTCAAGCAGATCTGCTCAACTTCACCATCCAATTTCTGTGTTGTTGTTGTTTTTTATTTAATTCATTTAAAAAAATAATAATAATTTCTAAGCTGACCTTCCACATGGCTCATTGCATGCAGTGCGGCTTCCAGGGCTTGTTTTGGTGCTTTGACGCTCCTGCACAGCTCAGGGTTGGAGAATGGCATGCAGAGTCCAAACTGCTGAAATGAGAACCACATTGGGAGTATGTTCACCTCATGTTCTGTGTTTTCACTCAGTGTATAATCCCACGCTTTGCCCCTGACATTATATAATGTGTAGACAGGTCAGCTTTGTTGAGCATGCTTCGGCTTTTGTTTGGATCCTGTCAAGGCTCTTGCATTCAGGTCTGGCTGACTGAGGCGTGAGCGCAGAGAAGTCCCGGTGCCGCCATAAAAAGGGTTCGAGGTCGCTACAAAAGCAGACTCAAATGTATTTTATGCGGTAGACTAACGCAAGTCCCTGCGCAGCTGCAAAGGGGAAGGAAAATGATGAGTGGATTTCTAAGATAAGATAAGTTCATTCTGATGGCAGCTGGTTGCACTGGGTTTGATTTAAGGGTAGCGGAGTAAGAATGGCCCAAAACAAACCTCACTTTTCAGATTTTAAATAACAAAAATATGTATTTTTGTTATTTGAGCAATTATGCTTTGTTCTCTGTTTGAGAACAAAGCATAATAAGGCTTGATCTAGCCTTTTTTTTTTTTAGAATTCCACAGTACGAAAAAAGTAATAAAAGTATGTTCGATTCGTGCTGTTATTGCATCGGCTCAATATCAGTATCGGCCAAAATTGGTATTGTGTTGGAAGTGAAAAAGTTGTGTCGAGACACTCCTAATTATGCTTTGTGTTAGTCTTATTCATAAAAACCCTGATGAGACACCGAACAGGGTTTTCTCCAGTCTATAATAAGTCTGGCGGGCTACCAGGCTTTACTTGCGCCCCACCAGGCTGAATGTTGTTTATTTTCGTTTTTTTTTCCAGTATTTGCCTTTTTTGAGAGTTCAGTTGGCGTATAGATGTTGCTTGTACCGTCTTCCAAAAACACAACAACCTGGTCAAGTTTTCAAATTTTGTTTCAACTCAAGACAATTTCTGAACTCAGAAACACGGTGAGCTGCTGGAAACCTGCCCTGGTACCCCGGCCATTTTTCACTATTTGTGTTCTTAAAACGTAATTCCTACGTGCGTTCAAACACCGACTGAAGTGCAGCCTTTAAAAGTACTTTTTGAACTTCCTCAGCTGACTCTTTTTCTTTATAGAAGACTGAGTCCTGTGTCTGATGTCTAACTTTAAGGAGCTTTACCTTTGACACACATATTTTTAGGTCATTGGGAGCGGAGGAAGACCCGTGCCTTCCATCTGTCAGGAGTCATCCTCTTCCGCTTTTGGAACAGGTCGGCTCCGCGGCAGACTTCTCAGAACTGGGCCGCAGTAAACCGTCGGTGCGTCAAATTGTTTGCATCTACCGCTTTAGTTCCCCGCGTGCATAGGGTGCACACTATCTTTGCAATTATCTGCCTGAGGGGGCATGGTAAATGATGGCTTTGTCCTCTGTTCCCCTTTTGTATTAAGTTGATTTTTGGAACAGCATAAATAAGCTTGGAATTTATTCTATCCCCCTGAGAGCAACAGAGGCGGTCGGTCCACAATTCAGCTCTTTGGTGGCAGCAGAGTGAATTTTATCTTTGTTTCAGTGCTCCGCTTTGTGTTTCGGAAGGTTTTATTTGAGATGGAATGAGGCGGGCATTCATTACTAATTGAAGTGAGTTGTGGGACAAGTGAACAGTGGATTCACTTATTCTTCTGGTGAATTATAAGACAATATGTCCACACAGCCCGTCAACAGCTAAACATGTCATCGAGTGTCAGTGGACTGAAGTGGGAACGGGACAGAAAGGGGCCCACCCCCACAAGTACAGCTTGAGGTTTTGTGTTGTCCTCGAAATGGGCACAAATAAAGTCCAGCTAGAATGCAAGGACTATTGATTTATTTTATTTTTTTCTTTGACACCGGTGCAGAGCGAAGTCATTTAAAAATTTGCATATGGTGATAAATAGTCAGATCTTTGATCAAGAAATTAAGTGACATCATGATTCTATAGAAAGGGGGCGGGGCCTTCAAGTTTTACCATGATATTTTGCTATGATGATAATAAAAGTGATGATAAGAACTTTTTTTCTTTTTTTTTTAGGTGACTGTATGGCTCTGACTGTACGACACAGCAGCCTCATCCCACAAACAAATACTTTTCTTGGAAAAACATTCATTTGTAATTCATGTCTTTAGGACACCAGACATTGAATTTATTGATACTTTCATTGAACCAATATTGGAGAAAATGGTAAAACTAACAACGTGGACAGCCTTTTAAACATTGTTAATTGGAATTTGTCCAATTAACAATCTTATCAAAATTCTTATCAATTTATTGCAATAGTTGATAAACGATACGATACATGCCCGCTGCTAATCTATTGCTGTTGGGGGGGGTTCGTATGTCGCACTCCCTTGACAGCTTCAACAGCTTCCCAGAAGCTCTAGGAATCTGTTTACGGGGAATTGTTTTGATCCGTTTGTCAAGAAGCGTATCTGTGAGGTCAGACATTTGTGTTAGACGAGAAGGCCTGGCTCACACTCCTCTACTTTAACTCATCCCAAAAGTGTGCTGTCAAGTCTTTGAAATGGCCTCGCCCATCCGTCTCTTCCTGGACCCTGCTTGGAAAAGCAAGAGATGAAATCCAAACTTTTCCCACCAAGTTGGGAACGTGGAATCGTCCAACATGTTTGCGCAAACAACTTTTTTTTTTTCTCCGTGCATAAACGTAGCTGAATTGCTTGATCGCGGACGCGAGGCCAGCAGTGGATGAGTGCTGAGCTTCTTCGGGGACTCTTAATTTCGATCTCTCAAAAAAAAAAAAAAAAGAAAAAAAAAAGCTTTTATCGGTCCCAACGCCTGGGATCGGGCCAGAAGGACATCTCGACCGATTACAGCGAATCCCCCAGAGGCCACTGTTTGTTTTTCTCCTGTTTGAACTAGTCTTTTGTTAACTTCTGTGTTCGCATAAAGATGTGATGAACAATTTCCAAAACACGTCTGACATTGATCACCTGCACTGTATGCTGGTGCGTCAGCCTCCAGCGTGCAGCTCTTTCCTCAGCCGTTTAAAGGTGGGTGGTCATCACGTACGAGCAATTTTATCACTTCCTTTGTCGCGGCTTTACTTTGTCATCACTGATGCCAGTAAAAGATAGGAAAAAGGGTTTGCGGCTGCCTGTGTTCTCCCTTTGGGCGTGTTCAGCCAGGTGGGGCTATTATGAGTGGCGGATTAAGTTTGTTGTCCCAATCTTACAAATTACAGGCTGCCTTCCTAGCTCACCCTGAAAAGACTTGTGCTGTGAGGATATGCGTGGGCTGCTCACAGGATGTGTTGCTGCAGCCTGTATTATCAGCGAAAGCATAAGTTACTGGGATCCGCCGGGGTCTGATTAGAGCGATCTTCCGGTCACCCGGCTGAGTGATCGGAGGGTTTCAAATGAGCAGGAGATTGTGCAAAAGCCCTGGTTTCTTTCTCGAGGACTTTTCCTTCCAACTTTCTGAGAGAGCAGCCCTGCAGCCGGAACATTTAAATCTGTTGCATAACGCTAAGTAGGCCCGTCGAGGAAACCAGTTTCGCCGGATGATAAATTGTGCCAGAAGTTATTGCGATAAACGATAACATTGCTGTTTTGAGACCATTTTTAAGCAATGTGCTAAAATGGCAAAATAATGTTTGAAGAGAGCAGTAAACTTTAAATTCTAGTGAACATTTAACGCTGGAAGTGGAAGACATTTTAAATATACAAAATAAATTAAAAACAACAACAAATGAAATGAATTTTATGTCTTTGTAAACTAAATTGTCCTTCAAAAAAAAAAGCACCAAACTGGAGACTTTCATCATCCAATTTTTGCTAGAAAGTGAGAAAAAAAGAGATAAATGATAAGTCATGCCAGTGGAAAATATTGAGTTTGTTTTGATTTATCATGCCATTAATTGATATATTGATTATTGTGACAGGCCTAACGCTAAGTATGAGTAGCACGCCTTTTCTGTGGCAACATAATCCACGGTCTGCCGTAAACGCTGGGTGTTCTCAATAGATGCTGCGTTGATGCACGTCACTGGCAATGCAAATTGTTTGGGAACCGTTCAGAACAATATGCAATGGAAGCACCATCTTCTGTGCATCTGCTGGTGTTTGAGGAAAGAGGCGGATAAGCCGGCCAGCGATCTTCTGAATTTCTGTCCTCTCTGACCCGGCTGGTCGATTTTATCCCAACCTCTGAGTTGCAGCTAACTTTTCACATATTCCTCTTAAAGTGGCGATTAGAAAAAGCATTCACACAGAATGTTTTATACCTCAACACCTGTCTGCTGTATCAGTGATGTGTCTGTTTGGGGCGGGAAGTAACTGTGGAGCTCGGAGACCATTTTTATCTCATTTTCCAGCTCGGAATTAGTCATCGGTTCAACGTGTACCGCCTGCTCCGATGTCCCGAATAAAGGTCAAGGAGAGGAATCAGCTAACTGCTGCTGGCTAGTCTGAAGGAGCTGAAAGCAGCGCTGAGGCAGAAGCTCTGAAGCTTGAAAACTGCAGCTCTGAAGAAGAGCTTCGTCCTTAAAGGCAGCTCTCAGTCCCACCGAGCGTTTTGTGCAGCTGAATGGTTGCCATGGGAGACTAAAGGATTTCTCAAACATGAATGAAAGAATCAAAGCGACACCTCAGGTGTGTTTTTGATGAGTGGATAACATTGTAGCATAATGTAAAACTCAAAAAAGTCAATTTCTACTTTTTCTTTTTTTGTTTTGTTTTTGAGCTTTTTAAAAAATGTCTCAGACTATTACTTTTGGCAATTGAGCCAAGCCAGGCTCTCCTACTGCGCTGTGCAAACCTGTAATTATAGTTAAAGGCATTCATTGGAAATCAAACAAAATTTTGAATTATTTCTTAAAACTGTTTTTTTTTTTTTTTTCTTCTTCCTACTGCGGAGAGGGGTCAGGATTCACCGCAGAGTTCCACAGACTCGCTTAACAACGACCACAGCTGCAACAGCTAGTTTTTTTTTATTTTTGTTTTTTTTATGAGAAAATATGTTAATAGCTTTCAAACCACAGACATGGAAAGGAGGGCTTCTTCTCTCGCCCGCTCGTTTACGAGCACAGCAGCAGCCATTACTGTTTCCTCCACGCGTCCGGCGACGACCATCGTTCCGCGGCCACTACTGTTATGTGGCGCGGGCCTGTTGTTTTGGGTTCGGAGAGGTCTTTTTACAAGTCTGTTGTGATCCGGGGCTGAATTTCAGCTTCCATGGATCTTGTTGGAAAACCTACAGTGGAATGAACTGATGTGATGAAAACCCGCCATCAGCGCCTTTCCGCAGCTGTGCAGAGGGACCTCAGAGAGCTAATCTCCTATCAGAGTGTCTGCATGCAGCTGTGCCAAAAAATCAAAAACTAAACCCAAACTTTTGTGTGTGTGTGTGTGTTTTAACGGTAGCCGTGTCTGTCCCGGACACAAGAAACTTCATGAGAGAATTGAGTTTTTCTTTCCTCGTCTCTAAGGACTTCTCTTGTACGCCCGTCTTCAGGAGAACTTGTAAGGTTTCTTTGAATAACGAGGGAAATTACTTTGAATAAAGGTTTTTTTTTTTTTAAAATTTTGGAATTTTGCTACATTCGCATAATTGCATGATTCCTCTTATTTATTTATTTATTTTTATTTTTTTTTTTTTTTGTGTCCTTTCTGAAGATTTCATTACAAAATTAGTTTCGGTCTTGGATGATACTTTGGTTCATCAAAAAATGTGAACGAAATGACAAAAATGACATTTTGCCATTCGCGTCCAGGATTTTACACCGACCCTCGTCAAGCTGAAAAGGTGAATCTAGAAAGTCTATGTCTTATTTTTTTTATTCTGCCACATCAATGCTGTTTCTTGCGGTTGCTTCTCCCACATATCGCGGATGATTGTAATGCCTCCCGCGTGGATCGCACTTTCTGAAGCGAAAGCCTGTGAGGCGGCGTCACTCTTCTCCTCTAGTAAACAGGGCTGCTGAGGATTCCTGCCCCCTTACAGGGGCCTGCCTGCCTGCCTGCCTGCCTGTTTGTGAGCCAGTTTCAGAGTGTTTGTGCATGAAGGCTGGGTGCGTGTGCTCGTGCGCGCAACGCCGACAGTATTTCAGCAGAAGGTAGCTCATGTTGCAGAGTTTTTACGGCAGCCTCACCAGTCCTGGGTGGTTGCAAAAAACACACACAAAAAGTAAAAAAAACAAGAAAAAAAAGCTTGGTGCAGCAAACAGGACAGCTTGATGGTCTCAGCTGTAAGGTAGAGGGTTGTTTACATGTGAAGCGCTGGTCCTGGTGTTTTTATGACCTGCAGTTGAAAGCAGAAGTGAAACCAGAACTATGTTCTGATTGAAATAGTTTCTGATCTTAATCAGAAACTTTCTTTGATTTCAATCAAAAACAAAGTTAAACTCCAAAGTTGTAGAAAATGATTTATATTTGCTGTCATAGCAATGATCAAACATATACCTCAAGCTTAAGTGTTTGACAAGATGTGAAGGAAAAAAAAAAAAAAAAAACAAACAAAACAAAACTGTCAGTTGATCAAGTTTATTTGTGGAGCACATTTCAGTACCAAGGCAGCTTCAAAGTACATAAAAAAAAAACACCAAAATAAAGTAATAAAACATCACATAGCCATGGATTGAGCAACCATTCACAAATGTTACATTTTGTTGAGTGGCATCATCAAAATCATCAACACATCAAATATGATGGTCAATGTTGTTATTATGGTACAACCGGATGTTTTTTTTCTTAGTTTTGATTTAGAGGAACTCAGTGTTTCGGCCGTTTGAGAGTTTTCCGGACGTTTGTTCCAGATTTGTGGTGCGTAGAAGGCGAACGCTGCTTCTCCATGTTTGGTTCTGCTTCTAGGGATGCAGAGCATCGTTATTATATTTTCGTGCTAATAAACGAGCAACGGTATTTTAAAGTCAATGCTGCCAAATCGTTTCAGGCCATCATGTCCTCTGACCTCTGACCTTCCCCTGCCCAGGGACCCACCTGCTGCCTCCAGCTTAACCAGGACACAAGCGCCCTAGCTGGTTCTTACATAAAGGTCCAGCTTGCACCTTATTAGCATCACTTCATTAAAATATGATGCAGCCGGCCTGGCCATTTGTGGAGTGGCTCACTAAAACAGTACTGCGGCCTCATTGTTTTGCCATGAGAAAAGGCATCCTGGAATAATTAGCGGCCTGCCAGTGGAATGGCCTGTGATGTAACAGAACTGAGATGTTTGGCATTATAAGAATGCCCCATTTCCACTTGCCACTGTGGCACTTCAGAGTCCTTTCATGTGTAGTCTACCATGTACGTCCCAGTGAGCAGAGGACCTCCCAGCCAGGCAGAAATGAGGTGGTCTCATCACTGACACAGCTGTCTTTTCACCACTACATACTCCCGACTGGGCAATATTTACAGCCTCTTCTTATCTGGTTGACCATCTGCTATTTCTTTTTGGTTCACAAAAGCTTCATGCTTGTTTTTTTGTTGCTGTTGTTGTTGGTTTTGTTTTTTGTTTTAATCCAACAGGCAGCATTTTGTCCTTCCTTTCCACCATAATAATTCACAGTGGTTTCCCTCATTGCGCAATTGTGCGCAATGAGGGAAACCCGATTTAGGTGTTGCGCAAACACCTAAATCAGCTTACCCCCCCCCGACCTCGGCATGAACGCCATTCGTTCCGTGTAACGATAATTTCCAGTGCTCTGGAAGCGAAGGCAAAGCATGCCAAGGAGCTAATGTAATTGCATTTAAGTGTCCGTTCCAAAGAAGTACCTCGACATCAATGCACGTGCTTCCTTTTCAAAGTCGGCAAATGTTTCATTTCACCAGTTTTAATACGGCCCTTGTGCCAGAGACAACGGGGTCGTCTACGACAACGGTACGTCTGCTTTTAAATGTAATTAGCAAAGTACGCAAGGGAAGTAAGCTGGTTAAATTGCTGCAGCTGCTCAGCCACACACGTTCCCATTGCAACTCTTGGAAAGTCAGTTGGAGCTAACAAATATGCAACTTCGAATGCCTGCGCTTCCATAGCGCATAAGTTGGTCAGAGGCTGTAGTTCAGTCTATGAAGACTTCACTGTCCACTTTAATTCAAAGGGTTGGATTGGAGTACATTAATCAGAGAAACAGCCAAGAGATCCATTGTAGCTCTAAGGGAGCTGCAGAGATACACAGCTCAGGTGGGAAAAGCTGCATTTGATCATTTTGACTTTTATGGCCGAGTGGAAGGTAAAGCAATGTTGATTAAAGGCATCAAAAGTGGGCGATGTTTGGATGGCCCACAATGTTCACACACCAAGAGCAGCAGGTGCAGATTTGGGAAGTATTGACCTTGGAGGTCTGAAACACAGTTTCACACCACGTTTTTGTAAGCGATGTGCAGAACCGTCTGTCGTTTTCCTTTCACTTTGCTGTTAAGTGCTGCTTAATCCCAACAGGCTATGTTCAAGTACGTGCTTGCAGCATGACAAAACTGGCAACAGTTCAACGAGTCCTAGATGCTGAGAGCACCTCATGAAATTGTTCAGAAATTATATCAATAAACTCAATTTCACAATTTGTCAGTTCCTACTCAATTCATGGAAGCTTTTAAAAATTTTTTTTGTCAAATGTATTTCAGCAAGTTGCCCCGTCATTCTGTAAGACGTAAACAGCCTGAAACCCTGTTGAACGACCCACACGCGTCATTCTAACTCCACTGTCGCAAACAGCGAAGTGTTTTCACGCATTTCTTTACGAGGTCGGACCTCATTAAAATAATTTTTAAAAAATTAAAAAAAAATCTTTTTAGCCGAAATATGATGAACTCAGATAAGTTTGGGAATGACCGCTCAGATTTTCCGATACACAATTTTGATTTGATTAATGTTATTGCTGATCGTATTCCTGTTTGGCATTGTCTTAATCCCAAACAGATTCTTTTATAAATGTGCTAACAAGCGATCAGGAAATGAAGTTAATGTGTTGAGTAGCTCCTGGTTGTATTTTTGATGGAATTTTGTGCATAATTATTAGCTTATAATTTTACAAACAATGAGGCAGGAGCAGAAAAAAAAAAAAAAGTTAGCTTATTGAGAACTCTCAACAGGCTGGCCTATTTCTCCATCTGCCCATTACCGGGACGTATGTTGAGGGGGGAAAAAACAAACAAACAAACAAACAAACAAAAAAACCCCATCCAGGCTTCAATTTAAGAGCAACATGAACGTTTTTTGTGGAACTGCAGAGCAAGCCCCGTCTACTTTTCTTCCTGTCTCGAACGCAAGTGTTGCTGCAGGGTGTTGGGTTTGTTACCTGTCTGGCGAGGGAGGGGGGTCTCCTCGTCTGGGGCTTTCCCACAGTTAAGAACCGAGGTGAACAGAAAGCCTCATAAATGCACAGCTCCCCTACAAAGGTCTGGTTTTCAGCTCCCCGGACCAATAAACATCTGCCTATGCTTAGGGCCAGGGTCCCTTTTAAATCTCCATACACCTGGGAAGAATTACTGCCAGTGGGGTTTGAAGGAATGCCCCCAAAGGTCACCAAGGCCAGCCACACAGGCAGTACACAGGCTTTCGCTGCGCAGGCAGAGGTGAATAGTTCAACTCCGAGATGGTTCATGTGAGTGAGCAAATCAAGACGACGGCTCTCACGTGACGCATTTACCTCTGGCCTCATTCCATTTTATCAGATCAATGTCATTGATCGCCATTTGGTCGAATTTCCGACAGAACACTCATTTCAAGATCGCGAGTACACAAAATCACATCGTTTAACGGTTGTACTTGTAGGGCAGAAATGATAGGAAATTATGAGAATCTCGTTTAAATTTTTAAAAGGCAACAAAAAACAACAACAACAACAACAACATTGTTTCACATCAATTTGGGAGTGTGTGCTTTTCCTACTTGGCTTTAACACCGTCCCATTTCACTTATTAATTTATCTACGTCACATAATGGGATGAATGTTTTCTCTCTTTGTTAATATTAGTCTTCAGTATGGGCATGTTGTGGTTGATTTTAAGGATATTTTACTGAATCCTTTCCTGAAAATACACAATCTCAATCCAGACAGTCCGTGTAATCTAATTTCATACCAATTTCTAAATGTTCTTTTATTTATTTATTTATTTATTTATTTATTTATTTATTTATTTTGCGCTTGCAGTTTGTAGATCACTATGATATTACTGGACGTTTTTACGTTTATGCGTAATTGCGAAGATTAATGGTGCATTTATTTAATGCTCTTGAAAAGGTCACCTGTCTCTTCTTGTGGTTGGACTTTTATAATTGCCTTTATGTTGGTGTCTGACTACCTAAAGTCCTGTATCCACTCTGCAAGAACCGAGAAACCCAAAGTTGTAGGACAAGAATGACATTATTATTGTTTAGCGGCTCTGGTCTGGAAGTCCTTGGGACACGATGTGGACAAGCTCTTTTCTCATGTGGCGTCCCAACAGCTGTTGTGTGCATAGCCAGAAATAGGCCCTATGAAGGGAGCCATGAAGATTTCCTTGGAGCGCTGCACTTGAGATTCTCAGAAAGTACAAAATGTGCTGACCAGAACAAACATTTTCTGTTCTTGCCACTTTGACTGAACAAACCAATTTCTTAGTTGTTGTGGGAACATGCCCAGGCTGTCAGTGACGTTTCGACTCTTGAAATTCCAATGAGATTAAAAAGATAACAGAGAGCAGGTCTCTGTGGCGGCTACCCCTTGAGGGGTAACTGGGGTTGCCACTTTGTTCAATGTTCAAAACACTGGGTCGTCTTATCAGTTTCATTGTCCTGTGAATTTCTTTTGTAGCACAGCTCTATAGCCAGTTGTTATCAGCTCTAAACTTGCTTTGCTCATTTTTAACAATGATGCTAACACAGATATCTTTTTTGGAAGGTTTACTGCAGGCTAAAGTGAAAATGTGATCTTCTTACTGCCGGGAGAAAGCAGAATGACTTGTGTTTGTTATGTTTTTCAGGTGTACTTTGACTGCGGTGCCAAGGTGGATGTGGTGGACGTTCAGGGCCTCATTTTGTCTCCTGGCTTCCCCTACAACTACTCCTCCGGGACTCACTGTGTTTGGCAGTTTGTTGTTCCAGTCGATTACCAGCTTGTTCTGGAGATATTTGACTTTGACGTGTTCGAAAGCCACGATTCCGAAGCTCAGTACTCTGCTTTCTCTAATTTTGAAGAAGAAGACGAAGAGGCAGCAGCAGAGGAAAGAGGGAAGGTCACGCCTACCGGCTTATCTGCTGACGGGAGCTTGTCGGCAGCCGTAAAAGCCAGCGTTTCAGAGCGCAGGGGATCTTTTAAAGACTCCCCGAGATGGCGTTCCTAATCAAGTCGTGGTCCAGGAACAGTCTACAAAAATCGAGATTGCCAAAGTTTCAAATTCTGCCAAAAGATCTGCAGACCTTTCTTCTATTCAGTCTTCATTGGCCCCTTCTTCCCTCCTTCTCCTACCTGGTGCTGCGCCACCTGCAGACGAGGTCAACGGCTCCGTCTCTGCCGCTCCCTCAAATGAAAATCTCAGTCCCACTTTTAGTCCAAGCGCGGTTGCGGAGGACACCACCTATGGCTCACCGTCCTCCACAGGAACTCCTCCTGTGAGCCCTGAAACTCAGCAGTCCATCCTTGACGCCTGCCCCCACGACGTCCTCTACATCTCAGACCTCATCACCTTTTCTTCTAGGTTCTGCGGGTCCAACCGCCCTCCCAGCAGCCAGCTGGTTTTTGGCTCAAGCCAAGAGATGGTGGAGGTCATCATGGAGCTGATCACCACCACCCACTGGGGACGAGGATTCGCGCTTCTGTTCCACTACCACAACCTGACCGAGCCGGGAGGGGACCAGCGAGCCACGTCCCCGTCAGGCGGCAGGGTGGACTCCCTTCTTGCCGCTGTGAGCGGAGCCGCTTTCTTCGCTCTGATACTCACGACTGTACTCTGCATCATTTTCAGGTAACAGAAGCAGCCAAACAATTTAAACCACTGGAAATGGTGCCTAGAAAAAGGCTTAATGGAACAGCTAGTTGATCTTAAAACAGTCGGTGATTAGTGTTTGACACTGGAAGGTGCAGAGATTCACTGTCTAGAAATTTCTCGCAGTTTTCATTAAACATTGGCAAGTTTGTGCCTTGGAAGATGAGTAACTTTAGCCTCTATATTAACTTAATGTGAAATAATAAACCACTTTTAGTTTTTTTTAAATGAAAACTTTGCTTTCATTTAATATAAATATGTTTTCTTGTTAAGAGTAAGAACTCAAATGCAAATGCAAAACCAATACATGAGGCCTCAGTTAATATTCTAGTGCAGTTTGTTCCCCAGAGCTTCGCTTTCCAAATCAAAAAAGTCAAAGAGAACATCGAACACAGTAAAAACCCTGCATGTTTACTATCCAATGTGGCTGCCATGCATTTAAAATGTGGTAAAAGTGAAGAACTAATTGTCCATCCGTACTTCTGATGGGTTGCGTCTCAGTAAACCTGTTTTGTAATACATTATTTTTGGTGTTTCCTGTCATTTCTAGCATCATATGAGGATGCTCGCAACAAGACAGCAGATCAGGCTGTTTTTTTTTTGTTTTTATTTTTAATCTAGATTCACTGATGCGACGTCTCTCTCAGGTCAGAGCTCTGAGTTATGTGGCAAATTGAACACAGCGATATAACCCAGAGAGAGATTTCCCAAGACCTCCGTGCTGCCGCGTAGCTCGGCAGAAAACGCACAAACTCTGGCCTGCGTCGTCGCGTCCCTGTAATGTTGACTCAGCTGGGCGCCTCGGTGCCTGCCTGATGCGGCGACCTTTGGTGATTAGCTGGCTTTGGCTGCGGCGGTGCGTCTTCCTTGATGTCGGCTTTTCTCACCAAACACCGAGAGGGCATTCAAGGTGCAGCACCTGGCATCAATTCCAGCGCCACAAAACCAGAAAGGCAGGATGAAAGCAAAGGGCGGGTAACTGAGCGTCTAGGGGACGACCGGGAGAGGCAGAGCCCAGTGTGAGTTTGGTCGCAGTGCCATTCAAAGGCTGCTATAAAGGTGTAAATTACATTTGTTCCCAGCACCAAATAAGTGGCGCTAATCTTAAGAAAACGTAATACTATCCGTTCTGACGAGCTGATTATTTTACCCCCTTGCTGTGGATGGATCTGAACCTCTGGAAGGGTTTTACAATTTGTGCCTGTAATAATCCTCAACTTTCTGAGAGAATTTGAGCAGCTTGGTACGTCGGTCCCTCTGCAAGCACAACAACTCTGCAGGCTCTCACTTTATAAGGCCAGTAAAATTAGAAACACGTGTTCCATAAAAAGGAAAGTGTGTATAGCAACAATAACAACACCACAAACGCGGACGCACGAACACGTCTTGATGCGCAACTCCAGACGCAAAAGCTCAGTAGCTGTTTTTTGTTGTTGTTGTTGTTTTGTTTTTGTTTTCCCTCCTGATGTTCCCTATTAATTTATACGATTTCACTGAGACAGTTGGCACCGAGCCAGGCGAGTCAGGCACAATCATGCAAGTTTTAAGTAGCACTGAGTTCACTTTCAAAGGTGAAAATCGTTAGGAAACAGCTGGAGGTGGACGAGGGCATCCACAGGGGTTGCTCTCCGTTTACTGGTGACAGGTAATGAACTCACTCGGCTGTGATATTCTCTTTTAATAAGAGCCTGTATTTCATACTTCACTGAGTCAAATAAATCTCAAAACGGGGAGGAAAGTTCGACAAATAGTCCAGAAAAGACTGACAACGTTTAAGAATATTAATAACAATGGCCATGTGTTTCGGGGGGATGTTTTTCACATTTTTCAACAACCGTCAATGTATTTTATTGACGTTTTGATATGACAGAACAACACAATGTGGTGGGGGATTGTGAAGAAGGAAAGAGTCCTGGGTGCTTCCACATTAAAAAAAAAATTTTTTTTTATAAATACTTCTGAAAAGTCAACCTAGTTTACTCTGGTACCGCTAAATTAAACCCGGCGCATTCAAGCACCGTCAGTTTTCGGCAAATTAGTGGGCAGACTCCACATGTGTGTAACTCAATCTCAGCATAAACCCGGCGACTATGTAAGGATATCAGAGGTTTGAGGCTGACAGAGGCTAACGGTGGACATGAAGGCCAAGCAGACAGGTCGTGGTGAAAGTCATGGAGAGGCTTAACGCACGATTAGGCTATGAAATACAATTCGAACATTGCCCTGTGCTCTGCTCAATCCTAATGGAAAAAGATTAGCACGACGGAAAGCGACCTGAGAAACGATGGACCGCCTAATCTGACAGGGCTGGACACGGAGAGCATCAATCACTAAAGCAGACGAGAGGCCCTACAGTGAATCTAGAGCAGCTGCTGCGATCCGCAGTTTAAGTTGGCAGGACAACTATTGGCCTCGCACTCCATATATCTGCCCTTTCGTGACAACAAGAAAGCGAATGTTGATGAATGGCCACAAGAAGTCTTGTTTGAAGTTTGCCACTATCCATGTGGGGGACAAAGCAAACAGGGGAGAATGTGTTCTAGTTAGGTAAATTCAAAATGTAACTTTGTGGCCTGCATGAAAAACGCTGTGCGGGCAAATTATGGGAAGATGGATGGAGTTAAATGCAGGAAAACGCTTGAAGACCTTTCAGGAGACGTAAGTAACTTGAAACTGGACAGAGCTTAATTTTACAGCCTACGTTTGTTTGTAGGAATGTAAGTTATCAATTAATGAGTTAATCTAAAGTTGATTGATCTCATCAATGGAGTAGTAATTAATTAATAAGCGGCCATGTGTCAAAAGGACCGACCTTCTTTCCAGAACACAAAGTGCTACATTATTATCACGCTATACTATTATTACATTATTTTGTGTCAGCAGAATTAAACACTGACTAAATAAACAGAAAGTTATTATAAACTTTGCAGCAACTAAGTAATATTTGAATGAGTTCTATTAAGGTGAAACTAAAGCAGCTTGTTGAGTTTTTATATATCAAAACAGAAAGTCGCATGTCTCATTAAACACCGAACTCTGTTCAGACCAATTCTCGTAACGTTCTGGGCTAGGGCCGCCATCTTTGTTTCTGTATCAACTGACTTGGATTCTGGATCACTGGAGGCGCCCTCTGCTGGACGACGGGCAAACTGCAACCGTGAATGAAGGTGGAAGCGGACGTTTTGAGTCAATCGATTGGAACTAATTTCAACCTAATAAATCATTAATCAACAGTTAGTCAGTAGTCCATTGAGAGTTCGCATTCCCAGTTGGTTGCAGCGCAATGTTAGCATTCCATTACTGGAATGGTCCATTCAAGTCCAGGGAAAACAGGATGTTTATGAACTCCGTCGGTCGAGTTTGATTAAGCTTATTCTGTTCAGCTGAGAAAAACTGGAAGAATTCAGTCTCTAAATGTGCAACTCACCGACTCAGGGGTTTGATTACAAACACAGACTACAAGGGAAAAAAGTGTTGTTTTCCTTCCACTTTCCAATTATACACTACTTAGTGTTGGTCTATCACACAGACTCCCTGTAAACACATTTAAGCTTGTGGTTGTAACATGTCAAAAAATGGGTTTAAGGCAAGGCAAATGTCGGAATAATGCCGACCTTCCTTTATTGGCGACGGAGAGCCCGGGTTAGGGCTTGTTATCACGCATCACAAAGTTTTAAATTCCTACCAGCGAAAAAATGCAACGACAGCTCAGCAACAGCCATTACAGGAACGGCTGGAGACGACTGGAGCGTTTGTGAGAAATCAAGATTTTTTGCGGTGCATCTTGCTTCATTATTCAGGGTCACAACAGAGCAAAGACTGAGTCAGATCGCCACAGGTATGCGGGAGTTATTATACTAAAAGTTAATGGAGGTAATTATATTGCCAGAAAGCTCCCATTTCAGCACAGCAACATGGGACTGTGTCCATTTTTACATTTCTGGTCAAATTGCGAACATCAGAATGGTTTTTCTTCTGCAGCAGCTTCATAGAAAAAGGGCTTTCTCTCACAGATCTGTCTTTAATTAGCACTTGAATTGATTATGTTTTTTGTTTTTTTTGGTTTGTTTTCCAGACCCAAACTGTGTCCAAAAAGAGCCAGTTCCTGCACATCCAGCCACTCTGAGGTACAGAAACAAAATGTTTTTTTTCCTGAACATCCTCTCTGTTTGGCATTTTATTCTTTTGAAAATTTGGTGCTGGAAATACATGATGCACAAAGCTAACAGTTTAACTGAACTGTGTGTGTGTGTGTGTGTGTGTGTGTGGTGTGTGTGTGTGTGTGTGTGCGTGTGTGGGGGTGTGTGTGTGTGTGTGTGTGTGTGTGTGGGGTCAACTCCAGACTGTTAAATCCATAAAATTGGAGTCAGTGGCTCCATATTAAGCGCTGATTATTAGAGACTCCATAGGGAGTGAGAGGTGGACCTTGTCTTGTTTAAATCTCTGACGTCAAGGCGCCTGTTGTTTTTCTTTTTCCATAGCTGTTCGTGTGGTGAAAGAATTTGCGAGATGCCTACGAGTCTGGCACGGAATTTCACAAAAACCCAAAAAAGAAAAATATATAGAAACAAGAAGATTTAGAGATTATTTGCTATTGACAAATCTATTCCTCTTTATAAGCTAAAAATGTTCTCGTAATATTTTCAAGTGGATCGTCTTTATCTCAAGACTCTGTTTATAAGAAGGATCAGATCCCTGTTTAAATACGTCTGCTTCTCCTCGTTCATCCCTGCTTGTTTCTCCGCATGAGACTTATCCCCTATCTGCCTTCTTGTCTCCGCTGTCTGGTTCATTTGTCAGACATTCCTCTGGAAATGGAGGTTTATCCGGGCTCACCGGACATTTCTTTTAATATATTTTCGCTACTGAGGGCCAACGCCGCCTTGCTTCTGTGGCTCTGCCTCGCCCACTCCCCACTGAGCCGAACCAGCGGAGGTTCACTCCAGGTCACAGATTTACAACAAAGGCTGTTTGGTAACATTTGCAAAGCCTGCTTTACGGCCTTATTATCCTTATCTGTGTTGTTGTAGCGGAAATTAGACTTTGACTCATTTTTTTTTTGCTTTTCAACTCTTCGGTCAACGGGAAACGTGATTATAACCAGCTGATTAAGAAAAAGAAATAATTATTTTTGCTTAAAGGGTAAAAATCATCATTTTTTCACATCAAAAACTAAGTGTGAACAAATGATCTCAAATTATGAGGCAGACTCATTCAAGACTGCCAACCTAACTTGTCTTGGTGGTGAAAACAACACAGCAAGAGCAAAACAAGAGATGAGTACCAATCCGATCAATATCCGATCTCCAAACTTTGTAAAGCCAAAAATCTTCTTTCTGTCGCTAAGTTCTCGTCAGTTGTAGTCGAGTCCGGCCGAGATGAGATCAAGACGTTGAAGGAAGTGAGATAAAGTCCAAAACCAACCCAATGAGACCGATTTCAAAACCATTGCTGTTCTCATAAGAATGTACTGTAGATGCTGCCGCTAACATTTCCAAAATAATCTGCCTGTAGCAAGTTGTTCGCCAGCTAACTGATAACATAACAGGAATCCAGGCTGATTGGTTGCATCTGTAACGACTTCCACACTGAAGAGTGTTGCGACCAGTGTGTTACCGATTGGGGGAAAAAAGTCTAAATTTACTTTCCAACTTGGCCAGTCAAGTTGGAAATTGTCAGATCCACAGTGAAGCTATACTTTCCAAGATTTCCATGTTTTTCTTTTTTTATATATATATATTTTTTGTGGGGCTTTAACACAACACCCAATGTGTTTCAAGCATTGATGTGATGAATAATCTGTGTGCATTGTGCGGTGTAGGTCGTGGAGGGAACCCAGAGCGTTGCCGCCGAGATCAGTGAGCTCCAGCTGATGGCTGAGAATCAAGCCGGTCCGGAGACGACCGCAGAGCAGGACACCCACAGCAACCAGCCCCATTCAGGTTGGGAGGCGACACACCTGCACAGATCCATGTATTCCCACAATGTGAATTCCTCAATGACTGAGCAGCTGCTCTGCTCAGCTATTTATTTAAATTCAACCCCGGAATGCGTCAGTAATACCGCTGAAACGAGCCGAGGGCCCTTCAAAAGCAAAGCTGCTGTGGATTTGGATTTATTCACGCCACTTTTGGCTAGAATATTTCACGAATGATAATAACACCATCGAGGATATAAATCTTTTCATGTGGTCATTGTGCTCCGTCAGACGTTAAGAGTGTATCCTCCACGCAGGGCGGGGAAGCAGATGTATCAGTTTGGCTGCGTGGGAATGGATTCTCTGATTTACATGCTGCCTTTTCCTTGCTCTTTCAACAAGCTCTCCACTTGTGAAGTGCCAGGGGGTTATTCACACATCTGCCAAACATGTGTCATAATCCTAAAATGAAATCATTCCGTTGTTATCTCACTTTAAAAGAAGAAGAAGAAGAAGAAGGAAAAAAAAGCCCAGCCGTTTTTAATAAAAATCACCTGAGCCAAAGGTTTAGCATCACATCAATTTTAGAAAATAAAAGTTACAAAACTATTTATTTATTCATTTGTATTTTTTTTTTAAACTGACCCGTATAATAATCCTTTACTTGCTGATCTCCCGCGGGTGTTAATATGAAGCAACGCATGATTCCGTTTCTCTTAACCATTCACAACATGAGAAAGACAAGAGAACATGCCAGTCGGGTATAGCAGAAACTATCCTTGGTTGTACTTGCCTAAACTCGCCCATATCTTCAGGTAGGGCAGTAATCAAAACGTTTCGAACAGCTGGATCTGTGACAGCCGAGGCTCGGTACGTTCACAGCGCTCGGCGTTAATGTTAAGGCATTAAGGCAGCTACCAGAGAAGTGCAGCAAAAGCTTTTTGTATGGGATTGTTCAAACTGAACTTTCTGCGGGTCAACCTGTAAAGCACGTGCAAGTGCCTGCCTATTTTATTTTTGCAAAAGTACATGCAGAAACCGTCACAGAGATCCAACAAATCCACTGACCTTCAACTTCGACTGAAAGGTCACGACTTGGTGCACTATTATAGTCTGCAAAATATGTAACAGTGTATTATAAACATGTTTGCAAAACGGATTTACTAAAAGAGATGGCATTTATAACTTGAGAAGATCAGCGATAAAATAATAATAATGATAAAAAAAAACAGTGAGAACTAAATAAATGGAGCTCTGTATTTCTGTCATTGGAACAAATGTGTTGAACACTCCATCTAAAGACACCAGAGTGTAGGTCCATTTGTACTTTGACAAAAATAAAATATACTTAAAGTGAATAATGAAGTGTATTGATTCAGATGCAAAAATTATATATATATTCTTTCTTTATTACCTTTATTTGTACACATTGTCTGTGGTGTGTTTAAAGATATATGTGGATGCTTGATTGACTTTTGAGAGAATGGGTTGACCATATAAGTTTCTTTTTTCTTCAAACTACTCCTTTTCATTCAAAACGTTTGTTCATGTCAACGTGTGACAATGGGTTCATTTTAAACTATTCATGTAAATGAATAGTTTAAATAAACTGTGTTGCCTAACAGTTTTGCTTTCTGTCTTTCCGCAGACACTGCTGAAGGTGATGCGCCCCAGACGGCAGACGTGGAGCTCTACTGCAGCGGTTTGACTGAACTTGATCTCGGTGCAGATGAGGTTTTCATTGCATCACCAGCGGCCTGCCCAAGCCGGCTGCTCTTCTACCCCCATGCTGTAAGAACCTGTTGGATGTTAACATTAATGCCTACTGAACCTTACAAAAACAGTTCACGCCCCGTGAGACTTTCCAGAACTTATCCCACGGTCACAGATGTCAATGTGTTTTGGGGGGGATTTTATTTGATAGACTGACACAAGGCAGCGCATAGTCACGCTGCAAAGTGCCGGCGCCCTCCATCTCCCTGCTGGAGTGCAAAATACTGCAATGACTACCATTGGTTTTAACTGTCAATACTATGACAGCTAGACAACAAGGTCCAAGGGTATCACATTTCACAGGTCAGGAAAAAGTCTTAATTAAAAACAGCGAGGGTCAGGGAAGTAGTTTAGCTACGCTAGCTTGACTTTGACAGCCTTAACATGTAGATGTGTTGTGGAATTTGGGCGTGTTTCAGTTCAGTAATATAATAAAAAAAAAGGCGACCCATGCCCCAACTCTGACAGTTCATCAGTAGAGCAGATGCTGAAATTGGCTAATGAACCACCGCTGTGGTTCAGACGACCACTAATTAACAACAGAATTGTTCTACCAAGGCAGAGCGGCTATGGATAGGAAATAAAAGAATTGTCTTCTGACCCTCCTGTGCCAAGCATAAAATTTGTGGACGCAAACAATAACGTGCCTGCAGTTGTGAAGTGGAAGCAAAATTGATACGTTTTTTTTTGTTTTGGGGAGAAAATGACCAGAAATTTGTGACATGATTTAGTACTCAGCCTCTTTTTCACAATTACATCAATAACGCCTTAGCAACTGTCAATGAATATCTGTGTTTCTGCATATTACTACTTTTACTTTGAAGTTGCGTCAAAAGGATGACCAAAGCCGAAAGCACATGATACCACATACAATTTATCCAAGTCATGAAAACGGCTAACATTTTATGGCGATGACTTGTTTTTAAAAGGCTGAAAGACGGCGGCCATCTTGAAAAACTACCTTCGTCTTGAAGTTCGAGAGGCTCATGGGAAACATGAAAAACGTACAACCCCAGGGGTGAGAATACGCATTTGTTAAGCTTGTGTCCACACTTGAAAAATGTTTAGTGCAGTAATCTGCTGCACTGAGGAGGACAGGTAATCTACATGGACCGGTAGCACATGTTGCTTTCAGCTAACTTCGGTTAGCCTGAAGCTAAGTTTCGGTTAGCTTTAGTTTGGGTTAGCTTAAAGCTATAAAAGGCGGGTTTTTTTTTTCCTTGACTTTTGTTGCCGGTGGAGGGGAAGGAGACCCCGTAGCTCTTCCTGAGCTCCTGACCCCGTTCCTCTCGTAGCACCAGCGCGCTAACATTGGTTCTCCGATGTGAAATGACGAGAGTGGCGCTGAATGCTGTCCGCTCATCAGGGGCGCGACGCGGCTGTGAATTCCTCACGGTGCTGCCTCGCTTTGCACGCCGGTTCAAAGGTCGATGCTGTGAGGACGAGAGCAAAAAAAACAAACAAAAAAAAACACACCAAACCCTCAGTTCTGTGTTCCCAGAACAAATGAACATCGGAGGTGGCAGAGCATTGGCTTTTTCTTTCTTTTTTGTTTTCTGAACTGAGCCAATGTTCCCAATAAGACCGATACGATTATTCTGACGTACTTGAAAGGTACAATCTAAAACTATGTCAACTATGAGGACATGAAAGGGACATGAGGATAATTAAAAGAGGAGGAGAGGAGTTTTGAGGAAGCAGGCGCCTTTTTTTCCCCTTTTGCTCTCTTTTGTGCTCTTTTGGAATAAGAGTTGGCATTAAACAACTCTGGCAGCTTTTTGAAGGACTGGCAGGCTTTTCTGCAGCCTGGGTTAATGGAGTATTATCTTCAGAGCCAGATTCCCAGCTCAAAGTGTGTGTGTGTGTGTCTGCGTGTGTATGTGTGTGTGTTGTGTGTTGTGTGCTGCGTGTGTGTGTGTGTGTTGCTGTGTTGTGCCGCTGCACGCTTTGACACACAGTGTGTGGTCTGGCCGTGTGTGTGTCCTCGATTCAGAAAACCATGCAAGTAATGTTTGGTAAATGTTACATGAGAACATTTAGGCATTGCAGAAATAATCAGTGGGTGGAGAAGTTAGTTGGAAGGTAGACATTCGTGCAAGGGTCATTAGCTGCCATGTTTTAAGTGCTTCGGCTTTGATTTGATCTTTTTTGCTGGTGTAAAAGAAAAAAAAAAAAACCCTTCCAGGAAATCTCAAACTGGTTGGTTTCGACAGCATTCTACGGTTTGTTGCTCGAGGTTCTACTAATCTGTGTGTGTGTGTGCCGAGCCCCCTCGCCGCCCCCCACCACCTCCTGAAATATTTCCAGCTCGATCTCTTGATTGACTGGGGTTGCTGATCTCTTGCCTCGTGTCAAATGTAAAAGTTGCCATTGTGTTTGCGGGGCTTTACCGGGCAAAAGAACGTTTTAATTAAAGCCCCGCGCTAATTCTAGTCTAGACAAAGCTGTGCCGCTGCAGACTCCGTGGGAAGGATTAGTTCTCTCTGAAACAACCAAAGCCTCCGTCCTGTGCTGATTGAAGGGCAACCGGCTGATCGAGATCGATGAAGTAACTGTTGCCCTTTTTCATTTGCTGACTGGGTCTTTTGCCGCTCCAGGAAAGCTGCAACATGTAATGTGCACCAAAACGCCACGGTGACTGATTTTATTTCATCTCAGGGGTTTTGCATTTCAGGACGTTATGAAATGCTTCGTAATTATAGAAATGAAAATGTATTAATGTATATTAAGGAATTACTGACTTGAAACAAGCTCCTGTTTTTTGCCAAAAAGTTAATTATAAGTTAGTTTGATCTTATTTCAGACATTTGCACTAGAAAACGTAACCAAGTTTTGGTGAGATTTAATTTTATTTTTTGCAGTGCAGCTTTGCTCCAGATGAAATGGAAATTACTCCAAAATTCCTATCTGTTCTCTTAACAGCTTTATTTTATTACATTTTTTTACCCGCAATTAAAAATGAATGTCTCAGCTAATCAGCGCCCTTTGCTTCGGCTGATGCATCGCACATAACTAAATGCGTTGGGAGGCGTTCAGGTGCAAAGCTTGTTTTCCGTCTGAAATAACAGACTGTGACTTATTTATATTTCAAACCATAGAGGATGATAACGGTCTAATTTAGTTTCCCAGGCGACGGTTTGACAGTTAAAGCCCGCCGGTCGCTGCTCAAGCAGAGATGCGTGCTTGATTTGTTGACGGTCTGTCCGGCCTGGTGCAGGTCAGCGACCTTTCTGCTGCAGTTGAGTGCAGAATGATAATACCGTCTCTGATATGGAAGCTATTTATGTTGTCGGTTGAGCCTTATTTCTAATTTGTTTGTTTACAGTGTTCGGGCAATTCTTGTCTTTTAACCTCTGCTCATTTATTTGCCACATCGCTTCTTCCTTCCTTTCTTGCTGTTGCTTGGTATCAATGAATCCCCTGCAGGCAGAGGTCGCAGGTTCAGAAAAAGCAACCAAGAAAAAGTGCAAATCAAACACATATGTATATTTAAGTTGTGAGATTTGGAAGAAAAAACGAAAATTAACTTAGAACTAACTTAACTATGAAAGGCAACATGTCACAATGCAGTGCATTGAAAAAGTCAGTAAATTGCACTCAGTTACTGCATTTAAACATTGTTTTAATTTTATTGATATGTAATGATATTGTCATTGAACAAACAGCGGAGAAATTGTTAAAACTGACAATCTGGACAGATTTTTTAAAAAAAATTTAACGATAAATGAAAAATTCTTATCAGAAATTTGTCATGCGATAAATGGCCGAGTCGTCTGGCACGTTAGTTCAGATAAGAGACCATGAATTGGTAGATTTTTCTGTGCCTCTCTTTTAAAAATATTTAGAATATTATTTCATTTTATTCAGGCGTCTCACAGCAAATGGGGCTGAAAACAAATGTTCGCCACACTTTTCAGATTTTTATTTGAATATTAAAAAGAAGGGCTTAAAATCTTGTCTCTCTTTTCTGCCGCTCCATTACCGTCACCTACCTTCTGTTGATTCACCACATAAAATCCAATAGGATGCATTAAAGTTGACGGCTGCGACATGGTGTGTTTCTTAGCAGCGGGAGCGGTTCCTGCGGCACAGTGACACCGGACCCGCTCCCTTGCGCGACTGGCCCTCAGCGGACCCCGACACCTCGCCGGCCGGGGCCAGGTCCCTCAAAGAGAGCGTCTGCTCGCGGCCGAGAGCGTGGAGCGTGCGCACCTTCCAGGACTTCCTGCCGCCGCTGCCGCAGCTGCACAAGAAGTGGTGCAGCTGGAACTCCACCAGCCCCTTCACCAAGCTGGTGGACAACGTCAGTACTCGCCTCTTTACTCCAGACTCGGTTTCACGTTGGGCCGCGTCACAGTCACGGGTGTTCTTAAAGGGCCGATTGAGCCTGACCGGATTCTTAAAACCCACGAAGAAACTGTTAAAACGTCAACAAATATTGTCTGCATTTGATGAGACGCTGCTTGAATATTATCTAATTTGTTTGTGCTGCTTTTGGTTCAAAGATATCAATGGACATCTAAAGGTCAAGGGTTCAGTCGGCCCCATCATATTACCCAATTCAAATAAAATTGGTGTTAAATGTTGACACATAGTATCTGAATGTGCTACGTTAGCAGCATAAACGAAGCACAGGCGATTAACACCAGGTTTGTTTGATTTCAGTAGCTAAGTGTATCACCCCTAGCATCAATTAAACCCAAAGTTTTGACTTTGTCTTGCAGAAAATTAAGCTCTTAATGATGCAATAGGACAAAAAAAAAAAAAAGTATATTTCTGTGAATCTCGGCGATGGTGGAATTGGAATTGATTGATGCAATTTTGCATGAGACAGACAAAAGCCATTTTGGTTTGATTGATAAAATAATATTTAAGCACACAACCGTTGAAGGTTGCATTACTGTCATGGTGACATACAACCATACAGGTCTGGATTTGAGTTTGACTCGTGTGCTTCACAGCGACTGACATTCTGAGAGCCTGGTTTCATATCTTCTAACCCATCGAATGTTTCATTTCAGACGCCATCCGGTTTGATCCCCGACCGCAGAGAAAGCAACAACAGGAAGGTGTTCTCCGACGCCCACCTGGAGGCGCAGGCGAACACCAGCATCGTCTCCGACTCCTCCACCAGCAACGCCTCCTACCCCCTCACGCAGCCCGCACAGCGCCAGCGCCGCCTCAACTCCGCCAGCAACCTGCGCCGTTCCCGTTTCACCGGGCCGTGTTTCGGCCTCCTCTCCGAAACAAAAGATCCACCGAAGGGGGGCGGCGTCCCCCTGGGCTGCGTCCCCTCGGAGACCGGCCCTGGCTCCTCTTCCCCACCCTCCTCCAGCTCTTCCTCCTCCTCTTCCGCTCAGTGCCACGTCGAGAGCGGGCCGGCCGGGAAGAGGCTGGAGTTCCCAGGCGAGGGCGATCACATCAGCGTGCCGGTGTTCGCCATCTCCGAGGAGGAGGACAGGCAGCCGCTGGTCTCGGCTCAGCACCTGGAGCAGACGAACGGACCGGTCAGGGCGAAGCACGAGAGCAAACGGCCCCCCGCGGGCGGCGTCAGCCCCAAGAGGCTCAGGCCGGAGTGGAGGCCGTGGGGCAGCCAGGTGTCGGGGGGCGCCGCTCCGCCGGCTTCAGGAGCGTTCAGGGAGTCGGGCACGCTGAAGAACGGCCAGCCGTCTGTGAGTCTGTCCACGGGGCTCTGCTCCGTGACAAACCACATGTGACCAGGAGCCGGGGAGGCGAGACTGTGCTGACCGAGACCTGGATTTCTGTACTAGTGGCACTTTTTCTTTGTTTTTTTATGGCAATGACTTTTCCAAACTCCACTCTGCACTGCAAAAACACAAAGTCTCACCAAGAGTGTTTGGTCCAGTTTCCAGTGCGAATGTCTTAGATTTGACATAAAAAGAATGAACTAACTTTAGGGCAAGAAGTATGAACTTTATTTGAGTAAGTAATTTAATATTAATGAAAAAGCTTGAGGTATAACTTTTACTGCAAAAATTACATTAAAAGTTAATATTTTTTGTATAACAACTTTTATATTAAAAGTTAAAATTTTCCTCCAAATTACAACTTATAAAATGGTAAAAACATCCTTGTTCCACTGGCCGATTATTTTACTCAAAACTAGTGTTTTTTCATAAATACAAAAATATTGTTGACTCAAAACAAACTCCTATTTCTAGCTAAAAAGCTCCTTTGAAGACAGCTTTGTCTCGTTTCAAGTGTACTACGATATTATTCGGTACTCTAAGAAACCGAACCGAAGACATTTGGTGAGATTTTGCACCGGCTTATCATTTCTTACGAACACATATGAAAAAAGCTCTTGGACAAAGAAAAAGCTGTTCATTCCACAGAGGGACTGACTTTGTTAAAAGCACGAACAGCGTTTCTTCATTTCTTTCAGTTCTTGCATTTCAGCCGCTGCACTGTCCTGCGGTTCTCCGTGTCGCTTTTTACCCACGAGTATTATGTAGGGCGTAGATAAATCATTTATATCACTGTCACGTCGGCGTACGCGTTCTACGACTGATGACGGATTATAAAAGGGAAGTCGGAGCGCAAAAGAAAGCGAGAATAGAGGCCGTTATGTCGTACAGAGCACTTAAATGATAGTTGTTCATATGTAAGTAGAGGCTCAATAAACAAGCTACTGTTAACATCTGGTGTTCTTAATTTGGCAAAAAAAAAAAAAAAAAAAGTAAAATTAAACGCTCTTGGATGTTTTGTGAACGTTCACCGAAATTGTGAACGTCCTGTGAAGATTTGGTCATTCCTGTTAAATTAGAATATCACTGAAAATCCCATGTATTCTATAAATGCATATATTCTTGTTTGATATAAAATTGATAGAAATGTGTTCCAACATTCCCGATACAAACGACTGAATCCTCTGGGTACACGGTCGATACTTTTACATCATAAAGCAGAGAGAAATCTAAAACCTGCGAGCTCATCGTTTGGCTGTGAAGTCAATTTTAATCGTGAACAAAAGCAGCGACCCAGACGTCCTTTGAACTCTATAAATTTTATTATATTTGAATGATCAGAAGTCAGAGCTGAAGGCATTTCAAACAGTTTCGGTGCTGCCGACACATACATTTCTCAAAGTCCACGACAAAATTCCTGCATCTCCCCACTGATCTACGATCCAACGAGAGCTTGATTATGATCTAGAGTCATTCTTAAAATAGTGCAATGCATCCAAACGTTACAGGCATTTAGAAAGATTTACATCCCCCCTTTCCAGAGGAAGCACATGCAGCTTCTCTCTGTTGTCCTTTTTGAATCCAAACTTCGTTCATATGTATTGCGATGAGGTAGAATGAAACCTGCTGATGTACTCCTGAGCACCTTCGTCCAGACTTTTCTATTTTGTTTTTTTTTTTTTGCAGGAAAAAAAAAAAAAAATTACAGCACCCCTCAAAAGCCGCTAATACCGATTCCTGACTGGAGCAGCTTGGGATTGTTTTTAGCTCAGCCGGATCTCCTGCAGTGAATAATTAAAACTTGTCTGTGGATGGGGGGGGGATTGATCAGGCTGAGCTGCTAAAGAATGCATACCTACACTCAGCATGAAATAATTAAAAAAATTTTAAATTAAAATACAGAAAACAGTGACCTAACCCCACACACAAAGGTAGAAACAGGAAAGTGCCCTTTAACTACAATTTTTTGTTTGCCTCATCGATTTAACAGGCAACATAAAACTAAATATGATAAAAGTTACACGTACATCAGAAATGAACAACTTTATTATACTATAAAGGAATTTTTGTTTGTGCTAAAATCTCCACTGTATCGCAGAATGAATCTTTCTGTACGATTAAAACCCAGATATTGCAGGCAAGTTATTTTCCACGCGCCAAGCACAGAATGTCAGAGGATGTTCAGTAATGTTTTGAGCTTTCTCTTAAATGTGAGAAACTTGAGTAAAGATCATCCATGTTCAAGACAAAAAATAAAATAAAAAAAAACAAATCTGCATATATTTCAAAAATCAATAAGAAATCCACATGAAACTTGACCTAAGACCTGCTTTAAGCATTTCTACTTCTTTACATCCATCACCATTTTCAACACACTAATAAACGGGAGATTAGTGATACATTTAGAGTTTTAATAGAAAAAAAAACCTTTAAATCTACTATAGAAGTGTCAGCCAGACAGAAACTAGAAGACAAGCGTGATTTGTCCAGTTGTTACTACATTAATAATCTGAGATATTGATAAGTCTTAAAGAGGATGTCAGTGCACTTCTGATTCCCCCCCCCCCCTTCTTCGCCCATTTTGCAAAAAAAGTTTCGAAGTAAAAGTGTTGTGTACCTGAGGAGCGATAAGAGGAAAAATCAAGCGAGATCAACGCTCTGATGAGAGGTAAGATTAATGCGAGTAACTGAGCGCACGCTGCGCCTCTCACCGGCTCGATCCGTCTAAGAGTTTCCCGTAAACGCAGCCGAGTCGCAGCTGCTCTGACTTGGTGTCGCTTTTCCTCCCTGAAGTTCTACAGAAGGAAGCAACGCATTTCATCGCACAGATTAGCCCTTACTACACGGCAACAGCAAAATCCTGTACAGATATCACACTGGATCACAATGTGTTAGTTTTAGTGTGTGTGTGTGTTTTTGCTTTTGCCTTGAAACGCGGTTTTATAAGCAGGAAAAACGATCCCTAAGAGGTTATACTTAACTGGCTCATGCTAGCAACATATAGCATTGTGATGTTCTGTTTTAGATTGAAAATACTTTACTGTTCTGGTGACCCTTATAATTGCATCTGAATAAATTGGAAGAGTAAGGTAATTTAGCGAAGTAATTCCACATGAAAACTCAAAAGATGCGCCACACTTTTTTTTTTCCTTCCACTCAACTTTCCAGATCCTTTGAGCAATCATTTTTTGTGGCTTACTTTCAATGAAAAGAGACGGTGCATTTCTGCTGGTCCCTCCAACCCCCAGGTAATTTTTGAGTTTTCGTTCATTTCAACCTGCAATTGCTTAAAAAAAAAAAAAAAAGCTGACATACATAGCGTGATGAATCTTTATCTTACAAAACTTTCAGTTTTTGTGTAGCGTTAGTGAAATAAATGAATGCCGTTGTAATTTACTTAGTAGATATATTTCACATGATTATTTAAATGTAATGAGTTATGGAAAATCCCTGAATAATAACGTTAGCATACTGGGAAAACGTTCAAAAATAATTCTCTCATGAAGATAACGGGGGAAAAAAAAAAGAGACTTGTTTAGCATGCGTACGTATTCCTCTTCCATACACAAACGGCTTCTAATCTAACAACAAAATTGAAGTGTTTGTTGCCCAGGGTGACAGCGACATTAACCATTTCACCACCTAAACAAATGATTTCTTTACCAGATGTCGGCTGTTTCGCTGCATTTATTCTGAGCAACAGCAACTTGCTCGAGTGAAAATACCTCCATCAAAAGGGAATAATCCTAATGTGCATAGATCCCGCTCTCCTGAATATTTTGTGGAGACACGGTCATTGTTGTAAATGGACACTGATTGTTAATATGTGCATTAGGCAATTGCATAAGGCGGGTTCGTCTACGGCGGGCAGAGCGAAACGTATCGAGTTCGTGTTTCACGTGTGCATTTGGCTCAGAAGAACCCGACGTCCGGCTCCTTCAGCTCTTGAAACGCGTCTGTTCACATATGTGGTTGAATTTCCTGAAATGAAGAAGTGAAGAATCAGCTTTGCATTCAAGAACCGCAGAGAAACGCATGAGGGACCGTTTAGGACAAAAGCTACGTTTCGTCTCTCACACACACTCAAAAATACTAAAATTGCTCACAAACACTACTAAAATATCACACACGCATATAATTTGACTTTCTCACACACACATAAAAGACTAGGATTGCACATATAAACTAATAAAATATTTTGTGTGTGTGTATGAGTCTTCAGTGGAGTGAGAGACAAAACAGTGTTTGTCCTAAACGGCTCTCATTGACACATCTTCCCCTGGTGTTCAGACAAAAAAAAAAAAAAAAAAAAAGGGTTTATACAAGGTCTCCCTCTAGTGGTTGTACAGGGATAAGACATGCACAAAATTCTCACATCAAACTTTGGCGGCTGAAGAAGCGACATGGGACTTACACTGCGTGATGAGCCTTCACCTGCGTGCGGCAGTTACGGCCCCAGTAACAGTCGGGACGAGACGTCACGGAAGCTGAGGATGAACGGACGTTATACGAACGCAGCGAAAATGTTTGAAATGCGACAGGAAAGGAAAGGCGCAGCCTCTGCGGCGCAAAATCCAGACCTGGCAGCTCGGCCGGAGGGATGTTCTGTCTGTACTTGTAGGCCAGCTCCTTGAAGGCTCGCAGGCCGCAGCAGAAACACAGCAGGGTGCCCGCGGAGATGCGACGATCTGAACGAGACGGTCAGATCATTTGATGAGGCGATTAGTCAGATTTCTCCATTTAATTGTCTGCTGATTTTAGCAACCGATTAATCGTTAACTGGGGTAAACGGTCACCTGTCAGGAGAAACTTTCCCTCCTGTAAGCCTTGCAAGGACTCCTGGAGCAGATCTTTCCATGTCTTCCCCGTAGCAGAAAGGTAGTTCTGGCGAAAATATCAAATCAATACACTAAATATCATAATACATTGATATGTGGATTTTATATCCAGACTTTATGCAAACTCAAAGTAGATCCTGCAGTCAGCAGTTCTATTCTGTTCGATGGTGTGCATTCAAATTAGCATTTAATAATTATGCTTGAAAAACAACAACTCTGATTTAAAACAAAAAGAGCGGCGTAATCATCGAAACAAATAATAAAGGGTTTACGTACTTGTAGAACCTCTGACTCGTATGCGTTGTTGTTCAGCACGCCGTCCAGACACTTTTCAGTCAGATTGAGCTCTGGGAGAAAACAAAAAACAAAAAAAGAAACGGGCGAAAAGGTCACAGGTCACAAAGTGTTTTTAATGGAAACGGAGAAAGTAGGAGGTCGACGTTCAACTAAAGTCAACACAGTCGATCAAGTCAGTTAAGCGATGGAACCGCTGTGATACGCACCACTGAATGGAGCCAAGCAGCCATGGCAGCCAATCCTCTGGCAGCCCCAGTACATGTGGCAGAACGGACTCTGGCACAGCATACCTGCCCACACGCAACGCATGAAGGTTTTCACACGGCTGAGCTTCACTTATCACAATCTGTGCAGCTATATTTTTATTTGTTTATTTATTTTTAAAGGTACAAAGATGGACGAGCTGCAACTCACATTGCTGAGCGATAACCTGCTGCTGGTTGTTGAGCTCGGCCCGCCGGTCAGGCATCGGCTGGAGGCAGCAGGTGCAGATGAGGTGGCGGCCCTGAGGGGAGCAGCAGTACTCCTGGGGCGCTGCGCAGCAGAGGCGAGAGGAGGAGTTTCAGACATCGTTAGAGACGGTTTACATCGTGAGCTTCACGCTTGAAACTAAACATCCCCTGAAATCTTACTTTTTCTAAAAGTTTGGGATCAGAATTTGTTGGTCTTGACCCAACTAAAAGGTTATTCTGTAAAATGAGGGTGATGGGTGTCTAATCTCGACACGGCCCGCTTACCGATACATCAAGGCTTTGTTTCAAGGTTTATCATTTTCCCTAAAGTTTGATGCTTTTCAGTGAGATGCCAGAGAAAAGCGTCGTCTCCGTCTGTATGGAGGAGGAATTGCAGCAGTGCTTCTCTCCTCCACTCACTGCTGCAACTGCTGGTCAGCTGGCTGTCAGAAAGCTAAGACGCTTTGCTTCCTCGTTTACAAAAACATTTTCTGTCCACAATACAATACAAAACTACAGTGTGTGACGGTGTGTAACCGTCCAGCCTCCCTTAGACCTGCATATGTTTTGCTACCTAGCAACCATGGCAGTGCTAAACATGAGCTAAAGTTGATTTTGCTAAGTTTTTTAGTCCTTTTTAATTAATTAAATTAATACACAAACATCATCAGGTTGTGTGTGAATATATAAATATATATCTCTCTCTATATATATATATTTTTTTTACAAAAATGACATTAAAAATGTCTATGTAAATTAAATAAGCCTAATAACACAATCATTTTAAGCTTTGTATTTTAAAATACTTTTCTTTCCCTATTAATTGTCCTCTTCCATTTTGTCTGTCATTGTTACAAGAACAAAAATGTCCTGTTGCGTTATTTCACACATTACACACTTGAAATCTACAAAAATGAGCCGGATTTCATTCTAAATAACAAATATGCCACATTGGTAGTAAAATTTCAGCACCAGCAGTGATAACAGCAGCGGCATCCCCACCTTGAATAGACCATTAGGTCATCATACATATTATCTTCAGGATTTTTGGGACCGGACTGTGACGTTTTAACTCAGTTTTCGTACTGCTTGAACTTCACACCAGCCGGTGCTTAATCTGGACTCACCGTCGGCCGAGGGCCGGTCGGAGGACGTGGAGGGCTGCTCCCCGGCCGGCCGTGCCGCCCCCTCCCCACACGCAGGTGTGGCAGGAGGCTGGACAGGTGGCAGAGTCGGAAGACCAGTGAGCCAATAGTTTGAGCTGGAAGCGAACAGAACTTGGCCCATATCCCGCATGTAGCCCGGACACTGCCTGCACATCAGAAGGGGCTGACTGCAGCGACAGAAATGCGTAGCAAAGGTGAGAGAGGACTTAGGAAACAAACATGTTTCTCTGGTTTAGCTTCGCTGTGTTTGTTTTTACCTAATATCTGAAGAGTCGCTGTCATTGTCCGACAGCTCAAAGAGGTAATCTGAACTGCCCTCCTCCTCAGAGAAGGAACGCTCCACTTTGGGCTGCAACATGTCCTGAGTGATCTTGTTTTGGCTGTTCATGCTCTTCAGGTCCTCCTCACTGCGACTCTTCTCTGGAAGACAGAGAGAGGCGCGTTTGGGTTTAGAAACACAATCTTGAGGTCAGCACATCTCGGTCTCTCATAGGGCTGGGAGATAAATCAATTTTTGAAAATGTCATTTCAGAAAAACCTGGATGCTGGATGAGGTAGGCCTCCACCAGGTCGTTCAGAATGCGGTTTTTACAAATCCTCTCCACGGGGCAGCGGCAGGTGGGACACAGTGACGAGCGCTCCATCCAGCCAGAGTAGCAGGCGGCGCAGAAAACATGCATGCAAGGCTGTAAGCTGGAGGCACAAAACAATAGAGCCAAATGTATCACTCTGACATAAGTGCAAGTGACACGCCAGAACAAAAATAAGTAAATAAGTAATACAATTTCAAGGACCTGCACAGAAATTTTGGGGGAGAGGAGCTCAAATGGGGGAAAAAAGGGAACCTTTTGGAGTCCATCTGTCCATGAGGACGTTTCTTCTGACTTCTCACCTGATGCAGTCGTGCAGCAGGTCCTGGCATATGACGCATGTCAGCGACTCCTCCATCTTGTCCGTTTTAGTCTCTTTCGCTGGCGGTGCAGACGGAACATCCCCCTTAGCTGATCCTGTCACATCTGTAAAAAGGTTACGTGTTGGAAAATATTTGTTTCCAACAGCCCTAATTTGTCATCACTTGCAGCTGACCATGACTTTTTACCAGCTGTCTGGTTTCACTAACGAAAACATTCCAGATAAGACATGAGGAGAATTAAGACAAACAAACAGTTGCACAGAAAACAAAATGAGAAACCAACCATTGTCTGTTCTCCTCTTTTTGCATTCTGGCTCCCGGTTGCCTGAGTGTTCTTCTGCTGCCGAGGCTCCATCTTTAACTTGGCCTGGTAAGACCAACATGTGTCAAGAATTACTTGATCAAAGAAATCAATAAAAAAAAACAAAAAAAACAAACAAACAACATACCCAAAGCAGAAGAAGCTGATGAAACGGGGGCTTTTGACGAGGGCTTCTTAATACAAAAGTGGGAAGCAGAGGTGGAAGGCTGAGGCTCCTCCTGCGTTGGTTCTAAAGGAGCTCTTGTGAGTATTACGGGTTCCACAGAAAGGGCCATCTCTGAAGCCAGAACCGGAAAAAGGCTGCAGGCTGGCCTCTCTGTATGCACACGGAGACGGAAAACCGTCAAAAACAGACACGCAATATGACGAGCCACTTGTAAGTCTTTATCCAACTACTCACTATAACTGGCTTCTGGAACAGCGGCCTCCGTGTTTAAAGAGTGGTAAACATAGGCGATGTCTAGAGAGTAACAAGATGTGCTGTGAGTCTTTTCTATTGTAGAAATAAATGAGCATAGAGAGATTCTGAGCTGCTCACTTTGATCGGGGTCACTCTTCCTGTACACAAAGAAGATGACGTCACCGTTCTGCAGCGCATGAGTCTGCTTCTTGACCACTTTGGACGAGTTGATCACTGTGCCGTTAGTGCTGCAGAAAAACAGTTCAGAGTTTCAACATGTCAATGCGCATCTCCTCTCCTCTCATTTTGAAAAAATGTAATCCGACTCATATGAAAGTAAAAAATCTTTTGATTTTTGATTTTTTTTTTATCCACAAAGTTTAAGAAATATTAGGCTTTTTTTTAAAAAGAAGGAAAACTCATATGCAACGTCTGGAAATAGAATTATGGTGGCGTATTTTTTTTATTTTCATTATAAAGCACTGTGTTTAACCTGAGGTCCTGTGGAGGCTTTTGCCCCTCTACTGTGAATGTTAAAAAGTAAAACCGAAAATGATACAAACATGAGGGAAATTATTCATTTATTTTTAATCAAAACGTCCTACTTCCACAGAGTGGGACTAAAGAAGTTAAATGAAATTTTAGATGACGCTGAATATAGGGCAAACCTGATTACAAATGCACACCACACTTTTCAGATTTGTATTTATGTGTGTGTAAAAAAAAAAACAAAAAAAAAAACAAAAAAAAAAAAAAAACCAGAAACAAATAAAGAACAAGTCATTTTGCAGGTAGTAGAATTTCGTTTTAAACTCTTGGGGTTACAGTACCTTGTGTCTTCAAGCCAGACCAGCCCTGAGTGTTCATCTTTCACTATCTTGCAGTGTTCACCGGAGACAAGTTTATTGGATGGAAAGGACAGATAGCAACCTGAAAAAAGCATAAACGTAAAAAAACAAAAAGAGTTTTTTTTGTTTTTTTTTTAGGAAACACCATTCTCTTATCCAAAACTAAATATTTACTTTTTCATGCTTCAAATTGTCTTTTTTTTTTATTTTTTTTTTATCTTAAATCCTAAATGATATAGCAACATATAGTTAACTATTCTGTCGAAACAAAAAGACTAAGTAGCCATGACATGTTTGACTCTTATTACCCAGACATTGGCTAATTTATGCAATCTTTGCAAACCCCATAGTTAAAAAGAAAAAGTAGATTCCCATAATCTCTCAACCACAAAGCACACACACACACACACACACACACACATATATATATATATATATATGTATATATATATATATATAGCCCTAACCAGCTCTAAAGCGAAACTCATGCAAAAAAAAAAAAAAGGAAAAAAAGAAATCTACTTAATATTCTACACGCATGTTGTCAATAGACATCTTTTGTCCTCATCACAAGGGGCTGTCTAAGTTTGGGGCACTAAAGGAGGCTTTGTGTTTTCAAGGGGGAGGTTATAAAGGCTCCAGACACTGACAGAAACGTCTACGGCGCAGAAAGGGCCGTCTTCTCTTAATGGGGACTTTTGCTCAATGAGAGCAGTTTAGAAAGCTGGGATAAACACGAGCCGCTTCTAACACGAATTAGAAATAGAAAATGAGACGTCTTTGTCCGCTCCCAAAAAAAAAAAACCCCACACACACACAAAAACACAACCTTTCCTACCTTTTTTTCTGCCAACTGTACATTCCTTGGTGAAAAGCAGAACCGTTTCATTGGAGTCCACTTTGACTAGCTTCCCCCATGGCCGACCACTGCTGAAGCTCTCCATGTCTCAATGGCTGACCCTGGGAACCAACACAAAACCAGTTTAGGGATTAAATGCGACACTATTTACCATTTCTTATTGGAATGCACTGCTTAGAGAAACGACACGGTGCAACGAACAGAAAGAGAAATTAAACAACTTTGTGAATGTAAAAAGTGTTTACAACCCAATTTAGGTGAATCTCCAGATTAAATCTATTTGTGGGATTTTTTTATTTTGATTTTTTCAGGCAGTAAAGCAAAAAAAAAAAAACTTTACCACCTTTAAACCATGCAGCTATTCTTTGAAGTGATGTTTTCCTAAATAACCTAAATAATAACAGAGACATTTGGACATTTTAACTCAACTCCAACACAGTGGATTTTTTTAGTAATCACTCAGCTGATTGGCCAGGTTAAAATAGACCAGTTTATATTAGCTGCTGCTCTAGTGAAATTCATGGAAACGTCATGAACAGACTTTCTTCGTTGACAACTGAACTACAGAGAACGAGCAATTTGCTAAACAGGAAGAATCAGATCGGAGCTGTGATTGTATTACGTTTTTTAAACAAAACAACACAAACTGACTGCACTGCAGCTTTCAGCTGGTTTAACTAAAACAAAGTCACAGTTACTCCAACTGCCGAGCGCCAACGCTTCAAGAGGTTTTCGCCTAACGTGCTGCTGGAGCAAAATAACGAAAACAACCGCGCTCAATGCTAAGCTAACCAGACCGCTAGCATTAGCATCCGTGTTCTCGCAAAACAACAAAACAACACACACACCAGAACCGTCCACTCGGACCAGCACGTCTCTCTAGCGCTGCATTTATGCCCCCCCGCCCCCCAGCTCCTGGTTTACCATGAAACGCTGGCTGTGATGTTCCAGCGGCGGGATGTCAAACAGCTGCTCCTCCTTGTAGTTAAGTTAGATCTGAAAAACGGAGCGGAGCACTTCCTGACAACATGGACCGTCGTCAGCTGACGGAGGGGAGTCAATAGCTTGTTTAAAGTGGGGCGCTGGAGGCTATGGCAAGCTATTAGAAGATTTAATAATGATAACAATAACAACAGTAAAAAAATAATAATAATAACAATAATAATAAAGAATACATCTGTCTCCAGACAATATAATCCCTCCTCCTCCTCATTGAGCACAGTGGTGGAGGTGTAATGATTTGGGCTTGATTCACGGGAACAGAACCTGGGCGCTTTAATGGATCCTCTGTGTGTTACTGACAACACTGTATGCTTTATATATATATATATATATATATATATATATATATATATATATATATATATATATATATATATATATATATATATATATATATATATATTTGAATTTTTTTTTTTCTAAGAAAAGAATTCAAATAGTTGACTTTATTTGAAAGTCAGTTATTTGACTTTCAAATAAAGTCAGATAATTGAATTATTTTACTTATAAAGTCAAATAATTGACTATATATATATATATATATATATATATTTTTTTTTATTTTATTTTATTTTTTTTTACAATGTTCTGCAAGAAATATTTCTACACTTTAATTCCTACTATACTATATTCCTACTATACACTTTAGGAATTATATTTTAAGGTGTTGGTTGTTATAAACGACTAATGATAAAAGAAAATAGATTCTCTGACTTTGTACTTAAATTTGAGATCTCAGTTGTGACTCTCCAACTCGAAATAAAATACATATTGATGAGGATTACCTTTGGGTTATCTGAAAAACCAGCCATGACTTACTTCATATTTTCATATTTTCAAGAAAAAATGTCTTGTTTTCAATTCATGTGTGTTGATTTTACACCTATTCACAAATGCATTCTTTCTATCCCCAGTGAACACTACAAAATAGCTGAAACAACATTTTTACAAGGATGAACAAATTTTAGAAATCTAATTCAATTGTTGCTATGAATAATTCTTATTTAAGAGAGTAAAAAGAAACCCTATAGCTTTTTTTTTTTTCTCCAAGCGAGTTACGTTTATCTATTTCTTCCTTGACGTTTATAATTTTGAGAAAATAACAAATTCAGACCGAATCTGCCTGTAGGCTCTGCCAGGGTTGGATCAGTGATTTGTTGAACTCTCTTCTGCTTTGTGACCAATCACCATGAATGCCTAAACTAAGCACGTGACACACGCCAAACACGCAACGTACACAAATGTTGTAAAGCTAATCCCAAGTGGACCCGGGTTTAAACAGCCCAGTTTGCCTGCAACAAGCTGGAAAGGAACAATAACCAACGGGAAACAATGCATGTGTCTGTACAACGACTAATGAGGGAAAACCCAAGTCATTGCAACCCGAGAAAACTGATTGCAAAGGCTTTTGTTTCTGTTGTTCATTTGTTTCAAAAGGGACAATGCCTGTCATAAAATAATATGCCACTGTTTGCCATAAAGGGCAGTTTCCTCTTTACAGAGCAACACAGGCAAAAGCACAAGCTTCTTCCATTAAAAAGCCAACAATAATAATATTAAATGAAAAACATTTTTATCCAAAAAACATACCAGGCTACACATTTGAAAAGAATGAAAAGTCACATATCACAAAATTTCCCACAATGCAATTCTGGTGCAGGTTACATATAATTTAAGCGATCCACTCTATATAAATTATTCCCAAAGTCCACGTCTTTAAGCTAGTCTTTGCTGTGACTGCTGTATAATTTCTTTACCAACCTACCAATATTCTGTTTGATAGATTTAAGTCCAAAATAACCACTAACTATATCTTAAACTTATCGCAATGGCGAGAGGCATAGATGCTGTTATTCCCCGGAATAGAGAGGCTCACAGAGTTAGAAATGTGAAGCCAGGAGAAATCCCTGGAGGTGGCAGCAGCTTCATGAAGTCCAGCAGTTCCCCCTATCTGGTCTGCCTCTCATCCATCATCGGGGGAAACGATCACCTCCGGGTGCAGTCAAATTTCAGGCCTGTCTTCCTCGAGGCACCTCAGGGAATTCCTGAGAATCTGCAGGTGCTACAAGGTGGAATGTGGAACAACAGAGAGTCACGAAGACGGAAAGCAACGATGCACCGTTCAATTCCGTCACACATGACAGGAAACGTATAACGGCTCCAGAGCTGTGTATGTCCTGATTCAGCCCAGGTCATTGGGAGGACAGATGAAAAGACCATCTTCCTCACCACACGCTTCTTTACTTTGAGGGAAACCAGGGTGACTTGGATATATGAGTCTTTTGAGATTTATCTGTCAGGCTAACACTTGGTTACGGCTTATCAGCAAACCCGATTGTTCAGGATCCAAACTGCACCCTTGCTCTGCTTGTAAAACTAACTTCTGACACAGAATAGGACACAACTTCTCCTGGATGTAGCATTTCTCCAATTCCTCTGACTGAAAGAAGTCTGCCACAGCTTGCTGCAAATGTTGGGCCCAAAGCTTGGACCACTGTTTTTAATGTGTGTGACCCTGATTCTGCATATTGTACTTTGATTTATCAATTATCTGAAGCTATTAGCGTAACTATCCCAAACTGAACGGTCATTAACAGGAACAATGAACAAATCCCCGGGCTCACCAGATACTAAAATCTACTAAACATAAAACAAGCAGTGATCACTAGAGTTCAAGAAATGGTGGTGATTTTAATAAAAGGAAGAGTCACTTGCATGAAAACAAATTGACATGAATAATAAGGAAGAGCAAATTTAATTATTATACTAATCATATGAATAGCTTTTCAAAACTTTTTTATAAATTGCTTGTGTTTTTCAGGAGTGAATAAACAGAAAATTATTTGCAGATGTCTGAAGCAGCTTTCCAGACCATAAAGTGTTGCATTCACTATATATTGTATATATATATCCCACATTGCCGAGCTCTTTCTACTTTGTGGAATTTACTGACAATTTTGTGCACGAAACCTGAAGTTCTGCAGGCAACTGAATGTAATTATTGAAAGTCAGACGAAAATGAATTTATGCTAAAACAGCTTGTAGAAACCTAAAATTCTGCAGGCAACTCTTGGACAGATTAATGGCAGTACAGCCGTGTCTACATGCAATTGAAGAAATCTTGAATTATTATTTGTACGAGTAAAATAATAATTTTTACTATTAAAAAAATTATAGTAAAAATTAATTTTTATGTTAATGCATATTGTTAATGCAGATTTCTTAAATTATTCTGTTGATTCACTTGCATTTGTTTGCTAAAGATGTTACGACTTAGTCATAAAGAAGTCACAACTTCTTTACAACTTCTTTGCCGCTGAGCTGCTCGGGCCTAAAAATAGGACTGAAATACAACTTGATATTAGTCAAAGCATTTACAAAACAAACCTTGTTTACAAACTGATTAAGAAATTTTAGACATTACAAGAGCGCATTTCCTTTCACTTTAATTCTTTCCACAGATGACTCCAATCTTCAAAATCAATAACTGCATACTGTTTTGGTTACACATGGTGCACTGTAAAACCCCCCCAAAAAACGACAAAGAAAAAAAACAACCAAAAAAGATTTCAGAAGGGCACCTTTTTGTCCACAGGAAGAAGAAGAAAGGTGCTCTAGCACCTCCTAGTGTTCATCTGTGCACATCCCTGAATAACTTCCAAAAGCTTCTCACATTTTGTCAAATAATAATAATAATAATAATAATAATAATAATAATAATAATAATAATAATAATAATAATAATTTTAAAAAATGGCCAAGGCTCTTCTGTAGCATTTTCACACGTTATCATTTGTCTATCTGCAGCAGTTCGACCCTCATTATCTTCCGGTGTCTGGGAGATAAGTCACTGTTCATTCTAGCCAAAAGAAATGAGACATTTCACACTCCCTACATAAATCTTGGCTGCTGCAGAAAAAAAAGAAAGAAAGAAAGAAAGAAAGAAAGAAAGAAAAAACCCCTTTGGAACTGCATTTCTCTGGTTATGAAGAAAAACAATGCTTCCCACTCATCTGTTGGTGGTTAGGAAGCCCATGATAGCTTCAAGTTTAGTCTATTCAAGTATTTCACTTAAAAACAAAATCCAGGAACACAGCTGATTTTAACCAGTGTTATGAAACAGTTTCATTTCTACTTTAATTACCGTGATATATGATCTGCTGTTTGTGCTTATGAAGCTTTCATCTTCATCCTCATGCTTATGCTGTTTCACTGGGTAAATACATGAAGCCCAGAATGCCAGTCAAGAGTTACTGCAAGCCATTAATCCATACTTAATAAAACTGATTAAAGCCGAACATAAATCAAGTGCAGACACAACCTTAAGTGGATGATATCCAGGGATCCTGCACCCCAATATGTCATATTTCAGGCTTCAAACTCACAAACAAGAGACAGGAGTGATTTAGTTGTCGACTAACGTACAATTTATTTGCTAATTTCAGGGAGTCATTATGTGAATAATTCAGTCGGACAATAACTCTTGGCGGGTTTTGGAGTGTGAGCCCTTCACGTGATGACAGTGTTTGAAATCCACATGAAAAGGAAGCACATTAATGGGAAACGGCACAGACTGTTCAGGCAGACCAGATTTCAACAATATGTAGAGGAATCTTTCTTCTTTCTGGGAACAGAAAAAAGCTTTTTCGGGCTCACACGAGCTGCTGAGTGACATTTAACTTCGGAGGATGGACTGTCCTTTGGCTGGACATGCAAATAAGCAACTGACATTTGTCCTCTGCACAAATAAAAATTTTTAGCATCTGTTTTTTTTATTTTTTTATTTTTTATGCACAAATATGCATTTTGTACATTTCCTTAATTATCCTACTCAGTTGGTATTAACTGGAGTATGTTATTTTTTAAATATCTGCACACCATTTTCTCATTCAGTAAATTTGCCCTCACAGCATAATCTATCATTTCCACTTCTGTTTTTCTGTGTTTTATTTTTGCCTACGTGCTTCACTTCCATAGTGGCGAATCGCCCCACTGGAGGACATTGAGGGTGATTTTGATTCGAAACATTCATCTAAATCACTAAAGTTTAAGAAGTAAAGTTAAAAACCCCGTGACTGCACGGCCCTGCTTTGGCATCGCTGCACAGAACTAGTGTAGAAAATTCATCTTCAAGGGCCCCTGCGGGGTCCAGAAACTCAGCACTCATAAAAAAACACGGAGTTATAATCCACCAAACTCTAACCATAAAGTATTCGAGTTTAACTTTGACAATATGCCCTACTGGGAGCCATCAGGGAACAATCTTCTCTGGCAATTGTAGTGGAGATAGTGTAGTGGTGTGGGCCGCCCCAACCTCCCACAGTGAACAGACAACAATTACAAAATGCAAAATAATTTAAAATACTCCTTAAAGAAGAAGGGCCTCCATTACATACCCCTTTATAGCACATTTTCTCCTTTTATTGGAATATTCACCCCATATAAACGCTGAAAGCTTCTTTGCCATCATCTATAATCCGGTTTCATCTCACAGGAGTATTTTAGACCCGGCCATTAAAGGTGTGTGACTGACGTCCATGTCGAAAAATAAAACGGATCTGTTGGAACCTACTGACAATTTACGCCGAGTAGAAAGAAAAATAAAACATGGACAGCAAATTACAAGAGGGCAGATCCTTCCTTATGCAGCGTGTCTCTAATAGAAAGAGCAAACGAGTCTTTAATGCAGGCCTAATGTCATCTACTCCCCGGCAGTGCATTATTAATGTTCAGTGTGCGGGGGCCCTGAGCACAGGGGCCTCCATTCACTAATGGCTTCATTCCTCATTGTAAGACGACTGCGCAAGCGTGCTTCTCTCTCTCTCTCACGCACACACACACACGCACGCACGCGCAGAAAGATCCTCTTGATAAGGTCGCGAGCCGCTCGTTGAAAGCCACGCCCACAGCCACTCGCGTCAATCCCAGCGTCTCCTAATTGGATCAAAGATCACCTGTGGCACCTGTGTGAAACATCGAACGAGTGATTAAATGAAATAATGAGGAAAATAATAATAATAATAATAATAATAATAATAATAATAATAATAATAATAATAATAATAATAATAATAAAAACCAGCAACAACAACAACAACAACAAAAAAAAACCTTAATGTTGCCAAGTGTGAACGGAGGCGCGCGAGGAGCGTGATTCCGCTGTGTTCACCGAAATTATCTCTCGGCGGCTCCAGCTAATTGCTGGAGGATGTCCTCTTAACTGAGTGTGAAAAGCTGTGTCTAATTACTGCAACATTAATCAGGCATTAGCATGTTATCACAAGGTTAACTTATCTGAAGGGGGCCCAGAAGCAGCTGGAGGTGCCATTCATCGGCGGTCGCACCGCGCCGCCTGGGCCACCAGGGGTCGCGCTTGTTCTTCCCATGAACTCACACACACACACACACACCCCAAACTCCTCCACCCTCCACCTCGCTCTTCAAACTGTGAGCTGAAATCAGAGGCAACCATGTTGGACCGCACTGAGTGAGCAGACAGACACTCACGGCCTGTGATTGCTCAGTGTGGGGATGTCCATAATCAATATGAGCTATTTCCTGCTCAGCCTGCAGCTGACATGGGTGCATTTATGCTAAAGGTGGAGGGGAAGGATTTCAATTTCAAGGATGTAATCTGTTAACATCGGAGTTTGCGTGGAAAATGTTCTCAAACGCGCGCGCGCGCGCGCACGCACACACACACACACACACACACACACGCACACACACACACACACGCACGCACACGCAGACAAACGCGCGCACACGCAAGAGGAAAGATCTTTACCAAACACCGCATGAGGAATTACATGGACGCAGAGGATCTGCTAAATCAATGTCAAACAATTGTGGGCTTGGTGGAGCGGCTGAGTGGAATGTAATGAAGATTGACTGGCTTGGCGATTGCACCCCCAACCCCCAGATTACCCCACGACCTCCCAACACCCCCAATGTGAATGCAGACAAAACAGCAGCGGTCACGTCAGGTTGTTGGAAAATATGAAACATGAAGTGTGTTTTGACTCGGCGGTTTTTGTTTGAAATTGCTTTTCTCTTTTAATCTGGGTCCAGGGTTCTCAAAGTGTGGTGCACGTACCGCAAAAGGTACGTGAGCTTCATTCAGGAAAGCCTCGAGTTAAAACCAGCTCATTCACAGCTGATGAAAAACAATGACGTCCAGATTGGAAACACACTTTTTCCTGGCATATTGTGATCATGGACTCAGACAGAAATGGCTGTTGCGGTTATAAAGTGGCTCTCACTGTATTCAAGGTTTTTGATAAATAACCTTAAATACAGGTTCCAAGGTTTTTCCCACTTTGAATCAGGCTTAGATCCTGTATAACTCAACTGAAAAACAAATCTGTCCAAGGGACAAAACATACAATAGAGAAATGCAAAATATACACATTGAAGCTCATACTTTCTATCCGCAATCCCTGATCGTGATGGACCAATATTTGATCACTCGTCTCCGAATCATCAGATTTCAAGGACGTCTTTAGTAAACAAGCATCTTCGGGTGATTGCAAATAATTTGTGTTGAATGTCGTTCTGGACGTTGGTTAGGCCATTGCGGAGTGATAATTTTTGGAGCAGGTGGAGAGTTAAGGTGAAAACTACTCTTGAAGAGAAGCAATCAAACAGAATGATGCTGCCACCGCCGTGTTTAACTATAGGTGTGATAAGCTTGTGGTGTCGTTTCTGTGACCAGTATTTATTTATTCATTTAATTTTTCATTTTGGCTTGAACTTTCTCGTAAAACGTTTTCCTTCCGGTGGAACAAAGAACTCGGCTCCACCAGTTGCAGCAAGTCGACCAGGTGTTGAAGAAGCAACACACGCCAGACCATCACACCACCTCCAGTTTTTTAAAGCTGCAGTGTGAAACTTTTTTGAAAAAAAAATATATATATATATATATATATATATATATATATATATATATATATATATATATATATATTGACATATTTGTTGAAGCTGTCACTAGGTTTTGACAGCATGTAATGTGACAGTTAGTCAGTAAAAAAATAGAGCTCCTCTGCCTTCTCCAACTGCTACGCTGCGGCTAGCGTAGCCTATTGTGAACGCTCAGGCCAATTAGCATAGCCGCCGATAAACGGTTTTCCTGGAACTGCAAGTTGTTTCTCCACCATTAGCACTTTGGGCAGCGAGTACATGAGCATGATTGACGGCGCTGAGACCCTCCTCCTGACTCTGATTGGTTGTTTTCGTCCGGGAGTACTGCAGTCCTCCAGACGGCTATAGAGGCTCAGGAAGGAGATGGAGGAGTTTGATCTTTTCACGGATTATAACCAAACTGTCAGGACATTTTCAACAAATATGTAATAAACATTTGTATTTTTTTGATTATTTTTTTATGTTTAATAAAAGTTACATACTGCAGCTTTAAATGTCAGCATGGTTCTTTTGAAACTGATTGCTTCGTAATCTTTTCCATATTGACATATTCCATATTCCTCCTTTGTGATTGAATGTCTTTAGATGAGGAAAGCCAGACTGTTTCGATTTCCTCAAACTATTGTTTCAGGATACGAAAACACACACACCCAAACACCGTAAACTTGTCCAAGTGCATTTTATTGCGAGTCCAAGCAACGGCAGTACTTGGAAAACTCGCCGTCTTCTCAAGAGGCGCTCGGGATGAAAAGTTAAAGAATGACGAATCCACGCAGAAAAACGTGTGGCACACACATTTCCGGTTCCTAGTAAAGAGGATCAGCTCATGCGCGGATCAAAGGTTGGTTTTGTGGCAGCGGGTTGGTCCGGTGCCCTGACTTCATCGCCAGCAGCGCCGCAGCAAGTCTGGTCTGGACTCCGGCGGGGCGGGGAAGCCGTACCACCGGAAAGCCCTGCCAAAGGCGCCCGTTTGTCAGAGGAGCTGTGGAGATCACAGGCCGGATGAATCTCCCTCGTCCGACAGACTGTCGAGCTCCGCGCGCGTATTATCAGAGACAAAAGACTCGACGCCAAGTAGACCAGAAACCAGCAATTCTGTTGGGAGGCAGTCCGCTTCTCAAAGCCCCGGCCCCACACACACACACACAAGTGTGCCCTTTGAAAAGAGGCCTATTAGCCTGGGTGAGCGAGATTACAAGCAAATAAAATTACGCTCATTGTGATATTTGATTTCATAATACCCCCGGAATTGTAATTACAGCGCAGTCGCACGTTCCATTTAAAAACCATTCGTCGACAACAAAGAATCAGAAATGGCAATGAGCGGGTTGCGCATCCGTCGAGCGAAGCGCGCATTATCAGCCGCGTTTCACCCAGAAGTAACAATGACGAGAGGAAAAATCGTGGGGGGAGACAATAAGAGCGCAATCAGGTGAGAGAGTGGGATTTAATGATATGGAACTCCAGAGCTTTATTTTTAATCTGTCGCTCTTTTCTCGAAAAAAAAGATTCCCCCCCCTGCAACGTGGAGGCCAGCGTTTTTGTTGATTCTCTTCTTGTAGGTTTGGTTCTCCCGAAGCAGGCGCCAGGGCCAAAAGCTTCAGCGCATCTGCATGCAGGGCTGCAACCGGAGGCACAACAGCTTATTGCAATTGGGAATGTGGGCATATGCCTGTCTGGCTAAAACCAACAAGCAGAGGGGGAGAAGAGATAATGGACATTCTTGAATGGCACAGAAACGAGACAGGAGAAAGAGCCAGCATGATAGCGGCGCTTGTTGTTCTGATGTGTTAAATAGCTGGCCTTCAACACCCCAATCAATTGCCGAGTGAGCCACTGTGTAGCCAAGGGGCTGCGTGAGATAGCCAAATGGTTTCAGCCAATGGAGCTTCGCCTCCATTCTATTTCACGAACACACCGACCCAGACACACACACACACATTGGGCAAGATCTGTTAAGTATGGGAACCTGGGATTTTTTGTTTCCCTACACTGATAGGTGTAAGTACGTGTATCTTAGATAAGGACTTTGTGCTAATCTGTAGCTGAGTAACACCAAGTCATCTGCAAAATATTCAGCAGCATGGTTAGCTCTGAATGGCACACGTTTTTGGCACCTGGCTTTATCTGAGGAAAGGCGACGTCGCACAGTTTCGATTGAGCGACTTGGGCGAGAGAAAACGGGAACGCGAGAAAGTCGTACCTGTGGGAGAAGGCGGGCATGTCGTACGGGGGTCCGGGACCTCCGGAGGCCCACCGCTGACTAATCTGAAAGCAATCCGCTCTACAAGCCCCACTGCAAGTAGAAGAACAAGCCTCTTGAACGAGCTGTGACATTAACGAACACAGCAAGATAAGATAATGCGTATTATCTGGGAGATAAGAGGCTTTTCAAAGTGTGTTTGCTGCCAGACAAATTTCCAAAGAAGCATGGGAGGAGAGGGCTAGGATGGCGAGAAGGCCTGTTGGAGCACATGTAACGATGAACATGATGCAAACCTTATAATAGCTTTCTTGTCGTTCTTTTAAGGAAGCTTTTTGATCACATAAATACAAACGGATAAAGCCCCCATTGCATATAGCTACATGTCATAAAAGCAGAAGTACAGGGTGGAAATCAGCTTTTGTCTGGAATTGGACAACTTTCAGCTCTGGTTGCTGGTCCGTTGGCAACTCAACGGTCAGATGGCTTCCTGCTTTTATGGTTCAGGACAGGGCGACGGGTATAAACCGGTAATTTGCATTGATAACAATGGTCTTTGGTCGGGACGCTATCATTTGAGGAATATATTTCAGTATTTTCAGACATACAGGAGACCATTAAAATGGAAACTTAATTTTCTATTGCGGTTTGAGACATATCTGCGGTTTTTCAAGGCTGCGAGAAGACGAGAGAGAGCGAGACTTTCTGCAGATAACAAGTAGACTGACAAGGGAAAGATGTTGAATTTTGAAGTTGACAGCTACTTGGAAAATATGAAAGCAAGGCGAAGGTAATCTACATTTTCTACAATATATAGACAGATTTTTTTTGTTTTGCTAACATAACAGAGCAAAAAGTGTAAAGTCTGTAAATAAAATGAGTCTCATACACCCTATGCTGATGTTCTCATAACATAAGAACATAATAAATATAATATAATATAATATAATATAATATAATATAATATAATATAGGCTGCACAGTGGCGCAGTGGGTAGCGCTGTTGCCTTGTAGCAAGAAGGTCCTGGGTTCGATTCCCGGCCCGGGGTCTTTCTGCACGGAGTTTGCATGTTCTCCCTGTGCATGCGTGGGTTCTCTCCGGGTTCTCCGGCTTCCTCCCACAGTCCAAAAACATGACTGTCAGGTTAATTGGCCTTCCCAAATTCTCCCTAGGTGTGAGTGTGTGTGGTTGTTTGTCCTGTTTGTCTCTCTGTGTTGCCCTGTGACAGACTGGCGACCTGTCCAGGGTGAACCCCGCCTCTCGCCCGGAACGCAGCTGGAGATAGGCACCAGCAACTCCCGACCCCGTTAGGGAGAAGGGTGACGGAAAATGGATGGATGGATGGATAATATAATATAATATAATATAATATAATATAATATAATATAATATAATATAAAAGTCCTCTGGTACCACTTGAAAAGGACTTTAAAGACAATCAGAACACGTTTTAGTTTCATGAAACAATGTTGAACAATTTTGGGATGTTTTCTGCTTTTACTCCATATTAAAAGTGAACATGGCTGCAACTGCTTAGTGTCCAAACTGAGGAGAGTTATTCTCTCTAGCAGCGCAAAGTGTCCAAGGCACTTCTCCTGAGGCTGTCCAGACTTTTCATCTGCTCCACATCACCGCTGAACACACAATGTCCATGATGTGGTGAGTTAGTCACACTTCAAACAGAAAAAAACGGGCAGCTGCTTCACACGCCATCATTTTTGATCAATTATCTGGCCCGTCAGACTCCATCAGAGTTTGAAAGTCTGCAGAAAGAGGAACTAAAAGCGAAGTGTTTAGACAGACTGTGCAAAGTGGTGTTGGCTAATGTGTGACTTTAAAATGTTTTTTTTTTAGTTTTTTTTTTTAACATTGCAGTCTGTAAGACGAAGTTAAGATTCCCAAAATTATGAATGCAGTACATCTTTTTTTTTTTTTCCAATCCTCTGAGCTGTTTTGAATCACATTCCTGACAACTGCTAAATATTAGTAGCAAGCAAAGCTTCCCGTGTTATAAAACCTCTAACTTACTTCTAATTATTCCGCTCTATTTATATTTTACAAACACCGCAGCATATTTTCAGCCGGGGCATCACACAGCTTATTATGGAAAGAAAGTGTGTTTTTATTTTTGAATGTGCTGCTAATTTATTTTTATTTTTTTATTTTTGGTACGAATTCCATAATTTCCAATTGCACAGGCGACGCTCCCTCGCGGATGCCAGGAACTAGGTTTTGCCAGTGTCAAACTGAGCACAAGCTTGTGCAACCAGAAGGCATCGGCTGCAACAGAATTTCTAATTTTGTGGTTTGGGAAAACTTCCGTCTTTCCCAGGTGCCAACGGCTCTGAGGCGATTCCAGCGACGAGCCAGGAATGCTCTGCTGAGCGCGTCACGTGGGGGGGGGGAACCGAAAAAACCAAAAAACTCGAAACGGTCATGGCGAGCTGCACGTTCAAATAAACTTCACTCTTGGCCTGCGCACACAAGCCATGTTGTCACCAGCTGGCAGCGCTTCTCACCGCCCCTTCAAACGCTGAGCCACTTTTGATTAACGTCTCTTCGGTTAATCATGTGCGTTGGCTGTGCCAAATTGGACAAGATGCATATGGCTTACATTTCCCTCAGAATCTCTCTAATTTTAAAACAAGACCAAAGCGCTGGGAGTCTCAATCTACCCAACACACCCATTCCTTAAGTCTGCTTTTGTCTGGTGTCCATACATAGAACGGGGAGGGCGGTGGGGGTAGGCAGGCCGCCATCCTGAGAGTCCTTGAATGAAAAGCGTGTCACTGCCAGATGTACCCAGCTGCATAAATGTTCTTTTTTTTCTTTTTTTTTTTAAATTTACGGCTTGTGTACTTAATACGGCCAGTGTGAGAGATTGCGAGGCTCTGGGAAAGGCTGGAGAAATCCTAAAAATTGAATCAAAGTGGAAAATCTGCTTTTCAACCGGACCTCCTGTTTTTCCATCTGCCTTTTCGGCCTCGTTTGCTTTCTGAGGCTCCCCTGTGTGGCTCTTGCTCCTGCCCGGGGGTTCGATCGTGTCGTCTGGTCCCGGTTCTCTGTCGTGGTCTCGTGCCCTCGATCCGTGTTCGACTAAAGCCCGCGCCGGCGAAGTTTGTCACCCACAATTCATTGCTGCACGCGACATTATGAATTAAATGGCGGAAATATAGCGATGTTGGAAAAAAAATAATAAAAAAATCAGTTTTCAAATGTAAAGCACTTCACGAACATCAACGATATTGAATTTGGCTCTGTGTTCGACAGGTCGCAACAAAACACATTTGAACAATTTTACTTTATTTTGGTCATATTCTGACCTCATTCTCCAAATACCACAACTTTGTTCTTGTAACTGATCACTGTTTTCTCATGTAAGTTTATTGTCCCAAATATTTTGACTTTCTTTTCATAATTGTACGAGTTTATTCTCGTAATTTTATCTTTATTTTTGTATTTTTATTCTGTTATTTCTTATTAGTATGGCGCCTAAGTTAAGTCGATGACGGAACCCTCACCGTTCCAATTCTCCAATCCACGTATGTGGACTTCCAGTGAGTACACACTGTGTACACTGTAGTGCCGGTTAGGGTTAGGGTTAGGGCTAACCCTAACCCTAACCCTAACCGGCGGCAGGCCGTAGAGTGAGACTGTCCTCCTCCTCTACCAGCTCTCCTCTCCCTGCATAGCTTTAGAGGCGGCGCTGTGAGGCAGCTGGAATATTTGTCATAGGTCCAGAGGTGCAAAGACATAAGACAGCACTTTGTCACCAGGGTAAGGAATTCACACCATTTCGTCGTGTCCAAGTCAGCTCCTTAACCAATGAGAGGCCTGGCTTCTGTCAGCTGCAGCTCACTTGACACCGAGGGCTAAAAAAAGACGGAGGATGTGCACCGCTCGCCTTTTTAGGCGGTCAGAACAACACGCACTCTCTCGCAGCGCTCTCGCATCAAATTCACTTGCGTTCAGATGTCGTTTCAGTGGCACAGAACGACAGTGGACTCGTCAGGGTTTCCGGGCCCCCACAGACAAAAATCGCCTCCCAAATCACCGGGCCCCAGCAAAAAAAAAAAAAAAAAGAGCCCGGGCAATCCAAATGCGGATCATGGCCGGGGCCTCCCGCCTCATTAGCGATTTCCATTTCAAAAAACAGCTTTCAAATTAGAACTAATGCATTAAGTCTCGCTGGGGGGAAAGAAGTCAAGGGAGCCACTATGCGGTGGCTCAGAAAGGCTTTCATACATGTTTTATCAGTCGGGGGAGGACAGAGAAAAGAAGCTTGGACCGAACCATTCATTTCTTGCCCATCCTATTAGCCTGGCACTGTGTTATTAGCTGCCATTGTGCTCTTTAAGAAGTCCCTCTGGCCTGTTCCACTGCTTGCTGAATCTGGGGTGCAGCTCTGTGCCAGGCGCCTTTTATTTGGAGCTATTTGAGACCATGAAAATTCAATCCCAAACCCTCAGCATCAAGGTTTCTCTCAGATAAATAAAAAAAAAAAAAAGGATTACTGGAACAATAAGACAATGTCTTACCTCAAATGCCGCTGTATCCTATTAATTGGGATTATGAGAAAAAAAAAAAAGTCCAAAAAGGATGGAGGGTTCTCTGTATCTCGCAAAGGTGCTGTAACGGGAAAATCCTGTTACAGCGACAATCAACATCAGTGACAGAAAAAGAAAAGAATTATGTACAGTCCTGCTAACAGATGAAAAAACCCCCAAAATCATCTTTTTTAAAAAAAAAAACAAAAAAAAAACAACCCTCGCTCCCACACATGAGTAATGACACTAAAAAGAAAGTGACAACTGCAGACGCTCTGATAATCCACCTTAGGTTGGATGTGTTAGGCGAGGTGTCAATTGTTTCCCATCTGATGATAGACTGTGTGCTGAAATAAATTGACCTTGCCAGACGATGAGTGAAATTGATGGAGCTTTTCATCTCTGGAGGGCCGTGGCGGTAAAAACGGCTGAAGCACAAGGCAGGCTGATCGAGTGTGTTTCTGCATACCGAAGCTCACCTGGTAAACACTTTGTTGCAGAAAAACAACCGGGTAAATAAATATATATGTCACTGCACTGTGACAAGCGAGAGGTCTCTGAATCTGGGGCTCACAAAAGTATCCACACCCCATGAAATTGTTCACATTTTTTTTTGCTGCAATCATACATTTCATTTGCTTCTCATCACCAGAGGTGTAAAAATGCTTATGTGAAGTTGAAACAAAATGATTTATGGTTTTCCTTTTCATTTTTATGTCCAAATAGAGATCTGAAAAGTGTGGCATGCGCTTGTATGTTTTGATACCAGCTCGCCTGATCCAGATTGTAAAAAAGCAGCTTTCATAGCGTGAAGAAACTAAATAATAAACCACATATCAGTTTCCTTACACTTTATGGTCGTATTCAATAAATAAAAAATATGCGTCCCGTTGAGTTTTGTGCGTCAGATTAAAAGTACCTTTGGAAAACTACCTTTAAGCAGGTATTTTAATTAAGCCAACATGTTTTTAAAAACATCTCAAAACGCAGAACAGCTTTTAAAGCTGTTTTATGTTTAGAGCTCTGTTTTAATGTCCACTGCTATGCATTTGAGTGTTTTGTTTTTTTGCGCTGTTTGTAATTTCGCTTGATCCTTGTAAAGTGTAGGAGTTTTTAGAAAAGTGGCACATTAAACGTATCATTACTATTTTTTTTTTATTATACTGGTGTTATACTTTAATCATATATTTATTTTTTTTTAATGACTGTTAGCAGCAAATTATGATTAAGAGGGAAAAAAAGGTATCAAAACGTCAGTATGAGTCTGATTAATCCTTAGAATGTGTGGCGCTCGGTGACGCATCGATATAAATGGGTATTTCAATGACATCCTAACGCAATGAACGAGTTGGTGCAGCTGCATGCCGTGGCCATAATGTAGCAAAGCGCATGAATACTTTTGCCAGACACAGTCCTTGTTGTTTTGTCATCCTGGGTCGAAGAACACTTGGCGCTAATGTGAGGTCGTCCTCTGACAGATGCTACCCACATGAGGAATATGTGGTTCAATTACCAGGAGTCTAAATTGAAAGTGATAGTGATTCAAGCCTTCCCAATACACCGGCCACATTCTGGCAAAACAGTCTTTTCAAGGAGCCATTTAAAAAGAAGAAGAAAAACCCCGTTGGAGAGTGCGAGACACAGGAGCACAATTGATTTTCAATAACATCCCCTGATGACCCGACCACGGTTTGATCCACGCTGTCATTATGGGGCTGCTACCATGGCACAGGATTGTGAGGCGCGGAGCGCCGGGCGGGCGGGATGAGTAGTCGAAGCATTATCAGGATGAATTGGCCGTCTCCAGGCAGCCGCTGCCCTGTCGATAACAGGACGGGGGCACCTCAGGACTCCCTCTGCGAGCCACTCCAGAGAGCCTTCCGGCCTCATTAGAAAAGCAGATGAGCGGCGCGCACGGGGAAGGGGGAGCTTCTTCCCCGCCATCCGATAGCCTTCCTCCCAGGCGTTGCTCCCCGTAATGAGTCCAGACCGCAGGTCAATATGCCGCTGGGCTGCCAGTCAATACCGGTTACCTGCAACACAAACACTCAAAACCCGCTTCCATACAAAATCAATGTTCTATTAGTCCACCCTGTATTGCCTCGGCCCAATCCCATTGATTCCACCACGAAGAGCTCTGCAGCCCATGTATGACAGATTATTGTCAAATGATCTGATGGCCGGGGCTACACTTGGCTGCCCCAGCTCAGTTGACTTTATGATTTCAGAGTAATAGCTTGATATAAAATGAGAAAACGCTGAATTGTGAAAAAATACGGAGGCAGAAGCGCTATCGGCAAAGCCATCAATCTCATCCTGAAATACCACGCAGTCGCTTCAACGGGCCGATGGATTCGCCGCTCCGTTTTTACAGCGGGACGAAAAGGTAGACCGGAAAGTGTTTGACATTAGGTCCAAACTTTATTCCGTACATTTTAAACCATGAATGTTCATTTTTCTTTTTTTTTTTTTTCCACGCCTAAAACTCTACTGTTTTTTTTTGTATACAAGAGTCTAAGAAAAACAACTGCACAACACCACAAGGTTGACAGATAAAGTCTTTTTGACGTCCACCCAACAGCGTCCGTTTCTGCTCGGAGCTGGTCCAGTTTCCGACTTGGAAGTCTTTGAATGATCCAGATGATTTTCGTTGGTACATATGAACATGTGCTAAATCCCGAGTTTCTCTCAGCTTCTCCAGTATTGTCAGTTTGTTCCAGTAGATTTCGTTTTGTCAGGGTGTTGTGTGCTGCTTTGCATAGATTGCAGGCGATCCATCCAGGCTTCCGTACAACACCCTCCCTTCGTGACTTCCATCCGTTGACCGGCTGTTTGACACCATGATTTTCAACAGGCAGGTGATTCCACGTTGTTTTGTTTTCATTTCGTTTTTCTAGAAATGGTTAAAAAGACTAATAAATTTACAACGCAATCTTGCAGCAAAGAATATTAACAGGTTATTTACATCAGTTTTCTTTACAGAGACTGAACAAACATTATATATATAGTTATATATATATTTATATATATATATTTATATATTTATCTGCATATCTCAAAGGCAAACCAAATAAACAAAATAAATTGATAATGTAGCAATGTACATTGTCATCATTGAGGATATCCAGGTACCATGAGGTTAAATTACTGATGGTTGAATCCAAAGTCAAGTCTTTACATTATCATAAAGGATATGTCTCACAATAGACTGGGATAAATATTGTAAAAGGCAAGACTAATGCACAAAGTACATAAAATTCATAGAAATCATATCTATACATGGAACAAAGATAGGAAATGTACAAACTTATTTAGGACCTTTCCTTTCGGCACAAAGCAGAAATAAGGTGTTGGATTAATATATTAATAATTATCAAATATTTAAGTCGGAAATAAACATCCACACATTTGTGTCGTCTTTACCGACATTATTGAACATCCAGTCCACTAAAAATAGCCATGGCATGTGCTTTATTAGCCTTACACACCTTTACTTTGTACAATCAAACCCTTTCCCTTGGGGAGGTTCGCTCCTCTCCGGTGAAGGAGCAGTGCATCTTTGATCACGCGATTCCACGAAACAGAAGTGAGGCTCGTCGAGTTTCCAGAAACTACCGAGCCTCTACTTCTTTGGGGTTGCGAGACGGGGAATAGTCCCTCGGGTCCTGGGTGGTGGTGAGGGGGGTAGTCCTCCTGGGTGAGGCTGGCCGGGCGCTGCCAGCTGGCACGAGAGGCGGGGGCGCGCTTAACGCGGCGGTAGGGGGTGTTCTGTTCAGAGGACCGTTGTGTCCTGTAGAGGGGCTAAGTCTTGGGTACGGCATGCCTCCTAAGTGTGGCATAAATGGGGGCATGTGGGGTAGATGGCCCTCCATCGGCGACTGGTGCAGCTGATGGAGGCGGGCCCGGTCAAGCTCCTCCCTCAGGTGGAGGCGCTCTCGTTCTTCCGCCTGTTGCCGCATCCTCTCATGCTCCCTGCGCACCTCCAACAGGTGCTCGTGGTGAGAGTAGTCGTGAGCCTCCCGTTCGCGGTAGGCGCGCTCCTGCTCGTACATGCTGGGGAAGCGGTGTCCTTGCTCGGCCCTGAGCTGGAAGTCCATGCGCCGCTGCAGGTCCAGGCTGCGGTAGGCCTCTCGGAGTGGGTCCCAGGGGAAGGCGGTGTGTGGCACTCGCTCTCGTCCTGCCAGCGGGCTCACCCCCATGAAGGGAGCCATGCGAGCTCGGTCCAGTACGTTGAGGCTGCCCATCTGAGGCATGGCACTCATGGATAGAGGAAGAGAGTGTGACATGGGGACACCGTGTAGGCCCGGTGTCGGGATGTCACTGCCACGGGGCGAGGGAAGAGGCGGCTGCTGTGACAACGGAGGGTGGTGGTGGTGAGGGTTTCCTGGTTGGCTGACAGGAAGGATCTGTACTGCAGGTTGGGGCGCTGGCTCTGAACTCACCACCATGACCTCTTGCTCCTCCTTTCTCTCCTCCTTAATCTTCATGTCATTTTTCACTTTGTGGAGGAGCTCTGCAGACGGCGGCTCCTTCCTCTCGATGTCCTTGATCGCAGATGGGAGCCCACCGGCTAGCTTCATGCTCTGCTCGTTGATCATGGCCTTGGAGTAGGGCGAAGGCGTACGCTGCGTGGGTTTGATGGAGTCCTCTGAGGTCCGCCTCTCCAGCATCTCCTTCCCCGGTGAGCGGCTCTCCTTTACCTTTATGTCGGCGAGAGAAGACTCCCTCTGGCGTTCCAGCAGCTCTTTCTCCGCCTCCCGGACGCGGTCCACGCTGCCGCTGTGATGCCGACCCGAGTCGCTAGAGTTCTGACTGTTTGAGCGAATCAGGCTGCTGATCTGGTAGCTGACTGGTGCCGAGGCAGGAGAAGAGCGGTTTGAGTGGCGGTTGCGATCCACAGAGTCCCTGTAATGGTACAACGAAACAATTTGTCGAATCAGCACATTATATTAAGCAGATTCTTTTCAATCAAATGATATTTTTTTACATATAGGAGGCAACTACAAATCACTTTACATGGACACTACGTGGGGTTAATAGTTGGAGCTTCACACTACATTCAGTCAATCACCCATTCACACACACATTCACACTCTGATGGTGGCGAGCCACTGGGCAGTGTGGCCACAGCTGCACACACCGCCACCATCAGGCCCTCTGACCGCCACCAGCTAGCAAGTGAAGACGGACGAAGTGGGGATTGATCCGGTGACCCAAAACTTATAGTATTTTCGAGGGTTACACCAATATCTAATACTGATTTAAACAAGATCTCAAGTGTATGAAAACTAAAGCCATCCGTCCTCGACCCACCTGTCCTTATCCTTCTCCTCTTTCCCGATGGACGAGTCTCTTTTCTCTCGGTCCCGCTCTCGCTCTCGGTCGTGGCTGTTGGCGGAACTGCTTCGCTCAGCCTCTCCGGTTTTGGGCCACTGTGGCGGGGTGGGGAAAGACGGCGGTGTGCGTCGCAGTCTGTTCCAGGTGTCGTGGTGGGGGCTGCCAAACGTGGGCAGTCCTCCTGGCCCCTCCTTGGAACCAAACACGCTATTGGACCCTGATGGTGGAAAAAAACAAAACAAAGAGAGAAAGAAAGCAGACAGACATTGGACTCTCTAAGTTAATTGGGCACAAAACCTTCTTGAGGACACATAAGACAAGAAAGACTCGTAAACAAAAGCTGCTTTTGTCTTTGTCTCTGGAGGTTCTCTCCCCGAAGCTGCTTGGAAGAGTTAGAGGTTAATGGCTCCCCACAACACAAGCTTTGCTTTGGGACTGAAGGGCTTCTCCCCCCCACCCCGACAACCCACCCCCCCCCGCTCTCCATTTTCTGCACCGGATGAACAGAGGAGACTCACTCGTCCTCTGGAGAAGAAAGCTGTGAAAAGCCAAGGGAGACCTTAGCATTCCACAGCATGTCTAGTCCAATCACATCCCATTTTCACAACAGGGTGAGTGATTTGGCACACAGAAACAGGAGGGATAATGAAAACGAGAGGAATGCATAGAGGGAAGGATGCAGAGGGAGAAAAGAGAAAGCCCCTTCATGGAGATGCAAAAAGGGGGCTTGTCGAATAATTAATAGATGAATTGTCACCAAACAGCAAACCTAAGAGCGCCTACTGGCAGCAGCGAAGTCAGATTAAAGCCAGGCTGTTGGAAACATCACTGATGGATGAAGTGGAGGCAGGGAGGAGCTTTGCTTCGCTGTGTGTCGTGCTGCTTTGTCGGGTCTCCCAGGGCCGGGGGTTTTTGGTTTGACACAGAAACTAGAGCTAAGTGTCTTTTTGCCTTCCCCTCCTCGCTCTCCCTGTTGCCTAACGCTTTCCTGCTCCGCTCTGTTCTGTGCTGTGCTTCTGGCCACAGGGGGCCCCGACTGAGAAGAGGGGAAGCCGGTGGAGGAGGAGAGAGCCGGGCAGCGCTTACCAAGCGAGGGGTTGCCTAATCCTCCGAAGGCACTGGTTGAAAGGTTGCCGAGGCCGCCAAAGGAACTGGAGCGACTGAAAGGATCTGCAAAATGCCAAACAGGGATTAGCAAGAGGGGGAGCCGGTTAGCAGTACTCACCCCGACACCAACCCGTTTTACTCAGCTTTTCTCTTACAAGCGAGTTTTTTCTTTTTTTTCCTTCTGTTCTTTTTCTTTTTTTTTTTTTTGATTTTGTTAGCGCTGCCATCCTAACTCCCTGCCTGGTAAATTGTACGGCAGCCGGGACGCAGGATTTACTGGCACTAACTGGAGCTTGATACGGCGAGAGAAACAAATCTCCCTGATGCGGAAATTAGTTTGAATTTCTTGGAGCGATGTCGATGGTGGCCGGGTGCTGGACAGGGAAACTGAGAGCTAATTAAACTGAAAATCTGGTGAGTGACTGACTTCAGTGTAGCAGCCTGACCACTAACAGGGGATGGGGGGTGGGACATGTATGAATAACATTTATCAGTCTATTTTAAATGCATAATCCATCAAAAGAAAAAAAGGGCTGAAATTATTAGAAGGTTTCATTTTGTTCTAAAAATAACTTCAACTTTCAGTTTATTGAATGAACTCAATTGGTAACTCAAGGTCCAAATAAGCTCTTTAATTAAAAAGAGGAAATAAAAAAAATGAAGTACGATAAACGCAAAATCCAATCCGTTTCTGTAAAAGACAGAATTTATGTTCCACAGAAAACAGTGTAACAGAGTCTCTGTCTGGATGCCATGTTTGTGTTTATGAGCCCAGACGGAGTTACACCAGATATGTCCATGAGCAACGCGTCTCCTTAAAAAGTATCCAGCTGCTCCTGGTTGACGGGGTCGTTAAAAAAAAAAAAAAAAAAAAAAAACGAACCTGAGATCCAAATTTTATTTGTCTGCGACTTGAATGACACCCTGGTGGCTGTTTTTTTTTTTTTTGTCACGCCATGTTCAAATATGAGTCAAAAAACGGGGAGAATGAGCAGAGAATGCATGGAGAGAAAGAGGAGATATATGGTTAAACGACTGTGAGTATGCGGTTACTTACACTTACCTGCCAAATGGCTCGGAGGCAGGAAGCCGCTGGGGTGGGGGGCGGGGCCGTACGGGGAGGGCGCTGGGTGTGCAGAGCCTGTCAACACAGACGCACAGTAACATGTGACATGGCAATTTAATCTCTGAAAAACTCCCCACAAAACGAGTCTTGTTTAGTATAAATGTAGGTTACTTGTTGTGGGAGATTTAAAATCCAATCTCAAAAACATAACAGGGGTTTAATCCTAATGTTGATTTTTTTTTTTTCAACCTTTAAACATTTTATGGAGAAAAATCCACTGATCTTCACACAAATATAAACTGACCAATTACCAGCTTCTTTGCAAGTAATCACATAATGCAAACACAATGATGGTAACAAAGTAAAAAATAACAACAAAAAAACGGTTGTGTCATTTTTCAGATTAGAATTATTTTAAGACCAAGGTTTACACTAAGTGAAGACGCAGAGGAAGTTCAGTGCAGGTAAGATGTTGACTACTGAGAACTGTTCCACAGAAACCCGTTAAAAAGAAAAAAAAAGTCTCGATCTGTCCTTTTAAAATTTATTAAGAAGTAATAAAATGCGGATAAATACGCAAACATGTTGAACACAGAGTAGACGCAGGCTGCCATTCACATTTCCCTTTTATTGCCGTGGTTACGCAGTTTGAGCTCGAAGCTACAGCGGCGCGGCAAGGTCAGTTTTTGAATGCGCAACTAAATGGCTTCTTTTACAAAACATTGTTACTATCAACCACATCTCATGAATTGTTAATGAAAGAGCCAATTATACGAATGCCTCTGACAAACCACAGCATAATTACCAGTCAAAGGGCATTCTCCTTTCTCCTGCAGCCCTCCTATCCCCCCGATCCAGGGCAAATCAGTCAATTACCTAACTGAGAGTCATGCATATTCATGGACAAATTTGATTTCCTTTACTGGCAAAACATTTGCTGAAAAAGCCCTATAATTAACCGAACACTACACGAGAGGAAAAATACCCACTCTGTTTCATCAGCATGTTTTTTTTTTTTTTTTTAAATGAAATTAGAAATTCTTATTTGCATAAAGGCAGAAAAGCTTCAGTTCTAAGATCGTTTGTGATTTTTGCATCTCGGTTTTAGGGGGATCAGCTGACCTGTGGAGGGGAACAGGGGTCGCGCCAGGTCGTGAGGATAGGGGAACCCCGGGAAGACTCCTGGGGCCGGGGGTCGACTGAACAGGTCCAGCTTCCCGTTCATGTCCAGCTTGTGAGGGTCGAGCTGCATCTGCTGCAATTCAAAAGGAGGCAGAGACGACGACAGTCAGACAAAAGGAAACTAGGCCAGCGAATCACGGCGGGCGAGGCATTTCCAGTGACACAGCGGGCGGTTTATTTCATTTTTTTTTTCGCTACGTTTGTCCAGTTCTGGCCGGCTCTGTCAAACCATCCATGCAAGCTGATTGGGAACAATAAGTCCTTGATGACAAAAGGTCCAAAGCCCGAAGAAAGCCTTTGAATCAAAAGCTAACTAACAAATAAAAAAAAATAAAAAAACTCCAGATAAAATTATTATCGGCGATGATGTTAGAAAACATTAGACTATTCTAACATTAAAAGGTAAAAGGTAGTTATATAGTGTATATGTCATAGTGATATTAATATTATTGTAATCATTAGAAGAAGGAATAATTGGTGTTTCCTGTTTTAAATATAAACATTTAGATCATTTTTAGTTTGGTTTACATTTTTTGCGTAGTGAACCTGAAGTATCCATGATCATCAGATACCAGCTCTGCATAGTCTTTTCAAACCAGCGGCTTGTTTGTGGGTAATTTACTCTTAGCATATGCAATCTCCGTGTATAGTAGGTGATTCTTTAACAATCACTGCTATGTGTCTGGTTTGACATGACCATAAATCTCCTGGAAGACAGAACGGTCCGTCTCACGCACCTTCATTTTCTGCTGGTGGTGGTAGATCTGCCATGCAATCTGGACATGTACTGCACACCACTTGCCAGGTTTCTAAAAATTTGAAGAGAAACTACAGTCAGCGTCTTGGCTTTAATTTAGCGAGCTAAAAACAAAAAAAAAAAAAAATAAAAAAATAAATCAATGCTGGCATTAGGAATTTCTGGCCAGACAACAAAGCGGAAGTCTGAAATTTTAACCAGGCAAGCAATTTAGAAATATGTATCCCTGGCTTGAACCCAGTACAGAGCTTATGTTTAACCCCAATGCTCCGAAGCCCAGCATCAGCTTGACTGGGATGGTAAATGAGACTTTGTGGCCTGGCCAGAGAACTAAAGGGTTTAGATAAACCAATAAATGTGTCAACTCACCCTAACAGATGTCCTGAATGGATCACTCATCTGTACGGACAACAGAGGATCATTAATAACAGAAATATAGACAGATGGCAAATTCTGACAAAGCAAGTTTAATGTTTATACTCATAAAATACAAGTTTCTAAAGACGCTGAGGCTTGTGGTGCGTTACATTTGCAGTCAGAAAAATCAACTGGAAAGCCCAGTGAAGTCGAAAATTCGGATTGACTCTGACTTCTATGGCCGAATCCCCACATCAACAGCAGTAAGCTGTGATGGAAACATGTTTATTTTACAACTTGTAAGAGTGAGTCTAAAATCATCGTTCCCTATAGCGCATGCAACTTTAACCCGAACAAATAAAAAGTGGCGTTCGCTTAAAACGATGTACTGCAAACAACGTCTGCTTGTGCGCCGCCATGTTGAAAGCCCGATTTCTCCGGATATGTTGACCGGTACGTTACGACCTCGAAGCCGTCTCCGACTTCTGAGGTAAACGGGACGCACCCGGTAGTTTCATTTGATGTGTGTGTGGGGTGTTTACGGCGGGAGGACGGAGGCCACGCTTACCCGTGGATCCTTCTGGAGAAGTGTGTGAGGAACGGCTCCAGGACGTGCGGCTACGTCAATGGGATTAGAAGCCTGACAGAAACAACAGAAAAGATGCTTGGTATTAAAAATAAATCAGAACTAAAGGAGGTAAAAACAAGACGTTAGCAACCTAATGTCTTCTTTGAAGATTACTGTGATCTCTGTGGATTTCTTAAACTCAGCAGGCGTACTCATGTGTTCCCTGGGTGGATGAGTGCATTTCTTGTTGATCATTTTGCCAACTTTTCCGTCCTGTGGTTATGTCAAGTTTCCATGGAAACTTGACATAACCAAGTTCTGTGCATATGTCAAGTTTTGCTGCTTTTGTGTTGCTTTTAATTTCAAGCTTCTGTAAAGTATGACTGGACATGCAACAGCCTTGTTGAGGTATCTGAAAATAAAGTTATTATTGTTATTATAAATGCATACGTTGTTTGTTACCATGGTTTCTTGATTTTGTTTTGTGTTTTTCTTTCTGCAGGTGTAGGAGCAGACGCCACTATAATCCCCTTTACCTTTAAATATTTCTCACATTTTTCTTTTCGAAGTCTCCTAACAAAGTGAAATGTTGGCTTTGCTCCTAATAGGAATTATTTTCAGACATTTTTCTTTTTACTTCTATTGGTTCATTATATCTTCTATTTTTTTCAGATAAATTATCTTACGATGAGAAACATATTTACGTAAAAAATGAAAATAAGTCTAATGAAATGCTTTATTCACATAAAAATTCACTTGGGAAATAAAACCTCATGATTTACTTTGAGGTTCAGTGACTTTGGAACGAAGTGTGCCAAAAGAAAAAAAAAAAATCTATTCAAAAATCACTGGGTGATCCTCCAGATTTATGTCACCAGAACAAATATCAAACCCTGGCCTTCCGCAGTAACACTAAAGCTCCCTAATCCGTAATTACTGCTACTATATAGCTGATGCTAATATAAACCAAAAAAAAAACTCAAGCTCATCTCCAAGAATACTTAGCAGGGGCTTTGTGTAAGAGCCCTGCTTGGACCATCTGGAGCGGTCTTCGACAGAAGGGTCCCTCAGTGGCTGAGCCAGCTGGGACCAGGGCCAGCGGGTCTGGGCCAGCTTTGATTGGTGTGTTCCTCCAGGTCACAGCCTCTGAGTATATGTCAGACAGACTCACCCGGCCTAACCCTTCACATCCCCTCCCTGATTCCCCCACTGGTTTCACTGAATAGCAATTTGTTTATTTTGACCTGGTGAGGACTCAGCTTTGACACTGGTTCTGGTTCTGTTAGGTATGGTGATGTTACACCACACCTAAAAGTAAGACTGAAAGTACAGAGTTTACTCTATAAAACGGACAGGAACACAACAAAACCATATTTCTCGTCTGTAGTCATCTGATGAAACAGATGTAGGCGTCGCTTTGGCTTAAAACTCTTAAAGTGCATTAAAGAGGAAGCAGTTCTTGAATTGGCCTGATTTGTTGACTACGTTGAGAATAATTGCCTCCAGTTTAGTGCATGTCAAAATGTTGCTTTTTTGTTTCTTTTGACTTGTAGTAGCTTTGGTTAGGAACCAGTTTTGACATCTATTAGTTATAATAGCATTAGAGAATTGAACAGAAATATCCTATTCAATATTTATTATTGCAAAATGTCAAGCAATAACAGACTCTCACAAAGATATAATATATATATATATATATATGTATATATATATATATATTTATACATTCAGAAACGGAAGAATAAAAATGCTGTAACTAAGGGCTAAACTTCTACATGAATGTTGTGTAGTTGTATAAAAAAAATGTAAACAGAAAGACCAGAGTTCTCTCTGTTACATGGAAAAAAAAAAGTAACAAAATTAAAACAGAGCCATATTGTTAGCATCTACGGGTCACAACGGGTTCCATCTACGTTTCGTGTTTTGCATCGTGAAAGGAAGCAGTTCTTGAGTTGACCTGCTGTGTTGGCGTCGCGCATCTAAAAAGCAAACGGCCATACATGTCCTCTCGGAGCTACGCAGTCGCTAGCCTGTGTGCATGCTTCCTGGTGTTCCCGGCCTGTTTTGTAGCCTGCGGGTTACGGGCGGGGACGTGGGTCTGACCTTAGGCTGGAAGGCTCCTTGCAGCGAGCTGAAGGGTCCTGAGTGCGGGAGCAGCGGGGGCATGCCTGGCATGGTCGGGGGGTAGGAGGGGAAGAACTGGGGAGGACAGGAGGAGGTATGGAGGGAGGGAAACAAAGAAATAAAAAAAAAATAAATAAAAAAAAATAAAAAATAAACAACATACAAAATCATACAGAGACTCGTACAGGACGCGAGCGAATCAGCACACGCAAAGCCACGGCCACGGTCAACACTCCCCCACGGCAACATTCAAATATGCCAAATATTTGATTTGCCAAATGCAAAACACATATTTACATTAGAATGACAGAGGAGACTCACGTTTGAATGTCTGATGAACGGATTGTCCAGTTTGGGGGTGTATTTGTCGAACTGGAGGAGGAGAAGAAGAAGAGAACAGAATTAAGGAGCGTCTCACACGGATATTTCTGCAGTACAAAACATGGCAAACATGTGCAGCTGGTCAAATTCAGACACATATCCGTAATAATATTGATGAAAAAAGCCCTGAGGTAAAGCAGCTAGCTTGCACTGGCCACGGATTTCATTACACAACATGGCAAAGCTTGACTTTCTAATTAAAAGTACCATCATGGGGATCAAATTATTTTGAAGCCACAGAAACATTTGGAGAAAGAAAAATTTTTTTGGTAATTTTTTTTCTTTTTTGACAAAATGCAACTGCTGATAAACACAGAAACACAGTAGCTTTGGCTTTTTCCCCCCCACCGTTCGAAAAAAAGCACATCTCCAATTAAATTTGGTCCAGAAGCAGGTCTGTGCACAACATCATGAGCAGATTACATGAGCAGCATGACTCTCATTTGACTGAAACTAAATGAAGCCATTTGCAATGGTTAGGAGTCAATTTAGGCGAGATCAGCATGAAACTGACAACGTTTCACAGAGGAGGCGAAGTGAAGAAACCCTCCCTGTGTCACGGCTTGAGCCAATTAGAACCATTTCAGCCGGATTTCAGCATAAAAAAATAAAATGTCTCCAATCATTGCCCGAACGCACGTGAAGCCGAGCGGGAGGCATATGAATGGTGGGCCTTGTGTTTCGACCAACACTGGTCTTCTATTTTGAAATCTGCTCATTACAGGAAACGGCGGCTAATGCGCACGCCGCAAACGCACAAGCCGTTCAGCAGGCACTTTTGGAGAGTGCTTCTGTGAAGCCCTCTCGGCGGACAGGATCTGAAAATCGTTAAATCAAAGGGTTACGAATCAGACTCCAGGGTCGGGTCGGGAGTTTTTAGTATTTTGCTTTCTGTCGCCTCTGAACCTACAGCGGCAGAGCAGACGCAGCCATAGCTGCGTCTGCAGGGGTCGATTCTGGGTGTGTGTGTGCGTGCGTGTGTGTGTGTGTGGGGTGAGGAGGGGGGGGCAGAGCTCATTAAACAGCTGCTCTGCATTTCTGAGGGGTGCAGCTTGTTTAATGTTTGACACTGAAAAAGAATGCCGGACGCTTTATGGCCTTGTAAAAGACAAAAAAAAAAAAAAAAAAGAAAGAAAGAAAGAAAGGAAAACACAAAGTCTGGCCTTTATAATTTATGGTAGCTGTCACGGATTTATGGCAAACATCTTTGCCTAATTAAACCTTAATACTTCCATCTTATAACAATTCGGGAGACTCCTCGCTCAAAGACATGGTGATTGGGGGGATGAGGCGGTAGGGGGAAGCGCGGCCGGTCGCTGCTACCATTTGGCAAGCCAGCTGCTTGAGGGCGTAAAGCAATAAACAAACATAGAAGCTTCATAATTTCATTAATTACAGCCATTAGCCAAAGGCTGTTGCATAGTTTAATTGACTCGGGGCATCAAGAGAACACACAAAAAAGCAACAACAACAAAATAAAAAATAAATAAACAAAAAAATAAATAAAATAAGAGAGAGAGAGAACACAATGAGGAAATACTGCTTCTGTCTCTTTCACAGAAAAGCAAGGGCATCATCATGAATCTTGTTTCTCTAAGGGAATAAAAACATTTTTTTTAGAGCAAAGTGAAACAGAAACAAAAAGTAAATTCTCCATGAAAAAAGGACAAAAAGGGGCTGTCGGGTGTAATAAAATGAAACTTGTGTGTGTGAGGGGGGGGTGTTGCAGGGGGGAGAAAAAAAAATCATTCCTTTCATGATCAAAGGGACGACTTGCAAACTGCACCATAATTCCAAAACCATGTCAGGAATGAGCAGCAGACCAGATAACGAAATAATAAGAAGAAGAAAAAAGAAAAGAAAAAAAAAAAAAGCGTGTTGGCTCAGGAAAACCTGCTCTCTCTGTAGTTATCCCGAGTCTGCGGCGTAAACACCAGCACTTTGATTTCTAATGTACAGGATGGGAATAATCTTTGTAAGAGGCCTTAATGGGACCACAGGCTCTTAATCAGAAGGTCACAGAGTGATGGATTATGTCTATTAAACTAATGCCGAAAAGCTACAAACAGGGGACCCATCTGAGAAGGCTGCCGGAGATCGGCTGAGCGCTGGAAATGATGAATGAACAGTTATAATCTGAGAGCTGCCAGTGTTGCAACCCCGCCGGCCCCCACCTCCCTCCCTCCCTCCCTCCCTCTCTCTCTGGAATTGATGGCAGTGGAGGCAAGGAAGCAATTAGAAAAGTTATCAAAACAGTTTGCCGGTGATGTCATCAGTCTTTATTTGCAATGAAGTCATTTTGACTGAGAGCAAAGCTTTGAATTTAAAACTAAAGGCATAAATGCGCAAACACATAGAAGAGGAGAAAAAAGGATAAATTAATTCCCCCCACATAGAAGCCATGTAATCTGCAGGAATGCTTCCATACACACATGCACACACACAAAGGGAGAAAGTGTTGTTTAATGGGGCTTTCGTTGCTCTTTGCAAACGCTTCCATATGCAAACAATCGAGAGAAAGAGAAAAAAAAAAAAAAGGAAAAGAAAAAAAACAACGCCTTCAGGGCATTTCTGCTGTTTGATCTGGAAAAATCTTAAGTGTAAGTTAGAGGGAAGACGAGGATTTAAACGAAATTAACTCGTGGAGTTGTGTAAAAGCGCGGCGCGGCGCTGGCGTGGGCGTGCCGTTCCTCGGGAAAGCTCCTCTGGAAAACTCTTCGTCGAAAGAACGCGGCGTTCCGGGGAGAACGGTTGAAAGAAAGCAGGGAGAAATGTGCAATTCATAAGAGCTTTGGAACGTTATCTGGTAAAAATAAAAAAAATTAAAAAAAATTGAGGAAAAAGATAATAATAAAAAAAAAAAAGAAAAAAAAGAGGAGCGCATTGAAGAGGAGATTCGAGGAGGTGCGACAGGTGAGTCGGTCGGAGGTTTACGGGTGGAAGGGGGAGAAGTGGGGGTGTGTGGGGGGCTTTTCTTGTTACTTATCCTCACATTTCTGGCTTGGGTACGCACCATGGGGGGTGCGGTGGGCGGGGTGAGGATGGCGGCCGGGGGCAGACTGGCGGGGAAGGGCGTGAAGGTGTGCTGATGGGTGTGTTGGTGCTGGTGCATGTGCTGGTGTTGGTGAAACTCGGCCCTCAGGAGCGACACGGGGGCCAGCGGCGAAGCGGACAGCCCCCGGCCCCGCTCCGAACTCTGAACCAGGAAGCGGTTGTTCAGCTCCTGCCTCAGGAGGTCATGCTCTGCAAGAAAGGAGAGCGAGGAAAAAAAGAAAAAAAAAAGGAAAGGAAAGAAGAAAAAAAAAAAAAAAAGATGGGAGGCGGGAAAGGAAGGGAGTTGGGGGTCCGGGGGAGGGAGGGGGGGACACAAGAAAAAAAAAAAAAGGCACGAGCGCCCAGTCAGTCTTCACAACAAGGGTAGAAGAAAGAAAATAGTCACCTGGCATTCTCTGTTTCTCCAGCTCATGCTGTGAGGGTTTTCTACGTGGGGACTCATTGGTGGTGGTAAGAGAGTTGCCTGTGACAATGTGCCAATCAGAATCCCCGAATGAGGCTGGCAATACATGATTGGTTGGTTGAATGATATCAACAGGCTGGTATCTAAAGACAAGAGAGAACCAAGAGTCATCCCAGCAGAAAACACACACGCTTGCCTTCTATGAGGTCAGAAAAGCACAACTGGTTTTTGGTGCCTTGCAAAAGTATTCATATGAAAAATAATCATATATATATATATATATATATATATATTTTTTTTTTTTAAATTTTATTTATTTATTTTTTTTGTTTTGTTTTATTTTGTTTTATTTTGTCACACTACAACCTTTGATTTGTGATAAACCACAAAGTATTAAAGAAGAGGAAGGAAGGGGATTACTACAGAATTAAGAAAAATCTGGTGTGCATTTGTACTTCTTCCCCCTTTTGCCCGATCCTCCACAATAAATTCCAGCGTCTTAAGAAGCCACTAATTCGTACGGAGAGTTTAACTTTATGTATCTTAATATGAATATACAGCTCTGGTACAAATTAAGAGACCACTTAAAATGACCAGTTTCTCTGATGTTACTCTTTATGAGTTTATGTTTGAGTAAAATGAACATTGTTCTTTTATTCTATGAACATGTCTCTGAAACGCCAAGCGAAAATTTGGGATGTTTTTGCAGAAAATGAGAGATGGTCAAAGATGGAGTGCTTTCAAATCTCAAATAATGCAAAGAAAATAAGCTCATATTCATTTAGAAACAACAATGCTAATGTTTTTAACTCAGGAAGAGTTCAGAAATCAATTATTTGGTTAATTTCCAATGAGGTTTTATCAGTAAAAACCTCGTTGCTTTCAATGGGGTTCAGTGCCGTGAATTCCTCTTTTTTTTTTTTTTTTTCCAGGGTCGTATATTTAGCCGTTTTGTGAAAAGAACAAATCAGTCAAACAGGGTGGGAAAATTGTGATGAAGTTTAGAGATTGTTTAGTTCATAAAGCAATATTCCAAGAAAGCCAATCAGAAAAGAAGCCGATGCCGTTTGCCACAAATCATGTGGAGGAGCTGCAAAAATGGAGGAAGAAGGTGTTCTGGTCCGCTGAGACCAACATTAAATTTTACGGTAGATGCCCTGTAGACACCTTCTTATTCAGATCAAAGGATCCCCTTGCTAAAGTCGGCCAATTTCCAACATAAAAATCTGCGGCAAGGCTTTAAAACTGATGCGCGCTGATGATTTCCATACAATCTGACTAAAATCTTGACGTTTTGCAAAGAGCAATGGTGGTTTCACAAGTATCGACTGAGGAGGGGCGGGGTTGGAGGGGAAAAGGCTACAAATGCACACCCAGCCTTTCAGCTTTTCTTTGTAAAAGCCTTTTTCCATTTTCCTTCTGCTTCACAGTCATAACAGCAGTTTGTGGTTGTAGCGTGACGACATGTGAGAAAGACCAAAGGGTGGGAATACTTTTGCAAGGCGATGTATATAAATTTTTTTTTTGGTGAGGGGGGATTCACCCATCATCACTGGAGACTCCATTTGTTTATTTCACAAATTTGTGCCCTGTATGTCTTTTTGTTTTTTTTTTTTGTCATAAAACAGCTATAGTCTGTATGGAGTTTTAAAAGGATGCAAATCAGATGGTTTTGGCAGGATTTTGGAGAGAGCACCATGATTCACAGGAAGCGGCGCTCTCGCTGATTTCTAAAGTCTCCAGCTGGGATGGCGGTCCAGTCGTTAGCTGACATTTGTTTGGATGCTTTCTTAACTATGACCTTATGACCCTTCTTCCAATGCAAAAACATGTAAAAAAACAAAAAAAAAAACACAGTCCACCTAACTGGTGATGCTCCTTCAAACCGATGTTTACAACATGTTTGTGGTGCTAATTTGTACCTAAGAAGAATTTCATTTCATTTGGTGCGTTTCTGGTTGAAAACCTCGACTAAGCTTGTTGCTGTTAGCAGCACTAACCTTAAAGATGGCTGCAGGCCTTCAGGGAAGATAATGAGGAGCCTTACTCTCACTATCTACTCGTGTTTCCACTTCATGAAATTATTTTCAAAACGGATTTACTTTCCTGACTGTGGGAAACCAATTAAAATGGCTAAAAACTGGAGGGAATACTGAAAGCAATGTTTCCACCACAAGGTAAATCAAAAGGAAAGTGTGCTCCAGATAAACACCGGCGGCTAAGAGTGAGGGCCTTCAACCCTGAAGAAACAGCCTCTTTATGTAAACTCGCTGATGGAGAGATAAACGGTGGGTTCTGGTGGATTTTAGCTACTTAAAAAAAAAAAATCCACACAAGTCATTTCAGAAGTGGAAAAAAAATAATTTAAATAATAATAAACAAGTACTTACCAGAGGAGTTCCACTATACATTACTTTGTTTTCAGCCCAATAAAACATAGTTATTGACTGTCGGCTGAACGTTCAAACGTCCTGCTCTTCCGTAGTGTAATATAGGCAGGTTTAGGGAAAATGAACATGAAATCTTCTCTATGCTGCGCGGCTATTTAAAATAATTTGAACTTTTTTTTTATTTTTTATTTAAACTAAGAGTAACATTAGGACGCTACATCTGCAGTGCCTTGCAATTTTATCACAATAGCTTCCACTATAAATTCCACTAATTTCGTAACCACAAGCTTCAAGGTATTTTATGAGAACTTAAACACGAAGTAAAGCACAATACCGGGGAAGGGAAACAAAGTTCAAGCTTTTTTTTTTAACAAATGAAGATTTTACAAGTATTCAGCCCTTTTGAGTCAATACTTTTAACAAGTTTTCAGAATAATTTCAGCTATTGGGTTGCACTCGTATTTTCCTAATTGGATTTAGGCCAGAACTTTGACTAAATTGTCGAGACACAAATATAGCTACTTTTTAAAACATCATGCATAGAAAAATTATATTTATAAATCATAATGAATTATATATGTATAAATTAACTTATAAGCCCACTAGCTATCTTATAGTGCTTGAAGGGGCAGTATTATATGTCCTCCAGCCACATAGTGCCATTATAAAGCATGATTGAGTAAATATGTTACCTTCAGTTGTTGTAAAAATGCTATAAATACCAAAAATGACTTAAAAGAAATTTGACTTTGTTTTTTAACGCCTTGAAATTGGGCCTCTGTCTCTTTAAGAGATTTCTGCTCTCACTAACACGCTGCCTTCAGGAAGTCATCACAGCATTGCTCCTCTATTAACCATTTAACAACGTTTTTACCAGTGTTGCATGAAAGAAGCAGCTCTTGTACAACATAAACTTTGTGTAACAAGCATGTTTATGAAAGAGAGGTATTAATTAGAAACTTAGATACGAATAAAGGTAAATTAGATGTAAGGGAACTGCTTCAGATGTAGTTTTTAGCAGTATTTCTAGTTTCTTTTAAAGGAGAACAGGTGTTTTTGGGAGATTGTAGTCGTGAAAGCATCTGATTCGTACTCCAATCTGCACCAAAAACTAGTTAGCCAACCGCCATAAAAAAAGAGAAGAAGAAAAAGAAGAAGCTCCTATACTGAGCTCAGACAATGTGCAGGTGTTTGCTAATTATTGCTGTATAGTCTGAAGGAGCTGAGTGGGGAGGTCAGCTAAAGGATTTCTCAAACATGCATGGAAGAATCAAGGTAACGCTCCAGGTATGTTTTTGATTCGGAACCAACACTATAACATGACGTAAAGCTCAAGAAAGTCAACGTTAGATAATTCTGCCCCTTTAAGAAAAGGCACATGTATCTTGCCATCCCATTTCCACCCAGTTATTTGTTACTTTGTGTCACATAAAGTACCAATAAAATAAAGTGAAGCTTGTGGTTGTAATGCGAGAGAATGCAAAATAAAAGTTAATGCACAAATTCAAATCTTTTGTTCGCAATTAAGTTTGACGGATAAGAAGTAGCGTTGAAGCCAGCACCAAGCATGTGAGGTGTGTTGCTTTACCTGGGTACGGGGTGCCAGCGGGGTGTCCAGGCACCACTAAACTGTTGGTCGGTAAGGTCGGCGGTGGCGGCAATGTGGCTGGGGTTGCAAACATGGCCGAATGGCGATGGGCTGGACTCCGTAGGGAGGAATAGTGCGAGGTAGAGAGGTTCGCTATGGACAGAGGCAAGGCAGGGGCTGAGGACGGGAGCCCGCTGAGGTGGTGGTGAGGGGACGGGGGCAAGTGCTGCTTGGCGAGACCCAGCGGACTGCTGCTGTGGCTGGAGAGTCAACGGGAAAGGCAATGATTATTTACAGCAATGGCAAACGCAGTCTTCAGCCAGAATGCATTTCTCAATGAGTAGCGGAGAAAATTCAGAAGGACTTCTAATTGCTTAATGCAGTCGTGTCCTGATGGGACAGGAAGCAGCGAACTCAGCAGTTAAACTCAAAAGCAAAAACAGCAAATCGCCCAACTGCTTTTGTCATCTCCTGAGGTGGAGCAGCGCGCATGAGGGAAATCAATAATTGCATAATTTAGAAGTGTCTCTTGGTTCAGTTTATGTTCATTTTGTTACCAACATAAGTAGCACGTTACATTTTGAAAGGTAAACACAAAATTTAGTGGCTCAACAAATCTCAGGTTGCCGTCTTAATCTGTTCGCTGGAATGGAGAAGACATTTTCAAAAGGCCTTACTTACTGAATTTGTCATTTGCATGTTGCTTGTTACCAATTAGTTCATTGTTAAACATAATTCTTGTATTGACAGGTAACATTTTTGTTGTTAAGCCATTCTAACCTTGTTTGCTTTTAACGGGACTAATTACTCGTTGTCCAGGGACAACAGATGAAAAATAGCCTTTTGGCTAATTCTGGCACATTTACTAAAATGTTAATTATTGTGTATTGTTCCTGCCAAATAAATGAAATCACAACAAAGTTCAGACTCTCAACATCAGAAAAAGACGAGCAGGGTTAAGTGTCTGTTTTATATTTGTGTTCATGCTAGGCTACAAGAAGTGCTCTAAGTATAATTTGAAGTATTTCAAGTGACAGTATTTGAAGTTATTTTTTAAAATATGAAATTGTAGGATTTTTTTCTAAACTAAATGTCCATTATTCAACACTTAATTATGTAGTGCAAGACCAGATTTTGACACCAGCAAAAAAATATCAATATAAAAGTTATGATCTGAACAGTGTGTGTGTTTGTGAGTGCGCTTGTGCAGGTTTGTGGGTCCCACTGTTTTTAAAATTTTTTTTTTTTTAAGGTTGTACCAACAAAGGCGACGACAACTCTTTAAATCACCTGATGTCGTGGAGGCTGTTGTACTGCAGAGGGTGGTGCACCTGGTGGCTGATCACCGGCCGGGCGTGGTGAGGCGGGGGCGGGAGCACGCGGGGCTCCGGGTGCGAGTGCGGGTGAGGGTGAGGGAGGTGTGGAGGGGCGTGGGGCGGGGCCTTCAGCAGGGGCGGGGTCGGGACAGGGGGCGGGCCCCGAGGCTCAGGGGGAGCTGCCGCCGCTGCGAGCGCCGGGGAGCCCGTCGGTGCCGAAGCCGGGGTGGGGCTGGGCACGGGCGGTGCAAAGGGCACCTCAGTGTTGCTCTGCTCCTGGCTGCGCTGGAGTCCTGACACTTTGGCGGCGCCACAAGTCTTGGACGCGGAGCTCTCATTCGCTGGCACACCTGAGGAAGAAATGACCAAATATAATCAACGTCAGCGTTCAAATCGAACTCAACTGATTATAAGTCAAGTTCATTTGAGCAGCACATTTGAGCAACAAGGCAGTTCGCCTTGCTTCACACCATGAAAATATGAACATTTTGCATCAAGCAAACCAACATCAAATATGCTGATCAACGTTCCAGTTGTTATTCATCAAAGGCTAAACAGCTGAATGTTTTTAGCCTTGATTTGTATTTTCAACAGCTTGCAGGGAATGAGTAAGGATCTCTCATCACAATGAACTTTCAGCTCCCCTTGCTATCTTCTGCAGGACCCTCCTGTCTGCCATATTGCAACTATACACTCAACGGCCTCTTTATCAGGTCAGACTGTTGCTTGGACAAATCAGTCAATCACATGGCACGAACTGAATCTCTTAAGTTGTAAACAATTGAAGTAATCGGTGATTTTGAAAACGGCATACCAGACAGGTTGACACATAATCATCTCTCAAAGAGAACGTATCCAGAGAGCAGCAGGATGAAAGAAAAAGAAACTTTTCAGAACTCAAGGAAGAATGGGACGACTGCAAGGTGATGCTCAAGGCAAATCGGAGTGGTGTTTGTGGAATGTGGTCAATCTGGATATCTGCATCATGGTCGTGAGGCCGAAAATCTGCACGATGCCGTCTGTCATTACTGGCACTTCTGAAAGCAAAACGGGAATCCAACCCAGTGCTAAAAAGGTGCGTTTCACACAGCGGCAGGTGAGTGTAGGATTTTTAACTGAGCAGAGAAATTAACCTCCATTATTAAAAGATTCCAATAATCACAAAAGAGTTTTCCAGCTGTGCATAGCTAAAGAAATTACAGCTAATCAATGAGTCTTCATGATGGAGTAAAAAGGACGCCCCTCTCCTCCTTCCCAGCATCGCTCCAGTGTCCTCTGAGCAAGGTTCCCCTTGTTTCCTCTCCCTAGGTTCCATTAAGTGTTTAATCAGGTCATTTTCATGCTTGACTATAATCAGATGATCCAATTTCTTCCTGCGATCAAGTCAGTATGAATAAATCACAGCTAATTAAAGTTAAATGTCAGCGCCCATTCAGGGCTTTGCTGAGCACACAATCTGGAATGAAATAATTATGTTTCAATTGTGCTGCAAAGAGAGATGGTGGCCTCTCTGTCACCGAGTCACTACATCCTGGCTCTCTTGTTCAGTCTGCAGATATCTTTGGAAGCACAGGAAAAGCCAACAGACTCTGCCAAACTCTCTTCATTAGTGGTCTTTTTTGACATGGCAGATGCTGTTGTTACCAACATTCCCTGCAAATTACTTTCGGTACTCTTGTTTCTTAAAGTTAATAGCTATAATTAAGTGTTTTTGTGGTTGGTACGTTATGGGTGTATACACACCGGCTCTGTTTAGTCAGCTTTGATCAAACTCTAGTTCATTTGCCTAGAAAGTCCAGTTTGTTTGACTGCGCAATTTAACTCTGACGTGGACCTAAAAAGCAAACTCTGCTCTGCCTTAAAAACCTTGCTCTCAGTTCGGTTCAAGTGAATGCGTATGTGAAAGCCAAGCGGGCTGGAGACCGCTCCAAAAGCAGGAAGCGGACTACAGCGCAGTGCATTCTGGGTAAATACAACCAAAACAAACTCGAATGTCTGGCGTTAGAGGGAGAAACTGCTTGTGGTCTTTTGCCAAGAGCAAAAAATAAATCCTATAACTGCTCAAACCTGACGCACCTGACGAACGATCGAATTTCACTTTACTTTTCAAGAACGAAGACGTTTTGCTCACTGGCTGTGTTTCAAATGACCATATAATTGCGCAATTTGACATTTCAAAAATAAATTTGCTCAACGCCGATTAAAAAAAAAACCCTCTAGACTTTCTATATCACAATGTCCAAAAGGACCAGAACGCTGGACGTTTCTTCTGTTTTATTAAGAGAGACCGTCTGCTTCCCCTTGCAGTCAAATGAAAAGCAGAACGGACCTCTAGGAGTTTGATGAAATGGTGACGTTACCACTCAAGCTCTCGAGCTAATCAAAGCCGCGGCTGGTAGGATCCGTGCTAAGCACGGGGAGATCACATGCGCCGAGACATCAAAGACAGAAGGTATTCACTTATGCACGTCGACAATGGAGGAGAAAAAGACAGTCCAATGATGAGAACAGTCTTTTTAATCCACAACTAAGATGCGGCGGTACTTCAGTCAAAGCCTTACTCGTGTTTCAATTAAAAAAAGCTCCATGGGCATTCTTGATGGTTTAAAAAAAAGAAAAAAAGAAAAGAGAGAAAAAAGAAGAAGGAGAGAGAGAAAAAAAGAAAAAGCAGAGAGCTGGAAGCTGCTGTCAAGCCAGTAAAACTCGACATGGAGCAGACTAATGGAATATCCAGTCCCCATTAACAGGCTGCTTAATCTTTCAAGGATCCTAACACCCATAAAAAGGCCAATAAAAAGGCAGGGCAGAGCTTTTATTTTTTTATTTGTTGAGCTCCCCCCCGCCCTTCGTCCCTGCATTTATTAGTGAACTGGGGCTAGCTAAGATGTCACAATTTTCAAATGAATTCTGGAGTCCAGGCGTATATAGACCTCCCGATTTATAGAGGTTTGGGACTTGGATTAAACTGTCAGCCTATTGTTTTTTTTTGTTTTGTTTTGTTTTTCTTGCTGCAAGCAAGCAAGAAGCAAAATAAATAAAGAAGAGGAAAAAGGAAGACTCGAGGCAAAGACAGAGAGACAAGCATCCACACACAAACCACAAATATCCAGTCGAAATGTCGCCGCTGGGTGATGTTGCCTTGGCAACCAGTTCTCCTCTCAGACAGACTGAGAAACGTCTCGGTACAACCGCCATGAGAAGGAAGGGGGCTTCTCATATTAATGCCGCTGCGCCAGGGCCACAGTGAGCGCCAGGTTATCTTAATGATGATGCTAATGGGCTCTAATGGAGGCTGGGAGGTATCGGCGCAGACCCCTCATTAAAATCGCTGCAAAAAGCTCGCGCACGCGGACATACGAGTACAACAAAAGACAGACACCGGTGTTTTCACTCTTGGCACAGGCAGAAGCAAACAGATTAAGCCCGTACGTCTTCATTTCGTCGGAGCACATCAGAAAGCGAAACACGAGACCCCAAATTGTCTGAAAAAAAAAAGCAAAACAATGGATCACCGAAATCGTCTATGCGTTTCTGAACGGATGATGGCATCAACGGGGTTTTCTGGTGACTGACAGTCTGAGTATAGATGTGTGTGTAATTGCTACTACTACACCAGAGAGAATTAAAAATGCCCTGACTTTTTAAAATTGTATTTAATACTATCTTTCTTTTTTCAGCCGCTATTTCTGTACATCAACCCATCCCGATTCTTCAAAAACATAAAACCGAATCAGCCTGTTTTTACACTCCACTCACACCGTCTGACGGCTGCCAGGTCAGAAAATACAAATCTGATGTTTTTCCACATCGAACAGGACAAAATACTTAATGCTACCAGTTTGTGCGCAGAATAACAACACTCTTCAGTGAGGGTGAAGAGTGTTGGCTGTGGGGAGGAGTGCAGCTAAAAAAATAGCAGGAAAGCTGCAACGGGCTTCCAGGAAACTAACTTTCACAGGACATGCCGCACGCTCACACGGAAGTCCTATTTTACGATTTTCCTATCAGGAAAACAACAACGCCCTCTGAAGTTGGAATGAGGACGGGAAAAGACGGAGCTCCTGAAACAACACCAAATTTAGCATCCAACATGGCTGCCAGGCATATTGAATCAAATAAAGGGAGCTGAGATAAGATTTTTTTTGGGGGGATTTGTGATGGACTGTCTTTACAAAACTATCAGCGCATGAAAGGCTGTTAAATATCCATTTGTGAGAATGTTCTTTTTGCATTTTCATGCATAAAGCAGAGAGAAACAACATCGTTGACATGGTGCTAGCGTCGTAAAAACGATTCCTGGCAGAAATCGAATGCATCCAGTGTGATGCTCATGTTAGAAATATGTTGAGAATCTATTTCATGTCTCACTATTAAGAAAATAATTACATTTACACACTTATACACTTGTAAGAGCTAACCACTAATAGCTCTGCTCATGCTAATCCCCAAGGGGATTATATGTATCTTAAATCTTTAGTCTGTATAATGATGTAGAGCAAAAAAATTAATAATTCACCTGCTCTCTTTCACAAAGTGTAATGTGTGTGAAAGAGAGCTTTCTGGGATGCAGGTGTTCGTTATTTCTACAGACGTTTGCAGGAAAAAAATTGAATATAGTTATGATGCAGAGAACCGAGATTATTTTACAGTATTTTTATACTTTCAACGAAGCATTGAGCAGTAACTCTGTGCTGTTTTGAAGAATAACTGATTGTTGTAACCAGACAGATTTTATCGTTGAAACAGCTACATTTTCAATTAATCTATAAAGTAGAAAAACGTATTGTATTAATAATTAGATGTTTTGAAGATGAATTACAATCAGGTAAAGGCAGGAGCTTTAAAAAAAACAACAACAAAACAAACGAAAACTGGCCACACATGCTCTCATCTTAACTCAGGATTCACCCACTTTCAGCTTTTCTCTTGTTTTTTTTTTTCTTGTCTGGACATAAAACAAGTGCTGCCTTCAATCTCCTGCTGAGAAAGACAGTAGGAGATCCACAGGAAGTCCCGTGTAACAAATGCCTTACGAGTGTGTGTATGAAAAAAAAAAATGGTGTCGAAAAATCCTGCCTGCAGACCTGAGCAGATGGTGTTAGTGAGTCAGGCAGGTTGGAGGGCAGCCCAGTGGTGGGGCAGAGGGGGCTGAGGGTGGATCCCCCTCTCCTGTTAGCTGGGTTAGCACACTGGGGACAGAAGGGGGGCAGGGGCATTCCCAAGGGGGGTGTTGGCAGGTCTGCTTACCAGCTGACATCTCATCCCAGTATTGATTTTTTTTTTTTTTGATTGTCGCCCCCGTGGCTCTCTCATTGAGGGGAGGTTGGATAGAGACCTGCAGTTGGGGCACGTGCCTTGGTTTCGTGCATGTTGGGGGGGGGGGGGGGGGGCAGATGGAAAAGCTTTTGGTTATGACTGATGTGTCCAAGGGGGGGGAATCCGGGGTGAAGAAAGCGTCGCTGCACAGCTGTTCTCGCCTTCGCCATCCTTCACATTTGACCCCGTTTGTCCCTGTGGAACATCTGGAGAGCCAGCGCTGAGCTGATCCTATAGGCGACTTTGAGCCAGATGGTCCAGCATGGTACGGTCTGAAACGGTTTGACTCTGAACTGTACAAGGATGAGTTAATTACCACCAACTAGAGGAAGCGCCGCTTCACCTTTTGACTCAGGAATCAAAAGCAAAAAGAACAGTGGAGCTTTGCTGTGAAAACCCAAAGAGTTGCAGTTAAAAGTTGCCATGATACATTTTGCTGGACGATAAATTATTGCAATAAATGATGATATTGTCATTTTGAGACCATTTGCCAGTAACATAATAATAATAATAATAATAATAATGGCTTACTGATGCAAGTATATGCACTCAAATAAAAACCAAACTTTAATATCTAAAGAACATTTAACATTGGAACTGGGAAACATTTTAAATATCCAAAATAATCAAACAAAATCGCTAAAACAATAATAATGAAAATCGATTATCAAGTTTCAGTAACCAAAATTGAATTGCAATATAAGTAATCACCTTCAGCTTCATCCATTTTATTTCATGGCCAGCTAAGCAAGGCCGGTGGCATCAACTAACTCTCTCACTCTCTGGTTATGTAGCAACAAGTTGTCAGTAATGTGCTTAGCTGCAACAACCTGTTGAGTAACTTTGCGCAGCAGCAGTTTCAGGCTTCAGCATGAAGTGAAAACTGTGGAGAAAACAGGAAACTTCTCCAGTTTGGCAATATTTCAGACATTTAAAGCAAAAACTCTTAAAACACAATTATCAATATCGGCTGACATGAGACGCTTAAATCGTGATCCGTTTATCAGCCGTATCATCCAGCCCTAATCGCGCTCATTTTTATTCACCAAGAGATTAATTGACAGGCTTAGAGACAACCGCTCGAGAGAACGTTCGGCTCCCAGCTAAAGCCCTCGGTAAGCTAATACCGCGCATGCAAATCGCAGCGTCACATAAATTACCTGCTAACACCGGAGCCGGGCGCACACAACAACCAGGAAAACAGAACCTGTATGCAAAACACCTCTTTAAGATTAGATACGAGAAAATGCAAATTCTCCCCCTGGTGGTGGGGGGCGGGGGAGGGGGGGACGCTGTGGCATAAAAGAAGCTTAAGGCGGCTGGGTGTTCTCATTCCCTAAGCAAACACTGCGGTTCACTCCCTTCACGGCTTTGCCAAAGCATAAACAGTTGGGGCACTGACAAATGACACGAACAGAGGCATTTAAATAAAGCAACATATCTGCGTTAAGATGTCGGAGGATGCATGAGGTGTGTGGGAATGTGGCTGATCTTTATCCGACTCCCACCGGGTTTCGGGTGACAACATATTTCCCGGCTCTCGACAGTCGGGCTTCGCGATGATTTGGTTGTTTTTTTATTTTTTTGTTCCTCTCTGAGACGAGCAGCCCGCTCAGAGCCAAAGCTTAGCTCACGAGCGAGCGACTGCGGAAGATGGCTGGAGCAGATCCTGGCAGCACTTTGCAAACCACAGGCTTGCCAATCAACACTCCATGGCCATGAGGTATTCAGTCATCAAAAAAAAAAAAGGCAGGGTGATTTCAAATAAATGATTTCGCATGAGAGGAACAGAAGGGCTGAGCCGTGTTGAATCATTGCACCAATAATAAAATCACAGGAGATATTCGCACCGGCCTGCTTCTTCCCCCCCCCCCCACCCGCCATCACGCTATGTAATCTGCTTCTAGCGTCTCCAAGCTGGTGAAGAGGGGAGCCAAGGCGATGTTTTCGCAAATCACTCAGAGATGTTAAACGGGGGGAGTGGGCAAAAGCGAGAAGCTGGCCAAGACAGCTGAAGAGTGAGGACAGCTGGCACGTTTCAATTATTCCTCTCCGTCTCCGTGCTTCGGCTCACAAAAAGGAGTTGATGGCACAAGAATGAGGACGGGTGTTAAGCTGAAACACGTTTACAGTAGACGCTCAGGCATAAATCAAGGAGCCTAATGTTCGTTTCAGGGAGCTGGCAGCTCAAGCTGCGGGATGAAGAAGTTTTTTGTTTTTCTCGCCGTGCAGATCGGATCCCGGCTCAAGCCCGGGCCATATGGCGCCAGGCGCATATGCCAGTCACTCCTTGTGGCGCATATGCTATTGTTGTAGACGGGAGGCAACGAGCAGGAAGCGTAGCTTTAAATTGGTGAGAGACAAGTGAGAGCGGAGAGGAGGGGGTATTATGTAAGATTGACTCTTTTGAGTATTTTTTCATCATGCTATAATGTCTATAATGTCTCGTCAAAAACATGCAGGGAATGTTGCTCTGACTGATTCACACACCTCAGAGGAAGCCCTGAATCTCCCATGGCAACCATTCACAGGTGCTCAAACACTTGCTCTGCTGACAAAACTCTCAACAAAGCTCTTCCTCGGAGCTGGAGTCTCCATCCAGGTTTCTGCTTCACAAAACGCCCCTCCCCCACTCCCACTCTGCTCCCACAAACTAGTGGCAGCAGCAGTTAAAACACCTGCTGGAACTGCGAGTCTGCTGAGCTCATAGACTTATTTTAAGCTCCTAAGAATGGCTGTAAGTGGCATAATGGAGAATTATTGTTCTGTTGGAGCATCAAAAACAGTAGGAGGTTCTTAAAGAGGGGGAGGCCCAATATTAAGGTGTCAAATTACAAAGTCAAATTTCTTTTTAGGTTGCATTTGGTATATGCAGCATTTTCACAACACCTTAAGTTAAAATAGATACTTGCTTGTGCTATAAAAGTGGCACTATATACCCAGAAAATAGATAATACTGCCACTTTAAAGTCAGGACTTAAGATGCCTCATCCATACCCGTCAGGTTTTGGGGTTGAGAATACTGGAAATGTCATCATCCGGTACTACTGTGTACAACCGTGAGAGCAGCCGGCACAATATGGAGTATTTACAGAAAAACAACAACACTGGAACACGGTGCCGTGAAAAATCTTCCATTTTTCACGGCCAAAATGGGAGATTTGACAGGTATGGCCTCATCACCGTCTCAAAGCGTCTTCTGAAAGGTCCCAGAACACACTTTGATGTGTAACACAAATAATTTCTAACCATTAACACACATAGGAAAGTTTATGCTGAAGAAGCTGAGATAAGAAAGAACTAAACTGATGGAGGCATCAGACAACACTAACGCATTTCTGCCTTCAGAATAAGAAGCACCCCACAAGTGTAAGACTGTAAGTCAACCTTAAACACAACCCCAAGCCTTCTGCATTGCCAGCTCCATGTCTGAAAGCTCACATGTGGGACACGGCTGGCTTGATTAGTGACTCATGAAGCACCAGAGGCAGAGAGGGGTTTCCCCTTTATGACGGAACGGCTCTGAGAAAGAAGCTTCTGCCTCTTCGAGTCCTTTTATGTCATCCCCGGTCCAGTGGGGCTCCCAAACTGCAGTTAAACCGCCATTAACCCCTGACAGTAACGCGTTGCAGACAAACAAGACGCCTCCACTCACACACATCCTTCCTGGAGTATCCTTCCTCTGTGCCCCTCACCCCACAGCAGAGCTCTGGGACAGCCATCAGTCACAGCTTCTTATGACCGCAGCTGGGTCGTCTGAGGTCAGTGCTGTTGGGTTCCACCAAATAAAAAGGGCGGACATCTTGGGACTTCCCGGAGAAAAGCTCGCGTCTAATGGCCCTTCTGACAGCAGCCCACCCTGCCGGCCTGGAATTTGACCCCTTTTCGCCGCCGGCGACCCCGAACCAGAACCAGTGACCCTTTGTGCTCCGAGGCCGCCGTGGACAGAACACCAACACGAAGGAAAACAGAGGGGAGTTTGCAGACGAATTCCGCGTTGAAAAGAAGATCCTCCAGGAGTTATTTGTGCAATGCTTGCAGGCACTAGCCTTATCATTTCATTAATTAGCATGACATGCCTGCCTGATGGACTTGAACGCCGCTGCAGCAGCTGTCTCAATTGATTACAGCGGCAGCCGTGGCGCCGCAATTATCGAGGTGACTGGAGACACCGCCTGCCACTTCTAATAAAGGACTTAACTCCTGCTTCCCACATCACAGCGCAGCGGTGGGAGGACGGCGGCAGCCTCCCCGCGTCTCCCGTACCTTTAAGACCTTTTCAGCGTCTCTCCACGGGCTTCTGTGAAGCTCAGTGTGGGCCGCAGATCTTGAGCAGCGTGTCAGCTTTACTTAAGCTTCCAGAACGCCTCAACAGTATCAGCTTGGTGCCCCACAGGAAAGCATCCTCCATTAGCCCACCAGCTGGCTCGCAATCCAAAGAGAGAAAGCAAGAAAGGGAGATAGAAATAAAAGGGTGACGGGGGGGTTGAGGGGGGGGAGAAGGAGTGGGGTGGAGTTTAAGAAACACAAAGACGGGGCCGCTTTCACCGGGAAGCTTCAAGTCTGAGCAGGGATGCGGGGCGGGGAGCGTTCGACGGCGCAAACAGAGACATGGCTTTCCACCCTCGTTTCATGTATAAACACGCGAGAAGCCCACATGCCTCTAAGTGGATATAATATTATCTTTCAGTGCCGTACTGATTACTTCTCAATGGGATGGAAATGGTTGGGTGAAAATCCTTCAACAAATCTTAAGTGGCGTGGCAGTGGGCTGAAAGAGCCTGTGTGTTTTTCTTTTCCTCCCTCCTCCTCCTCCATCTCAATTTTCACTATCCAGAGCTCAAAGCAAGGCAACAATTGGAAGCTGACAGCTCCCAACCGTTCACCGTACCTCACTGACTGTTTTGACATTTGCAGCCGTCAAAAGCTAAGTGCAACGAGACGGAGGGGCACCGGGGGGCGGGGGGGGCAGTGGACAAACATCTCCACCACCAACATATCGCATTTCGTCAAGTGTTTTTGCGGCGACTTAAAGTGTTGCCTGAGACATGCTCCCGCTATTTCATGATATAAAACAAATGAACTAAGCTAAAGGTACTGATGTACCTGCCAGGTGGCAATAATCCCATCATCAACGTGTGCCTGAGAGCTGCATCACCCGTCAGCCGCCGCTTTGTTTTGTTTTCTGGTCGCGTTTCCGCGTCAAAGCGCGCTGTTATTATAAGACAGGGCTTCTGGTCTTCGCTGCGTTGATGGAAGATTGCGTCCACTTTTCTAATCTTTCAAGACTCCATCCGTGCAGCGGGCCTTTAATTGTACATTACATCATGCCTCAGGCTTTTCAGACTGTGTGCGCCTTCTGAATAAAACCACATAATCAGTTACAGTAGGAGAAAGTCAAGCCAAGATTACTTATGCAGCAGTAGCATGCCCTCAACCTAAGCCTTGGTTATTTCTAAATGATCCTCAATAGAAAGTAAATGTTCATGTGACCGACTGAAATTATCTGCAACATCTCAGCAGGCTCCTTCTCAAAAGCTAGAGTCCCACTGTGTCTCCGGAGAGTTCAACACAAGTTTCACATGTCAGTAAGGAGAAAGTGAAAACATTAGTGCAGAATGTACCTAATAATGCAAACAAGGATCCTGCTGCGGAGCCGCTTCTGGGCTTTAATTAGGCTTCCAGCAGCTGTTGATGACAAGACCAGATCTACCATCATTTCCCCTTCATGCCAAAATTATTTATGAACTACAAGTTGCTGTTTTTTTTTTTTTTTAGGAAATGTTGCTAAAGTTTGTGTTTTTTTTTCTCTTTCCTTCTCATTTGGGGGGGAAGGTTGGCCGAGGGGTGTCGAAAACTAACATCTCGGAGCTGATGACACACTTACGAGGACTGCATTGGAGCAGTTTGAAGAACAGAACTTGGGAAAACACACGTCAACGCCTTTTCGTCTCCCGGCTGCAGTTAACCTCAGCGCTGCAAGAAGGGTGACAAGTGGAGGTATCGGATTTGCAAACGTGCCGTCCTTCACTGACACTCATTCATCATTTTAAATGAGAGCCTGAAAAAAGGAGTAAAGTGACCCAGACATGGGTGGGAGGATTGCAGAGGAATAAGGAGAGGGCTGGCTAAAGATCTGTGTTAAATAAACTAATGGAGACAAGGCCCGAGTCCTGACCCATGTGGCGACTCCTACCACACATGCACACGTCCACATGCACCCACACACACACGCACACACATCCACCCACACACACACACACAAACAGGTCTCTGACGTAATCTGAGTCTGGACAAGGGACATTAACAACAGCCTCCACATCTGCAGAGCTGCCACATTTCACTATCGCGTTCCAAGCGCTGCAAGAGAAGAAAAGATTTGTTTGGAGTGTGAAAGCTGCATGACAGTTCTGGGGAAATGTGTGAACGTGAGTATGTGTGTGAGGACGGAGGGGGGTGTACACTGACCAAAATTGGGCTCTGTAACGATACAAATCGCTAGCAAGATGAAACAGACTACACCGGGAAAAAAAAAGAAAAAGCAAACAAGAGCCCTCCTCCTCCCACTCTTTCAAAAAAAAGTGACAAACAAGCCTGGGTGGCACAAAAGAAAAATCTGTCTAAAGTAAACACAATTTCTCTGTACGGCTCAAAACACTTCAGACTGCAAGGGGTGATGACAATGCTAAAGTAGTTAGAGGGAATTTAAAATCAGTCCAATGTGTTCGACTGCTTCCACAAAGAGAGAGAGAGAGAGACTCTGAACCACATGAAACCGTGGAGATTTTACGGCCTCCTCCCTCCTTTAAGCAGCCAGTTCTTACATTAAAGCGAGCAGCTCGGAGCTAAGTGTTGGGAGTGTCACACTTGAGAGGGGGTTTTAAGCTTCGTACAGTAGCAAGACCCAGATGGCTCATCGCGCCTGGAAAACATGTCCGCTGTAGCCGAGCTACGCAGGCACCTGCTGCCAGGATTGGGTGGCGCTAATACAGCACATGAGATGCCCCGAGCACTTTAGCACTCGCCCTGGACAGAACGGCTGACGGGTCAATAAATGTATCATTAGCGCTAGCAATAGCTGCTCATTGATTTCTGGTTTTCCTTCATCTCAAAATGTGGCAATTTGTCATGGTGTTACAGCAACTTAAAAAACAAGAAAGTGTATAAAATTTTAGAAGGGAAATTGAAAGTTAGGTACATATTTCTAGCAAAATGAAGTCAGAGGAGGCATAGAGATGCAAGGTGCTATTTAAAAGGAAACCTTACTTTCTCAGACAGGCTTTTCATTCAGAGCGAGAGAGAGGATGGAACATGCAGGAAATGCTGGCAGCCCTTTGGAAATCTCAGAGTTACTTTAGGGGTCTATGTTCTCTACTTAATGGTCTACATTCATCATTGCAGCTTTATAATGCTAGCGCCGCTAACTAACGTAGCCTCATGAAAACCAGCTCCTTATTCTACGCCGTACTTCATCTGAAGGGACCCACAGCTATTGAGAAGCGGTTGCTCCGTGGACTCTGTTGAAGTTTTAAGTGACTGGATCTGATTTGAACAAATTGCTAACATTTGCGAGGCGATGTTATGTAGCAGTTCAATGAAATTGACCTCAATGGGATGAATCCGGGACAACGATATGAGTAGAGATGAGAATCGAGTCACACTGTATGTCTGATTCAAGCGAACGATGCTTGCATCGTTTGTTTTTAAATTGCTTTTATAGGACCTATAAAAGCAAACCAGACAAGTTAGAGATATCGCTAAATCTTTTACATTTATGAATATGACATATTTAAATATTCATTCTGAATAATGCATTTCACTGTTCAATCAGTCAGAACAAACTTCAACAATAGTTTTTAACAACCCTAGCCTGCCTCAGACTGTTGTTTGTGCTCCAAACACTTTTTTTTTTCTCTTCTTCTCTCGCTGGGCTGTGTGACATTGGAACAATCTGGTTCCAAAGCAAACAGCAGTGAGATCCCAGTCCTGCTGCTCTCCCCTCAACACAGCAGCTTCAACCTAGCAGCCGCAGAGGCTGGAGTCAGGGCTCTGTTGAATGAGGTATTACAGTCAGTCAAAGGCCATTAGGGGCCCCAGCACCAGGGCCCAGGGCAGGGAGTTCGCTAGTAGCCAAAAACAACAGCCAAACAGATGACCGCTTCAATCTTGGAGAAGACCACAGTGTGCATGTTCTGTTTCCTAACCACCGCTGATACGGCCAAAATTACAGACCTCTGTGTCTGGATGAATTATTCCCTTTGTTCTGAGCACTGGGAGGATTAATGGGGCTCACTCCAGGTGAAACACTTAACCAAACACAAGCCCTTTCTTAGGATTGTGTCAGATTACGGCTTTCACCATGTGTTCGAGACGAATAGCCGGTCTCCAAAGTGAAACTTTTCAAAGCCGCTCATCCGCGAAACCGCCGGTAATATCGTGGGATGAGAAATGCTGAACCATGACCTGCAGGATATGATCACGCATGCCGTGCCCTTCAGCCGAGAGTCTGATGAATCGGTTTTCTTTGGGCCCGTGTTTACAAAGTTGGTCTCCTTCCTGCCGCGGAAACTCTGGCGCATTCTTCTGATGTTTGGATCTCCTCGTCTGTCATGGAATTCAAAGCATTTCATACCCGCTCTGTTCCTGGCGACGTCTTTTCAGTCTTTTATAAGCCTCTCTAAACTGCTCCCCTAAATGTCCAATCCATTACAAGCACGCTTGTAATATCCATCTAGGCTGACGACTGTCCCGCAGCCAACATTTGTCCATTATCCAAGCACTGTGTTTGGCTACAATCACCTACCATCTGGCTTTGTCAATGAGCACTGCGGCTTCATCTGCAAACAACATTGGCTGTGAACCTCTCGACATAAATGAGCTTAAAACGCACAGAGCAAGGAGCTGGGATCTTCAAACAAATCCAGGGCGGGGAAGAAAAACAGTCTTGCTGGCAGACAGACCAAAGCTGGGAATAAAAGATTAAAAGCGTGAAAAAACCTGCAAGTGATCACAGGCGTCACACTTTACATTTCAGGCCTGACAGCAGTGATAAGATGCCGGTTGTGTATTCTCATAAGTAAACAATGAGAAAGCCTTCCACAATGTAGCTGGCTGTGTTTTCATTGGAGGAGGAAGAGGATTAAGATTAGACAGAAGATGTGGCGAAAGCTGCTGTTCTCCAGTGTTAGCCGTGATTTTATTTTCTTCCCTCGTAAGAAAAAAAAACATAAAAAACCCCCAAAACAACCAACAAAACAAAACAAAACACAGACCTAGATTTTATTTTACCAAATGCCTGATATGCAGTGAGATGATAATGCAAGCTGGTTCATGAACTGCAGCAGCTGGTAATGCTTGAGGGGCTATGCACTTATAAAGGCAGAGCTTTTTTTTTTCGAAACTAGAGAAAATGAAGAGGGTTTGTAAAAATGTTGCCCATTTCGTGGAGCGCATGATAAATGGTGTAGCATTCAAAGCGTTGAACTGCTTCAAAGTGTAACTTTTAACATTACGTCACCGTTTTTTAAAATGTATTTCTATATCTAAAGATCAAGTGGACGTATGGAAATTACTCTTTAAAGCTGTAGAGATGACCCACCAATTATAAATCAGTAATAGTAATCAGTAAGTTGAGTAACTTTCATCTGGTAAGGCGGTTCTTCGTCAGTGCTGACAGAACAACTGTACAATGTGGCATGAGAATACGCAATCCTTCCATTGGCTCATCGTGGCTGTTTTTATTTATTTCAAATGAATCAGAGTTAGTCATGAAGGCTAGTCTATTGACTATATCTAAGGGTACAGTCAATAGATACAGTTAATATCAACGCTCACCTGTTGTAGGCGAAGGGAAGCCTACAACATTTGAATAGCATTTTGAGAAAGTCGCACTAACCAGTGAATTCAGTAGCAGCGACTCACATTTGTGTATGCAGTGTCTCAGAGTTGTGAAGTTAAAACCGTTGACAAAACAAAACATTCAGCCAAGCTGAGTGATCCAATTGAACACGCTACAGCATCAGATCCAAGAAAAGGCGGAGTTGGACCATTTTTTACCAAAAACAACATATGTTTCTACTAAGCATCAGTCTAACGATGGGGAGGTGTTGGAGAATTGAGGACAATAATGGCAAAAACGCAAAAGATAAAGTGCAAACTCTTAATTTGAAGGGACGTGCTTGAAAAGTGAGCAAAAACATGATCCGATTCACTCTGCAAGCGCACACGGGCTGGTCTGTTCTAAAAGTCCCTCGCAGCCTTTAGTGATCGTGAAATTGCTCTCTCTTCGAGGCTAAAGCTGAATCCATAGCCGGTCAATGATTACGCAGCCACACGGCGACTCCCGCTTTCTGCCACCGCGGCTGACTGACAGCAGCCGAGCATCCCGACTCGTAACGACGAACGTCCGTGAGAGAGAGAGGAGAGGAACGCATTGATTATCAAACGGCGCTCCGGTTTCAACAATGAAACTCAATCAGCAGCGAAGAAATGTTCTAAAGGGAGTAAGTTAATATTTGATGCACCCTCGGCTCTTTGCACATACCAAGCATGTTTCTAATGGACACAATAATGCACTAAAGGAGCCGTGGAGTGGCACAGGGGAATAGTGTGGAAGATCAGCAGTGATTTTACAAGCCAGATAATAGCGGCGCATCGAAAAGCCGAACAAGCCTTTGAAAACAGGCGGCGTGTAAAAGCCTTGACATCGCCGTCTGAATCTTACCAAACAAACACAATTCTCTGTAGTCGGCCTTTTTTTAGGATGCCAGGCCACAGGGTGCCTTCATCTCCCTTAACCGTCTGCCACACCACATAAATACTACAAGACAAGACCGTTTTAATTTTGAAAGCTATAAATATTGAGGAACAATGAAAATTATTTATTGGACAACAGAATGTCACAAGACAGAAGAGAATTTATGTGGGCTGGAGCCGCTTGTCTCCCTCTTCTCCTTCTCCTTTTGTTGCGCATGCTGAACGATGGGCATCCGCAGTAAGAGCTGGGAGTCCTGTAATTGCTTTTTCTGTCCCTGAAGCGGACCGTCCTGCTTTAAATCAAAAAAGCCAATCTCTGTCAGTAATGGCTCAATTAATAATTAAACACGTGTCTTATCTCAGCTGAGCTCCCCCCTATTTATTTTCATCTCTCCGATGAGATGGCCGCACAAACAGCATTAGCGCTATCAATAAGTGGGAGCTTAATATCGGGCCTTTTCTTCAAAAAAAAAAAAAAAAAAACAGATCCCTGTGCTCACAAGCGGTCTTGCGGCTGTGAACAGTAATATCCTAAAGATTAACGGAGAAGAAATTATGCTTTTGTTTGCCGAATCCCTCCTGAATATTTAGTTAGCCAAACCTTCTGCCCTCTGTAGCAATTCTGTATCCTTCATATGGAATATTTCTTTAATTCTTATCATTCAATATCAAAGAATGATGAGAAATTTTCTAGATAGAAACTGGATGAATTTGCTCTAACGGTAAATAAAATTAATTTCCTGTATTGGTCTGGTTACAGGACTGTGTGTGGTGGCAGGTTGGTACAACAGGTGAAGGACTTCAGGTTAGTCATTTTCAGCAACACTGAAAGAGCGAAGGCTGCGTTGGTTGTTCACTCAGGCTGCTACAACGCAGAGTTTACCCATGTGTTGGTCGTTTTGATCCCTACCTATTTCGTACTTTTGCAGTTTTGCTAGGGCCGCCTGCCACAGGATGTTAATATTTATATTAGGGGGCGTACAAAAGAAAAAAAATCTGTCCAGATTTTCTCAACCTTGGGAGATTACAAAAAGCCGATCTAACAACACTCCTTTCTACTATAAGACTCTAAAGAAAGTTAATTTTTGGTTCAAATGAGCAAAACCCAGTTTTACAACTTCTCTCTTGCACTCAGCGGATTGGTGCTTCTGCTGAAATATATACAGCGAGTCTTTAAAGTAGAAAGGCCCAAAATATTTCTTGTTCTTCTGAATTATAATTTTCAAACAGGAATTTGAACTGGCTAAAATCGGTATTGATAGGTTAAAGCTCTAAGAGACCTGAAATCATACAGTGACCACAAATCTCAAACCAGTGTCACTTTGTTCAGTAGCTTATCTTTCATACAACAAAATTATGTCCAACATGCCGCCTTGTGGAAAAGTAGCTGAACAAAGTATTGGTCTTACAAACTATTTTCTGTCCAACATAAACTCAGTTGACTTTCATCAGGGTTTTATTTCACACCTGTGATGCTAATCAAGCTACATGGAGCCCTGTATGTTTTTCCAGTGTCATGTCCAATCTCCAGCTTCAGGGTGCACCTAAAAGCCAGCCACCCTCTCCTGGCGACCAGCACTCAATCCTGGCTTTGCGGCGTCGAGAAGCTGATTAGTCGGTCAGAGGGCCAGCCTACATTCATTATTTAATAGGCGAGAGGCAACGAGCGGCAGAGCCGGCCACAAAGGTTAGTGATACATTATGCTGACCCGGCGAGACGAGAGCCGCTCAGCCGAATACAAACATGTTCTTCCAGTCTGCTGTTATACGTCTGGGCTGCTCCTCAGTCCCCCTCCCTGTATCCCTGACCTTACCGTACCCTCGGCAATCACCATCCTTCCTCCCTTCTCTGCCGCTCAGGCGATACCGCGATCCGTTTTAACGCGGGCTTCCCACAGCCGAGTGCGACCCCCGCGCCGCCGACCCCCGCGCAGCCGACCCCGGCCAGAGTAATAGCAGAGAAGGGGACCCCGGTCCTTTTATTGACATGCGGCAAACAGCGGCGGTGGAACAAAGGCCACTCAGAACCCATTGAGAGAAAAGGCCTACAGACAGGGTGGTTGATTAGTGATTCGACACAGGGACCCTAGACTGTGTAGCACATCATGAGAGCTTAGGGAGCGAGCCATGAACCGATGGGGGGATGGAGGTAGAGAGGAGGCAGGCTGAGAGCAGAGGAGTGGAGGGGTTTTTATCAGAAAGAAAAACCATTTGGTCACAAAATAATTTGGATATCTGTGCAAGAAATGGTCCAAATAATAATAATAATGAAAAAAAAACAAACTATACAGGCAGATACTAAATCCTTAAGCTACTGTGCTGGTAATGTGTTTACATATAAACAAGAGTTAGGGGATTAGCCCTAAATCCACCGCCAAGCTAAATGGTTTTATACACTTTTTTTTTTTTTTTTTTACCCCCCAGTTTGTTTACTTCGATGTCAATTAGGCTAATTTGTTCAACATCCCCAAATGAGCCACAAGATCCTCAGCGAGTGAACTTTGAAGTCGTGTTTTTTAAAAGCTGCAATTTCCCCCAACGCTGCGGTAACCTCGACTTCACCTCCTCTCTGGCCTCCGAGAAACACCAACGGTGTCAGACGCCAACGGCGGCAGATGTGTGTGCCGCTCTTTTCCCTCTGCCTCCGACTCCGCACACGCTCCTCTTTCTTTTGTTCCACTGGCCTAATCCAGTATGTGTGGGCCGGTAAGTTTAATGGAAACAATTTATTAAGTCCGGCTTAAAATGCCATCTGCAGCTAAGCCTCCCAAAGCCGCTAAGCTCCTAGTTTCGCCCCGGAGCTTGCTGTGTTCACGCTTACTGTAATGCTCTGTTTAAAATGAGCACAACGGGTCAAAATTAATCAGGATTACAAGGGCACAAATCCACTTCAGAAATGGGTTTTCTACCAATCTTACCCCCCCCCCCTCCCACCCACACCCTTCCTTTGCTATCCCAAGATGCCTTGGGATTTCTGGTAGGGAAGTACTCCGCGTTGGCTTACCCGTCAGGCGAAGACGATGGATGCTCAGAGAGTACTGTACAAGAGGCCTGGCGAAAGGCGGTTTTAAGACTCATTCATGCAACATTCAACATCATCAGCGCAGATTCCTAAGAGTTCCTCTCAGATATTTCGAGCTGCTGACAGCTGGGTGATAACTCCCTGCTACTTGGAAAGGCCTGGCATTGTGAAATGTCATGTAAAAGTGTTTATCTGCGCTCCGTGGAGGAGCCTTGTGCATGTTCAGCACCTACTTTTAGCTCTTTATTCGCCTTCGAGCAAGTGACAACGCTCAACTCTGACCTTCGATTCAATAACAGCAGCTCGCGGTGAAGCGTAAGAGTCTTTGCAGCGTCTTTACTTAAACACGCCATCCTCCAGCAAATCGATAATCTGCAGGAGGTTTAAGACAGGAAGTAAACAAAAGCCAATAACTGTTAGATAATGCTTGCCCTGTGATGCACCGTCCTACATCGTAACCACCAACACACAGACACTCAACTGAACTCGCACTCGCTCTCGGGTAAAAGCGTCCACAGAGAATTGCACAGTGCCATTCCTGATACTATTACGCTGTGCTATCATCAGGTTGTCAAAAGAGCAGCAGTGGAGAGATGATAAAAATGAAACATGAGAGAGAAAAAGCAAGGGAGTCCTGTTTCATCAACAACCACAGACACTAATATCTCTGAGTTTTTGATTATTAACTAGTAGGAGTGCATCGATCTATTAATGTAGATTTCTGTAATTTTGGGAGATCAGCCAATTTTTACATGTGAAGCCGATCTTATCTAGCTTGGCAAAGGTCTAAGAATCAACCACTGTCCTCTTTTGCTCTCCGGTGAGAAAGTTTTGCCTGACAGACCGGCCCACCAAGTTATGTCTGTTTACAATAAATAATAGTGACCCACTGTTGCCAACTCTACAACTTTCTTGCTATATTGAGCAACATTTCAGACAAAAAAACATTGGCATCGGCCAAAATTGGTATTGGCAGGCTGAGCTATGAAAAGGTCGGTAATCGGCGACCCGCCAGAAAACTGCAATCTGTGCACCTCTATTAACTAGTAGCTATGCCTTTTATCAACTGTTGTGTGGATTTTGAAGAAAATGTAAAAAACCCCCCAAAAAATTAATTAAAAAAAGGAGAATAAGGTACATTCCATCTAATGGTTTCGAGTGAATCGAGCACAATTGTGTCAAATGTTGATGCTACGCACAGCTGTAATAAACAAGAAGTAGAGTTTGCAAGCTAGCACGGACCACACATCTCAGAGAAACGGAGAGAAACTTTCAGGAATGTGTCGCTAACAGGAAAGTTGTAACTGTTTGATCAAGTCAGAGACGTCAGAGAAAGGACAGGAAAGAATCGACTGATCAGTCATGTGAGGTAAATGTTATATTATGTTACCCTTTAGTAAAAACCATTTAAAACATGAATTTTAACAGGAAGGTGGAGCTAATACACCCCGGTGAAATACTTCATATAAACATCCAAAGTTTTAAGCACTTTTTTATGAAATATGAGAAAAAGTGTCCTTTTGACTGTATGATAATTGGAAAAATAACCCTGCTCCTTCCACTAGCTGCAGTGCTCTCCCATCCAGCTGGTTAAATATTGTTAGCATGCAACAAGTAGCATGTCTGTTGAACAACTGACTGAAGGCTGGCTACTTGAGCAGATAGCCTGACCAATTAACCATTAAATATGAGTTACATCTAAAATGTGTGCATTTGAAAACAACTACTAAGTTTAGCAGGTGTTTGTCTTACAGTTTTGCCGAAGTCTTTGTATCTAAATCAAAATAACCAATATATACGGCTAACGTTCCTATAATAGTAAGTCTTAGAATCAATAACACGACTGGTTTAAAGTTTTATGTAACTTTTTTTTTTCTTTTTCATTAGAATCAGGCCTATTGTGGGCAATCAGGACATTACATCAACTGAAAAACCCCCACAAAGAAACATAAAAATAAAACAAACACTATCAAGTGAATCACACAAGCATTTTCACAGCACTATGTATGAACATTAATCTAGTAGGTGCCGTATATGTTTGAGTGTGGTGTATGGTGAGAGTGTGTGTGTTTGCATCTGTCGTTGGCTCTGCCAGCTAGCAGCTCCACAGGCCTGGTGATTAAACGAAAGAAGCCTTTTCCTTTTCAGCAGTCCCTCAGGGCCCCAAGCTGCTAATGGGACACACTGTAGATGCAGTGTTGTACAGCAAACCAGAGGAAAACAGCCTGTGGGCTTCCCTGTGTTACACACAATGTTCACACACAGAAAAACCCGTCTTGGCCACAAGCAAACAGCGTCCCAGGATCTATTACAGTACCAGAAAACAAGACTGGAATGTGAGATGAGAACCGACTGGAAGTTTATCCCAATTTAACTGTGATAACTTTGTCCTTCATGTTCTTTTTTTTTTTTTTTTTTTTTCAGATTTTGTTGCCACCTCACTTTCTCTAACCTCTTCACCTACATCGCCCAAATAGGATCAGGTTGATCTGTGTGATAATCAGGAGAAACTTTGATTGGATTGTCTGGATTTAATTCCAGCCGTTTAATCCTGTGCCCTGCGCTCACTGTAGCACTACAGAGTCGTTCCTTCACCTGGTAAACACAGGGGAAATTTTGCCGTAAATAAGATATCATATCATAAAAGTTACTAGAAATGCTTGTTCCACATGCTGGTTATGGCTCATCTGAACCGCACAGTTTATCAATACATTCGGACACAAACGACCCTTTGGGAAAATTCACAACCTTGATAATGAAAAAAAAAAAACATGAGTTGGACATCCTGATCTAGATATAAAAAAACAACAACAACGAAGAATCAAGTTCTTCTTAAATGCTTCCTCTTAAATAAAAGAAGCCAGATGAAGAAAGCTGCGGTGAAGCCAAGCCGATGAGTTTGTCGAGTCTCCCTGTGCAGCCTTCCTCATCTGTCTGTACAGCTCCCAGAGCTGGATGGATTCATCCCATCCCAGCCTCCCCTTCCTGCTTCGTGCCCAGAGGGGACACGGCCGCCATGCTGCTGCTGTCTGTCACGGCGACGCCCATCAAACCCCACACCCACATCTGCAGCTCAGACACCTTCACCCCCTGATTTGACCAGCTGCCCTTCACTGCATATAGTAAATATTCCCTAACCAGAAATACCTGTTGATGTGTCACAGGATACACACACACACACAAAGCATGTGGAATCCCCAGTGGTTACGGTGTGCAAAAAAGAAAAAGCAACAACAACAAAAAAAACAAAAAAACAACAAAAAACAAGGGCCTAATAATTCACATATGTGCATACGTGAACACGGACAAGAGCTCGTGTTGTCTGGGGGCTGACAAAGCTCTTTTTCTGTCTTTCCTTTGGCATCAATTATGATCCAGGCCTGCTGTCAGAGAGCTTGTAATGCCTGAGGGGAAGTACCCATTTGTGGGAGCATGTGGCAGGGAGGCTCTAAATCCTCTCTAATGAACCAATATGTAGGAGGGCTAAGCCTTTGGCGGGGTCGTCCAAGAAACACCACTGTGCACCCAGAGGAGAAAACCCCCCCAATAAACACACACACACAAAAAAAAACAACAACAAAAAAACGCATGCATATGTAGTCACCAGACCTTGTTTATGTCTGGCGACATTTAAATCTGAATGGGAGCTGCAGGATTAGAAAGCCAGGGAGAGCTGAGGGCTCATTTGCAATAATACTAAAAAAAAAAAAAAAAAAGGCACAGATTTTGCTCTGTTTATGAATAAAGCGGAGGAGAAAACGGACGAGGCTCTTACCTTTGGGTGCAGTAGGGGAAAAGAGCTTCTCTGATCCTACATCAGATACCTAGAGGAAAAAAAAAGAAGAAAAGAAACAGAAATTTAGAAATCACATGAATCTGAAAGAAACTAATTAAAATGATCATTCGTGCTCCCAGCATTTCTACAGAAGCCGATCTATTTATCTGCGGGCGACGGCGTCACAGAATCAATCAGCGCTGGTCCCCCGATCGAACGGGGGACAGGAAGCTGCTTCTGGAGCCTGACTTTCCCCTGATGAGGTAACATTAGGTGGCAGTGTTGGGCCACCTGAAAACCCCCACACAAGAAACGCTTTCAAGGACATAGGAAGGCAGTCGGCTTGGCAATGCAGCATCAGAGGACAAAGACTTGGAGGGGAGGAGAAAAAAAACAAACATGCTGCTACTAGGAAATCGGTGATATTTTTCCACCAATCAACACTACGCACTTCTACTTCTAATTCACCTAATTTCACTTCAACAACGGATCTCTCATGGTGGCATGACATCAGGGTCGGTAAGCATTAGACCTGATGTTGGTCGAGGTAAACATGAGGGAAGCTGAGGATGATTTAATGCAGAGTATCACATGAAGTTTGGCGACTAAAATCAAAAATCGCTGCAACGGAAGATGTCGTCACTGAACGCCTGCTCCCGATTCCCAGGCGATTGTTTCCCTGAGCTGCAGCTCCTTTCGTCTGACTCGCTAAAAAACCTGCAGGAGCCCGGCATATGTTCCACCCAGAGGGCCCCCGAGTGTCCTTAACTGCCACGCATGTATTTCATGCTGCACAAAGGGAGCATATGTAAAGAATGAACAGCGAATCTTGAGAGCGTACAAGGGAGACATAGAGAGAAAGCGGATGATTCTGTAAACACAGATGGCTGTCCTTGGCATCCCTGTTAGTTCTTCACAAGTGTTTTGAGGACATCCTCTTCTTTCCAAGACCTTCGGATTCCGACTTTTACTGCGATTTGACTTTTTTTTTTTCCCCCCCTTTTTCTTTTTTCCTTCCTACGATGTTTGGATGTCTCTTCTCTCGCAAACCACAACAGACCTCGAGTGGAGAGTCGGTTCTCTTATGAACTTGCTTTATTAACAGGGCATAAAAACAAGAGATATGGAAGCTCAGAGGAAGCTTCCGCCGGGGAACTCGACAGACGAATCAGAGACGGAAAGCATTAAAAGGGAGAGGATCCGCTGATGACTACAAAGAAATATTCTTTCCCGTCGAGTTCTGCGGCGTATATTCCACGAGGAGACGTCGTGAGTCACTTGGTGGAAGCTCAACAGAGATTGCAGACAGTAATGGCCTGAACAGACTTTCGACATAAACACTCGACGTTTGTTGCACAAAACTCTTTAGCCGAGTGTTTTGTTTCTAGCTGCTTGCTGAGTGGACAGATGCGAGCTACCGCAGGAGGAGCAGCAGCAGCAATGGGTTCCACTAAACTGCAAATGTTGAGCAGAAAATATTCAAGAGTCCTGAATATTTGAATGGACGGATCAATAGATGCATTGATAGATTAATGTTTAAAAGGGATGAATGAGTAGATGGACAGATGCATAAATGAGTAGAGAGTGACAAAATTATTTTATTTTTGTAAAGTAAACTGAATGATTTGGCCTTTTTTTTTTTTGGGTTTTTTGTTTTATAATGCGATGACGTTATCTTCTGTTTTTAATCAGGCTTAGCCATTTTTTTTTTCTTCTCTTAATGCGTCCTGTCCAGCAGTGTGGCACTCAAGAGTTAATGTCCGACTGCAAAGAAGTCCAACAATTTACTTTCACAAGTGGAGCATTACATACACACACACACGACACGCACACGCACACACACACACACGCACACACACACCCCCGCACACGCACGCACCACACACACACACACACGCACACACACCTTAATAAATTGCTTTCAGGTTCATTTCAAATGTAGCGGACAGAAAGAAAGAAAGAAAAAAGAAACTGGAAGGAAGAGACAGACAGAAATGTAGAAATAAATATTGGAAGAAAGACAAGAAATACAGAAAGAGAAAGATTGAAGACAGGAAAAGAGAAAATAGAAAGGTACACACAGAAAGAAATATAGAAAAACGAAAGACAGAAGGAAAGAGAGAAAGGCAGGAAGCTAGAAAGAGAAATAAATAAAAAAGACAGAAAGACAGGTAGAAAGAAACATGGAACAAATAGACTAATCGATAAATTAAATCATTTACGCAACTGGACATACGGTCCAGGCCTTGAGAATGTGCAGGAACTCTGAGGTCTAATAACACTTCTTTGGTCTCCACAAGTGGAACAAAAGGACAAACTCTCTGCTGAAATCTTTTCTGTTTCCTCCAGCAGCAGACAAAGTGATCTGTCTCTAGAGGAGAGAAAGACTACCGGTAGTTGCGCATTGCCCTCTTTCAATCTCTCAAAACCAGAGCGCCCAGGCTGCAGGACGGACTCTTTGTTGGCTTTGGATGATATTAAACGCTCCAGTACCAACCCTCGGCACAGAAAACAGCACAATCTCAGCCTTGAATCAAGGCCCTGCAGGCCCTGAAAGAAAAATATGGGCTCAGAGTGAAATGAAGCTTGTCAAGTGGACACGGGAGGCGGCTCAGGGTCGCGCTCAGAGTGACACGGGGTCACGAAAGTGGGAAGAAGAATTTAAAAAATAAAAAACAAAACAAGCTAGGTGAGGCTACGACTCTGTGTAACAGCTAAAAGCAGTTGTGACCAAAGTGGTTATCCGGAGCGCGACACAGACAAAGTGTGTTCCCAGGAACAGACGAGCTGCGTTTGGAACGTCTCCTCCTTCCCTTTCCAGCCCCATGATGAACAGAAGCTCTTTTTAAATTGTACCTGAATCCCAAGTAGCAGCGAACCAACATTTCAGAGTCCAAAGCTGCATTTTGCACCTGCCAAGTCTGCATGAGTCAGTCGCATAATCCACAATTACAAGGCTGGCTTGTAAAGGCGATGCTTAAAAAAGGGCATGTCACAGCAGAGCTCTGGTTTCTGCTGGTGGTTGTTTTCTTGTTGCAGCTTCTTCCTGCATGCCGCTGCTGGTAAAGTTTTCCCTCCATCTCTCCGTTCCTCTCGGGGGGCCGCGCTGCCGGCCAACCGAGCCGCCTGCGGTCGCGGTGCGAGGAGGTCATGTGTAACAAATTCTTCGCACTCTCTCTGCTGTGGCGACCCCGGCTGCCATTACCGACCGAAGAGAAAGACGAGACGGACGGGAAATGCTTATGGAGGGAAGCAGAAAGACGACGGAACGGAGGAGCAAAGGGCACGGCTTTCAAAAGGAAGCGGGGAAATTTAACCATTAAACAAAACTAAAGGGTGGCGGGTGGGAGGGGAGGGAATTTAAGCCACATTGCCTAAGAAGCCAAAAAGCCCTCAGAGCGGGCTGCAGGAAGCCTGACCTTTGCGAGGGCCGTCTGCTATTTGAGCCTGGGGCTTCAGGGGCCTGGCCCCCTCTCTGGAGGGCCGTCAGCTGGCCTCCGCTTTCCTTCTCTATTCTATTCATTAGCTATGCTTTATGATTCAGCTTCCTCTGAGCCACACAAGAGCTCCCCGAGGAAAGAGACTGCTGGATAGAGGGAGAGAAACGGAGAGAGGCTAAGGGGACGAAGAGGGGGAGCGGAGGGGGGGGAGAGAAAGAAGCAGGTCACGGGGCCCAGCCGGAGCTCAGCTCCCAGCAGCTGTGAAATCCTCCCGTTTCCTCGGCAGGCGTAGAAAAGAACACGGGAGAGAGGGGGGGCGGGGTGGGAGGCAGAAAAGAAAAAGAAAGGAGTTAAGGCGAGAGCTTGGACAGTAAAACCCACCATTACAGCGCTAAATCCCTAAAGCGCCACATGCCGGACGATAATTCCCCAGATTTAGGGAATGCCAAATTACAAATTACGGCTGCTGTTTGTTTTAAGAAGTCCACAACTCTACCCCCCTCCCCCCAAACACAGATGACTTATTCACTCCATAAATCCTCCAGACAGCGGCACAGCCGCTGAGGGAGAGCGAGGGAGGCGGCGAGCGAGGCGCACACGGCGAGGCCCCAGACGAGGAGGCGAACGGAGGGAGGGAGTGGAAGAGCGGAGAGAAAAGTCTCCATGTCCGCGTTGCTTTTACTTAACAACACGACCGGCTAATTAATTTGGAAATATCAGAGACAACCTTAATGGCGTTCTTGTAATGGCAGAACGCCTCCACGCTTCATTTCTGCACAATAGGCCACCGGAGCAAGGCAATCCAGCCGAGGAGGGAGGGCCGCGTAATCAGCGGAATGACCTTGAGGCATAAAATTTATGAAAAGCATTGATCAGTTAAGGATGTGATTTCAGTCAGACACGAAGGTCAGCAATTACCCCAGACTCAATTAACCTCATTTAGTAAAGACTGCTGAGAGACCAGTTTCTCCTCCCCCCGCATCCCATAACCCAGCACACATCAGCCCCTCCCCGCTTTATATCAAATGATCCCCAGGCTTTCAGTCTTACCTTTGATCTGGGAGCTCTATTTAATGCCCTGCATTCCACATAGCAGAGCAAATTATCTCCTAGCAGTAAGAAACCTTGCAGACAGAGATTAGGTAAGCCCCAGACCAAATACAAGCAGATTCCTGATACATCCCTCCTCTGATTCTGGGTAAAGGAAGAACAGCCTCGCCCTACCATGGTACACTTTCCAAACACCTTGGGTGCAGCTTAATCGCGACAGCTGCAGCGTGAAAACAACAAACCTGTCGGCAGGCTTTTGTTGCGGCGTCCTGTCAGTGAAGACTGTAATTGCTGTTTATTTCTGACTTGTTTGGAGTGTTACGTATAAGACGGAAAGCTGTTGGACAAGGTCTCAGGTGTTTGGTGTTAATCGTACGACAGGATATTTTAAAAAAAAAAGTTCATCTCAATTTAACTCACGCCGTCATATTTCTGCCACTTCTATGTGGATGACATGTTCACGCACAACATGCTGGACGTAGGTCAAAAAGTCACATTTTGGTCCAATTGATTTATTTTTTGCTAGAGCTCTTTCCTCTGCGTGTTTGCCGTGTCGCCAGCTGCAGACGGAACGTCGTGTTACTTTCCTCCTTTCTCCAAAGCTTTTTTTTTTTTTTTTCTTTCTGAAATCTCCTGCAAGCGCCAGATTTTGGGAACACATGATGAAAGGCCTCTCTGTACATACTCTGCGAGAACAAAGACATTAGTTTAGTCGAGGTGGCAAGGACAAGAACGGAGCTTGCACCGGCCAAGTTTATGTCGAGCGCCGGACTCCTGGGACGATGACGGAAAAATTGCGGAAGAAATAACATCTCCCCTATGCTGCATTAACCAGGCCCACTTCCAATTTCTGACAAATTACACAATAGTTGTCAGACAGAGCACAAAAAAAAAAGAAGAAAAAAAATCTCTTTCAGCTGAATGATGTGTTGAGAACAAGCAGAACCGAAGGAGGAAAAACCAACTTCTGAAGTCTTGCGGAGCGAAGACGAGCCTCAGTCGTTGCTAATGGATTGAAGAGATGCTGGGACAATGTTTTATAACTTAACCACTGGCCTGTTTTTTGTGTTCCCTGGTCTTCATGATGCTGTTTGCTTCATGATGAACCTCTGGGGCCTTCGCAGAACTGTAGGGTTTAGATCACATTACACGCAGATGGACTCTATTCGCCAATTAGGTAACTCCCGAAGGCGGCCGGCGTTTCTTCCACTTGATGATTCCAGCACTTCTCAGTCACGCTCTCCATCGCGTTGAACAGGTGGCTTTATCAGTAACTGTTTCAGGACATCTTACACCGACTCCTTCCAAAAACGTAATAAAGAGTTTTGGGAGTAGAGGGGGTTTCACTATTTGGTCTATTAGCTCAGGCAGGTTGAAGTGGTAGGAATACTTCGGAAAGCACCAGATACAGGCGAGTTGGGAACCAAAAAGTTTTGAAGATGACAATATTTATAGAAATATCTGCTCTCACAGAACAATTCCTGAAACAAGATTAATAAAACAAGAAGGCAACTCATGGAAGAAGAAGAAAAAAAAAACAGCACACTGTTTTTCCTGCCTCGGCGCCCGGCCCAGCTCCTGTAGACGAGATAAGCAAAAATCTCGTTGGAAGCAAAGATGTCTGACAGGCCTCTATGTACACACAACCATGTTTGTATTTATATTGCTGCGCCGTGACACGGCACAAAAGGATTCAGCAGACGGCAGGCTGGAAGAAAATGAGAGGGAAAATGAAAAGAGCCAAATGGGCCACAGGGCACATTTCCTAGCACGGCAATCAGGCGCTCAATTACCCAGGTTGAACCTGTCTGTCCATCCCTCTCCTTACCGACACACACACGTGCGTGCACGAACACACTCCAACCTCCACAGTGTTAATTTGCCTCCCTGCCTGGCGTTTCATCACTGTCAGCTTCCTCCTTCGTTGCCCTCTCCGCTAACTTCCACTGAGTGTCTCTGAAAGCCACATTTCGCCACCCGAGCTCAGGGTGGTGCAGCTCACAGGTGAGGCAAAGTTGCCTGGAACAGCAGGCCGGCAAAGTCAGTTCACTTTACGAATCAAAAATGTGTGCAACTTTTAAAAATGAAAACAGTTTGTTGTCGTGGCACAACAGCACGACCGCAAGACGACCGCTCTGCATCCCCAACCATTTCTTCCCCCAGACATTGCGCTGAAGCCACTTTTGCTATAAATGCTGCATTAGCCATGCACAGTGGGACTACAGCTCCCAGGCTACAACAGGAGACACCAAATTAATTATCTCCCCAGCATTTGTCCTCACACCGTTCCAGAAACTTAATGACCTCCCGAGCGGTCGTTTATTATGAGCCGCAGCAGTGCCTTCCATGGGAGCAGACGCCATCTACCTTGCCTCCAATTCCCACCCTCCGCTCCTCTGCACATCCACCGCTGCCGGCTTGTCAGAACAGGTGTGAGCCGGTAATAATGCGGAACCCCGGCAAGCACGTCGAGATGCGCCGAGACGACAGAGAGAGAGAGAGAGAGGGAGAGGTAGCATCCCACGCAACTGTCAACCGACGGATACTCGCCTCGACTGGAGGATCATTAAAATGATAATGAATTCCGTGGTGACCAAGTAGAATGAAGTGGCCTCCCCTCGCATGCTTGCAAAAAAAAAAACAAAAAAAACACACACACACACAAACCACTTTGTACTTAGCCCCAAGTGCCATTTTTATAGGCACACATAAACGCCTCTGTGTGTATGGCAGAGCACCAGGCCTGGAAACTCCTGCCCCCGCTCGCCCTAGCAACAGACGCAAGGAAATGAATACCGATGGAAGTGCACGGGGGCATGAGCTTTGTGTAAAATATTACCCTCGATCTCGCTTGCTGCGCCCCGCGCCATCACTCCGCCCTGCCTCTCTCTCTCTCTCTCTCTTTCTCCTGGGCTGTGAAGCAGTTGCTAGCCCTTATCATTGCTGGCTGTCAGTTTAGTATACAAATTAGCAGTCTATCAGGGGAATGCAGGAGCCCGTTTCATCAGTAGGGAGAAGGGCAGAGGCACGCATTGCATTAAGGTCTCTCACCGCCGCAGACAGAGAAAGTCACAAATCAACGGCGCAGCAGGCCCGCAGCCAACGCTAACCAGATAAGGAGAAATGAAGGAAAAGGGACGAGACATATTTCACTAGAGGGGCTCCAGATCTGTTCGAACTCCCTGCGAGGGGGCCAAGAGTGAAATATAGGGATGGGGCGCAGGGACCGACGAGGCAACAAATCACGGTATCAGCCCAACAGACTGACAGGAGCTCTATGAATAATAGATGCAGAATATGAAAAGTACAGAAATTCCATTTGCAAAAGTGCCTTTATTCGATTAACAGCTACAAATTGGAGGAAATTAGTGCCAGCGCATCGACGCTATCTCCGCCTAAGTGAACATGTGGATGTTAATACCAGAGGAGACAAAAACATCTGGTGAGGGCTCTCATTAGGTGGCATAACGCAATGAGGCACAGCCTAAATTGCGGCAATAAAAGCCGACAGACAAATCATCTCAACCACCGCAATCCATTTAACTCAATTAACGAAACGCTTCGATTTGGAGCTTGGTGGTTTCAAAAGCACGCCAGGCTCCAGAGGGGTAGTAAGTCCAGGGTGGACAAGTGGAAGAGGGTGGGGACACTGAAGCAGGAAATGAGCCGGGTCTCTTCAGAGAAGAAAGTTAAGTTTAATTTTTCAGCCCGTTTCAGCAACAAGACAGTTCAAAGTGCTTTGCATCCTATTCTGCAAAAACACAAAGTCTTGCAAAGTATTTTTGGTCTAGGTTCTAGTTCAAATACCTTAGCCCACTTGAAGTAACACAAAAGTAACTTGCAAGTAACTTCAGCAAGATGTAGGAGCTAATTTTAAGACAAAAATACCTTCAGAATTGATGATAAAGTATGAGTTCCACTTCATTTTAACAATACATTTTTCCCAGGTTAGGAGTGAAATAATCCACCAGTAGAAATAGTACTTTATCTTCAATATTGACTTAAAACAAGCGCCTGTATCCGGAAAAATTACTTTCCAGTTAGTTTCGGCTTACTTTAAGAAACTGCACGAGAAACTGGACCAAAAATACTTGGTAAGGTTTCATTTTGTCGATGCCACCATCATAATCATCAAGCAAATACACATCGATGCTCATCAATGTTCCATATATTACTAATCAAAGGGAACTCTAAACAGGTGGGTTTTTAGCCTTGATTAGAAGGAACTCAGTGTTTCAGCTGTTTTGCAGCTTTCTGGAAGTTTGTTCCAGTTTTGTGGTGCGTAGAAGCTGAACGCTGCTTCTCCGTGTTCGGTTCTGGTTCCTGGGATGCAGAACCAGAAGACCTGACTAGTCTGGAAGGCTGACAATAGCAACAACAACAGGTCTTTAAATGTGTTTTGGTGTTACGTTATTCAGTGGTTTAGAAACTCACAGATTTAAAGTCAACTCTCTGAGCTATACAGTGAGCGTGAGAGGGGGGCGCAGAGTGGTCTTCTTGTCTTTCTAATGTCAAAATGTATGCCAGCAGCGATAAGAAGCTGGGATAATCTCTGCGGTATCAGGAGGCTGCTCGTCATTACACCGTGGCCCTGATATAGATCGGAGCACCGCCGGCCTCCTCTGGCTCTGTTTTCATTTCAGGTGTTCTGTACTGGTGAAGAGCTGTCAAATAAATCTGCTCTTCAGTACATTTATGTCCATGTAGAAAGGAATCAGTGTTATAAGTCAATTCTGCGCCGTTTTTCTGTATTGGATCAGCATCGGCCCGTACTAAACCGTAGACATCTGTATCAGTATCGAAGGTGAACAGGTGGTTCTCTGGTTGTAACATGACCAAGTGTGAAAAAGTACTAGTTGCATATGTACTGTACAAGTCGCTGAGCACTTCTACCACCTGTAAAAACCAACAACGCCCCGACGATAAAGACAACCACTTGCTCTACTGAGCCACAAAACAGTTGAGTAGGAGCAAGATGGCAAGTGGTGGAGTGGAAACTTGAAGGGGGTTAGAGTAGACTGGCACCCGTTGCCCAGCATCCGGTTGCTCTCACACCTCCGTCCTACTTCAAGGCAAGCATGGCATGCACTATATAAAGGTGTTTGTGGCATCTGAAGCCCCCGGGCCACTGTGGAAAAGGATGTGGCACGTTAAGTGGAATTTACTTTTGATGCGGACATCGAGCCTCAAGTTTCTAGCAGCTGAAACCCAAGCGTCTCCCTGGGGGGAAGCCTTACTGCAGGGTTGGCCAGGACACCGAATACCCATGCAGTCACCTTTACATATGGCTTTGCTGCACAGCTGTCATTATAAAAGCAGAGGAGAGCTGGAGGTGGCGGCTGAAGAATGTTGGGGAGGGTGGAGAGAGACGGTGTTTCTGTCGACAGACTTTATCAGACTTATATAGCTGCTACTGACCATTTTGTCTGGTAAACCAGCCCTCCGTTAAAGCTGCAGTTTGTAACTTTTATAAAGAATATATATATATATATATATATATGTACATATATATATATATTCCTGAAGAAATACCAGGAGCCAGGAGAACGGTCTTTGCGCTGTCAATCAACCTCATGTACCTGCTGCTAGAAGTTTTAACGTCAGAGAGACAACTTTCCTTATTTGGTGGCCGTGCTGACAAGCTTGAGCATTCACAACAGGCTTTGCTAGCTGCAGCGTAGCAGAGAGCAAATGGGGGTAGGTGGAGGGAGAATGAGCAGCAGGACATGAGATTGTGATTGACAGCGCTAAGACCCACCTCTGGGCTCTGATTGGTTGTTTCTAGTTAGCACTGGGAGAAGGTAGAGAAGTTTGATTCTTTCACAGATTATCTGGCTAATGCCAAACAGCGACAGTTTCAACAAATAGGCAAAATAAACAAAAAGCAAATAAAAGGGGCATACTGCAGCTTTAAACTATTAATGCTTGACTTTGATACTAAATCATTCCTAAGTGATTTAGGAATGAATGAAAAGAAATCATTCGGAAAAGGAAAAAGTACAGTGGAGCCATAAAATGAGCTGAAAAATCTCCCATTCCTCTTGTGTCTGTTTCCTGACATGGCAGAGCTCTTCAGTCACTGACAGCCCAGATGTGTAACTTTTCCAGGGGAAGTGAGGAAGTATTAATAACCGTGATGACATATCAGTGAGACATGTAAAGAGGTTTGCTTTATGCAGGAGCAGATGATAGAGGAGGAGGAAAGCTAAATGTGTATCGCTATGAAGCCGGGAGAGGCTAGCTTAGCGCCACCGTGACAACTGTAGAGGTCCTGTGAAATTCCTTATTGTTTTAGACTGGACGCTTAGAGAGCATCATCAATCTGGGACGGCATTCTCTGTCCTGACCTTGACAATGGACGTGCAAGTAATGTCTTTGTAGAACCACCTTTTATGACCTCAACAAAGGTTGTTTCCCCCCCCAAGTTGTGAAGTTCCTTAACTCTGACCAGCAGTCCCTGCTGAAGAGCAGCATCCCTGAGGCATTATATTGCCACCACCGTGTTTGGCAGTGTCAATGTCAGAGTCTGGCATGTAGGTCACAAAGGTTATTTGAGCAACTTCTTTTACATTCGCTGTTCCCCTTTAACCAACCGCAAACAATGTACAACCTGAATGCGCCGTAAACCAAGACGCCTTTCAGCCTCATTCTAGTCTCTCTGCATATTCCATTCAGTCACGTTTAATCAAATAAAACTGTCTCTTTTTAATACTTTCCTATCACCAAAACAAATTACGAAACACAAGTCTGATTAGAAAAATTTTGTTGAATATTTGAACCCATTACCTGCACCTTCCACTATATGTTTTAAGAAAATCAAGACTTTCTTCTGGTGAGCAGCATTTCTATCAAATGCCATTACTTTTGTGTTTGCTTTCCTTCATTCAAAACAGATGTGGAACACAGCAATAAGATCATTTGACTTGAAATCGGACTCGTGCCTTCTGAGGTAATTTGGTGGCTTTCATGTAATCATATCAGACCAGAGGGGTGTGAATACACATACATGCTGAGTCAGATCTGAAAATAATCTTCCTGTGGATTCATAATTATGAACTACATTGTGTTAATATATCCAAAACACATGAAAGTTTGCAGTTGCGATGAGAGCAAGTGGGAAAAGTTCAATGGGTATGAACACTTTTCCACATCACTGCATGTGTAGCATAATTTGCTCTAGATTAAAATATAATGAAGCAAGTGAATGCAACTTTGTCTTACATGCAGCTGCTTGAATTATTTACGTGTAAAGAAAAAAGAAAAGCAACACAATTGCTCCCCAGAGCGCTAAAATGCTTTTCCTGGCTTGTTTGTTGTAGCACTAATGAATATCTTGGCGCTTGTTGAAAGCTTTTATTTCTCTTGAATGTTATATTTTGTCTAAGCAGAATAAATCTGCAGAACCCAGTCACACGGAGAATTCAGTGCCTTTGCTTCAAAAATACCAGCACCAGTGATGTAACTGGAGAAGGAGAACATATTGCACTGGATTGATTCGTCTGCAGTGTATTGGAAAAGTCTGGGCTTACCAGCTCATTACCAGTGGAGGATTGTCGAAACGGGCAAACTTCCCGTCAATAAAACCACCCTGACAATTATCCTGGTGAATGGCGTCCTGAACGCCGAGGTGTTTTTGTGAAGGAACTCGCCGATTTTTTTCCCCCTCCTCTATTTCCCTAACGACTGGCTTGATTAGCAAATTGAGCCGAAAACCGGCTTGTTTATTGAAAGCAATTCTACGGTGGGTTCTATTTTCTGTAGTTATTTCATCATATGCTCATCCAGACCCACCCGGCATGACCCAGATGGCTACCGCAAGTATTTGAATAAGAGACAGGCAAACAGATGAAGTGAAGGGAGCAGCTTGTGTGCTCAAGCAGCCTTTTCTGCCAGAATCTGTGGTTTAGTTGGTCCGGGCCCTGGGGCCTTTACACTGCAGTCATTCTGCGCGTGGAGGTGAATGGATGTTTGCAAGGCATGTCTGTCACAAGCAGAGATGCATATCGCTGAGCCCGGGAATCCAATGCAAGCAGAGCCGAGATTGAAAAAGGAGGATGATTAGAAAAGTCTGCATGAATGGAGATGACATTGATACCATCATCAGGTCAAGACCTTTTAGGGTTTGATCGTTTATTAGTAAAATGAGGAGCTTGATAGAAGAGAGAAGGATTTTGTCAGTATTTCTAAGAGCCTGGATACAACGTAACCATGATTTATTCCTGTCTTTCTGGGGGTTTTTTTTCATTAACTGTGGACCAGCTACCAGGATCAGGTTATACCAAAGACTTAAAAATATACAGATTCAGAAAAGCTAAAAGGTTTTCATAATGTTGACGCCAGCTCAAGTCAAATGATAACCTGAGTTTTATCTGGGTGTTTGCAGCATAGAGTGATTCAGCTTTGCCCCTCCACCACCTGTTGCTGAGCCCCGCTGATTCCATCGCTAAAAAACAATTAAAAAAATTCAGCAGCTGGAAATACTAACGGTTACAAAACCCCCAACATGGTCATACTGGGTAAACTCCAGCAGCACCTACTATTATTTACTTATGCATACAAAACACTAACACCAAATGTATGTATTTAATCTACTTCTTAAATTGGCAAACACAATAAATGCTTTTTAAGAACTATACAATGTTGTTTTTATGTTGGATACAGAATAGATGTTTTTGGTTATAACAGCTGAATCAGCGTAAAAGTCTGATGTTTTAATTATGCCACAAAGAAACGTAGAAAATAAGACAATGACTCAAAAATGGTTTCTTTTGTACAATGAAACACATTCGATATTTAATTACAAAAAAATCTCTATGTTATCAGGATTTAAAAGGCTAGAATTTCATCACAATGTTTTGTGATACTAATTTGATTGCATAAGAATGATTAAAGACGCATTTGTTATCTCGTTTTTTTGCCAATCTAAACGCATTGATGCAACGATGAATTGGAATTCCTATCATGGTAAAAAAAAAAAATTGTCATGATACATAATGAACGCATATATATTTTTTACAAGTTATTGTTGGTAAAGAAAAAGTGTTGAGGTGCAGCGCAGCTCCGGCTGGAGTCCTGATGACGCAACGTGCCGCGGTGTCCCAGCCAGCGACATGTAACTGGAAACCCCAGTGGGCTCCTGGAAGACTAAGATGCTTCCTCTGACTGGAGCCCAGATCCATAGCTGACAGGGTTCCTGGTGGGATACCAGTGTTGGGAGGAAATATTTTTATCCCCTGCTCCTGCAACCCACTACAGATCAATAACTCCATATAAAAACAGAGTTACAGAAACAGATCGGCTCAGGGGTTAAGTGCATTGCTTATGCTGTGAACCATTTTGACAGATACTCAACAAGCTTCCAAACACACATGCACACGCAGAAAAAAAAAAATTGGCTTGGTTTGGATCTCTCCTGCTGGCTACCTGGGGGAAATTCAGCTCCAAACATTGTGAGCGTGGCAATTATAACGGGAGAATACGTGGGGAGTATTTGCAGGCACACAATGTGCGATGATTGATGGGTTGGCGGAAAACTATCGAAACTGCCGGGGGTCGACTTTAACTGCCTTCCTGACAGCTACACTTGTTGTATCAACCTCAGGCCTCACCCTGCCACTAACAGGCGGCCCGTCCCTCACAGCAAAGTTGTCCGCCGCGCACGGCGGAGGCCGCGGATAGTCTTGAGAGAGCCACGAAACGCTCGGGTTTCCAGCGCTGGGGCAGACATGGTAGCGGCATGCAGAGCGAGGAGCTGAGGGGGAGGGAAGGAAGGAAAATATTCCTCCAATCAAATAAATGCCACTGTAAGCACAAGTGACAAGTCTTGTTTGGGGTCGTCCCTGCTCGGGGCCCGAAAGGCCAGCACTGTCTCATCTCCTCAGCTATGTCTGCGAGCCAGCTGGGTGGGATAGGAGGAGGAGGAGGAGGGAGAAAACGCCTGATTGGTGCCACAGCCAAGGGTGAAAGCAGGCCAATTATATACCCTATTCCCCCAAGAACACGCCAGGCTCCTCTGGTGGAGTGAAGCCTCTGCCACCTTGCCTCTCCTCCACCTCTCAAGACACTTCACGTAGATAAATAAATGACAGCTCCACCGGGGCTCGGCCTCGCCTCCCGGAATACGCCGCCGAGGCTCCCTGCCTGTCCGCTTCCCTTCACCTGGCATTACAGCAGATAGACATTTTTCCACATTATTATTGTTGCTTTGTCATCCGCTGCCCCATTCACTAGCCGAGCTAGTGGCTGATGATGCCAGCGGAGGACCCGAGGAGAATGGGAGGGGAATGTCTCTTGTCAAAGTCAGCAAGGCCTGGCGTTGCAGAAATTTTAACAAGTTCCCTGGGCTCTCGCTCTCTCTCCGCTCGCCGCCTGACAGACCGAGGTGCCACAACAGGGCCGCCTGACAGGCCTGGACACGACGCCGTCGCTGACACTTGATAGACGAGAAGAAAGGCGAGAGGAGAGGCGGTGAGGAGCCACCCTGAAATGCCTGAATTAATCATACCCCCTTCCACCGTCTTTAGGTATTAAAAACCTAGAAATATTCATTAGCTCTTAAGATATTTAAAGCCCTTTTGTACATTTTGGCGTGTTACAACCACAAACTCGTCTTGGTGACAGACCGAGACAAAGTATTGCAAGACGGTGGTAAGGTGTGCTTGAAACGTGACACGGCCCCTTATGTTTTGATACTGCTCAATAAATCAAATAAAGTGCAATAGTTTCTCTTCAAAAGGAAACCTCGTTCAACAGAATCCACATCAGTCCTCCCACTAGCACGACTCGTATTTTAAAAGTTCCTGGATTAGTATTAGCAACGGGTCACAGAGAACCAGTTAATCATTCACCTGAAAACAGAGGAAGTGCATACGCAACTGCAAACCCACCAAGACGTGGACACCCAGCTAAACCAAGGCCTCGAGATCATTTTGTAGAAGAAACCACGCAGAAAGAAATTCTGCTTGAGGTTTGCAGCCGCTCTGGTCAAATGAGACCAAAAGGCGAAGCTTTTCGCTTGAAAGCAAACACACACAAAGCAAAGGATGTCATACCTACACAGTGGTGGCAGTTTTATACTGTGGAGAATATATTGAGGAAGAGGCCCTCAGTCAGTCTCATGCTTCAACTCAATGTGTACAAGCATTTTTTTTTCCCCCTGTGCTCTCACCACTCCCTGATGCTTAAACCAAAAACCAGATGTTGCGGATCAGTAAGAGATAAAATACAAGGCAAATAAAAGCGGCGGAGGGAATGGTACACATTAACTGTAATCAAACAGAAACAAAAACGAAGACCAGGACAATTTAATGTCTTCTCGCATATAATTTGGTTTTATGGGGCAAGAAAGGCTCAACAAAGAGGGAAAGATGAAAAGGAACTCAAATTACATGGGGAAAAAAGCTTTGTACATACACTCCTCATCCATTCTCCACAGCTGTAGACAGAGCTGATGACTTGTATTAAAAACTTACTGTAAACGGCCCATGGGAACAGCCTGTAACCCTGATGGATTCAAGTTGTTTCAACATGGCTGAGACTAAATAAAAAGAGCTGGGAAACACTGGTAACGAGAGGAGGAGGAGTTTCTTAAAAGAAATCAGACTTTTTTTTTCTGGCATTTGGAATGTCAGGGCTTGTACACATGTAAAAACAAATGATCTCTGCTACATCGTTTAAAAAAAAAAAAAAGGAGAAGAAACAATGTCATACAAACGGGATCGGTTTAAGAAAAGCGTTCATCCACCTGCTCAGTGACAACACTGAGGGTTGTTTTAAACATGCCACACCCATAGGGGGCAGTGGAGGGCAAAGCTAAAACCTTCAGCAGTCTACTGAAATCCTTTGAACCAACTTTGACTTCCTGTACGAAACGAGACATGGCACCAGGAGGTTCATATGTGTGGACAGACAGAGAGGTACCGCGTTGTAAATGAATGAATGTAAAGTTTATAAAACACAAGACAACGTCGTCTGGGAGTCATTTTAAAGCAAATATGTGGCCAATGAAAGACATTCTGCCTCCATATTGGGAAGAATAGCTGGTGTAAAACAGCTAATCGTCAGAAGCTGTTTGTACTTTCATTGCCTCCTGGAGATAAATAACATTGTGAATTGAATTGAATCCTTTGCAACTCAACACATTGGAGCAGCAACAACCAAATTGTTACCAGAGAGGTGCTGGTTTTGACCGTGGTCCAGATGCAGCCATTATGTGTCGCGGACTGTCACCAGCTGACCTCTAAATCTCCGGTTTCCAATGTACAAAATCCTCCAAATGAGGAGAATTCTCAGTTTTTACTAATAATAAGAATTTTTAGTGACATCACCCAGAGGTTTACGTGTCGATGGAGTGCGTATGTGAACCTGTCAATGCAGTTTCCCAGATACCCGGCTACGTGTGGACTAAGCCTGAACGTACAATTTTAGTGATACTTGGTTGCATCCATCCAGTGGAATTCCCTCCAACAATGTGATCTTAAATAATTTGTCATGCCATCCTGCCAAACAACTGAAGGAAAGTGTAATGTTTGGCCGCCGGAGAGACGACGGATGAGGCCTGAGCGAGGTGCTCTATGAATCCACTTCATCTCCGTCTTCTGTTTGTAGAGTCTCTCTCGACTCGCTGGTGTTTCCACAGTGCTAAATTGCACAGCTGTTCCACAATCTGTGGCAGCGTTAATTACCCAAATGTGAGCGGCAGCTCGTCAGTTCCTCGCTAACGAAGAGGCCTGCTTTTCAGCGAGGGTGCCGTATGTTTGGTATGTAGGCCCGTTTCCACCCAACACTCCCCAGGCTGTGCTTGGACCACCCGACACATCCGCATCCCGGAGAAGACGCTTCTAATTAAAGCTCCCGACTCGAATCTGCTTACTAAGGGGGGAGAAACAGGGGGAAAAAAAAAGAAAAAACACACGGCCTGGATTAGAGGACGAGGGGAGAGCGGTGAAGTGGAATGGGAAAGCGGGGGGAGGCTTTAATACACTACAAGTGAAAGGGGCTTAGAAAGAAATATGAGAAGTCTCTATGGTAAGATCTCAGGCGAAGCTGGAAGGAAATGCTGTGTGAATGTGAGCCGATCAGTCAGCGTTTGTCAGTCTGATCCCTGAGCAATTCCAAAGCCCCCAGGCAGAGACAGACAAGAAAGTTGTTTCTAGAAAAGTGTCTTTTCAACGCTCCTGGTAGCTTCTTTTTTTCACGTGTACATCAATTCTTGACTACTAGCACACACACAAAGGGAACCCACACCAGAACTGGCAACGAATCAGCAACAACGGCTCGGTTTAAGATGTTTTTTTTTATAGATGATGTTGCTATGTAATGACAGCTTCCTTTCAGCAAACACTTTCAACCAGAGATGCTGTGAAAAGGCGTTTCCAGGCTAATATTGGTTAAGTTGTTTTTTCTGTTTTCTCTGAAAAAAGGGAAAATGAGTTGCGAGTGCTTTGACAGAAGTAGTTTTGAATCAGGGGTTTAGAAAAGTTATGGTTGAATATTAAAATCTCAATATTGTGACTAAAGCCCACTTTCCGCACTAGTCTCTTTCCTATGTAGGATCTTGATGCACGAGATCTCACAGATGTGTGGGAAAGTCCAAATATTCCTGAAAAGTAGAGTTTCAGTGCACAGCATCTGCAAAATTATTGCCTACTATATATTGCATTCATACTGTTGCACACGCTTACTTTGCGGTGAGGACTGCTGTTCCATGTACTGTGCAGCTCTCTACTGAATCTAACCAAAAATCATGGAATTACACAACTTTGAGCGCTTATGAATTGCTAACATTTACCAACTTCTAAAAATAATTTAAAGTTCATGCTTGGTTTCTCGGAAATTAGTAGATGAATAAATGATCAGGGAGGAAATTGAGGTTGGTTGAGGTCCAAAACGGCGTCATCGGTTGCATTTTCTGCTTTCACACGTCACTGTGTTGAACAATCCAAACGCTTTAAAAACCTGGCCGCCCCCTCGCCTGCGGTGGCGCTGCCCCAACAACCACTGGAGGAAGCAACTTCTTTCTATATAAAATGTTAACAAAAATGGAGAGGTGTAGATTTTAGTGGTTCCAGGTTTTCTCTTGTCTTCGGCTAAAAACCACAAGCCATTTCTCCTGCCAGTGCCAGATCTGTGCGCTTGACATGGTCATATTTACCCAGAATGCCCTGCGCTATAGTCCGCTTCCTGCTTTTGGAGCAGCCTCAAGTCCGCTTGCCCTTCATATATGGATTCGAACCACAACAGAGTTCACTTTAACCAAACTGAGACCAAGGCTCATCAGAGTTTCACGTCTCCTGAAACAACTCGCCTGTTCTGGGCAAATGAACTAGAATTTGATTAAAGTGGACTAAAGAGGGATAGTGTGAATGTACCCTTACGTATTAGACCCACAATCTCTGATCAAAGCCAGATGAGGGAAAAATGGAGGAATGAATGGTTCCTCTCTACAATAAACTCTGCAATACTTAGATCATGATGTACATTAATTCATGACTTACGCTCAATGTTTAAAAGAAAGGTGTTAGGAAGCCCCTTCAAGAATCCCTTTTTCCCAGCTCAAAGTCTTGCTGAAGTGTACCGCCCACCTCTGGGTGCACTTAAGCACCACGACCTAAAGCAGTACAGCAAGAAGACATAATGAATGCATGCAGCTCTGTGTCACGGGGGCTCGTATGGTGCACAAAACGATGGGGCAATTAGGCCCACACAACACCTCGGGATAGCGTGATGAAGGACTCCTGGGCTCGTCTTCTCCGCCTCTGTTCCTCTATCATTAAGGGGCTGAGCAGCCACATCTGGCTAATGGCACGCCTGGGGTTCCTGCTCAAACATTGTGCCATGCCGCGCACATTTAATTACGCCTCATAAAGGTAACAAAAGACGCGGCCCGCTCTTGGGGAAGCCGCGTTTGGGAAAAATCGGAAAACGGGAGAGAGAGAGAGAGAGGTGGAACGTGGCCTGCTGCCAGAATCACAGGTTGATCCAGGTCGATGGCTTCAAAAGACGGGGGGGATTCGCTCGAGTGTTTTCTCCCCGAAACTCTCCACGTCTCCTTGAGATGGGCAGGAGATGCTCAGGAACTTTGAATCAAAGAGAACCTGGTTTGACTCCCGTCCCTCTGTAAATCGTGACCTGCTATCAAAGGCTAATTGTAGCAGAACTGGGGGAGTAAAGGGAGAGCTCCTTGGAATATGTACAGCAGCCGTTTGAAGAAAAAGGGCTGCACTTTCTCAGTCAGACAAGAGGAAACAACAGTAACATCACAGGAGGACACAGTCCTCCATTTCCACCTTGCCTCTCAGGCGCTGCACTTGCCAGAGAAGCCATGCAAAGAGCTCTGCACATTCAGCCTGCAGCCTCAAATACATATTACCCGCCGACCGAGTGACCCAGGCTTCAGCCGACCTCGAGGTATACAAAAGACCTTGGATGACTGCTCTGTGCTGCAGCCGCACGCAGCTGACATTTTGAGCCGAGAGAGAAAAACAAATTAAAAAAGAAAAAACAAAACAGCGGCGCTATAAGCCCCGGGTCCCTCGGCGAGCAGATGCCCACATTTAGGAAATAGCTTCAGAAGAGGGAAGGGGATGAGGACAAAGAGCTGTGGCTCATTGTCGAAACAGTCAATTGTGTGGCAGTTTGAAAGCCGGCTAACGCCACAGGAAAGGTCACTGGTCACTTCCATTTGGACCTCAACATAAATCCCCCGCTGCCAGACGGAAGTCACACCGGCAGCTTTAAAATATATTTATATATAAAAAGAAAAAACACAGCACTACAATAAAGAGGAAAGGGAAAAATAGATTTTCTCCTGCCGACATGGCTTTGGCCCTTCACAGCCCCTTGGCTTTGCATAGCACCTAAAGTTTATTTATAACCCTAAACGTTGAAAACAGAGACGGATCTGTAATGTGCATTAAGAAACCCGCCTGCCAATTGCTTCCCCCCCCACCATCGCTCCCCCTGAGAAGACTTGTTCCGTTTCTAGCGCGGGGAGGGTGTTTTATGGCGGGTCTCTTGTCAGGATAAAGATGTAGATCTAAGTGCCAGAGGGACGAGCATAAATTCTCCGTCTTCCGCCGACCGGTGCCGGAGCTCTGGGAGTGTCCTTGAAGTACTAACGTCACAGCCTGTGCATCAACTGTTAGGAAGTGATGAATGTCCACATTTCCTCTGACCCACACGTCTGAACGAGAGAAATTGCTCGCTGGGAGTACATTTTATGAAATTCAGAGTCTTTCTCTGCATGCTTTTTGCAAATTTATCCACAGCGCGATTTATAGTCAGCCTTTAATCAGTCGGCAAATTGGACTGGAGGAACTGAATTGGACTCCGTCTTTATGCTCCGAACTGGTTAGATGACGTTACTTGTCTAAATAAATTGTTATTTATTTGTCTTGTAAATTGCCTAAAGATTGTATCTGTTGTGGGCCAATGTTATATATAAAATAAATAAATAAATAAAAAATTAACCCAGGTGTGGGCATGTTGAAAAGGTACAGGAGCGTCTCTCAACCATGAGATTTGATTTTCTTCACCAGAAAAATAATGGCCAGAACAAAACACACACACACACACACACATATATATATATATATATATATATATATATATATATACACAGTAAGTCGAGTACTGCTGGCATTCATTTGCCTGGAGGAGTGGAACATTTTCTTCAAATCTGCAGCACAAGCACCCTTCTATATTTCTTGGAATATCTGAGGACAGCTTAAGTCTCACTGTATAAGCCAATTTGGATAAACTCCACATTTTTAGACAGATTCCAGTTGGGACTTTCAGTACAAGCTCCACCCTAAGCGCCGCTTTAGCAACATATCTAAAACTGAAAAAGCCCCCCCCCCCCTCCACAACCTCACCGTCGATTGTAGGTTATCACAGGGAGTCTGCGTGCAACAGAAATCAGACACACAGCAGCCGGCAGACTGACTTTCTGCCCGGCGTTCTGTATTTCCAGGGCGCCGTCGTCACGACTGAGAATACGGCGTCGCATCCGAATGCTGGGACTATTTTCTCGAACGTTGCTCTCGTTCATTTTTCACCTCTGAGCTCATGCACGCATCCGGAATAAATCTCCATTTCTCCTTCTTCTATCTCCTATCCAGGCTTCGGGGGGCACAAGGCATTAGTCTCATGATGCGGGGTTTGTCATGTCTTCCCCAGCTGTGATCTGCCTGAACTCTTACATTACAAATAGCTGGAGGATTTTTCACCCTCTTATCACATTTGCCAAGCAGGCCTGTCTCTTATCGGCTTTCCGCTCGAGATAAATGGGTTTTTGAAGATAGGAATAAGAGAGGGTTTTTGCAAGCTAATTCCAGGGGCCCATCTGCAGCAGATTGCAGATAGATGCCAGCGAGCAGAAAATAGATTCGCATTTTCACATGACGGTGGGCGACATCGCAGGTTAAGAAGCAATTTTGGTTTTACAATGTCATTTGCTCTCCCGTCCCAAAGACTCCCGGAACCGACAGGCGACGCGTGGAGATAATGAATGGACTGAGAAGATTCAGAGGGAACTTCATTATTGCTCTCATCCCTTTAAATAGTGGCTTCCCACTAACTCTGATGAGAACAGAATGATATTTGTAAAGCAGCCTTTATGGAGATTACGGGACGAGACGGTAGGGCTGCATTGTTAGTGATGCGGCTAAAAATTGCGATGATGACACACGTCATGACGAACTCACTGTTCTCTTTTCAAAACATGGATGCATGGCACTTAAAAGTGTAATAAGCTACCAAACACTGCATCCAAGCAGCTCATAATGTGTGCAACGCTGTACATGAGAGTAAGAACGTTGCAAAAAAAAAAAAATGCTTTTATGTTTATGTTATGCATTTAACAAAACGGTGAACGAGTATTTTATAACACATTTACTTCACGTTAGGTTCTTTTCAATTAAATGCACGTCTCTTACAAGAACATATATTCTGTTTAAAAAACATTTTGTATTCTGGACAATAGATGTCTGTGACTAAGGTCAGAGTATTTCCTGTTTCCTGGAAAGATGCACAACAGGAGCTGAATTAGACAGAACTGGTTACATTGGGAAAGAGAAGCCTGTTTTAATGGAATAAGGAAAAAGAAAAAAAGAAAGAAAGAAAAAAAAAAAAGAGTTGACCCAGTGAATATTACTGGTTTTGACATTGATGATGCAAAAAAAAGCCAGTCCTTTTTTGCACAAGGACTGGCTGCTTATTTGATGATGGTGAATGATAATACCGGTCATATTTTACGTTCTCTCTCTAGATGTTGCATTATTTTTGTAGTATATGTCCTGTACTGCCTTTGTAACCTGCTACTTCTGGACTATGTCATTATAATGTTAAATTAAACCTTCAAGAAAAGGACAATAAATTGCATTTTACTCAGTGCATAAATATATATATGTGTATAGTGTTATAGTAGAACACTAAAGAGATATTTGAGAACTTTTGCAGATATGAAGCACATATTCAGAATCACTACATCAAAAGTATTTCATCCCCTCTTCGAGTGAAATTCCCCAAGATTTAAGGTTGCTTTACCCCTCCCACCCCCCACTTTGGGGATAAACACAGAGCAAAGATGAATGGAGGAGTGCATCACTAATGAACACAACGCTTGCTGGTCTCCCTGGACGGTGTTCTGGCAATACTCTGGGAAAAGAATAAAGTGGGCCAAAGCACCATAAGCTCACAAATGGGACACACATCTATTAGCCCCTGTAGGATTGTTCTGAAAAAAAAAAATAAATTAAAAATAAAAAATTGTTCCAGGTTGTTAAAGCTTCAAAAACAAAACAAAACAAACAAAAAAAAAAAAACAAAAAAAAAAGAGTTTGGTCTGTGGCTTCAGGCTAATCCTGGACCAGAGTGTCAGCATGGTGTCATGAGGAGCCAACGTGAGGCTGACCTTGGTGGTTCCGATTCCAGGAGTGGAAGGGGGGGAGAAAGAGCCTTATTAAAGAGCCCCTCCCATGGTTGTATAAGACACGGGACAGACGCAGATTGTGTTCATCTCCCGCCTGATGGATGGGAGACTGCGTGACTGCATCCAGATCTGACTGAAACCGGATCCAACAGCAACAGATCTGAATTATAAACCTGGCTGCCGGTTTTCCTTTTGCTTCACAAACCTCGTTTTGCGCATATAAAAACGTCCAACGCATTCAAACCCACTCGCCCTACGTTTATGCAAATCCTAGTCGAAAATGTGGGCAGAAATAAATAATAATTTTAAAAAATCCCACAAAAACGAGCCAGAAATATGATCGAAGTTCGGAACTTCTGTTCGCCGTTTTCTTGCAGCGAGCAGAAGCGACACGTCGGAGAAGGAAATGCGCCTGCAGCCGACGCTGACGGACTACAAAAGAACATCACTCCCAGCAAGCAGATCGCTCCGACGTTCTAGTCATTTCATCTGAGCGGAAATCGTGCATGTTTTTGTAAGCATCATAAATCATAATTTCACATATAAACACTAGGAAAGGAGGGAGCGAAGGGAGGTTAGGGGGACGCAAAACATCGTCTGAATGTCATCTTACCGATTCCAAATGCGCAGCGATCGGTCGAGGAGGATATCCAAATCAGCCAGGCTGAAGAAAATGCCAACACACGCTCATAAATATGCTTGTTAGGGTTAAATCCAACTTGGAGATGAAAACGTTGAGGGGGGGGTGGAAGAAAAAAAAAATTAGATTGTTCAAAGGCTGCGATGTGAAAAGCTCAGAACCTGCTGGAACAATAAATCTTCGCGTCCGTCTCTTGAAAGAAAACGCCTTAGTTTCTTTCAGTCTCTTTCTTTTCTGCACTTGTTTTCTTCTTTTTTTTTTATTATATTTTATTTGTTTTTGTTTTTTTTTTTTTTTTAAATAAAAGCAAAGTTCTCAAACGCAATTATTCGAGCTCCTCAGTAGAACGCAGCGGGCATTTGCCATAAAGCCAGCGGCGCTCATGCGGCTCTCCAAGCTGTCGGACGGACGGAAGGCAGCGCCGAGGATCGTCCACGGTACAGATTCCACAAAGTGTCTGTCGACGTCTAAGCGGCGAACGCGGAGAAATCCAGATCCGAGACCCGCGCGGAGGCTCTGCCGTGCGTCGGGGAAGGCGGCGGACGGTTATCCATAAAGATCCCGGGCGCGTTAAGTGGAAAGACAGCGGGGCGAGAAAAACGCAGTGCGCTCTGCTGCTCTCCGACCTGCTCTCTGCGCGCAGAACAAGAAGGCAGTGCGGCTCTGCGCGTCAGGCGGTGTGTGCGTGTGTGTGTGTGTGTGTGTGTAGGCGTGTGTGTGTGTGTGTGTGTGGCAGCAGCTGTTGGAAATGAGGACAGGACGAGACCAGAGCAATCAATGTACGAGAGCTTGATCTGATTTGTTAACACTATTGCCAATAATGAACCGGGGATTCGTTTCCCTCCTTTAATCCGTTTAAACGCGTTTCTGCTTAAGGTTGTCCTCCTCTGGCGGCTCACATGGATTATTTAGTGGGGTGTGTGCGAATGTGTTTCCCGTGCATGCATGCACTCTGAATAAAACGCAAATCAACTTCAATATTTAATGTTTGTACATGCATGACCAGTAAACTTATCAAACGCCTGCTTTCTAAAAATATTCTCACCCTCCCAGCCCCCATATATATATATATATATATATATATATATATATATATATATATATATATATATATATATTTTTTTTATTATTTTTTTTTTCTCGGATGACACTACAAACGCCATTGTAGAAAGAAAAAAATAAATTATTTTGAACACTTTCTACACATTGTGCATTTGCATGCAACTCCCTTTACTCTGATGCCTCTAAATAAAGCCTGATTCCCTAATTAGTAAATGGAGTTTAACTGTTAGAAGTTGACACATGAATGTTAATACTAACGAACTCGGAAAACACGTTCAAACCTGTGAAGTGAAGTAATCTGGTCAAACTAACATTATGATGACCACAAAATTCCCCTTATCAACCATGGTGGTGGCAGCATCATGCTGTGGGAATGCCTTTCTGCAGACCGAAGGCTTTACCTCCCAGTAGGACTATGACCCTAAACACACAGCCGGAGCTATAACGAAACGGTTTTAGATCAAAAGACATTCGTGTGATAGTACGGTCCAGTTAAAGTACAAACCCGAGTCCAATGAAGAATCTGTGGCGAGGCTTGCTCCCCATCCAAACTGACTGAGCTTCAGCTGTTGCATCAGCCAGTCGTGCAACTGTGCAAAGCCAGAAGCGGCATCTCCCAAAAGACATGCTCCCTCCACTTCTCAATTATGTACTCTTTTGTTTAGCGGGACACAAGACATTCATGTTGCATGAAGGCATCACATTGTACTGCAAAACAGCCTTAGCGTCCATGTTACTGAATCTATGAAGGATAAAAATGCATGAGGAGTATTTGCCTGTACTACATAAGGAATGGTCACCAAATGGATTAAAGCTGTTTCTACTTTTCAGCTTTGGATACTTGGTCTTCTTGTACAGTGAGGGGCGGGGGGGTTTCCTTTTCCTTTCCCTTTTTGACTCCTTCAGTCAATAACAATTCCCTACAACTTCTTAGCCATGGGGAGTATGGATTGGCAACAGTCATGAGCGTGCAGACTCCTCTATGTACTTCTTTTGTAAAGCAAAGATGTTCACCTTCTAATGTACTTTAGAGAAAAACTCTCTGAGGGTAAAGAGGAGGAGGATGGAGTTTTGACATCTCCAACAAAGTTACCCCTGAGGTTATCCTGCTTGCTCTTATGACCTGCTTAACTTAGCCTTGATTGAAGTCAGGTTGAAAGAGGCCCATGCCTGCAGAATGCCGGCATGGGCAAAAAAAAAAAGAAATGGGGGGGCTGGGAGGATCCTTTGCAACACATCCTCCCTAAAGACAAGTTCAAGATCCATGTTTACTGTGTGCCGCGTTGGGTTAGACTCCACAGACATCCCAGAGAGAGAGGCAGGGATAAGAGCCAGATCTTCTAAGTCTGAAGCCAAAGTTCTTCACATGGAAACAGTGAAATGCTCCCTTTGGGTTCAGGGTCCGTCTTTGCCCCAAGCAGACAACTACGAGCACCATAGTGTTTTATTCACATATGATGGGTGGATGAAGCGGCAGATGAATAGAGTGATTTGGATCTTGTTTGCAGGCACCTGGAATAATGTGGTGAAGAAAGAAAGAGCTGAACCAAAAAGCCAAACTTAAAGAGTTATCGGTGTTCTTAAAAGGTAGGGTGTCGCACACAACCTATGTATGTAAAAGCACACAACCTCTGTATGGAGGCTTCAGTTTACTACGTGGCCATTGCTGGTTCAAGCCCCGGCCTGTTGACCTTTGCCGGATCTCTTCACCTTCTCTCACAACCCACTTTCCAGTCAACCATCAAATGAGGGCCACTAACGGCAAAAAAGGACAGCTTAGAATGTGCTAGCGATTGCAATGCCTTGGTTCTCCTTCCAGACGTGTTCTCATTGCAACGTATCCAAGATCATGGACATGTTGAAGGAAAACTGAATGCACTGAATAGAACTGAACGCATGAATGGAGGAGAAACTGAAACGTTACACACAAAAAAAAAAAAGTTGTGAAGGAAAATAAACAAAACCAGAAAAGGTTACGCTGGAACAAAATGTTATCTTAGAAAACTTCCTTAATTGTATAATGGAAAGATGCTGAAAGATAGGATGGATCACTACACCTGTGTTTTGGCCTGGGCCAAACACTGAAACCCGACTGAACTGCTGCTGGTAATCTGAAGAGTATCTCCTGTCACTGTTCTTTTGTGGCAACACAGTCATCGCTAACACCACTAAATTATCTATCACTGTTGATTGTTGGACACTGGGCATCGCTTCAAAGACTGCAGAACACAGTAGGCATGAAAACCGAACAGTGTTTCTTACATACAATGGTCTGGGAGAAGTAGAAGTAAATAAAACCACCTTGTAATGTAGTTAGTCTATGCTAACAGCGAAAACCACAGAAAGTTTAACTGCCGCATTTACTCTGTGAGAAAAGCCGAGGTGTATTTCCTGACCTTCAGCTCTTTATCAAGCAGCTTTCAGCTTCAAGTCCATTCAGCTGTGGACCTCTAATGCTACCAGCCTCAGCCAGAAGAACAGTTAATCTCAGGTAAGCCTCCACTGACTGAGTGGATCTGCAGGCCTGGTCCAAATATCTACCTTGTGGAAATAGCATCTGGCATACAATACCTCCCTCCTCAACAGCCTCCTAAAATAGGTGCGTGCACTTTAAAAGCTTTTCTGTGCAGAAGGACGGCAGCGATGACAGGCCGTCTTTATTTTGACTATAAAGAACAAGCTCCGTTCAAAGCTTTTAAGCAAATATTTTGAAATGACATAAATTAAAACTGTTGACTCATGCTTTCTTTAAGAAAAATAAAATACTTGGGACTTAAGGGTATCAAGCTGCAGACATTTTGTTTTCTGGGATGGCTGATCAAGGCCGTAAAATGTTTTGCAGCCGCTTTACCAAGGCCAACAGAACTCCACCGCTAGCTTAGACGGTATTTTATCTCCACACCGACTTCTACAAGTAACGACGGTGCCGACGCATAACATTGGCTGTCGCCATCAAAACGGAACCCAGTCATGTTTTATTCCATTTTATTTCTGCGGCTGTACATTGTAATTTCGGTCTGGAGAGTGCCTCGCAGAGGCCATGATTTATTCATTACGGGGGCTCGAGTAGCATAGCCCAACGATGTGAGAATGAGCACCTATAGTCAATGACTCCCATCTTTCAATATGGACAGGCTTTCTGGGTCATCCATTTGGAGCATCAGTGCTCTCCAAAGCGTGAGCACTTCTCCTGAGAACAGAGGCCAGAGAACGTCAGACGCCGTGTGACACTCAGAAAGGACTTTACAGTCAGTGGGAACCGAAATGCTACACAGCTAACGGAATAACAACCACTGCATTAGAATTACAGCTTTAAGTGTTTTTTTTTGGTATGTTTTTTTTTTTTTTGCTGTCATATTTCCATGTACTGTCTATTTTATGCTTGAAAAGAGTCTTCCTTTTTATAAACCGCCTTGAATATTCTCAAAACCCGGCAGGAAAATGTTTCTGGAGGTTCCTGTTTAACATGAATCGTCCCCCCACCGATTGATCAAGGCGATGTAGAACAAAAAGCGTCGTCCGCCGGGCAGATTAAAAATGAATTTTCTCTGGGATTCAAAGGGCTGTTAGGGCAGAGAGAGAGAGAGAGGGAGAGGGGAGAGATGAGAGCTGGTAGCTCTGCTAGTTTGCCTCGGGAGCGCCTGTAGCAGCTAGTCCCAGCTGATCCATCCATCAGCCTTCAAGCCCATGGAGGTGAGTGACTGTTTGAAGGCTCTGCCAGCTACCTTATCCTGAGGCTTAACAATCCAATATTGGTTGTTGCCGAAGATAATTACTCTCCATTGATGGTGGAACACCCAGGGCAAGCTGCATCCATTTGCATTGCCCAACACCACAGATCGATCAAGGGAGGAAAGCAGTTGGGAGCTGATAACAGCATTCGTTAGACCAGCGTTCCTGGGAGCGATGTTATGCCCTCTCGCTGAATTTTCGTTCTCCTCAAGCACCTCCCTCTCAGAGTTCCCCCCTCGCCGCTCCCCAGTCCCCAGTCCCCTCTCTCTTTCTCTCTCTCTCTCTTTCTGTTCTTTCAGTGAACAAGGTAAAGAATGGCTCCCCGTGATAGAATCAGTAAGGACACTTCTGGCTTTATTCTCACACCAAAAGCATGCACATGTCACCTTGGCATTCTTTATTGTGTTCACAGTTCTGGAAGAAGGAGGTGTGGAAACTAGATCAGGCACTTAGTAAACAATTGTTTAAAGACACACAAGTCCTCTGTCGTCCCCCCCCCCCCACCACTCCTGGATTCTTGGGCAGAATGATGGAAATACAAACGCCTCTTTCCAGCTCTTGTCTAATAGCCATGAAAACAGAAGGTTTAATCTCATGGCGTCTTTCAGTCGAATTGTCTCTACCTGAGCACAATTCAAATTTCCTCTTGGAGAAGTGAAATCAGCGAGTAAATTACGACGATGTGATATCTCTTAACGTTTCATTCGGAACCGAGACTTGCTCCAGAATTATTAGGCATACATACAGGAAATGCGGAGCGTGAATAAATTATGCGTGAATATTACAGATATTGGCAGTCATCGGAACTATCTCACTCCAAACTATCTGCTTGGGATGTGAGACGTAAAATTAAAAACAAGTGGTGTTATTTTCCCTTGTAATAAAATTTCCATTCTCTAACAAGATAAAAGCGAATTGTGCTCTGACTCGGAGCGAGCCAAAGACGTTTGGGGATGAATTTTTCATGCACATTGATAATTTAATACACACTGGCACCAGTTTATTAACATTCTATGACTTCTCTTCCTCTCCGAGAGTACTCTCTATACAATATGTAGTCCTTTGGAGGAAACAACCGATATTTCCGTATCAGCTAGTCAAAGCCTGGTAAAGCTAAAAGTATTAGTAAAAGGTAGGATGTCCGCAAGCTAATCTAGTATCGCCAAAAAACAAACAAGCAAAAAATAAACAATGAAAACATAAACAATGAGAAAAGTTGCATAGGCAAAAAGGTTAGTAACCAGAATCATAAGATTTTATATTTTTTTAGGCCTTGCCCTGTGAACGTTATTTTGGTCGGTGATCGCCTGACCACAACACTCTTCAGTGTGGAAGTTGTTACTGCTGGAAGAATCAAACTTAGCTATTTTCACTATGAACGAGGTGGAACAAAACGCGGCTAGAAGAAACACAAACATGCAAGAATCCATTTCAAGTGAAGTTTTTGCTGTCCATTCAAGCCACGAAAACAGATTTCTACGTTTCAGCGTTTAATTATTTTTGAAAATTTGTACTTTTGTAGTTTTGGTAGCTTCATACCCAAGACACAAAATATGAGTAATCGTCTATTTTAGCTATGAAAAGGAGACATGCCAGATTAATTTGCGAAATTCGCTGAATTGGCAAGCCATCAAATTTTGACAAATAAACCCGGTCGACTTCAGGAGGAAGGCTGAATGTATTACAACAAACTTGGTCTGTTTTATGCTGGGTACGTCTCTTCTTTCTCCAGAGAAAACACATGGACATGGGCTAGGACTTAAAACAGCCATACTAATTGGGCTAATTGCTAATTCAGGATGCCAAAGACTGTGTAAAACGTGTACCTTAATTTTTTTTTCTTCTGTATTTTAACCTTGTTTTCAATGCTGTTCTTCACTCTGCCATGTTGTTGGACATTGCCTCTGCTTCAATTACAACAAAAGCCTGGCTTTCTTCTAGGCTTTCTGCTAGAAAGATTTTGAATACAAAAATCTGGCTTTGGCAGATCAAAACAGGCAAAAAGCCAAGATTGTAAATCCACATGAACAGAAAAAAACAATGTTTACGTGCCATTGCTAGTGACCTACCCAAAAAGGACTTAGGAATGAGCAGAAAAGAACTAACAAGCAGCACATGTGGAGCTATGGATGAAAATCCATGTTGAAATGTAACATTACTAGGTGAGCAATGACACTCAGTCTGGCATTAAAAACAGCTTTTGCAACAGCACAAGTTGTTTTCGAAGTTCTACATTCAAGGCCAACAAGAGAACACGCGACACTATCTGAAAAGGAAGCATTTGGGTTTCCAGTCTTCTGTCTGGAGACGAGAGACGAGAGGAAAAAAACAGAAAATGACAAAATATTTCTCACTCGGAGGAACACCAAGTTGCCAAGAGAGACTGGAAAGAGATTAAATATAGGGTTACCGGAGCACAGACCTAATCCATTCAGAGACAAATGCAAGGTCTCTGAAGCACATTTGTTGTATGGCCCGAGGTTTAACAACTAGCAGTATAACTCCATTTCTCATCATTACCTCCCTGCACTATAGCACTGCAGAGATAGGGTCAGCCGAGGAAATAGAGTGAGTAGGCGCAAGAAGGAGCACAAATAAGAGAGATGATAGAAATCACAACAGACACGCCGAACGCTTGGTGTAAAACTGCGTGCATTGGTTTCAGCGGATTGCGGTTTCCAGTTCTTTGCTTTATTTGGGCACCGACGGCAATTGAATGTGTGCAACATAACGGCAGTGGGCTGATTGCGTATGATGTTGCACAGTTGTGCGCCGGGATCAACCCCATGGCCGCCATATGCTGCCACTATTTGGAGGCGGATTGAACGTGGACACAAGTTTCGCAGCAGTAAGTCAGCGCGGTGTCAGATATGGAAATCCACCAGCATTCATGAATGATACAAGGCTTGATCTTTAGCCCCACACGTCAAAGGATTTGTCAGGGTGGATGAGGCAGATGCTTTGACAGATTTAAGGAAGCCGGGGGGGAGGAGGAGGGTCTTTTTTGGGCGTCCCACGGCACCGCGCACAAACTCTCCAGTGTTACAGAAGTGCATAATAAGTCCCCTTGAGGAAAAGTGTTAAGGAAAAAAGAAGCACCCGAGCTTCAAAAAAAGGCCAAAAACAACCAATTCTGATTGCATTCCAGTCCTTATTAACATATCCTTTCACCAGCAGAGGATGCCACTGGTTTTAATTCAGTACGACACAGCTGCTGAGGCCCTGCAATTTCTATTATGACTCTATGATTCAATCAATTATGGCTCTAAAACTATGGCTTAATTAACTGCGCGCACAGGCGGCTGCTTTTCACAGGAGCCGCTCAGGATAACAGGGAAACAAAATGGCTGCCGGCTTTTCTCATGCTGAACAGAGGTTGCTAAGATGGTGGCGGGTAAATTAACCATGTTCCGTGAAGTTTTATTGATTTGCCTCATAAGGAACACGGAGTGGGAACGTTGTGCTTTTCATTTTTTATATCCTTCCTCAAAAAGAAAAAAAAAAAACAAAAACAAATTCTGTGAATAACTCTGCCTTTGGCCCAATTTTTGTCTAGTGGAGCAGTGTCCTAATGAAAAGGTTCAAAGACAAGTTAGCGAGGGCTTATAAAACGATTACAAATGTTTTCAACCACTCAGATTGTGCAGACTGCTGCCCCAATAATGGTTTTAAATGATTTCCTCATGATTGAATGCGCAAATGCCTCTGATTGCGGCGCAGACGACATTAAAAGCAGCAGAGTAACTTAATATGAACTCATGTCAAAGAAAAGAGGAAAAACATCCATTAAATTGGAAAATGGTAAAAAAAAAAAGTCCCCCTGCGTAATGCAAATCAACAGCAAGTAATTAGTTTAAGTTAGGAGGATTACATTATCCGAAATAAAATTTCCAACAGTATTCTTAATGGAATTAGGGACTAAGAGGCCAGATGTTTACACTCCTTACTGAACTGGTGACAAATCTCCCTGGTGTCCTAAGGAGTCTACTTGAAAAATAAGAGGGGAAAAAAAAAAAAAAGTCAAGGTAAACAAACCACGAGTTATCTAATTGCTGTCAGGTGAACAACAGATCCTAAAATAACCGAGTCCAGCTATTTCAGATTAAAACAGAACACATGGGATGAAAAAAAAAAAAGTGTAGAAATAAATTCTTCAACCAAGCCTTCGATTTCTCTAATCATCATGTTTGTCCTTATATAATATCAATAATGTAACTCCTATTTGCCTTTTCACCCAAGAAGACCCACTTTAGGCAAATAATGTGGAATATTACGCAGCTAACGACAAATTAATGATGAAGAGGCCAACAAAATTAGCGAAATTAGATTTCAACCACTTATAGCACATTAACAGAAAATTGCCTTTATTCAATCACATCTCATTACATAAAGTACAGTCTAACTCAGGCGATGCCCACGGCCATTATATTACTGTTGAGCTCCTATGTGAGCAGATTTTACTGCCTGTCTGGCTTTCCAACCTTAGTCTGTGTGAAGAAAAGCCACTGTAAATGAGTTATAACATTAACCGGTTTCCATTATAACATATCCTAAATTTTTAAACTAATGATTTCCACACCAGAGGTTAAGATTTTTTAACCTGAATTTCTTAACCTACAAAGAACCTTTGAGTCAACTGTCTCCTCAGCACTTGTTGATAAAAGGAATTTTTTCCTTCCAGACTTTTATGACCCTTTTCCAATGATAAGTTTTAATTTTTTTTTTTTTTTTTTTTGGAGGGGCGGGGTGGCTGCGAAACTGCAAGACCTTTTTGTATGTAATATGGATTAGGTACTTAGCTCTCGGGGAGCTCAGTCTTATTCCAGAAAAGCCTCTTTGCATCGCAGCTCACTCATTCAGCTGGCCGCAGGCCTGTCATGACTTCTGACCCCGTCTATCCCTGGGGACTTACCCCACATGGCCACTTCTTCCATTCCCTCGAGGAAACCAGCCCGGCCCCGCTCAGGCCGAAGCCCAGTGGGAATGGGAGACGGGTTGACAAAAGACCAGTGCAAGGGCAAGGGCCTTCCTCGCTAATTACACCCATACAACTTTTGGGGAGGAAAAACTAAAAGCCTTTGACATCATTTTGTGTTGGTCTTTTGTCCCTTTGTTCCTTTGTGTCTTTGTCGGCGCTCTGTCAGAGTCCAGGTCAGAACTTCTTGCTTTTGGCTTGAGATTTCCTGAGAAGTTCCTGGTCGTGGACATTTTTCACCAAAACTCTAACAGCATGACCCATTCTTAAGCGTTTGAACAAGATGTATTTTATGTGAGTGGATAATTTCAAAAATAGAAGATCACAATGTACCTCTGCTTTTTAAGACCTTTCCCCAGCTATTCAGATGCACTAGAGTTTAACAGCACCTCATGGCACGAGATTCTCATTGTACTTCTCATTCAAACTGAAGCAGCTGCTAATAAAACTGAGCTAGCTTTTCTTTTGGGCACCGTCGTTGGTTCCGAAATGTGTCTACCCTGCATTTGATTACTCAAAATCAAAAATAATTCCTTTGACCAAACTTAAACGTGACAATGTGCAGAAATCCTTTAAAATACACAACAAAAAACAAAACCAAGAAGTACATCTTAGTTTTTCCAAAATCGCTCTAAAATTTTGTATCATCTTATGAGCAGAATATCATATTTTGTCATGTCTGATGAGTGCCGTGTTTCAATAGGAGAAATGGAGCACATCATAAAAGGAGACAAACACTTCAATATGCATCTTGAAAGGGAAGGACATATAAAAAAATATCTGGGAAGAAAGTATCTGGGCTTTGTGTGGAAAGCTTTGCAGTGCACAAGCTGGAAAATAATCTTTCCTTCAATTTAAAACCTTTTTTTTTTTTTTTTCCCCCAGTCTTTGACTTAAAGTCTGTTCAATTTGAGAAGAGCTTTTAGATTCCAGGGATTCCTAAATAGCTAGATTTAATAATGAAGCCTTGAAAACATCAGAATGTCTCATGGTTCATCATGAGTCCTCTATCAGGGAAGGCCAATCTTCTGATTGGAGAGATCACTTTAAAATTGCATTAAAGAAAATATACTTAGCACCATCTGCTGATGTTCGCAGGATTAAGTTTTTCACTTTACAAAAATGTCCTTCCTTCTAAAAATATGTTTTAAGAAATAAAAAGCTTGCTTATATAGAAGTTAAGCCGCAAGCTGCCAAGCAAGAAAAAAAAAAAAAATAAAAATCTGGAGTAGGAGAAGAAGAAGAAAAAAAAAAAAAAACCCCAACACAAAACCACTCAATTTCATTTTAATCAAAAACACAGTGATGGCAGCTGACTGGGGCTCCATCGTAAAGGCAAACAAGAATTAAGTGGGATGTTTTAAAGGCAACAACAGAGGGTTTTTATTTTACGTCTTAAAACTTTAATTGGTGGCTCTGTTATTTCCTCTTCCAGGGACTGAGGGTAACAGTAAACCCAGTGTCAAGGAACAGGGCCTCACTTGCTGTGGCAACCCCAGTAACTAGCTGCCCCTTGTTGGGCCTCTACATCTGTGATCTTTACCAATTGAGCTCAAGAGGCTGCGCTCCCCCGGCCCCTAGCTGCCAACAGGGGAGGCCTCTCAGCAAGGCCTAATCTGCCTGGAAGGGCCCTGTCAACCGCTCGGCTTAGGGGTCACATATGGAAGTGACTAGAGCCGTTCCAAGCCAACTGGGAATATTCATAAATCTCCAGGCTGCTTCCTTAAGCTAATAATGGGGAGGGGGGAAGGGGGAGCCACATTTCGCTGCAAGCTCTGTCTGGGAATATCATGGTGCAGACGCAGGACTCTAGTCAAAAGGAAATGTATATCTTTGGTAATAACTGTAATAAAATATTCCCCAAATTTCGTTTGAGATGCGTAGAGGAATGGGGCTCGCAGTGAACACAGACAAATATTTTATGCGGCGGATGTCACTTCAACTTCTCAACTTCTCAGGGGCGCTGACTCCGAACGCGGTATTGAGTTTTGCGTCTGCTTGCTGTGTGTCTCTCTCCCTCTTTTCTTTTCTTTTGCTTTTCCTTTTCTGTGTTACCGCTCAAAGGGTGGGATCCAGTAGACTGTGGGGCCAGTAAATTTGATACTCTCCTTGAGGAGAACAAGCGCTCCTTTATGTGAACAGTTTACAGCTCCATATGTATTTTCAATTCAGATTTATTTAGTGAGGGGCTGAGTAAGACTCCGGAGGGATCCATAAGCCTTACTGCTCCATCTCCACCTCTCTTGTGAGATTTACATCCTACAACAACACAAACAAAACTCCTGTTTCTCCCACAGGAGTGCAGCTGTGAATCAGAGCGGCTTCTATCAGGCCTCAACATGCAAAACAGAAGTAGAGAGGGAAAACCAAGTTTACTGTGTCTTGGCTTAACAATAACAAAGGGAGGTACAGGAGTTTGATGTACGTTGGATGAAAACACCGAGTGATGTGAAGACAATCTCAGGGTGCCGACATATGCGAGGCAGTCCAGGATGGTGTTGAAAGAAAGCACTCCTCCCCCCAAACACCCCGCCGCAACGGTAATTTCCCTCAGACTGACGATCCATTAAGGTTTCACAATAAATACCGACTACTTAGGCCTGGACAAAATACAAGATGATCTGGCCTTTACACACCAAAACCCCTCCCTCCGTACTCCTCGCCTCGTCCTGCCTGAAATGTTGAAGGATGTGACGAAGTCAGACGCAGGCAAAAAAAAAAAGCCTCTCCCGGCTGGTCCCATTAGCTGGAGAGAGTGATGTCCAGAGCGTCGGAGCATGTCCTGTGCTCTTGGGTCGGGCCTGTTTTATTAATGAGCCAATCGAAAGAGCGCAGGCGGAGGGGCCGGTCACCGCTGACTGCAGGAAGCACCACGGGCGGCCAGCCTGGTGAGTTAGAGTGGCTGGGAGTCAGAGGACCAATCCCTGAAGGGGCCTCAGCCACTAATGTACTCCCTAGCGATGCTCGGCGGAGGCACGCTTGACAAATGGACTCCTTTAGCAGAGCTCTGCTGAGGGTATCTGGGCTCTGTTGTTGGCTCATGGCTGGTTTACCTGCCCACCGCCGCGCTCGCTTCTTCATTTGAACCACCTCCCCAGAGGTCCGACAGCAACTGTTAATGAGGCCATGTACACATGAATGGATGGGCCGGGCTTTTCAGAGACACACCAGTGTGCACGGATACACACAGACACTGAGCCTGACTGGGATAGGAAGTGCTGGCAGGCTGATCTGGTTTTGTGCGCCTAGAGCCACCACTATGAAGCCTGTGATGGATTACACTGGAAACCTGGCAAAGGAAAACATGCGCTAGCTTCGGAATAAACACTAGTAGAGGTACAGCAAAGAGACTGCTGATGACCAAAGTCAAACATGGCCGACTTTTCTTGCGATCAGCCAACACACCCGACCTGAGTAGTAAAAGAGTATTAACAGGTCATGCTAGTAAATATCAGTCTTTGGTGTGGAAGTGATTACAAAAGGAACAAGACTCATGTTAACTATTTTCAGTTTAGGCTGTGTGTTTAAGAGGAAAAAAAAACAAAACAAAAACAAACAGGGCATGTAGATATTTTCAACAGGTTGTGTGTTTTTGTCTTTTTGCAGGTTTTTCTCTCATCTAATTTTACTGGATTCAAACAGGAGCTGTCTGGCATGTTTTCCAGTTGGCTAGCAAAATCCAGTTTTTTGACTTTAGCATTAAACATAACATTTGAACAGACTACGGCAGATCAATGTAATTTTTATCCCTTCAGGATTTCAACCTTCTTCTGTCTTTACACATCCTGGATCTGTAAACGTTGGGAGCTTTTTGGAAATCTCAGTTTCAGTAAAAATTTCAAGTCACACAAACATTAATGTTTATCACTAGTAATGCTGACATTGGTAATCATGTTAACCGCTTATATAAGATTCTGTAATAACTTTGTTTTTGTACTACATTAATAAAACCCAATCTTATACTTTCTCTCACGCACAGTGTGACATCGCCTCTGCTTCAAACCTATATATATTATTATTGACTAGAAAAACATTTTTGTTAATTAGAGAAATTGGAATATTCTCAAACCGATGTTATGTCACATTTTTACAAAAACTGAAGATTAAAAATTGACAACAAGTTTGGGATGACTGCATGTGCATAAAAACATGAACAAAATATGCTTGACCAATGTACCGGTGGCCATTGTGTAATACTTCTTGCTTGCTAGACATACCAAAACAACACAACAGCAGAGACACATTAGGTAGTGCTTTTGGGGAATATTTTAAGATTTTGACAGACATTAATTACGTCTTTCAAAAAAAATTTTGAAACGACTTTTGTTTTTTTTTGTTTTTTTAACGAAACAATTTCCTCCCGATCATCACGATGACAGCTGCTGAAGTAGGAGACGAGCATGAAGACGGATTGGGATACGAGTGTAAATAGGGACTTGAGTGCATTTGTGTTTTCCTTGCATGGTGCAGGATTGTGACAAATTCCAGAGCAAGTCTCTAGCGAGTCCCACTGCTTTGGTGTCAGCACTGAGCGGCTGTCTGAGCGTGATGGAGCCGAGAAACGCTGAGCACCGAGCTCTCCCTTGGGATACACGCCGAACAAGATGTCGCCTGTCAAGCGGGGAGCATTTGAAAATAAATAACATCAATGATGATTTCAGTTTACTTGTCACGAGCGTGTGCGCTTTGAGAAGTGATGCCATCGTGCTGGCTGGGATGCAATCCCACATTCCCCCTCCCTATCCCTGCTCCCCACCTCCTTCTGAGACATGCCTCAGCTGCTAGATGCACTCCATTTCCTATTCAGATTCAACATCAATCTGTTGGAGGCTCCAGATATCGGTTGTAACAGACTGCTGGATGAGAACATGTGCAGTGATCGTTCATTAAAGCCTCAGAAGCAACAATACTGGGTTAACTCAGTGGGGTACATTTGAACATTTCTGCTTTGAAAGGCCAAGGAAGTTATTTATAAGTAACTTTGATAATAAACCTCAAGCATTTGTTATAAAAAAAAAAAAAGGATTCACACAAACAACATAACGCATTGTTCATAATGATTTATTGCAACCATACATTTTCCATCCTGACCTTAGTTTGGTTTTGAATTGAAATAGTGTAAACCAAATTTAAAAATCAATCACAATGTATATATGTATGATTAATATTGATATATTCAGATTCACCAATCAGTGCTTAGAAGTTCATTTTTGATACCTGGTGTTTGTAATGCTTTGACCTATCAGTGCCTTTTTCTGGTCAGTTGCGATCTCTCTTTAGGAGCTACAAGAGGATGTATTTTTCTAGGCTTCCTGCCAAGAAGGCTCATTAATTAGTCATATAGGAGCAGAGGCCTGTGTGTGAGAGTCATGCTCCTCAAACATGTGCCATCTCAAAACAAAGACAGAAAAAAAAAAATGGTGTAATTCATATTTTAAAGTGGCTTAAGTGTTTTATATTAGTGGTTAATGGAACTGGAAATCTTACAAGGATTTCCAAAAAGCCCTGGCAACATTTTCAAGCCAGCATGTTGCATAACAGGCAGTGTGTTAAAAGGTCAAAAGAAAGCAAAAAGAGTTCAGGCAAACGCTGAGATATACTTTCCTCAGCATTTTTCTATCTGGTGAAAGTCCGGCTCTCTCTCTCTCTCTCTCTCTCTCTTGCTTTCTCACAGTATAAAGAAATTCACACATATATTTTTCCTTTGATCTCCCTTCATTGACTTCATTACCAACAACTCACTGATAATAAAAATACTTAGCTTTTAGCCTTCATCCCTCCGTGAAACACATCTACACTAAAGATTGTTGTCCACATTCCATTTGATGTTGTGCGTTTACCACCCAGAAAATAACCAGACTTTCTTTGCGTTTAACCGGCTTGTCGCCGGTCACCGACGGTCCAAATCATCCGGTTTATCCGACCAACAGATACACTTGCCTGTGCATCTTGAACTTCAGTGCCGTCGTAAATCAATTTCAGAAGTAATCAATCTGCTTTGCTCAATACCTCCAGTTGCAAAAACAGGTGAGAACATACATGACGGTATCCACACATGCCAGCGTACTCAGCTGGCCTCAGCTCATTGGAATGAAGCCCAGCGGGGGGAGCCTGAACTGATTGGAGTCTCAAAAAAGACCAAAGAGCACTTGCAACACAAAGAGTTTCATCTCAGCTCCTTAAGGAGAACCATCTGTTGTAAAGCAGACTTTTTTTTTTTCACTCCCTCTCTTTCCCTTTCTCTCCACAGCTTTACAGTCGATCGTAGGTCAAGAGCAGGAAAACAAATGTGCACTGCGCACATCTGTCTGTCTGCCGTTCCTCCAGCCAAAGATTACATATCAGAATGTTCTTTTGGCAGCACAGCAAAAAACGAAATGAAGAGAAAAAGCAATCCCAAGGTATTTGGGCCAGATCTTACTTCCTAAGAAAGGCATCATAAATTGTTTGCAGTGTGTTCGTCTCTTGAAGGCTCATCACGAGCGGATTAAGACGGTGAGGAGGGAAGATGTTGGACGGAAAAAAGACAGGGACTACATGAGCTCAAATAAGATCTGGGTGCAGTGGACTGGATGATGAGGAGATTAAGCATCTGGATCAAATGGTTGGCTAAAGACGAGTAGCAGAATGTGCCTGCTCCCCCTTTGTTGTTGACTTTTACCTTGCATGACCACGACAGCGACGCACAAGACAGGAGTTAAGGAAGGTCAGGCTCATCCGCGTTTACGGCTTGACGGCTCCCACCGGGGGACACGACGCGGCCTTTCTGCCACAACACGGTCGCCAGGCGGGGAATGGCAGTCTTTCATCTCTCCACGACCCAATTGTCATCTTCCTCTGTCCAAGCTGTACCGCACAAAGTGAATCAACCTCCCGCTGTGCACCTTGGAGCCGTGGCCCTTTATGTCTTTATGTTTTTGGCCCTCACTCAGCACATATATTATCTCCCTTTGATTTGAGGCTTGTCTGAGGTCAGCTGATTACAGTTTCAAGGCTCCTAATCAGGACCAGGGAGGAAGAATGAATCAAATTCTTGCCACTGGTCTCCCAACTATTCTCAACCCCCCCACCCCACTTTGACCGCAGTCAATAAGCAGAAATTATAACAAAGAGAAAAAGGTCAAAGTGTCTGAGAAACACACACACGAATCTATACATCATCAAGACTCGCTATTTTTGTCATTCAGAAGAATAGTCAGTTTATATGGAGAAACTAATTGTGAATGTCATACATTTGTAAAGTGCTTCATTAAGTCCAAGGACTTTCAGGTTCTTTACAGTCATTCACCTATTCATACACACTCACACACTGATGGTAGTATGCCGCACTGTAGACACAGCTGCCCTGGCATAGATTGACAAAAGCAAGGGCGCCACAAGACGGGTGAAGTGTCTGGCCCAAGGACACAACAAGTAAGATGGACAGAGCAAGGGATTGAAACCGGCAACCCAACGGACAAACCCAAATTATAGGTTCTTCTTTTAGACATCTTTCAGTGTGAGATTATCCTACTGCAATAAAAGCTGAATTTACTTGAAGTCTTTTAAGGACATTTTTACTGTAAATGACGTCTGAGGCAGCGCAGATGTAACTACATGGCTTCAATGGGCCACAGCTGGACGGCAGGCTTCTTTTCCTTCTGGTGGGAAAACCAGTTTGTCCTGGCAGACCTCAAGCCCGCACGCAGACTCAGCAGCGTAACTCACCTTGTCATTTGTGGCCTGCCGATGCCTTTTATTTGTTCCCCGCCAAATGGAGTCATGTTATAAGGGCAGGAGGTGCAGGAAGAAAGGTTAATGAAGGACATTAACCTCTATCAGTCTCAACAACACCCAAGCCCATGGCCTTTACAGAAGAATCAGATCCTTCCACCCTAATTAGAGGGCAAATATTGGGCAATCAGGGTTAGCTCTACAAACATGCTTGCTGGTGCTCTGACTATTACACTTTTCTGTCTGATGTTTTTATTTTCCCCACTTGAGATACATTCAGAATGACTGATGTAAACAAGGGACCTCCATAGTTCCCAAACACCAAAAAAATACCTGCAATAGCTGCAACGAAAAGACAGGATTATATTTGGTGAAAGTTCCCTTTTTGGCATTTGGACATATGTGACTAACCATAAAGTAAACTGGGTGGTCTGGGAGACTAGCTGTTAGCCTTCCAATGTTATGAGGATTTCTTGACTTGAACCAGGTTGCAGTGAACCCCCTTCGCTCCCATCTCCAACATTGTGATGTTGGAGATGTTTTACCCATTCATGGTTTTTTCAGAGGAACTTATTTGTGGAAAATCCACTTATTCACAAATTCGTTTGGGGAATATATCTAAACTATTCAAAGGAAAATGCAGTTTGGTAAGCTGAAATACCCTGACACTCTACAGGATGATGTTTGCAAAGCAGCCAATCCATTAGTGGCATTTATTTTTCTTGCCACTGATTGTCTATATTGGCAGGAGTGGAAATAAGAACGACTGTAAATATGAGCTGAGGCAGTTTTCACCTTGCCCTCTGTGGTGGTACAGGCTGTACCAACATTTGGGTTCAACACGATACACATCTGCCACTTTCTGACAGTATGACAAAGTTAATGTTATTTTAAAGAAATTTAAGTTAACATATGTAGATTATTTGGTTAATTAGAAAACAACCTTCTTATAGTATTATTCTCAGTTCAAAGTAAATCCATCAGAACAGCATTTTTTCCAATAGTTTGTACTTACAAATATCCCCCAAAAAACATTAAGAGAAATTAAATTATGGTTTTCGCATTATAATTAATTAATAAAGCTCTCATATAGGATTTCACAGTGAAGGGAACTATTACTGATAATAATTTCACAAGCCTTGCTTCAAAACACCCAAATGACCCCTCTAAGAAACCATCACAAGCAAGTAGGGCTGCTGAATAAATGTTCATCTTGTTTTGTCACCAGTCCTCACAGTTTGATAAAATAACCAGTTGTGGGATTAATCGGACCTGCGCTGCACTACTGAGGTCTCAATGTTAATTTGGGATGCTGTCCTCTCAGATTACCTCGGAGGCCATGAACGTGAGGGGCAGTCCATCCCTACTATTCCCTTGATAATCCCTCCATCTCCCCGCTTCTCCTCCCTTTAAAGCACACTGCAACAAAATAGCCACAGCAGGCATTATTAATTAACTAGAATAGGCAGGGAGGGAGGAGCTCATCTGTTATTTATGAGAAGATAACCAACTGGAAACCACTCTGACAGTGCTATTAATGATCTTTAGTGGCCCTCGGGCCATTCCATCTCGCCATCTCTTGTTCCCGAACCAGTCCCCTTCCCCGGCTCCCTTCTTGCCAACACACGTTCCTCTCTTTGTGAATCCCCCATTCTGGCCTTCATCTGTTAATGTGGCAGGAGTAAAGCGAGTGGAGGGGTGGAGAGAGAGCGAGAGAGAGGCTGGGAAGGGATGGGAGATGTAGGCTGTAATTTGTGCAGAGGATTTAGACATTACAGGGGAAAAGGGGCTCTCCTGGGACCAGGCAGTTGATCAGCCATGGCCCCAGAGGAGTGAGCCAGACAAATAACAAATGACAGCTCTGTGATTAAATCAAACCTTCTACTTTAAGTGTTGAAATATCTGCCTGTCACTAACAATCTAGAGATTGTTCAGGCTCCCTCCTTCCCTTCCTCCTCCTGTTAGTAGCCATGCCTTCGTCTCAGAGCAGAATCCCATCAAGCTCCTATCCCCTCTTCATGTAACCAACCCCTCCCACTGCTCCCACTACCCTAAAACACATCAATCAAACGGCTCCCTCCGGACCTCCTCCCACCTCCCTCCTCCATACGCTGAGCTAGCCATCTACTCTCAGGAGAACCTATCGACTGACACATGCACACAAACATGCCGGTAGCCTAAGTGAAAAAAAAAAGGAAGATAAAAAAACATCACAAAGAATGGTTTAGCAGATATGGAAATTTGTGACAACTTGGAATAATTATTAACTGGCTTTCTAAAAACGTGCAGACAGTATGATATATTTGTATCTGCTGTCAAGTTGGAGCGCTACTGAGAGCTGTGATAAACTGATTTATCCGTGATTTGTTCTGGCGATACATTTAGCTCAGCGACTTCATACAAAGGTAAGACAAAATTTAAATTCCTAATATCAGATGTTTAGATGTTGTACATCAATCATGGGGCATGATACTCTATTGAGGACAGGGTTTTCTGACGTAAGGCCTCCAAAACTATGTTATTTTGGAGCCTGGTAGGTCCAATGTTTTAACAATATCAAGTTACAATCTAGAAGATGCTCGAACAAGTGTTACTGTTTTTGGAATTTGCAGCCGCCCATTTAGCTTTTAAGGTCATACAAAACCAATTTTAAGCTTTTGAGACACATCGGTGTAGTGTGTGGAAGAATAAACCTTTTTTTAAAGAGGATTGTCATTGTAAAATGGTGGTAAAATTCTGCAGAGGCTCCGGTTTTGTTCTTGGTGGTGCTAGCATATGATACAAAGATGGAGGACTAATCGAAATATTTCGATTGAACTAATCAGAGTCGTGTAGTTGAAAACGGAGCACAATTGGATGAATGTTACAGTCTCATGGTGCAAAAGACACTTCAAACTGGTTTGGAAAGGTTAAACATTATGCTTCTGGAATGACCCCAACCTCAATCAAGCAAAAAGTTTATGAACCACGCTTAAAGGTTCGACAGCTGGAGCGTTTGACCGAATGAAATGAACTCTAACCAAGGCCTCCAAGAAAAGTGTGCAAATATTTTACCGGAATTGTGCCAGATGTTTGTTAATGGCTTCAGCCACTGTGTACCTAAAGAACCCATTACTAGAGGCATTTCAATAATTTCTCACTGGGGGTGTATGTATGTCACATATAGAATATTTGGACCATGCAGATTAGATTCAAGGTTGCACAACTAATTATGTCCCAATGCATCATTAAAATCCTCAAAATTAACATGAAATACACGGCCAAGGTAAGGGCCTGTAAACTTCTTGTAACTGCAACATTGAATTTTTAGTTGAGCTTAATTTAGTTAATCAGATGCAAATTTATTTAACTATCAATCCTGAACTGTAATCACTGTTGCCTTTGGTTCTGCATGCTGTTTTACGGTTTAACCTTTTGGAATATGTCCCAACAGTCTAAAAATGGCATTAAAGCACTGCATGACATGCTGCTCTCCTAGGTAACTCTGTAGCCTTTTCACACAACATTAACATCTTGACACCTTGTGGCCGCAAATGCTTACTATACCCCAGAAACCGGCATGCTGGGAGTCAAACTGGGTCCTGTGAGAGGCGGGTGGAGGGGGGTTGCGGGGGGACTGGTCTTCCTCCATCAGCAGGTTTTTATGTTCTGGCAGCCTTAATTGAGATGGCATTAATCCCAGTTCTGGGTCCATATAGCCTCAAAGCAAAGCCAAATGCCCCAGTTACGCCACACATTTACTAGTGCCATAAAGAGCTGTTGTGAATAAAGCACAAGACGAATCTGGCCAGAGAAGTAAGCTGACCTTATAAAACGTCCTGCTGCTGAGCTTTTGCGGACTGTTAGGTAGGCTGTTGATGTCTAACAGTGACATGATTTAAGGCGAAATTAGTATTCATCACACTAGTCACAAGCCATTAATCTAATATCCCCGACATGAAATGATATGCAAATTGCAGTCCATTGTCATGCTGCACCACACGTCAGTCTCTTGAAATCACCACTGCCACATCACTAGTCGGCCGCACTGAAAAGTGGCCCTACCTTACCCAAATGATCTATACATTGTTTACCCAACTGCACATCGTAGTTGAGTAAATAAGGATGAAAAATAATCTTGTAAATCAGGCCAATGCAGATGACGCACTACTCTTACTTAACACCAGGTAAGGAACTAAAATCTAGCAATTTTCAGCATGGAAACCTAACTTACTTTCGAACAGGCGTAACTATGACTCGGTCTAAAGGTAGAGTGCCGTTTCGTAATCCCAACCATTCCATGTATGTCCACTCAACTAAGCCTAATTGATTTAGTTTTGTGACAAAAATCCAATCCACTGTTTTCCTTTTTATTTGCCAAGTTGTCTGTTACTTTAACATTTTATATACACAGCACCGAAACATCCCTCCAGTGATTCATTGTTGAGTTTTGGGTGACATTCTTTCAAAAAAATCCTTGGCGCAGCAATAGGGAAAGTCCGTGTCCACAGCAACCGTCGTTGCACTCGGCCGCTCGGCAAAGTTTGGCGCTTTGGAAACAAAGTAAAGTGTTCGAGCGTGATGCAGCGATCGTTCAGTAATGAAATTCAGAGCGATCAATCACTGCTTTAAGTAAATTTCACTTGCTTCGCCATGATGCAGTTAAAGAACAGGAGAGAACAATTGTTCCTGTTGGTGAGCTCGGCTTTGAGGCCCAGGGCAGGGCGTCTGAGCTGAGTCAAGGAATATGTTCACGACAGATGTTGAGAGAGAGGGGCCACAGCAGAGGTCCAGGGAGAGCAATTACTACAAACGAAGCGGATGAGCCGTTAGCTGGTCTTTATTAGCCTCAGTGATGAGTTCAGAGGCCGTTAGTCTCCTGTGATCAGAAACGACCCAAGTTGGCTCCGAGTGTTGCTGTTTGTGCTGTGTGTGTGGGGTGGGTAGGGTGGAGGGGGGAGGCGCTTAGCTGTGTGGAGGCCTGTCATGAAATGATGACATGCAGATTGACGCCAAAGAACAATATGATCCTGGAGGGCAGCGGGAACACGGGTAACTCGTGTTCCTGTCTGTTGTAGCCTCTGGAAATGTGCCAGAAGTTTAATTTGTGGATTGATTTTGCACCTTAAGTGGACAAACAAAAGTGTGCACTAAATAATTTTCACTGTCACTACTGCAGCACTCAATATGATTCAGACAGTGCCATCTATTGTAACAGCACTACATGTCTTCCCAGCTGCATTTCGATTCACTTTCTTTGTTTTATAGGCGCCATTATGAGACTGCTATTGGAAAAGCTCTCTCTGACCACACACACTCTGTATTCATAAAACTGAACACCAAGCTCTGGGTTTGTAACTATGGACATGTAAAATGCTGCCTTCACGGCAGCATTTGTCTCCTGAAAAGTATAAAAAAAATATATACCTCACACATATATCAGTGGTATACTTTTACACATGTACAAGACAGCAATGCAATAAGCACAGTCAGGTCGTAATAGATAGTTTTTGCACTTTTTGCTGACCACAGTTTCTGCGGTTGTTCACATCTTTGGACAGTCGATGCTTTCAAAGATCAAGATGAAATGTGAGCTCAGCCTTCTGGGAAAAAAATGTTACTGCAGACCTTTAATGTATAAACGGTAAGATAAGGACATGACTAGAGAAGATGTATGACTTAAAGCGGGCTTTAAACAGCTACCAGCTACAGTTCATTTAGTAGGAGAGTTTCTGTTGAAGTGCTGACTCGATCTCAGTCGTGTTTTAATATACCATGCACCGGAAATGGTCCTATGCATCTACCTAGTGTTTTGATAAAATATATGTATAGTAATACTGTGGCATTTGATTGATGTCAAAAAATACAATGGCATTAAAGTCACAACTTCAAATTCTCCTTTGACGGCTGATAGACGATGAGGGCTCGCTGGCACCATGGCTGGTTTATGAATGTACCTCATGTAGCTGTTTACATCTCTCGCTGCCATGATTTTTAATGACTTATCACATGAACAAACTTATTTGTGTGTGATTTTAATTTAATTTCTTATTTAATGGAAACACCGCATTTATGAAATTGTATTTTGTTGACGTCATGGACAAAGAGTTGCCCTCATTTACAATGGAAATGAAGCTAGCGACGCTATTTTTACCACACGTGTGCTTTGTTACTAAGAAATTTACAGAAGTACTCTTCAAATGTTCTTATAATACCATTGGTTAATCTCATGCTACATACACAAGCTATGTTTGCCTTTATCAAGAGTCAGTTATCTTTGCATGCCGTATGATTGAAGGGGGTGCAACAAGACGTCTACTCAACCAATTTTCTGATTAATTCAGTCAATAATTATTTGACCTATACTATTAGACTGTGAACAGAAGGACTTAAAGGACTTTAGAAAAAAAAGATGCTGACAGCACTATAAAAACCAACTTCAGCTCTATTATGCATTACATTCTAAACCTTCCACATACGTCACAGTTATTCACCAACTTATTGGCTGATTCATCCAGAACATTTGCCAGATATTGGTCAGGTGACCAGGGAGGCTGGTTCTTAATAGGAAGCTAGTTCCCACTTATTGTAAAATCATAGATTTGACATAGATTACATAGATTCTATAATACAGAACCTCTTTTTTTCTGTGTTTTCTGTGATGTCGTTTACTGAGGGAGGGCTTTGGGACATTTACTTTGCGTGCTTCTTTTCCGAGCAGAGCTGCATCCCAGCAAAAATTAGTTCTCAGTGATGCTCCTCCTTATTTTGGACAACTGAGCAACTTCCCTGCTAATGTTTTCCTCTCACCACAAGTCATCAGATGTTATATTAACAGCTATGCGAAGCCTTCCTCCACAACAAAGAGCACCTAATAAATAACTTATAAGGGTGAGGATTCAAAACAGTTCTCCTGTTCCTTATCTCACTCCATTTTTTCACTCCATTTTTTTCCACAGTCCCTTAAGCCTCCCCCCCCCCATCTGTCCTGCACTTCAAACGCATCCGAATGCTCAGAGATACTTTCCCAGTTCTATCCTAGGGGATTCATGTTAAGGTAGAGAAAGAATGGAGGTAGAGATGTGAGACGGGTACTGGGCTGGAAAGCAAAGGGGAAAAGGAAGGAGCCAGGAGCTTTGAGCGTCAGAATGTGCCGAAAGCAACATGGCCATAGCTTTTTTCATAAACTAAAAAAAAAACAAAAAAAAAAAACAGGAAACAATTGGTGTAATAAAAAAAAAAAAAAAAAAAGGGCAGAAGAGTAAAGGTTGAGGATCAGGTGTCATAATCTGTCCCAGGGTTGAACACTCAGTGAAATTAAAACAAATCCAAGCCTTGTCCATTCTCAGCTCAGTGCTGGAGGGATTCATGTCTTTTTGTCTGTAAAGGTGTGAACAAAGAGGAGCATCACTGAGGCAAACGGTCATGGTGGGAAGATGAAAGTTTTTAAGTAACAAACAACCAAATTGATTTGACAAGAAATTGGCAAACAATGAATGAGATTGACAAGATGGTGTCACCGATAATCTGGATGGAAAAACACGAAATCAATTTGCAGTTTTACTTGATCATACAAAGCTTTGGATTTAACTGAACAAAGACACAAAGGCTAACATTATTTAGACTGCATCCAACACTAATTGCATTAAATATACGCACTCACACCAATACAAATGACATGTGTGAAATTTGTTTGGTAACAGAGTGGTTCTGAATCTGACACTGACAAATAAATGAGCTAAAATAAAACAAAATGTATAATAATGATACAATTTCAGTGGCACTAGGCATGGGATTCAAACATCTAGAATAAGAATGCATTATATATTTTTAATGTTTGTTTTATAAAAAGGAAGTAAAAGCTGCTGCTGCAGCTAAAAGGGACCACAATGTTGAGTATTGGTTATTATTTTGATTTTGCACAGAAAAACGAATGCAAAAACATGAAATGCCGAGTTACACTGTACTCCAGAGAAAAACTCGGCACTTTCTCCAGAATCTCATTAAAAACACTTAACCATGGAAATAATATGAGGGAAAACTGTCGCAGTTTCAAAAACAATAACTCTTAAAAATCCCTGGTTTTACTTGAGACCTGTGAATGACCCCTGCCAACGGGGATAGAATCACATTTTCATGCTATGCAGTTTTAATACGTTTTTAATAAAATGTAGGCAAATTTCATTTGAGCCCAGGATTAAAATGATTGTGAAATATGACTGCAGAAGAAAAAGAAGAAAACTTACTCCAGCAAATAAATCATTCGTCCTCCTGATTATTTGCTTTTGCCAGGCAGCATATGTGTGTTGCGTGTGTGTGTGTGTGTGTGTGTGCGTGTGCATGTGTGTGTATAACATTTCAAAGTTGGACACCTCTCTGCTTTTCTTATCAAAGTCCTGCCACAGTGCTGTGATTTTTAACTCGGCATGGAGCCCATTCCTCCTTAAGACCGCTGCTGCAACCGCAACGCGAAGGTTATTGCTCAGCATCTCCATGTTCTGATGACAGCGCAGCGTGTCGAGTTGGTGAAGTCAGGTGGATTTAATCTGTTTTACAGCGCGGCTATTAAAATAATTGGAGGAATTAAATTGTTTGAAGACCTTTTCGCACATAGACCGAATCTTAGCGGTGGAAATGAAAAACACCCTCGCCAAGCTGGCTCTGCTCTTCGGTCTGGATAATTTGCACGTGTCAAATAGAGACGGGGCCATGTCGCCGCGTGAGACTACATGCAGAGAGCAGGCATGTCTGATAGTCATACCAGTTCCGGTACGTGCCAGCTCAGGACAACATCAATGCTAAATCTTTTCTACGCGTTGCTCTGAAACACAATGAAGGTCTATCTGGGCTCGTCTTGGCACGTGAAGTCTGAAATTTGATGTCTGCTGGTATTAATAAGTATTTTAGATGGGACTCCACTTCACTTCATCCATGCTGTGCTGCTGGTATTGCTTTCATCCTACCGGCTTAAAAAACAGAGAAAACAAGTCGGTCGTTCAAAGGACTGACTCTTTAAAAAAAAAAACACACAAGAGGGGCGTTGGGGAGGTTGAGTGAACCGGGATGAATTTAACAAGCAGAGGTCTTCCAGATTTAAAAGAACTGAGAAAAAAATTTATGGAGGCACATTTGGACAAGGGCCACATCGAACAGCTTGGCCAGCTGAGCAACCTCACAGCGGGACGCCTAATAAGCCTAGCACAATTTTTCACCCCATATTTTATCAATAAAAAAGCAGTTTAAACAGCCTCCAGTCCTGAACCACAGCCGCTGCACTGCCTGCCATCTGGAGCCCTCTTTCATTTTATAATCCAACTGTCATTAAAATGCTTTTTGGCAGTTTACAGCTCGTTCCCCATGTGCAGATGTGGAAGCGATCTTCAGACAGGGGCCTTCTGATCAAAGTGTTTGCTGTTGTCAGGCAGAACACTTAGCACCCTTAGGCTACCTCTCCGGTTCCGTCAGGACGTCACGTCTGCTTTTATTTATTTGTTCGTTTATTTATTCAGCTGTGAGCGGATCAGGTAGAGGCCTGTGCTAAAGACCCACCATCCAGGATGAGACTGCAGAAGAATTTTTTGGCGGTGGAAATTGGATGGACCTGGAGGAGCCGTCAAGGAATCACAAGAGCCTGGATGCCATGTGCTGTACAGTCAGCAGATTAAAGGAAAAGAGGTGGGAATCAAGCTGACATATCGATGGCTAAAGAGGGCTGGACTGAAAGACAATGAAGCCTCAATAATCATGGCAGCACAGGAACAAGCACTCAGCGCAAGGCCAATAAATGCTGGGGTTTACAACATTGGGCAGGACCTAAGGTGACTACACAAAACACTTTAACTGGAATAGTGTAAAGGAAGATCAATGCTATGCATGTGTTGATCCCATATGTCAGAGGCGCCACTAAGAACCAAAAGTAGGTGAGAAAGATAGGAATAAGACCCTGTGTGAAATCAATCTGGACTGCTAAATACGTGACATAATAACCAACCGGACATCGTGGGGTCGGACAAAGCAGAAAAGAGGTAATAAGTGATAAACAAAGCGATACCAAGTGACATCAAAATCAAAAAAAAGAAAAGAAGAGGGCTGAAGGATGTCAAGTTCTCTAAAAGGAACGAGAGAAGCACTTTGGGCTGTGACTCCAAAGTTTTGATCGATTCCAGGAACAAACGATCCTGTTGCTAGAACAATGCAGTGCTTGGAAAAATCGACACACTCTCAATCTCCCTGGTATAGTAGCCAATCTCGAAGTGGAACTATCTAAGATAGGAGAAGATTTATTCCATCACCTAGACGACGGGGTTTAAATGACGGCAGCTTAAAATGAAACAGAAAAAAAAATACTGGCATGAAGAAGCATAATTGCAACTGAAAAATGTCGTTTTGAAAATCAAACAAAAATTGAAAACGACCAAGTTTTCACGCTGACAATTTTTTTAGTGCTGCTGTTCAGTTTCAGCTCTCGTCACTGTTTTGGCGTCTGATGGCGTGGCGGAGGGGCGGGGCCTCTGAGCTGCTCATCATTAGTTGACCGAGTCGCCAAAGGTTCAACGGTTCAGTCCGGTGGAGCAGCGAGGATAGATAACGAGGTCACTTGCCTGAGGTTGAGACGGGCCACCTGGACTTGAAGCAGCCATTGCAGATTTTTTTGTTTTTTAGCTGGAGAAAGATGGCGGCTTGGTCAACATGTGTGATGTGTCGGCCTCTCTAATGTATGCGGCTCTGAAGCTCCGCCCCTCGCCATTGATTTGGCACTTGATTGTTCCTCTCAATCAAGTGTGAAAACTTGATTGAAGAGGAACTAGCAACACAAAATAAGGTTTTCAAAGCGCATTCAGACGTAACGGCAGTAACTCTTACAAATCGCTCCGCCTCCCTATTATGAGACACCGTCTCCACATGCTTGAGTTGATGCTGTCCAGTGACCCGCCGCCTCCTGTCTGATGTGGCGTGGGGCACATGGCGTTAATACTCTGACTGGGTGTTGATTGAAGCTCCCCTACAGCCAGTGACGCATGTTGCCTTTGCTTGGCAGCCGTCCCGGTGTAAGAACTGGGTCCATATTCCGCCTGTCTGCGCCATGTGTTTGCTCTTCTCAAAGCACAGCGGCTGGTGCCACTCAACCACTAAGCACCCCTCCTTCCTATCCCCCCTCTGCTCACCATTCTTCCCACCCACTGGCATCTCTGTGGGCACCCCAGTCCTAGCAGGTCTGCACTAATGAAGTCAAATTAATTTAATGGATGCCCATGCTGCCTGCATCTGAGGTGCTTGGCAGGGGGACAGCTTTGACGCCAATCTCAGTTTCAGGCTCCAAACCTCATACATATCCAAGAGCCGGTATTCCTGTGCTGTGTGTCACGATGAAACTGACAAGCATATCATCCGTGGCTGCGCCACCGCGCCTCCGTCCATTCAGAAACGCTCTCCGGCGCTCATAGGAATTACGACCGGAATGTTCCACAGTTCACTTGTTAGAGAGGCCAGGTGTTCTCAGCTAATTAAAGTTGAAACCGAGGGAGGAAGGCGAAAATAAGTGGCAAATGAACATGAGCGACAGCCATCATTAACATTTACCACCTTCTGCTTCTAACCTTAAAAATCCCTGTTAATTTTAATGGGGTATACAATAATTATTTTTTTTTCTCCAGTAATCCCCAAAGCCCTTGTGCCTCCCCCCCCACCCCCCACGCCCCTCCCACTCCAAGCTGGTGCAGATCAAAGCAGGCTGGCTTTTCGCATCAGGGACTGCCATGGCTGGGCTTTCTAGCTTAATTGAAGGCAGCTGGACTCTGTATGTGTTTGGGCCAGAGCTCGGTGTACTCTCCGGGGTTCTCAGCTTTCCTCTTCCCATACACATTTGCCCACAAGAAAAATTTCCTCCAGAGCCCATGTGAAGATCGGCGGGGATTTGAGGCCTGACAGTCGCCAGCACATCCACAGGCATCCGAGTATTTAGACTGACTCGGAGACCCTAAAGTGGTTAGAAGAGAAAAATGGTCGCAGTGGGTGGGAGAGAGGCTCATTGCTTACTTCCTTGATTGTCAATCCTCACCGTTCGGTGGGCAGTGGATACTCTTTCCCCTCAAAGATGCAAAGTTGTTTCGCTTGGCGTTAGAAATAAATATTTGGCCTCTTGAGACAAAATACAGGGACTCAAAAACCCAGGGCCTGCGCCTTTATGGTAAATGTAAAATGGATGATGGTATTTTTAAACTTGGCAAATGAGCTAGTCTGCTGACAGATCTCTTTTACACAAACGTTTATTGAGTTTCCCGAGCCATTTTTTTTTTCTGACCAAAGAGGAAGCAGCACTTCTTCAGGGGGAAAATGATCCATGGCGGCACAGGTTCCAAAAACCACCAGGAGATTTCTATATTTGTCCCGATTGCATATGCCATTTGCTGTGGAGGGAAAAGCGAGTCTTTCAGCATTAAGAAGTTTTCGGCGGACGAGCCAAGGCAGGGACAGACATCGAGTTTTAGTGTGCCAACTCCAAATGCATAAAAAGTCTGTCTTGAATTTCCATCCAGAAGAAATGTGTAAGTAATTACAGTCCAGCCATGTTTATTGAATAAAAACTCACTTAGGCATTGTGTTTACGCACGATCAGAAACGCTCAAATCGTACATCTACACACACAAAAACATTTGTGGCTTTTTATATTTCCACAGAACATCTGCACTCAATATGGAATCAATTTTGCTTTTATTACTCATGTGGAAAAATGTATATAAGTCCTGGATTGTTATTCAAACACAGGCCCTTCTGGAAAAAGCCAGAATGTTGTACCATGCAGGTTTTTAGCGGAGTGGACAGCCATGTAGCTGGGAGCTGGTCCGTTTAAATGCGTCGGATTCCTGTTGTTTTGACTTCGAGAAAATGTCCGCCCAGACCGTTACACCGCCATCAGCTGCCTGAACCGTCCGTACAAAGCTGGATGGATCACACTTTCACATTATTTACGCCTAAATATGACCTTACCCTCTGAATATTGCGGCTGAAATCGAGTCTCATCGGACCATGCACTGTATTTCAAATGTCTAAGAAAATGAGAGCCTGTGTGAATTGTAGACGAAAAAAGTACCACAATGGTTGTTAACAATTGGTTACTTAAGCTAATGTTACCTTAAGCTAACTCCTCAAAAAAGTTTTTCCTTCCCTTTATAACCTCTTGCAACCATCTGGTGATGTTTGGATACGAAAATCTCTGCAGAGATTCAGTTTATGAAATACTCACACCCACCTGTCCAGCACAAACATCCATGCAAGGTTCAAAGTTTCTTTAGTTCCATCCAATTCCATTTTCTGAAGCCAGATTTAAACTACAGCAAGTTATTTTAACCGCATCTAGCATTGCTGACCTGAAACCGACTCAGTCACTACAAGCAACTGAACAGAGACGCATAATAAAGTGAACAATGAGTGAAAATTTGGCCCTTTTCAGCTTCCAGTGTTTCCTGGGAGAATAGATGGTGCAGACTATATATTAATAAATTAATTATATGGATAGATTTTTTTAAAGTGTAGAAATTTAGACATGAACAAATCTGATGTGTAAATATTTATAGCACAGAAAATTCTAAAATGAAATGCACAGCGTATACACTGGATGAGTCAACTAGGATTTAATTATCAGTGGTTTCTTCCTTCTTTTCGATTTTATAATGACAGTTTTCTTTCGAAGTTTGATTCTTATTCCTATTTTTAGTTTCCTAATTTTTAGACATTTTCAAAGTAAAGATTTCAATTTAAATTTAACCCCCCCCCCAAAAAAGCAAAGTAATTGTGCATTTTTTTCCCCCTACTTCAAAACAGTGACGCACAGATACATAACCAGTTAGATAAAACGTGGCACAGAAATGGTGTAAAACCGCCCAGTTTGTCTTGTTTGATTCGGCGTACCGTGATTTCTCTATTGCCGTATCATTGAACTAAAGAGATCTCGAGCAGAAAATTGTCCAATCGAGCGTCTCAGCCAGCCATTGCTGAAGACTTGTCTTACAGAAGCGGGGCTTTCAGGTGGGAGAAATACAGTGTTTGAAAAAAGCCAGCCTCTAAAAATGGATCTAGCCGGAGTACAAAAAAAAAAGAAAAAAAAAAAAGAAAACCCACACACCAAAACCTGGTGTTCATCCAGGTGACAATAACTCCCTCAACAACAATCATCGAAAGCAGTTAAACATGGCTGAGCGGCAACGGGATTGTTCTCAAAAAGTTGTTAAGAGTTTTGGAAAGAAAGCGCGGCAGACTCTTCGTCAGGATCTCTCCAGAACAAAAGGAGGTTCTGATAACACTCTCTGCCTCCACAAGCAGCTTCCCGGAGCAATGGCGGTAAGTGAAGGAAGATTACAGTGTTGATGTCGTGTTGTATTTTCACACCTCCTTTGTGCCGAGCGGGGAGTGTGCTTCTGCTTCCCCGAGCCTTCCGCTTTTATTTGCAGTGCCGGCGTCACGGCTAACCTTTAAGAGGGAGTCTGGACCGGGGTACGGGATGCCACATCAATGACGCCGCAGCCACGCTGACTGTCCCTGCATTAGCGGATGACATGCATTGCTACTGACAAGCTGTCTTTGCTGATGTCAGTTGGCTCTGTCTGCCGGCGAGCCCCGCGGAAGCTCAAAGAGTCTTTCTCTGTCATCACGCCTCTTCCTCCCAACATGCACTGGGATTGGTCTCTACCTCCAAGCGTGGCAGCGGACTCACTTTGCCTCCCAGCTTGCCGACAAGCACATACACATGCATATGCGCATCACACGCTGCTTTGATTATGGTGCCCTTTCTCACGACAGAGGCAAATGGGCTCCCTCGCCACCACATGCTCATGCGTTCAAGTTTAATTTAAGCAATGCATTTTGTTATTTAAAAACTCAAACGTCACTGGTGGAATTTCACAACAGACCAACACAAAGTGGCTCACGACTGAGAAGTGGAATGAAAATGGTAAATTGCTTTTGAAACGTGGAAGGCCAAGAAACACAACGGGAGAAAGTTGCAGGACAATTTAACACAGGATGGGGTTATAAAACAATATTCTAGGCTTTGAGGATTTCAGGGAACAATGTTCAATCCGTCATCTGAGTAAGAAAAATACGAGAATCTGAACCTACCAGGGTCAGTTTTTACAACCAACAGGCTGAGCGAGGAGAGGGTTGATCAAAGAAGATGCAGAGATAAAGAACTAAAGAAAGGGAAGTCTCTGCAAATGTGGCCTTTATGGAAGACTAAAAAGACAAAAGTTACTGTTGAAGGAAAGCATTAAAACATCAAGCTTACACTTTTTTCTTCAAACCACTGAAGGGGCATAAACTTACAAGATCTTGGATGAAGTTCAGACCTTTTGGAAATTGAAAATCATGTCCTTTGCACACCGAGTTTGAGACATCCTCCAAAAGACATGCTGCTGCAATTACAGCAAAAAGTGTTGACTCACTGGGGGTTAAATCAAACGGCACGCCACATGCTCAGATTTTTATTTGTAAAAGATGTTGAAAATCCTCTATTTTCACAACTTCTTTGTCATAAGCTACTTTGTGTCCAACACATAAAATCCTATTGGAACACGGTGAAGCTTTTGGTTTTAACATGACGAAACATGAAACAGTTCCACTTTTAATGAGGCACAGCAAAAACATTACAGCCTCCATTATAAAACGACTAAACGGAGGGAGTATCATATGACCACCTGGTGACAATGGTGTTATTTCTGACAGAAAATACACTCTTATTTTCTTTGCCCGAAATGTTTGCATCAAGATGTTGGCAAAATTCAGGGGAAATCCTGTTTGGTTCTCTGACAATTTGTCTTTTCCAGGAAAGGATGTAACTGAGGAGGAGCAAAAAGCCAGAAAAAGGAAGAGAAGGGGAAAAAGAAGAAGAAGAAAAAAGAAGACAAGAGCAGAAAAATGACATCTCCATATTAAGGCCTGTGTTGCCAATGTCAGTTCTAATTTCACAGCGCCTGTGGGGAGCAGAATGCAACCAGTCAGCTCTGGTCTCATCTCGTTCCTCCTCCATTTTGAATCAGGGCAGATGAATCCCAAGCTGGGGGTTGGGGGGTGGAGGGGTGGGAAGGAATATTACTGGCAAATTGGTTTTAGATTAAAGAAGGTGGCAAGGCATTCTGCTTTCTCAGCTCTTTCCCAGGTGCACTTAATCTAATTTCATTAAAGAGATGAGGACGGATGATCACTTGTGTCGAAACATTACGAAGATCCCTTTTCAACGTCGGTAAAAAAAATAAATAAAAAAATGTTAAGGTTGGTGGGTGGTCTGTTTATTATAGAATATGATGACTCTGGCTGGATGCAACCCAGCAGCAGAGGTTGTGGATGAGAGTGTAGGAGGAAATAAATTAATGTCGTACATAAATTGATGTCCACTCTTAAGTGTTTGAAGTTGGCAACAGAGGAGAAGTAAGAAAACCTGGCCTTAAAAATCAGCAAGCAGCAGAGTTGGGCAATAACTTGTTACATTTCCCGGTAGGCTTAAAAAACCCGCTGTATGTTCTAACATCATGTCACCTGAAATGTCCATAAATCCATTGGTAGTTTATTAAAATGTATCCAACTCAATATATCCAAACTCACTTTCTTGCTTCTGCCGAAGCGAATGTTAGCATGTTTGCTCTCTGTTTTGATACAACTTGTTGATAATATGCCTGGCAGCATGTTTTAAAGTGGTTCCAATTAATCAGATGGAGACAAAACATCCATAAAAAGTCAATCTTCAGCATAAATTTAGTGTTTTGCTTTAAACATGAGAAAAATTAGTGTTTGGTGTTTCAGTAGCTCTTTGTTCAGCTTCAGAAAAGAAACTGTTGAACTTTTTCAAAATTAAAAAACTGTCAGGTACATTTTTACAATGGTGCACTTTTTACTTTTACTCAAACTGCAATATCTCTAATGCTGCTCCAGTAAACTTTCTGAATACCCTCACCAACATGAGTGACCTCTGGATGAAGAACAAGCCTGTTTTACCTAAACATTCATGTGACACACACACACACCTGCTGTTTTTGCTGAAATTCCACAAGTTTTATATCAAAATAATATAAAAATTTGAACAAAAAACTTTTTCTTTCGCCTGATTTCTTATTTTATAATTACGGTTTTTAAATTAACAGTTTTCCTTTATGTTTTTAAAATACCAAATTCTCTAAACAACACAATTTTAAAATGAATTATTGCAGAGTTTGTGATCAAAAAGCTTCCCGAGTTTTCTTTACCAAATACTTTTTTCGCTCTTAAATGAGTAATTTCTTGGCTGGCTGTTTTAATTTTACTTGAATGAAATCTTTGGGATTCTACCAACCTCAGGAGAACAGATAGAGCATGATGACTGTGAAAACTTATTTTAGGGGTCATTTTTGCATCCTAACATCTCTGATTTTCCCCACAACCGATGGTGTAAATCAGGGGTGTCAAACTCAAATACACAGTGGGCCAAAATGTAAAACTTGAACAAAGTCGCGGGCCAGCATTGAACAAATGAACCTTTTAATATCAGAATATCTGTTTACATCTGTAAAAGACAAACAGGTCTGTCTTTTACATATGTAAACAGATATTCTGTCTCCCACCTGTCCAGAAAGCTCCTGTTGTCTGCCTTTCTTTTCGGTTCTACAGTGACAGTTGTAGCTTGAGATCGCTATAACTACTGTCACAGAGGAGAGGGCGTTTCTGGGACCCGTCCTGATTGACGCGCCAAAACAACAGCAAGGCATTATGGGATTTGTAGTATTAGCGATGAATGAATGCGCTGTATCATACCGGTGGGCCAGCTCGCGTAGTCATTTGGTATAGCCTCGCGGGCCAAATATAATTACACTGCGGGCCAAATTTGGCCCGCGGGCCAGAGTTTGACACCTATGGTGTAAATGATGTTCCGCATCATTCTGTAACCTGGATGAAGATACAGAGGAAGAGGAGGAATTACCATGTCAATCTGAGGCAGGGAGAGGCCCTGATGAACGACTGTATCAGAGCTATAAAAGAAGCACAAACAGGATGAGACGACGGTTCTCGAAGACTCTCCCAGAGACAGACAATTTCTGCTGAGAGGCTGCTCAGCAAATGGGACCAAATGGAATTAACCAACCCGGGTGTTCTATGCCACGGCGATGGCGAATCTGCGGCGCTTCTGCAATTTTATACACAGACGGACATCAAATATAATATCGGCACAGAGGAGATAACGCAGAAGACACCGGAGAAGCCGGGTCAAGACAGACAAGTGGACATAATGAAGATAGGATGACTCTGAAAGAATGTCATCCTATCGCCATTACTGACAGGAGATGAATCCCGCTCCGGTTATCCGACTCTCAAATAACATAGAATGATAGTTTTGAATTTCAAACGGGCAGAGATCGAAACATTTGGCGGATTCCTGCTCGACATGCAAAACACAGAGGCATGAGATTTCCAAAGCCGTAGCTGAAATAACACATTGAATATCCACTGTCGATAGTTTCTGTTTTACTACATCGGTGTAAAGCAAAAAAAAAAAATGTCCAAAAGAGACACGTAGCTAGCTGCTGGAAAATAGCATCATTTTATACCTAAAAGACAAATGGTAAGACAGAACTAAATGCATAACGGTACCATTAGAAATATAATGTATATCTGACTCTGTAAATACAACTACAACCCTGAAAAAACTCACCTTTTGGAGCTAATGTTAGCATGTCTCTGCTTTGATATGACTTGTTGATAATTGGCCCGTTCTAAAGTGGTTTCAATCAATAAGATGGAGACAAGGTTTGCATAAAAAGTCAATTTTGAGCAAAAATGTTGTGTTTTGCTTTAGACATGACAACATGTCTCTGCTCAGCGACAGAAAGGACGCCGTAGAAGAGACCAACCAAAATCATATGAAAGGCCCAACATAGAGCATTTTACTATAAAGTATTCACATTTATGCATTTATGTGACTCGGGGGTCACATCAAACTGTACGGAGGAAAAATTCCAACTCTAAGGAAATAACTGAGGTACGCACCTCTATGAATAAGCTTCGCTGTCACGAATGCATTGTTATATTAATGCTCACTTCAGAACACTTTCAGTCATGGACTTATTTCCTTTTTCAGTCACTGTCAACCTGTCCTTCAATATGACAGACTAAAAGCCTGACTCACAGGTCGAGTAAGAAATGAGTGGGAAGGTTAAGTCTTTTCTCGTGCTCTGGTCTCGGGGCGAACCAAATAGTTCTGGAATATACTGCACACGTGCATCGTTTTGGAGAGAAGACCGCAGATCATCGAGTCATGTTGCAAGAACCGGTGGAAAACCTGACAAACTTCATCGAACTGAAGTCTAATACGTGCTGGATTCGTGTCGCTGCGAGTTTTGTCAAGTGCGGCGCCGATATTTGGAAGCTTCTCCACACGCAGCCACCCGACCTGACTTCTCTGTAGCAAACACAAGACTGTTATTCAAATACAGTGTAACTGATTGCACCCGTGAGCCGCACCTGGAAGCCAAATTCTAATGAAGTTAATCTGTGAAATCCTGACAATGTGGGTGTTCAGGTGGCTGCTAATCTGATATGAAAGGAGTCTTTTCTTTTTCACTGGATGGATGGGGAAGAGCCGGCACCTGCTTCAGCAAAAGGTTGCAGAAAATTATCGCTGTCAAGCTATCTTCAGTGCAGGCAATTACAAATGACAGTGTTTGTCTTCTTCCTTATGAAAACCAATTTCTTTCATAGCTTTTTACACTGAATTTGGTGATGGCTTGTCAAATTATCTTTTGCTCGTCCTCGTCCGCTCAGCAATTTGATATGGTTGTTTCACACTTCTCATCACCTTGATTAGTGGAAGGTGCATTAAGGAGGAATAAAAAGGTCATCGCTGCTTTGGTTTTTATCTAGATTCTTATTCCGTTCGGTGGTTTGGTGCGAAGGTTCTTCCATCTTTTTCATGTTAATATTTGACACTCTAATTTGTTGACCTGGAGGTTATTTTTTTTAGGACAAAAAGCTTACACAAGAAAAAAAAAACACACACAAAAAACAGCAAAAATATTGCTGGATGGATGGAAACAAGGTTTACAAAGAGGGACGGGAAAAAGATCTTGAATTTAAAGTTCATTTTCCATGTGGTTTGTTCTGTATTTTCTGAGCAAGTGTAATACTGCATAGAATAAGAATAAATAACAAAAGAAATCCCATCAACAACTTTTTTTCTAACAATTCAAACATATTATTTAAATGAAAGTTGAGCTATTTGTACAGCACAGTAGTGTGTCATATAAAGTTGCTTTATGTGGCACATCAAACTAATGCAATTACATTTGTCAAGTAGACATAGAAGTATTCATGGATGTCAGATTTTTTTTTACAAATAAAATCTGAAAAGTGTGGCTTGCTTCTGTATTCAGTCTCCCACTTTGCCGAACAACCTTTAGCTAACCTTTGGCTGCAACTTTAAAGACTAAAATAGTTTTTATAAAATAACTCAACCTCGTTGGGTTTTTGTCTGTCACTTTTCAATTTATTCAGGTCTTGCCACAGTTTCCCAGTTAGATTTAGGTGCTGGCTCTGATTGGGCCATTTCAACACATGAGTAATTGTTGACTTGAACTATTCCAGAACAGGTCTGGGTTTACGTTGAGGGTCGTTGTCTGAAAGGTGTTCTTAAATTGTCTACTCTGACCAGCTTCCGCGCCAGTGCTGAAGAGAAAACACACGATGCTGCTTCCACCACGTACATGTGGCCGACCGTGTTGACGTGGAGGCGCGGTGCTAGTTTCCTGTCACACGCTGAAAGCAGATGAAAATAAACAACGTTTGGTTTCAGCTGACCAGACCACCTTCCTTCTGTGTCCCCAGCAGGACTTCATGAAAGCAGGACTTCATGTGGCTGTTTTCAGAAAGGACTGTTTTTTTTTTCTAGGCTTCCAGTTTGCGCTGACAGATTGAAGAGCGTCCTGTGAAATGTTCAAAGCTTGAGCTGTTGTTTCTGAACCCAAACGTCCTTTAAGCATCTCAGCAGCTGCTTCCCTGACTCGTCGTGTTATGCGGTGTGCCTTGGTTTTCATGGTTCTGTTCGTTCACTGATGTTCTTTACACTTCTGACAGCAGAGTTTATACTTGGACTATATGGCATACAGAGAGCGACTGGATCTACAAATTAGGTCACTTGAGAAGACAATTTGTTTAACTTTATTCAGGGGTATCAGAGTAAATGGGGGCTGAACGCAAATGTATGGTAAACTTTTTTTTTTTTTTATTGCAAAAGTTGACCTCCGCTTCACCGTTGTACACTTCTGTTTTGGCCTATCACATAAAATCCCGATAAAATACGCTGAAGTTTGGGACTCTAATGTGACAAAATGTGGAAAAAGTCCAAATTTTATGGCGAGAGTGAAGAGCGTAGCATTAAAGACATAAGTTGGTGAAAAACTTGGCCTTGAAGTAACCGTCAACGACATTTAGTCAAACACTAAATATGAAAAAAAAAATGTTTGGACTGTTTACCAGAAACACATGGAGGGGGTGGAAACACCTGAGATTCTTTGAAACGCAGCTTGTTTTTCAGCTGCAGAATCAAACTTTAATAGCACTAAACTTGACACACTGTTAAGATGTGTGTCAGAAGTAACTGAGCAGAAGAGAAAACAAAACCTTGTGCCAGAAACACTCCGAGTTTCCTATGCAGTTTTACTCTCCACGCTGCTGCCGAGGATGGAAACTGACAGGCTAGTTGCATTTCTTTTTTTTATATCTTTTTGACGTGTCAACTAGCGGGCGTCTTCCGCTCCTTCTCGCTTCAGTAAAGAGATAAAAGCCTATTGACTTGCCAGGCAACAGTTAATGCAAATTGTACTTGCTGTCAATGTATTATTTATAAGCAGAGTTGCAGACGTTTCCACAGAACTGAAAGCTATGCTTACAGAAGATTAGGCATGCTATCTTATTCATTTACCAGAGGGTAATTGCTAAACTGTGGAGGAATTAGGATGCGTGAGATTCCCCAAAGGTGTTTCGTCTTGTAAACAGGTGGTCGCTATCAGCCAACCGCTTTTAAGTCGGCAACAAACACATTCACAAAGGTGAAGCTGATATGGTGCTGGTAGGGAATTATCAAATGGTTAACTTTAAGAAAAATCTTTAGCCTTGAGTTGAGAAACATCTGTTAGGTGTTGAATGTTCACTGACACATTTGTCGGTACCTCTGGTAAATGCGTCTAAAAAGCCTTAAATTAAATTCATTTTTAATTGCAGTGCTATAACCTCATACATACAAATCCCCCTCAAAATCAACCTTTGCCTTGAGAGGATTTATTTAGTAGAGAAATATGTTACAAAATAGTTTTGCCTTTGTTGTTAACAGCACACTAAATACAGTGAGAGGGATCTTTGAGGGCGTGGCATTTTCTCCATGGTTACTTAAATTGGCGTCTTCCTAAGCTTACTTATAAAGTATGTGAATGTTGATCTTCTTATGTTGTAAAAATAGTTAGCGGCAAATCCGCTGACAGTCCTTCGCTATCCACTGCTGTCTTCTTTCCTCATCAAAAGGTTTACGATAAAATAAAAGGTTTGGTTTGCATCCTTTACTGTTCCTAAATAGCAGTGGCTACAAACCGTCTGTTTTTTTGAAAAGCTTTACTGGAGTTCACGTGTCCGAATGTTGTTTCAGCATCCACCATGGTAGAGAGGGCTGCTCTGATGTCACATGCTAATGGTCATGTCTACAAGTGACATGATCGCAGCATCGACCGACGCTCCTGTGCGGTCATGGCCTGCCCAGGTTCCCATGTTCCCGCATATATTCCTGCCCATTTAGTGAGGAACAATCTACCAATGGAGACACACCCGCCTCGACGAGAACCGAACCAAACATTAACCAGCTACAGCGAGACTTGACCATGGAGACCGGGGGTTTAGTCTATTCTGGCGAAGCACTGTGGAGATTTACATTTGTGATTGCTGGCATGTAGATAGAGCCCAGTGGTTGTCACGGAGACTTAGAGATCCCCAAAGACCAACTCTTTGTTTCTCGTATTCAGTTTCTCTAACGTTGAACTCTGTATATCATTTAAACCTCTTTAAACCCTGTTCACTGTGCATGGCGGCACGGTAAACACAGGTCTTAAAGCAGCCATGTTTTAAAAGAAATTATTGGGGCCGCCAATAATTGTGCCATCAGATTTTCACACATTTTTACAGATGTGAGATTTGTTTGTTTTTGCAATGGCATGCCTCATAGAAATGCTAAATTTTACTGATATTAGCCTTGCTGCTGTGCTTGACGCTGTACGATTCAAGATTTGTCAGAATTACTCAAAAAAACTACAGTGTCTTTATAAATTTCATTCTGTGACTCGTTTTGCTGCCTTTTTTAATCTCTGCAAGATGAAAAATAATCAACAAAGGCTGTGGTTCTTTGTGGCCCTTTTGTTTTGTTTTTTTCACCCAACAACACCTTCTGACTACCTCCTTCTCTCTCTCTCTCTCTCTCTCTAGACGGGAGCTTTAATTTTGTTATTCACAACTCCCAGTCACTTCATGTGGCGTGTGAATAAACACAGGAAAAGCAGCCTTACCTTGTCGTCAATGTCACTTTCGCTGTCACACTGTAACAGAAAACAGATAAACACGGGGAAACGTTAGGAATTATTCATTCGGCTCCCCCACGTAGCATGATCATTGCAGATGTTATTTTTGTGTGGCACCTTTTATTCACTGTCAGCTCTCAGAGCAAACAGCACAGGATGAAGACGGAAAGGAGAGTGTGTTAGTCAAAGAAAGAGGGTTTTTTTTTTTCTTCTTTTTTTTTTCCCCTCTCTCGAAGTTTCAAAAGGAGCGCACAGACACACAGAGAGCCGTTCTGGTGTTTTTGTTACAAATTCAATGCTGGAAGTTTGCAAAAGATGTGAAAACGAACGCTGCGACACACGGCTCTATTATAAAGAGCCCTGTTTGGTAATGCTGCATTCAGCTGCAGTTTGTCATTTAGCCCTTTAAGTGTGCTTTAAAATTGGACGATAGCATCTCAAGGACGCAGGTTCTTTGAATTCTCACTGTGCCTATTAAGTGTGGTATTTCAAATCTGCGTTGTGATGAGCCCTTCCTTTAATTTCTGTGTCAGACTTTCACAAGGGTAAACGAAGTGAATAACAAGAAAGACTGTTTTCTGATATGTGCCTAGACTGGCGCGGCAGAGGGCCAAATCACTTTCTATTCACCCTGGAAGTGAAGTGGTTTTGTCTTCGACGCTGAAAATATTTAATTTTTTTCATAAGTCACTTCTCCACTAAAGCACGTGACGATTAGGCTCAGAGGTGTCGCGAGGACAAAAGGAAGTCCAAGACCTTGCCGCAGAGAAACGGATAATGGGGGACACGGCTTTTTATTTCAGGTATGCTCACGGACAGGAATGTCTCTTTTCAGCAAATAAATACATAAAAAAATACACAAATGCTGTAAATTACTCCGAGGAAGTTAAGGTGAAGTTAATGATTATAAAGGTAAAAGTTGAAATCTGAAATCATCTATTCCATTTCGATCAACAGCTGCGTTTCTATTACCAATACGCGCAAGACTTGTTCTTGTATTTTCTAAGAGGTTCTGCTTATTAAAAAAAACAAACAAACAAAAAAAAAAAGTAATTTTACCGCTGTGGTGTTTCCATTAAAAATGACATGCAATTAAAATGAAATGTGAATAAGATAAAAAGTGATTGATGTAAACACTCATAAGAGATATATTCAGAGTTCAGCCATAGCACTAGCTATCAGAGGACAGCGTTTTATTGAGGCGTTGGAGCGACGAGCCCCTTGTACTTGGGTGCAGGTACAGCTTTGTACCTTCTGTCCAATCTTTTACTTCAAGATTGGACAGAAGGCCTATGGTTTCAATGCTTTTGAATGACTAACTACTTCTGATGAAGTGGAGTTACCATTTAGGCTTTTTATTTTTACTATAGCTGGATATCTGGGTGGGGATTAGCCCAGTAAAAACCAACCTCTTGTTCTAGACTTTGCTTCGTAAAGCAAAGCAGCGGGAGACCGTCTGGACTATACAGGACGATTGCTTCCTGGATGCTTGGCTTCTTTTGAAATTTAACACTTTACCCGATCACTAATGTTTGGCCATGGCTCTATGAAGCTTACCGGAAACAAGCATCCTCCACTGCGAAGAGTGAAGTGCCAATCCGAATGCTAATCTGTTAATGTTGATTCGGAGGCATAGCCAACACGGACTGAACAGCTTCGTTCACTTCCTCCGCTGCCATTGCCAAAACTACAAGCAGACTACATCCCCGAAACAGAAAATCAATGCCATTGTTCACAACTTCCACTTCTGTTCGCTATTCGAAGAATTTATTTTTAGAATTCCGGTTTGCTCAACATTATGGCCAATGAAAATGCAGCAACTCGTTTGCAGCTTCCACTCGTGACCCCTTTCCCCTGAGACGGTAGGCGGTGAAGCTGTGAAAACAGGACTGTTGGAGCTACGGGACCGTCCCACCGGACCCCACAGCGGGACGCACAAGGGGCAGGGCAATTGAAGCGAAGAGCCACAATAAGCAAGCGGAGAAGCAAGCGGAGTGGTCCCCGGCGCAAATCTGCCTTCAATCTGTCAATGAAGTCCCTGCTGCAACATCCTTAAGTGGAGCCTTTTCATTTTGTTTTGACTCCCTGTCTGGGCTGGGCACAATGAGGAGGGATCCGGGTCAATGGAGGCGCAGCAGCCTTTTGTTGCGAGCGCGGTGGGTCCAAATGTATAATTAAGTAAGGAGAGTAATCAGAGCAAGGACTCGGTGGCCAGGATTTCTCAGGAGACGATAATGGAAGCATGTATGTGTGGGGAACCGTGCAAGTATGATTCCTCCTACTGTTCTGAGACAGCAGGCGTCCATGCTGCGACAGGGCTTCAATGGGAAAAAAAAACAAAGCCACTCAGCCTGTTAGGAGGGTTAATGCCAGGGCTTACATCACTAACTGAAGCATAAACACTCAGAGAAGGTTCTGTTTTCCACACGCAAACAAGTATTATTCTTACAAACGTGAATTGCGGTTTTTGTTAACATTCTGGCGCTGCGTCTACAGAAGGAAAACTATCAGATAAATTACTACTAGTCAGCTATAATCAGGCATTTACATATGCAGTGGCTTGTAAAAGTACCCGTATCACTTTTTTCGTCACGTTTTGCTATGCCTTTGCTTGCATTTTACAAATAGGCTATGCACTACTATGGTTAGTTTTCTAACAGAATGCATTTTGTGAATCTAAAGTGACAAAATGCGAAAAATTTAAGGGGTGAATGCCTACTTCTTTTTTTTTTAAACAAGTCTATGCTGCTGACCTGTTGACATCCTTTTACCTCCCTTTGAATAAAATTATTTATTTTGACACTTTACATCTTAGTTTTTTTTCTTTATGAAGAAATTTTTCTTTATGAAAAGAAAATGCCTCTTTATGAAGAAATGCCTCAGTGCAGACCTGTGCCAAACTACATAGATGTATTCTGCAGCTGTAATAAATATTGTGTAATTTCATCAAATCTTTACATAACATCATTCAATTTTGTATTAAGACGATATTGCACTTGAACACACTTCAGCAGAACTCAAACAAACTCACAGACAAAGCTTCTTTGATACAAGTTAAAAAGTTTTCTATTATTTAAATAACAATAATAAGTATTCAGCAGGTTAAGTACTTGTCAGAAACAGAAAATATGGCCAATGCCTGGTTTTTAGTAAGCAACTACTTCAGTGATTCTTTTGTGAAAAGAATTATGATTTATTGTGACAACAATAAACTCTAATTGGTGAAAAACTGAAAATGTGATTGGATTGTAACTTTATTTTGCCAGACTTTTATTATGTTTCCAATGTTGGTTTCATAAAAGCTCAATTAACATCAATCTAATTTAAACCATACTGACTGTACAGTTAAATTCAATTATTGTGTACGGCTTTGCGGCGCAGTGCAGTAGCACCACTTCTTGGAACTGGTGCACTCAAGTAGCCTACGCTGTGATGTTTTTCTTTTTACACTGCAGAAACTCAACATTTTAGCAAGTACTTTCGGTTTAGTTTCTGGTGGAAATATCTTAATACAAAACGACTTAGAAACTATTCAGAAGCCAGATGTAAGAGTTTGTTTTAAGTCCCATTGGCAGATTTTTTCCACTTGTAGCAGAAAAAATGTTTTGTGGTAAGTGAGGAAATGTGAATGTGGAAATAGTACTTTTTAAATCAATATTAAGGGATTATTGATTTAAAACAAGCTTTAAGTTTCTTATTAGGTGCAAAAAAAAAAAAGAAAAAGAAATTTGCACTACAAATTGGACCAATAATACTTGGTAAGATTTTGTGTCTTTGCAGTGTGCAGCGATATTGCTGCTTGTTGGGCTCTGATTTTATTGTACACAGTGACAGGTGTGTTGTAAAAAGACAATACGATATAAAAATGATTTTTAAAATACTTTTTGCTGTCATTCTTATTGGTACTGAAATAAAGATCAGAGATTAAGGCTTCTAAGGATGCACACAATTGGAAAATAATGAACAAAACCATTTAGTACTTATAGGTTCTCTTTCTGAAAATTCATAAACATCTCTACTAATTTTGTCTTATCAGTCTGTAATAGAAAAACCTCTATATAGTTGGAGTTGTACGCTAGTTAAGTCCAAAGTTAAATTGCATATTTGTCTCGATGTACTACAGTATTGTAGAAAACAACAGGCATATTTTTATATTTTGATCTATACGTGCAGCCCAAAAAGCAAAGCAAACAATAATAAAGAGAGAGAACGGATGAAATCTTGTATCCTCAGGAAATCGGTCGTAACGTATTCTTGGCATGCAGCTAAAAGGATGACTTCCATCTCACAGCGGTTGTGGGCTCCACTCTATTACAAAAGGACGAGCATAAACCGTAGGTGATGGAGATGAACAACTGGCTCTGCCTATTCCCCAGGTGCGTGCTTCTCCTTGTTGCTGCAGCGGTAGCCATGACACTAGAGATGAGGCCTCGTCAGGCTGGAGCAGGCGAGGAGGAAAAATAATATCAAAAGAGCACAGCGTGGTGCTTATCCTTTTACAAGAAGCATGCACTGAGCAGAGCGTAAAGGGGAATACTAGCTCAGACGGGGACGGAGACACAGCACAACGCAGCGGGAGGGGAAGGGGAAGGCAGGTGGAACCGGGGAAGCTAAACACTAAGCACAGGCAGGGGGGAAGGGGAGGATGCTACAGAGATGAAGGGAAGTGAGGATGGATGTAATGTTCCAGCAATTTTGTCGGTACTGTGTGTGATTGCCCTGTTGGGCTATTTCACTTAGGCAAGTCGAAGGAAGGGATACAATAAAAGCGGAAAATTGTGACCGTAGATGCAAAACAAGACTGCCATTTAACATCCTGGGCGTCTTTAAGTGTCATCTCCAGCACAGTAGTTTTAAAGAAATGCTTTATGAAAAAGGCAAGTTGTGAACTTATGAAAATGCAAAGTTGTCCAAGTGGACATTGAAAAGTGCTGTTCACCAAAACTGCCCGACAGAAACCACGACGCTTGTGGGTGTTTATCTTAAAAACATGTGAAAAAAAAAAAAAACCCAGTCATCACCAGCATCATCTTGTTATTTTTCTTATCATCGCACTGCAAAGAGTCTTTTGTGATATTTTACACACACTGACATTGCGATGACAATACATTTGTGATGCATTGTGCAGCCCGAGCGCATCTAGAAGTAAACCTGCACTGTGATGCCTTACGATCGCCAGGCATTTGCTACGTTGTTCGGTTTGAAAGCGTCACCTTCAGTCCTCCAAATGTTTTTGTCGTAATGCTCAACCAGCTCTGTCACCGGTTGAGTTTCCATTACAAATGTGCACAAATTTTTTTTTGGTTTACTTCTAATATCAACAAAACACTCTTAAGGGATTGCAGCATTTCCACTGAATGAGAAACGCAACTAAAATCCCACGTGATTAAGCTTGTTCACGTAATAAATTATTAACATTCATGATAGGGAGACTTACGAGAGATATGTATTTCAGTCACAGCTCTAACGCTCATCATCAGACAAGATGTCAGCGTCTTGTTCAGGTGTCGGAGCGGCAAGCCTCCTATACTTGGGAGAGGCTACATATTTTTGCTAAATTATAGCTGGCAAACTCACACATTTTGATGAACGCTGCCATGCTGCGTATTCTCCAAGGAGGCCAGCGTCTACAAATAAGTGCCTTATTGCTGTATGCAAACTAGCAGGATGCAAACAAACAGTACTTCCAATGCAGCACAATGCAATAAACCCAACTCCTCCGGGCGTAAAAACATATTTTTTTTTCTTTTGGTTATCCCTTGAGCAAGTTCATTTTTGTAGTTCCAACATGTGCAATGTTATAGTCAATGGAAACCCACCAATCAAATCCTCTGACCACACAGATAAAATGTTCCTCTGGAACGAATTCGGCTGAAACTGAAACTTTTAGCCAAATTTTGAGGAGCAGATTGTGGTGTTGGTACTTGCAACACAGATTAACATGTGTGTCTGTGTAACTGTCATAATTTGTGTGTAATTTGTGTGGATTGGAGACATAAAGTTTCATCTTTGTAAATGAAGCAAAAGCCCAAAATGAAAGTGTCCTTCATGCTGATGATGAGTTTGTACAAACCTCTGTTCAACAACATTCCCACACTGAGCAAATCTCTTTCCCTTTTATCCACCCAGTTTACCACTTCCTCTGCATGCCCGCCTCTCCTCACAACACGCACCGACATTTACACGGCTTTCAACACTTCACTCACACCCTATTTATTCCAGCCGGCGGCCCTGGCGTGAGCAAGGCCGCGACCTGTGCCGTCCCCGATGACGACCCCGTGGCTCACCCCTGAAGAAGCCGAGGAGAAAACACGACCTGAAATCAGACGGATGGACGGAGGCCTGCGTTTTCAAGCTGGGGAGAAACAATAAACGCGTTCTGTCCCCGAGCGCATTAAAATGACAGAGCAAATTAATCACACGGTCCCATTCGTCACTGCCAGAGCAGACGATGCCATGGTCAGCCGTGGTTCTGCCTCAGAGAAACAGAGCAGGGGTGGCGTGGGGGGGGGCAGGGGGGGAATCAAAGAGGAACTTGCCTGGTTAAGTAAATACTGGCAGGGCGTCAACAACTGTCATCCTGAATACTGATCGCAACCCTGTACTTGCTGCGGGAAATGCAAAAAGAGAATAAAAAGAGAGGGAGAGAGAGAAAATGCAGTGCAAGAGCTTCCAGAGCTCCTGGCATTTATTTGTCACTTTCTGTTTGTTCCAATAGAAGTTATAGACAAAGGGAAACAAAACAGAGGAGGAGATCATATGCAAATGATTGTTTAAGTGGCAATTTGTGATGAATTCCTTGTGGCCTTAAGCTTTGAGGTGTACTATGTGACGTGGGAAGGAGAGGAGTTAAAAAAAAAAAAGAAGCTGCGGTTACTATGGATTAATTCAAAAAACATTGCAGATGTTGGAATGATTTGTTTTATCTCTGACAGCTGCCAGTTCAGTCCACTATTCAAGTGAATAACGACGCAAAAAATGCACAATTGGCTTCAAATACAGAAGATGATTCCACTGAGATACCGTCGATGGTAAAAAAAGAAAAAAAAAGGAAGAGTTTTGACAAACCCCAACCTCCCGGAGCGAGAGCCCACCGAGGGGGTAATGGTCCTTTTAGATAGTTGAGGACCAAAGAAGTGTCAGATACGGGTTGAACAACAACAATTTTCTCCTGCAATTTCCCTCCTGCAGATGCTGGGATGAGGTGTGGGGGGGCGGGACCTGTGGCTGTTCGGATGGGGGCGTGGAACCAGAACCTCAAATCCATCCGTGGACGTGTTGTCAAGTGTGTGGAGCGTCGGCGACGCGTCAGGAAGTTTTGTTTATCTTGTGCGAAGAAGCAAACTTTGCCTTTTTCACCCACAGAGACCGAAAAACGACAGCACAACAAGCAATGTTAAAACCGCAAATTTCAATGGATTCCATTGGATTTAAAAAAAAATTTTTTTTATGATAAATCATCACAGGAAGAAAAATGATGATTTTCAAAATGTCATGCCAATAAGTATTTTGTGCGGCATGCTTTTGTATTCAGCCAACCTGAATATAAACCTGATTTAATACGTTGATGAATCACAGTTTTCTGAAGTCCTGTCATATTTATGAAATTACGGTACATGTTCTGATGAGGATTGTTTGCGTCACATGGCTATAACAGGTTTATAGCAAAGTAACACAAGTTTGTTGGGTGTGAATACTTTCTTTTTCAGTTGCTTTCTTAAGTTGTGCTTGAATATTTGATTAGATTCAGACTTAAATGGAGCAAAAATTGACGAAAACAGCGAAAACAGAGCAAACATTTTCAAATGTTGTGATTGAGCTGCCGACGTGGCGCTAACTGAAGTGCATTTCAGTCAAATTAAAAATGACAACATCTGTCCAGTGAATTCTCTTGACCCCTCTGGCTGCATGTGAGAGAAGCTCCCAGCACAGCGATCTGGTCACAGGATCAAATATATACAGCCATTTGACACTTGACCTCCCCGACGGGGCAGAATGGGAAGTCAGCTGATTACTCAGGGTCAACCTGGGAGTCCTGGATTAGGAAAGTATTGATCGCAGAGAAGATGCAGGCTCCGCGGGGAATGAGCTTGGAAGAAAAAGCTCTGCCGGGCAGAAATGATATCGACCGGGAACCCTAGTCAGGCTCGAACGCAAAACCATATTTGAGCTCGGGACCTTGGACTTGGCTGTGCAAACACAGACGGCTTCAGCAAAAAAAAAAAAAAAAAAAAGAAATGAAAAAAATAGAAAAAGGAAAGAAAGCCTCTTTTTACGGGGAGGGAGGGCGGCCTATTGAGAGAAGACAGAGAGTGAATGTGAGAGTGGAGGGGGATTGAAGTAGACAAGTTCAGGGCTCTTTGCATTAGACAGACACAGCAGCCGCCTCTGGTCTAGAGCTGACACACTTCAGGGAAGAGTCAGCAGGGGTCATGTAAATCAAGACAGGGCGAGGAGAGATATAGTCCTGACCTGGGGCCAAACTAAGCAGATTTTTAACATTACCCAGAGTCCATGTAAACAGCACTGAGACCTGGCACTGCTTCACTTCACTTCCATGCAAAGTATTTGGAGAAGTCCTGGAGGAAGTCGGTGGGGCTGGGGGGGTGGGGGGGGAGCGGGCTGCAGAGCTGCAGGATTTGGACAGATTGATGGTGATAGCAGTGCGGACCTGAAGAGCAATCCCCCTCCTTCACTAAATCAAATGACCGGCTTGTCCTCTCCAAATCCCTCAAACCTTTGCTTTCAGCGAAATCCCGGCGGAGAGTGACAGAACTGGCGGAGCGGCTAGTGTGATGCTTGGAGTAGTTTGGTGAGGGGGGTGGGGTGGGGGGAAACAGACAGTAATGGCAGATGTATGAGCAAACGGGGAGCATTTATTCAGCTCAGAGAGAAAGGACTGCCAAAAAACCTGAAGGGACGGGGAATACACAACTGTGCTATGAATACATTGGAGCAAGAAAAATGGGCAAAAGGATGAGAAAGACTGGAAGAAATAGGAAAAACACTTTTTTCATAAGCTCTCCTACTTCCTCTGGCCTCTGTTGTTGTTTGTGTGACCATAGCTGGTTTGCTATCTCAACTGTAGTGTTTAGGCTACACACACACAAACACACAATGGTATTTTTACCAGTATTAGGACTTTGTATTAACATCCATTCATTGTAATAACTGCATTCGTACCTAACCCAGACATTTTCCGTAACCCTGATAAGTACGACTCTCTTCCTAACCAAAACCTAATTCTTATCATATCTGTTAACTCTGACCCTAAACCAGGGGCTCCAAAGTACCGGAACCGGGCTTTAGTGCCCATTAGACACATCGGTCTCCAGAAGGTTAGTAGATATGCCAGAAATGATCTCAGAGAGGCCAGCTCAACAAGTACACGCACACACAGTATGACTTTGCATTGACTTCCATTAATTTTTCATTCATTTCTACAGCCCAACTCTAACCTTTCCCTAAATCCAACCTAAACTCATTTCACTAAACCTAAACTTAACTCCTAACACTGAAACAGCACTTTCTTTTATGGGGCCCAGGCTTTGGTCCTCATAAGGAGTAGTCGGTCAGTTGGTCCCCACAACATAGTAGACGTTAGGAAAATGTTTCTTGGAATGTATTTATTATTCATCTTATTTTCAAAAGGGGTTTGCATTGACTTCCATTCATTTTTCATTGATTTCTACAGTCTAACAATAAACCCCATTTACTCCTTAGTCTCACGTCTGACCACTGAGCCCAAAAGCAGAACTTTTTCTTCTGGTGCCTTGACTTTGGGCCTCATAAAGAGCAGCGAGTCCTCACATAGTAATATATGTTGGCAAAATGGGCTTCATAAGGTCAGAAATGCTAAAACACACACAACACACGCAGACTACCGAGCACCGCGCTGTGTTTTGACATGGCCCCGGGCCCGGTGCTGCTGAGCTGCAGTGGGAGACACTGGGCATTGGAAATTTAAGTCAGGGCCTAGGAGAAATTAGGTGAGGAGGCAAGGAAATGGGATGTTGACTTGAACTGGCCCCGGGGGCAGCTGAGAGTCTCCCTGTGCAGCTCCGCTGGCTGCCTGACAGTTTGATGGAGCGAGTGGAGGCTTCCCCGCGGCCCGGGCCGCCGTCTCTAACACTGATGTAGCTCAGTGAGGAACAGATTGAGCCTCCAGGCGTTGCTCTGTTCTACTCTCCTTCTTTCTCTCCTTCTCTCCATGCTGCTACTGCTCACTCTCTCTCCCCCACTAATCCAGTCAAGCCAACACAACACGCAGAAACGCAGCACATATGCATATGCGGGATTTCTTCGCACCGAATCAAACATTTAACACGAATAGGAAACATCTAGAGATATACGCAGATGAAGAAGTACGTCTGGAATGCTCTTTCTGTCTCTTCCTTCCGACAGTACCGTGATGAGCCCTACAGATGCTGTCGACTGAGCTCTGGCCGAGGCACAGGGGGAAGGAGGAGTAGAGGGAGGTTTGATGGAGGAAGAGGCAGAACGAGTAGAGTCAGGGGGGCTGGCAGGCCGCAGTGATAATGAAAAGATTCTGGCGGTAGCCCACTGTGTACTGGTCATGAGAAGCTTGTGCTGCCGGGGGGCTCTACTGCTAATTTCAGGGGGCAGCCAAGTGTTTCACGCTAGACTTGTCATCAGGCCAGAGGGGGCATTCATACAGGGTGACAGCAATTGCGAGAGCGGGTAAAGAGTTTGGGGAGGTGGGGGGTTAGATGCAGAGGGCGAAAGCTTTGCCCCTCCCCGGTTCCTCCTCTTCACTCTTTGCAATGATCAAACGCTCTTACAGACAGGGTGCAGAATTACAAATGAGAGTCCTGTGGGCAATGGCTGGAACTGGAATCAGCTAATCTCTGAGCTCCGGTCGCTCCGTAGGTGGCCTTGAGGGGCACAGCTTGTCCTCTCTCCGAGACGCTCTGGATGAGTCTTGCTGCATGCATTTCCCCTCTTTCATTGCCCACTTTCCAGTCTGACACTTGTTAAATAAAGGCCACTATAGTCATAAAAAAACCTTTTAAAACAAATAATCAACTGAAGAAACTTTGCTGCAATATGTTCAGCCTGTTTGCTGAAGTCTTGCTGTCTTTCGCATTTTGCAGCCTTTAAAATGGCTTCTGATACCTTTAAAGATTGCTCTCACTTCATTTCAAACACCTCACTGATGATGAAAGGGACTGTCAGTGTTCTTCAGTAAGTAAGAACAACCACACCAAAGACTGTCGATTTTGACTTTATGACCAGGACAAATCCAGCTGATAAATCATGACTTGATATTTGCTGCTGCAACACATTTTGCATTCAGATGGTATTTTAGGCGTGAATCTCTTCGGTGATAAGTTAACTACAGTTATCTACAGTTTTTTCTGGTTTTCCATCAGATTGTTTCTTGAAGCAAAACTGAACCCCCAGTGAGCCAAGAGAACCAGATATTTTGTCCAACGCTGACATTTGTGGATGTTGCTTGTGCGTCAGAGTCGCAGACGTGCCAGAAACACAAACATCCAAAAGTTCCGAAGAAGAAAAGTGATTAATTGCATTCACATTTTCAGTGTTTTTAATCAATTAATCAAAATTTTTGTGTTAATGTTGAAGCCTTAATTACATGTACAGTGCCTGAATCTTGCTAACATAGCAAGTTAGTTAGTGTTGCAGACCCACATCTTGGCACAAAGAAATTTCCCTACATGCAAAGTGCAATTTAGGTTTATAGTAGGTACATGTACTGATGAAAACTAAACGATTATTGCATCCTGGATGAAGTAAAGCTGCAGAGTGTTAAGGACATTTGGATACATGTTACGGACTGGAAGTTCCAGAAACCTGATGCTAACAGCTAGCTCACTCACCCTCCAACACAAAGAAACGCTTGGCTTTAGTTTCTGACAATCAGGAGGAAAGAGCAAGAGCTTCGCAAATGTGCGAGAGGGATGGTGTCTGCACTGATCGCTTGGCGGTAGACGGAAAAGGCTGGAAGGTTCGGAAACTCTTTGTCACAAAAAGGAGAATGTAAGAGAAGGGAAGACAGTTAAAGAGAGACAGAGCGATGTGGAAGGGGAGGAGAGGGGAAAGGGGGAGGCAGGCACATTGCACACTTCAGGCTGTGAATAATTTAAAGGAGCACTGGGGAGACGAGACGAAGATGAACACAAAACACTGGCAGCGTTTGACCCAGAGCTGTAGCTACATCAGTGCACATCAGAGAGAGAGAGAGAGAAGGAGAGACAGAAAGAGAGAGTGTGTTCTCGTTTGCTCTACCTCTTCCTCCCTCCTTCTATCTCTTTCCCGTCTTTTGCTCTTCATCTGCCTCCCTCTGTGTCAGAGAGGATACAGCTGTACACTGTTCTTGTTCTACCTCACATTCTATGAAGCTCAACAGAACGGCTGACAACTCTGTTTCATGAGAACCTTGTTCCCTTCCCTGCCAGGGGCATACACAGCGCCTTGCAAAAAGTATGTTCGCCTATTGAACTTGTTCGGGTTTTGACGCTCTTCAACCACAGACCTCACTGTGTTGTTTATGTGAGGGAGCAGTTTACGAAAACAGAGCGACACCACTGCGCTCCTTTTGAAGACGTGACTGTCCGGCTAAAGGGAAATGCGGAGCTGCAGCTCAGGTAGATGCACAGTCGCAGTCCAGAATAGGGTTGGATAATATGGCTGAAAAAAGTATCACAATATAAGCATTTTGTGTTGGTTGAAAGATAATTATTGATTAGTTTTTTGTTTTAAATATCTGAAATACTGCCAAACCGGCAATGCAACCTTTTCTCTTTCATCCAGTTTTCACTCCATGCCGTTGTTTTTTATTTTGAAGCAGTTATGAGGCATGGTGGCGAAACCTGAAACTGCTGCTGCACATATTCCTCGGCAGGTTGTTGCTAGGAAACCAAAGAGTGAGCGGTGGATGCCACCAACCTTGCTTAGCTTAGCTTTCCTTCGTCTACATCTTCCAGAATCCTGTACGGTTCTGGACCGTAGTTCAGTGAAAATTCCATCCGACATATTGTCTATTGATATTGATCGTGTGTCTATCAAAGTACATATTGTTATTGATTTATTTCCCATTATTAGTCCAGTTCTTAATTTAGTCTTTGCAAGACTTTACAGCTGTTTCGTTCATAGATGTTCTCTGTCCAATCTGAGCTGAGCCGTCTTGCCAAGACGAATCCAACAGACCCGCAGCTGGAAATGCAGTTAAACGTGGCTCCACAAAATAACAGACCCTTCAACATGCGTACATGTTTCTGAAAACTCTCAAAAACCATAAAACATTTTACTTTCCCTTTAAACTTTACTACTTCATGTTGCTCCATCACATAATCTCTGACTAAAATACAATCAAGTTTGTATTTGTGACATCATATGTATCTATGCAAGGCACTACAAACACTGAGAACAAGTTATCCACTTGAATAGTTTGGTTTAAATGAAAATGCGTTTGTGAGGGACAGCTGGACATATTTTAGCCATCATTAGGTGTAAGACGGCAGCAGAAGCAGCAGCAGCAGCAGCAGCACTGTGAACAGGAAGCACCGCAAATTGGAAGGCAGCAGCTGTAAATAAAGAGCCGCCCTACAATTAGGCTTCGAGAGGTTAAGCCGAGCTCGCTCACGCCACCTTTATCAAGCTGTCATGAATCACCTACCCTCCTGAAGAGTGGACCCGCGTGTGCCATGAAAGGTCTGCTGGACATCTGTGCAGGGAGTGGCGATGGGGCGGACGGAGGGCGGTCTGAGCAACCCATGAGGGAGGGGCGATTTATTACTGCAATTAAGGTGCCGTGGGAATAGCGAAGCTGAGGTTGCATGTGAAATATGACGGATATTTATAAACATTAAATATCTTGCAAGTTTAAAAAAAAAAGAAAAAAAAAAAAAGGAGATGGCACATAAACAGAGCCAGATTGGATCCTTCTGTCTTCCTCTCTCTCTCTTTCTCTCACTCTCTCTCTCTCCCTCCCTCACTGTCTGCTGTTCAGTCTGTGTAGCTGATATTAATGGGACATCCCTTGTTTGTAAATGTGCCAAGTTGTGAGCACCACTGCGGGCTGTCTATTATAGCGGGCCTCTGGGGCAGCTATTCCATTTGGTGCCACATATGGCACTCAGCAGCATCAATTAATGTTGTTATAATACTGATTTTTATGAGCCAGAGCTTAACTTCTTTCCTGTTTATTCGATGCATATATCTCCTGCTTTTTGCCCTCCACCCCCACTGAGTCTTTGATTCTTCAGACCGCGAGAACCCCCCCCCCCACCCCCCTTTTACTGAAGCGTTCAAGAATCTGCCATCTGAGTGGAGCGAGGGAAAGCTGAGCCAAATTCTGAAGGCTTCAAGCTAGCTTTGACTTCAAAACCTTGCTTGAAGAAAAGCGTTGCTTCTCCCAAGACTTAAAATGTACAGTGAACCCTGGGATGCATTCCAGAAATAGTTGGGAACCCCTCTGAAAATGCACAGAATTGTCAAGTTTAATAGTTCGAGCACAAATTACACCTTAATATGCATTAATACAGAGAGGGGAATTGAAGAAGTTAACATCTACGGTTTTCCTCGTCTATTCCGTCTATGAGCGGTAAGGAAAATGAACGGAGGTATTGGATTGGCTGCTTTGCAAACACTAAACAATAGTGTGTCATATCACAATAGTTATGCTCTACCAATAAACAGAAGAATTTTCCATTAATAATTAGAAGTTACCTTTCATATAAAAATTGGTGAGTTGGTGAATCTGTGAATAGTTCCACTGCAGATTAGTTCACGATGAGTTAGTACAGTAGTTGGTCATTTATTTTTGCCACTGCCAGAATTGACCTGTCTTTAGGAAAATCGAGAAGAACAGAAAAATGAGAATCTGATAAGCCGTAGACTAAAAACTAAAACATTCCCTGGTTTTCTCATTTTGTACCTTGAATCACACAGTAGACTTATGAGGAACAACGGCTTTTACACTCTTAGAAAGAATGTACTGCAAAGTATTTACTTGATAGCGTAAGTTTGACAAACATTGCTAACGATGCAGAACCTGAAGAAATACTTGTCCCTCAACAACTTGGTCATTTCATACCCAACTGGACATTCTGCACTGACCTTTGTCCCATTAACAGCCACTTGGTTTCTTAGCCTTTATGACAACTTATACTTCATGAATTCACTTTTTCAAAGAAAAGCTAACAGACACACTATGGTGTGAGACAATATGGGAATTAAACATGTGAAACAGGTAAGTAGGCGAACCGACCAACCAAGGTCGTCCTTGTTTTGACTATTTTTGAATATCCAACGCCAAATGCTGCCTTACCAGGAACTAGCTCAGGTCATATTAGGCCACAGTGTGTTACATTAGGCCTGTATTCATGCACAATGCAATAAGCAGATGGATGAGAGAACCGAATCTGAGGGGCCCTTTTTGTTCCCCCCAGTGCCTTTGGTGGTGGATCTGACAGGATGGGGGGGAACAAGAGCACGGCAAAAAGCCCCGCTTAAAAAGCCCCCAGAAACATCATCCTTGTCAGCAGTGTCACAATTAGAGACGAGATCACTGGCACTTCCCGGTGAGAAATATCTCACCGCCGCTCCTTAATGGAACGCTTTCGTTTGACGAACGCCCCTCAAAGCCGGGGGTTTTTAAAACGTTTCGGATGGCTAATCACTCTCAGGATGAAAGGCCCTGGCATGTTCGTTTGTGTCGGCGCGGGGGAGCTTCCCTTGCCGTTTCGCTCGCTCTGATTCTGATTGTTTTTGTTCGTTTCCTTTTTTTTTGTGTGTGTGTGCTGCAGCAGGCAGAGGGAGGCGAGGCAGGCGAGCTGGCAGGCAGCGCCGTTTGAAGGTGCAGTCAGACCCGAGCGCGGGCCCGACGCTTTGTAGTGATATTTCCAGCAGCACAATCTCATTACTTTTTGACGTGGGAGATGCATGCAGGGGCGGCTTGTCATTTCATGCTGTCAAAAGTTCTACAGGGGATGTGGGGGGGAACAGGGGCGGCAGCCAAACTTCAATGACCTGGCTCATCAAGGATGAATATATTAAATCGAATATCATAGATAAAGAACCAATGAGCGCTGTTATCAGAGATGTTTGTAAACCTTATGTCTGGTCCGTAGGGTATTGACGGATCCTTGTCTCTCGTCCGTAAGACTGCAACAATGTCTCATCTTCCAAACTGCTTTACTGTATGCCCAGTTGGGTGGATTAATTTAGAGTAGAAAAAAAAAAGACCTAATGGCAGCATCATTCACCTTTCAAAAGAAGAGGAGAGCTCCTGCATAGTTTCACATGAGAGAAGCGCTGACAGTTCCCCCCTCAGGAAAACGCCTGGGGTTTGTCCCATGACGATGATTTCACGCGGACTCCTTTCAATGCCGAGAGAGAAATTAGCTCTGTGTGAGACGCTGCCTGGCACCGACTGAAGCGGCTGGTTACCATGCAAACCCCAGCCTGTTGCTGGGGCGACTGTCCTGGAGTGCTTCCTGGGTAATTTTTGAGGTCACTGGTTTGTGCACGCCTATGTGCTGCAGATGGGCCCACCCTCATTCAGGGCCCGGCGGGAGCTCTTTCATTAGCCCAGTGAATGGCCTTATTCATCCCCTTCGCCCCAATTGGTCACGCTGAGTCTCTGCAGAGGGACCAGGACAAACTTTTCTCCCTGATCTTCCACGCACCACCCACCTTAGTCAGGCTTTCCTTTTGTTCAGGGTGCATGTGGGGGGATGTGGTGGCTGAAACTCCAGGGACTCACAAAACAAAAGTGATGAACTACTTGGTGTATTGAAAGTAGGTTTGACATATCAGCTTTTTTTTTTCCAATTAAAGTTGCATTGTGTAACTTTTATTTAAAAAAAAATATTAGCATCATCAATCATGCTCATGTATGTGCTGCTTACACCATCTCCATTGCTCTTCTCTATGGTGCAGCTTCTTCCTAGTAGCAGAGTTTGCCAGGATTGCTAAGGCTAGTTAGCATGGTTACAGATGATGGCAAGTAAGCAGCTTTCCTGTAATCACATGTTGTTTTGCTGTCATTAGCACATTGAGCCGCTCGTACATGAGCATGTTGGACAGCACTAAGATCCTCCCCCTGGCTCTGATTGGTTGTTTTTGACCATGTGCAGTGGATTTCTTGAAATGACAATTATAGTAGCTCAGGGAGGAGGTGGAGGAGATCCATCTTTTCACAGGTGTTATATCTCATAACATGTTGTCACAAAATGGTAATCAAGACAGTTATAGGCTAATAAAGTAAACTGAAAATTTGTTGATCTGACCTATGATGTTGGCTGGGCGTTCTGATCACAGGATCTATCGGGTTAGTACAAGTGCACTGATTAACTGGCCACAGTTTCTTTAATTTTAGTAGATGTGCAATCAGCCGATACTTAAATGGTAAACTGATTTTATCCACCGACATTTTCTGCTCCGGCAAATGTCTTGAAATTAGCAGATGTCCCCATTGTTGCCAACTTGGTGACTTTACAGACAAAAAAAATCAGCAAAAGAAAGTGCAGTTAGCTCAGCCTAAACACGACTTATTATATTTTACCCCTTTAAACAAAAGACATAAGACATAACAATGTTTTAGCTGACCTTTTGTAAGAACCTTCCTTATCTAGCTAACCCTGAGTTGGAGCAGCATGTTGAGGCTGAACTCCAGAGAGCAACTGTGACTGTTCATTGTCTAGAAAAGCAAGGAGAGACTGGATTATCCTAAAAGTCACCGATGGAAAAATAAAAATGATGCTGCCCTGTTTTTCAAACAAACACGGAGTTGATTTGATGAGGTTTCTTAAAGAATGAAGCATTAAAACGTGTTCCGAGTTATTATGCAAATAGGGTTTAAGTGTCAGAAAGATTAAATTTTTTTGTTGTGCTATTAAATTTCAGTAAAGTTCAATAAAATTTGATACATACTGTAATAGTTCATGACTTTAAAATTATACTGACCACCATTGACCGTTTAAAAAAATCTGAGAAAATATCACTTGCATAATAATTTGGAGCACGTTGTAGTATGGAGCTACGCTTATCTTGAAATGACTCCTGCAGAATCTGTCCGGACTTTTGTGAATGATGTATGTGATGACAGTTGGTATGAACTGGTTGGCAGAAGGAAGTTAGCTAAATCCATATGACATAGAGGGTTATTTGATGAGGAACAGAACAGCAAGAGAGCTCAACTTATTCAACACAGATTTGAAAACCGAAACAAAATCTACCTGGTGCTTATATTTTTGCTCAAGCGCGTGTCATTAAAAATCCAAAGTACTATTTTAGTTGGCGTGTTTTTGCTCCTAATTCCAGAAATTAAAGGTATGTTTTTTTAAAAGCCATCATTTTGCCAAAGTAAAGTTTCAAGAACCTTTTTTCTATTTCAGCGTCATAAAAAAAGCACGACATAAAAAACTCAAGCAGAGTTATTTCATTGCTGTTTCCACTCAGCCCATTGAGTTGCCTCTGTAGCTGCAGTTCATAGATATTCTAGAGGGTTCTTTACAGCCTGCCTCTTTTTGGCACTTAAGTAATTCTCAGGTCTAGCCTGGTGAGAAGTGACTAATTGTCTTGAGTTGTTAGTGTGCTGGGAACGGGGACCCACTTCAGTCGGTGACAGGGTGCACAATAATTTTGTTTTTCCCGTCCCTCCTCACCCCTCTCCCTCCACCCTCTCTCTACCCCCCCCCCTCTCTCTCTCTCTCTCTCTCTCTCTCTCTCTCTCTCTCTCTCTCTCTCTTTCTCGTTCTCCATCTTGCAGCAGATTTTGCCCCTGTGCTTCTCAAGCTACTGAGCTGTAAAATTGACTGGACAGCAGGCAGTATACAGAATGAGACCTGGCATCATGGACACACTAACCTTGTGGAGGGCCACTGCTGCTGGCTGCACCTAAAGAGATGGAGACAGAATGTCAGCCATATTAGACTGAGAAAGGTTCAATGAGGAAGAAGGAGAGACCAGAGGGAGACAGACACGGAGAGACATATTGTTTCTTCATGACAAAACAATATGGCAACTTGGCAAAAGCAAATCTAAATCAATATGAGGTGGGCATAGGCTCTACACACAGATAAGTAAAAAAGCGTATGGAAACCGCACAAAGAACAAAGTGGGAGCATTAGAACAAACCTTAGCTACAGTATCACGGCCAACATGTTGATACTTTTGGTCTTTGTATTACTCAAAACTTAGTATCACTGACAAAATGTAGATAATACCATCAAATGGGTCGGGACTCTTACCAGGACGGCTAAACGTTTCACAGCAAGGATGCTTTGTTTTGAAAGCATTTTAAAGATATTAATAAAATGTTTCCAGAGGTCAATAAAGGTCAACCAGCAAGTCTATGTTCACAAAATCAATGGTGTCGTTTGTGCCGATGTAAATTTTTCAAATGTTAAACACAAAATTTCCAGAGGTCACCAGAGATAACCTCGATGACAATTAATTGCGCCATGATCTTATTGATACCAAAAACAGTGTGGCAACACAGCAAAAGCAAATTTGTTTCATTTAGCAAGTGGGGGGTTTGGTTGACCTTTGATGACCTCTTTGAATATGCATTCATATCTTTAAAATTATAGCAGCACAAACAAAAAATTTTGATGCGCAAACATTTGACACCATCGCTTGGTCTGAATGGGGCAACTTTACTCAGGTTGCTTTGGAGGATGCAGGGTCTGAAAAAACCCTGTCAGTTTGTCAGTTTGGGGACATATTTGAGTTTATGTAATAGCCTGAATTTTCCACACAACACAAATGGAAACTGTTTTTACTGCTAGTAATGCCAATATGCTAACATGTCAACTGTGATGACTTGGTACTTCTTCTAAAACTCCTCTCTTCACACACAGTGTGACGTTGCCTCTGCGCCTCATAGAAATACTTAAAGAACTCTGCGAATAAAACACTCTGAATGTGGCTTGTTTGATGTTCTTCAGGAGGTAACAGGAATTGGTGGTGAGACAAAGCTTTTCAAAAAACTGAGATCGGAAATCGGCCCCGGATTCTCTGATTGGTGCGTCTCCGGCAAGAAGGTGGTTCCTGTATCAATGTGGATCCCACCTCCCCTGTAATGAATTCAGCTCATACCACTAGTCCTGGAACAAATCTGAGCAATCAATTACTATGAATCACAAATAGACTGGCTGCGGTTTAGATGTGAACAAATGGCGCTTCGGTCTCTTACAGATGATATTAGTGCTCTGAGCTTCTTTCTCTCCACAAGAGATTAAGCAGGTTTGTACTCTCTCAGGCGGCCAAGCGCTCTCTCCCTCCTCCCCCCTCTGCACAACGCCCCCGCCCCTCCAGGGTGCTGCACTATCATTTGCAGGAAAATTACTTCAGTAATGAAGAATCCAGGCCCATAAATCCTTGTGGCCTCACCTTCCTTCGCTGCCCAAGTCTCGCTGAAGAGCTAGTAAAAATTCCCTTTAAAAAATTCATAGCGCAATTTTGCTCAAATCCCTCCCAGCAAGCACAATTATGGAACTTTCATCTCAATTGATTTATGTCTTGGGTAAAGAGATGAGGGAGTGGGGGGGCACCACTCAGTGTGTGTGTGTGTGTGGGGGGGGGGGGAGGGGTCGCGGTTACGGGGTTTGGAGAGAGGAAAATAACAAGTGGTAAATCATTGTTTTTAAACCGGAAGGTGTATGTGAAGCCTTTTGTCAATTTCTCTGGATGCTTGTTGTACTGCAGGTGATGGCGAAATACACCGAGTACAGAGGAAGAGGACGAGGAGGAAGAGGAGGACGAAAGACGTGAGGAGAGCATTTGAAAGTAGAAGTAAAACAGCAGAAAGAGGGAAAGGGGGCGAGAGAGAGAGAAGGAGAGAGAGGGAGAGAGCGGCGAGGGCAAAAAGCAGTATTACACTTGATTAATAACACTAATCAAATTATACAGTGTTCCACTGTGCCCTGAAATCTGGGGCCATAATGTCCTCTAATAGCGAGGTTCATGGAGCTAAACTTCAGAGGGAAAACACAGCGCTGACTGCTGCACGCCTTAATGAAGGCAGTAAAACATCCATTTCCAGAAGCCATGAAATGAAAGGCGAGATTGTAGATGTGCACCCGGTGGCTCCCTGACTGCAAAAAAAAAAATAAATAAATAAATAAATGAATGAATAAAAAAATAAAAAATAAGAGAACAAAATTACCCCCCCCCACAGAACACAGCTTCAGAGACAGGCAGAGAGATGCTTTACTGTCTTAGACAGAGAAATGACGAGAGAATAAAATACATGTGGAGTTAAAGGGTAACGCCGACAACAAGGAGACATGAAAAACAGAACGAGAGAAAGAAAAAGGCTGATGAAGCGGAGACAGAGAGGCAGGTTGGCAGATATTCACAGGGCTTCATTTCCAGAGAAGTTCTCCTCTGGCATGAAGACAGTCATTTGTGTCTGCTGATTATGGATGAGCTCGGTTGCTTTACTGTGTCTGTTATACTTAGTGCTGCTGAAAGCAGCCACAATTCATCACTATTTAGCTGCTGATGCACCTAACCACACCGTCCTCCCCTTCATCTATATCAATACCTTTCCATTAGAGAATCCCATTGTCCACTCAGGCATGCATTGTGTTGATCCATCTTTCCCTGCACATCTCCAGTTGTCCACCCATTCATGTGAGCAATCGCCCAGGCTTTCATTCATTCATACATCCCTCTGGCTGTTTGTCCAGCTGTCGTTCTATACATTTATCTACGTAGGGAGAGACTCCTCTATCATTTGCTCACGCATCTATCAATACTCCCAGTATTGATAGATGCACATGTTTACTCACATGTGCATGTGAGTAAATCATGCACATGGTATATGACCTTTGCACCACGCTAGCTGCTGGTATGCTAGGTTTAACTTACCCAAACCTATTGCTATTGCTAGTTTAATGCTACAAAAGCACCAGTAGCAGAAGGGTTCTGCTACTGGTGCAGAACCCTTCTGCACCAGTAGCAGACGCTATGTAAAGTAACTCAGCTTCAGTGCTTTGATTCAATACAATATGATATAGTTAAAACATGGTGAGGCAAAGGAAAGATAATGACAAATAACAAAAATTCCAAATTCTCTTCTAGCTGCGGTCAGCGCCTTCTATGGCAATATATTCTTTTTACATAATTTGCTAAAACTATTGCTGTGCCCAAGAGATAATCTGTGAAAAAAAAAAAAAATCTAGCTCCTCTGACTTGTCTCTGTGGTCCTACTGCCAGCTACATAAACAGCAAAACACAACTCCAGGTCTGAATCAACCAATCAGAGTCAGAGGGAGTGCCTTACCACTGTCAGTCACACTTGTGCACACGCTGCTCACATCCTACCCTACATAGAGCGCACAAACGCAAGCTGGAAATTGTGCTAATGGTGGAGAAACAGCCTAATGTTAAAGGAAAACCGCTCATCCATCATCATCGCCAGCGGCCATGATTGCTAGCTTGCACACTGATGGGAGGTCAGAGCTGTTACGCAGCAGGGAATGCATTTCTGCAACCATTTAAAACTTTAGTTTAGCTTGATACCAGGGCTGATTACTGAATATCCTGGAGGGAAATGATCTGCCCTTTAATAAGCACATCGTGATCAGGTCGGAGGCTTTGTGTGTTGCAGGACAAAACTCTTGTTTCCGCTAACACCTAGCTTGTTGACGCTGTTGATTCTAGGTGCTATTTCCATCTATGGAGAGAGAAGTGCCCAGAAAATGTGAGAAACTGTGGAGAAATTTTAAACTATGCGGTACCTTGTGATAACATAGCTTGTGGAAAATAGCATTGCTCCACTCCAAGAAAAGCAGAGGAAGAAAAGCCCTTTGTTATCTTATTTACAAAACAAATAACAAAAGCAATTGTATTTTACTGATACAAACATTCAAAACTAGTGGATATCAATTTCACCCAAAAACAACATTTCAAACTTCACTTCCCACTTCTTTTCTTGTCAGATGCCTCAAAAATGTAAAGAATTAATCACAAAGTATAGAGCGGTGTGCAGATCTGAATCAAAAAGTATGATGTGTTTCAAGATTATTGCTCGAAATTGCATTTAATCAACTAAATTGCACAAGCTGAAAACAATCAAATCTGTTTTAGCATCTTGAGTTAAGTAAATAGTGCTTCATTGTCCTTTGGGCAAGAATTCATCAAGAGAGCTGACGGGCAAAAAAAGAGAAAGAAAAGAATAACAACAACAAAGCTGAGAAAACACAGGTTACTATTGTTATTATTATCATAATTACAGTTGTGCTTATCATGCGAGCAGCCTCAATCAGGATGAAATACAGTTTCATTTGATGAAGCTTCCTGTTTTGACTGGCTGTAGTTCCAGAACCGCACACTTGGCTGGCGTGCCAAAAACTCAATCAAGCACAATTACTTAGCCATCAGATAGAAATGTAATTGATTTGAAAGCTGACATGAGATATAACTACATTACAGTAGGGGCACAGCGGGGAGGCTCCTCGGGGACGGGGCCTACGGGGAGCTCATTACCGCCAAGCTTTGAATTATTGAGTGCTAAGGCTGTGACATTGAGGAATGGCGGCGGGCGATTGGCTGCAACAACTCGGCAAGTGTTTATCTCAACTTACAGCAATCTAAGACATCTGATGGAGTTATCTCCCCGCGCATGAATATTGCAGAGGATGAAGTTGTAATGGTTTATAATTGAAAGGGTTCAGACCAAGATGGAGTCCAGGGTGCACGTCGTGCCTGTTCTTTCAGTTCTCTCGTCGTCGTAACGACCGGAGCCAAACAAAACACGGAGTCCCGTCCAGCGGCGGGCCGCTTCCAGGGAAAGAGCGCACTCAGTCCTTGGGTCCCATGTAGAGTGGATGTCTTTAAGTTGTCAATCCTTTATGTGGAAACATCAAGCTGTTCTCGAATGTTGGCAGCTCGCTGCGACGGCAAAGAATGAGGCTTTCAAAAGGTTCTACTTTCATTCAGGCTCTTATTTTTGCGTTTGCTCGGCTTGCTGAGTTTGTAGCAGGGGTTGAACGACTTCACATCTTTTTAAAAGCAAGGTCAACAGGTCAACAGGTCGCTGGGACGTCACAGAAACGCAAGAGACAATGATCTATTGGTTATATTTACAGCCAAGCATGTCACCATAACAAATATTGCGGGAGGATAATTTGCATAACCCCTTTCATATTTTTACACAATTCAAAGTATCTGACGAACTCACCTAGCCATTGCAGAGGAAAGAATTGACTAGTGTAATATGTAGTTAGCGGCATAAGAAAAAGTATTCACAACATGCTAAGTTCACATTTTGTCACGTTAAAAACACAAATGTCAGTGTGTCATCATGTCATGGACCGGCGCAAAGTAGCGCAGCTGAGATGCAAAACTAAAATAGTTTCAAAAATATGATCAAAATCAAGAAACTGTACTGTGAATTACTCAGATACCCCCAAATACATTCGATTGTAGATCCTTATTTTTAGAAGCCAATTAATAAAATGCACTCCATTTATGTTGTTTAATCGTAATGTAAATGCAGCTGTTCTGTGAAGGGAAAAAAAGCAACACAAAGACAAAAACACTGAGCTATTTGGGAACAAAATGGGCAAAAAAAATTTATACAGCTTTGCACTTGTAAAGACTAACTTTTAGCTTTTAGCTATGACAGCAGCGAAAAGTAGTTCTACAAAATATTTACTCAGGGGCCCTGCACATGACAGATTTAGGATCATTTTCGAAAGCCGTGCCTCGTTTCCCCTCCCCTCTAATCGCGCCCCGCTTTCTCACATAAAATCTCAATAAAACACACTTGAGTCTGTGGAGGTGATGTGAAGAAGTTCGCCAGCATAAATACTTCTGCAAAGCGCGGCATGCGTATTATTTCTGAAGTCGTTTGCCAGCAGCCATATCCTTTTAATACTTTTTCTCAATTTGTGCTCTTTGCAGCTTTCTAGATACAAAGAGCTTAAATTAGGTGAAAACCTCCCTTGAGACAGAGAGGGTTGAAGAAATATATCTGCCTGACCCCGATTAGCAGACTATGAGTCTTTTCCCTAAAGTGCTGAGAGATGACTGTTGAGAGGATAAAGATATAAGTCACTGTGGAGGGGCCACCGGGTCCCCGAGGAAATGGGGGCCTGTCTACCTCTGGGAAAGCTCTGCCCCTTAGGCTTCTTCCGCTGATCTCTCTGTCTCTCCTATCCTCTCTATCACTCTTCTCTATCCTCGCACAGCCCTCCTGTGAGCCTTCTCGCAAAGGAAAAAAAAAAAGAAAAGAAAAAAAGACGAGAGAACTCAATTAATTCAGGCAAAATGAGAACGAGGGAGGAGGCGGAGGAGACGGGAGCCCAGAGACAAGCAGAACAAGCTGGATGTCAATCTGCAGCCTGGAAACGGCAAACAGACCATAGGTTGACTGTGCCTGTGCATTAAGTCTTTAGCTGAGTTAATCCTCTCTACAGTATAAACATGGCTGCCGAAGGAATGCCCTTCATTAGAGTGAGGGATGCTGGGTAAATAGTCAGGTCGGCAGGGGCCGGGAGGAGAGGGAAGGAGCAAAGCGGGAGAAGGATTGGGCTGACGAGATTTAAAACGTAATTTAACTCAATCTTCAGATGTGTTGTTTAGCTAACCGATTCCTACAGGGATTCACCAATAAGCGTTTCAATAAACAGCCATAAGGAGAGGCTGGTTTACACTCAGTTTTATGTTGGTATGATATTCTGAGTCGCAGGATCCGTAGCTGAAGCCTACAATCCCGAGGTAGACGCTTTCAATCACATGGAGAGTCAACCAATCAGATGGCAGCAAGTCGCTGCATCTCAAGGTGAGGACTGTTTGTTGACATTTGACCCTGAAATCCTAAATAGAAATAAAGTGGGATTTAATTGACTTTAAGTATGACTGTTAGCACCAGAAGGACAGATCTGAACATTTCCAAGACTGCTCATCTGTTGGGATTTTCACCCACAACCATCGCTCAGGTTTACGCAAGCAAAAAACAGAGAAGAAGAGAAAATGTTCAGAATGGCAGGTGAGTGGACTGAAAGGCCTTGTTAATGTCACTAATAAATAGACAGGCAGTTTAGGAATTAATGAATTAATTAATAAATTAATCAGGTTAATTGCGACAAAACCGATTATTGAGATAATCACCCGCTGATTTAGTAGTTGATTAATAATCAAATGGACTGTATAGACTCTAAAAAGGGCTTTTAATGAGAGAACATGCTCAGAGCAGTTATTAAGCCAAAACTGTGTACATGCATTTTGCATTCAACTGTCATCTGTACTTTCTACCCAAAACTCAAGTAAAATTGTTCTAACTTCACTTGGTTCAAACTCCGCAAAAAAATAAAAATAAAGTAAATAAATACAAAAAATAAAAGCGCCTTATGTTATCCAGTTATTGGTTATTCCAAAAAATTGCCAGCAGATTATCCCTACAGTGTATTGGAAAAATGTTACTTTTTTTTTGGCATTGACAGAATCATCAATAGAATAATCGATTACTAAAATAGTTATTAGTTGCAGCTCTATTCCAGATAAAGAAAAGTAACAGGAGCTTTTCACACTTTGGGCCTCTTCGTCGCAGTTGAGCCTTTTGTTTGAAGACCACAGCCAAACTGAGCACTGCTGCTGACCCACTCCATCCCTTTATGGCCACAGTGTTCCCATCTTCTAACCAAATTATCTCAAAATGGTTCTCACAACAATCTCCTATGGCCTCCAGAGTCACCTAATTAAAACCTCCCCCACCTGACATGATGGATGTGCAGCCGACAAATCGGCCTCGGCTGCATAATGATATCATGTCAGCAGTAAAATCTCCGAGGGACGTCTCAGACGCCTTGTGGAGAATTAAGGATGTTCTCTACTCACGATTGGAAAGGTTTAGCAAATACAGCCCCGTTTACACTGAGCTACTCTTTAGTTAAGCCGTGACAACTTTGTTGCAATCCAGCACCAGAACGTTCTGAAATCCAGGTTTTAGAGTGAGACTGTTCTGTACCAGCAGAGCAGAGATGTTTCACACAGATGCATAATGCCTGGCTGCAGGGTTTAATCTCGGAACAGATGAGTTCACCACCATGTCTGATCAGGAATATGTGAGTTACATCAGCACTTCGTTCATGGGCGATGGCTTCGCTAGTGAGGTGCAAGCTAAGGGTCAAAAAAAGGCGCATGTGTTTTCAATGACATGCTAAAATCGCATTGCCATCTAGTGGCCCGGCATGACAACTGCAACTGACTCAAAGCGTCTTGGATGCATCTAAACGTGGAACTCTTTCCCAATCAACATCAAAAAATACCGGCATTGTACGGGCAGCGGATTCGTGTGAACATAGCTACAGTGGCTGCTATTCCAGCGAAAAGAAAAATGGCCTAAAATGTCTGCATGTATATTAGCATACAAGCGTGTAGTTTGCTTGTAAACAAAGCAGCCTATGTCGAAGATGAAAAGTGCAATGGCACTGCAAAAAAGAAAAAGAAAAGATCAATCTGTTCCATGAGTTCACTGGCTGGAATAGGTAAAACAAATAAAAACAATTTTCCCTCCCTAGTGCCTTCATTAGAGCTGTAAAATGGCCCCCTCCCCCCGGTGCATCTGTAAGTAAGCAGCAGCTTTGGCCTTTAATTTAACTGCAGTACATATTTTTATGTACTGCACCAGCCTCAACTCTGCGACAAAAACAGGAAAGCGAAACAGGAAAGGTCCAGCTTTCCAAATGATGAATGTAGCTCATCTGAAGCAGCAGGAGACTCTGCGTCAAACGGGTTTCAGTGAACATTCATCTGCCACAGGTACTTCAAGAACGACTGAACAAGCCTGTATGAACATTTTTCGACGCTCTTTGGAGGCTCTTAATATAGTTACACTTGTAGGAGCTCAAGGAAAAGGGGAAGAGGGAGGCGGGGTCGCCAAAGTTCATGAAATAAATAGAGGCTGCACGAGCTTTTAAAATTACCACGAGTCCTGAACTTGGAACGGCGTCTGAACCGAAACTGCAGAGTAAAAGCACAAGACTGTTGAGCGAAGTACGTCAACTAAGTCATAAGACACCCTTAGTCAATGGCTGATAGTGTTCCTCGCATTAGCCCAAATCAAAATTAGATCTATCTTGAACAATCTAATAAAAACAGCCATATGATGACACTTTCCCTCATTTATGCTTTCCATTTTCTCCTCTGCAAACCTTTCAAGAGAATAACCTCTCCTTTGTTCACAGGGCCTGTGAAAGGAGAATTGAGCTGTAATCGTGTGCCATCATCGGTGTGGCCTAAAAAAAAAAATCATCAGAAGAAGCTATTTTTTTTTTTCCTTCTTTAATTTTCTAGATCTATGTCCAGTCGAGCAAGCATGGAGACCTCAAGTGGCTCTAATGAAGTTTTAGGTCAAATATGAAGCAATAAAAGCATGAAAACATATTAAGAGCTCAATTTACTACTTAAGTGGACGGTGTCGTCTTGTCTTATCCAAACATCAGCTGACACTGATATGCTAAAAAAAAAAAAAAGAGAAAAAAAGAAAAAAAAAAGAAAAAGCAACTTAAAAAGTTTGTTGTTTAACAATCTGTTTCTAATTAGAATTTGAATTTATTGCAGTAACTCAATTTCCCAAGAATTTCCTACTATTTTCAAACCTTAATTCTAGTTAATTATGCTGATTTTCTGCTTGCAGTTAATAAAAACATAGCATTTATAATTAATATGTTAATGTCAGTCAATATGTTCAATACTTGCTAAATGGTTCATCCTAATTAGGACCCTAATCTTAATTGGCTGAATGTGGCTGTAGAACCAAAAGTTACACTTCAGTCTTATCTGACCAAGATCTGTTTTTAGATGGATTGTGACAAAGTGGAAATTGGAATTATTATTCAACAATTACTTTTCTTCTTCTTTTAAACAACCTAACCGTGCTTTAAATTTCTTCACAAATTTCTCCCTGACCCGTCTGCTGTGTTATTTGGTTTTCAAGATGCTGTGTGCTCACTCTTGCTAAAAAAAGAAACCTGACACCTTTATAAAAAAGTTAATTTGAACTGAGAGAGTGCTTTTAAAGAGAACCGTTTTTATTTATGGTTGTCAGAGTGAAGAAGGCTGAATACGAATGCAACGTTTTGAAAACCATGAATTATTTTCTGTTCAGTTCACATTCCTGGTGTGGTTTGTGTTGGTCCGTCACAAAATTACAAAAAAACCCCCAAAATATCAATGTTTGTGGTTGCAACATCACAAAATGTTAAAAAGTTTGAGCACCTCTATAAGGCACTGGATGTCTGGAACCTCGGCTTGATGTCATCGCTCTGAGATAAAGCAGATCTTTAATAAGATATCATGTCAGCCTCTGTGCAAATCTAACAGGAAGGAAGGAGGGGAGGCGGTGAGAGTTCACACTTAGCTGCGTCGTTGGTGGTGATCCGTTGAGAAAATGAGAGAGAAACCACAACCTATGTGCCGATTGTGCAAACTTGCAAAACCACAGAGTGCTAGAAGTTGCTAAAAGAGCAGATAACCTGCACATGGGCTGAAACCGCAGCCCAACACAAACCGAACCTTCAGTCCTGACGGGTAAAACACTCGTTTTTTCTTCTCACCTAGAGCTCAGAGGAGATGCACGCTCACGTCAGAAGGTTCCACACACTTCGATATGCGTACAAAAGATATCCCCTCAGCTCCATTAGCAGACGAAGACTGGATACAGTTTCATATGGAAACGCAGTGACTAATACTCTGGAAGTCTGTGGCTTAACACTAGAGTGTCCCTTTCTGCTGGGCAGTTCAAAACTACAACACAATGAGAGATAAATGATAACACAAGCTTATTGAATGCTTGACTATGAAGCTTCCAGCTCACCCCCATCAATACATCTGAATCCCCAGATGCCTGCACTACTTCTCCTCTGTCCTGAACATGACACCAGGACAAGAAACACCAGGCAACTATTTATTTTTGTTTGTCCTCCCGAGGCCGTCTGGGCTTCCAGAAACATTACCCTTGCATTCACTCTAATCCCCAGTGAATGAAATGCAAGGTAGCCTGCATGCAGACAAAAAAGAAAGCCAAGCCAAACAGGTGACTGCGTATCAGTGACGGACCACCGCGGTAGCCGCAGTCATCAAACATGGCCGACGTGACGCATCCCTTCTTCCGTCCTGCGCTTAGCCTCGATGGGCGAGATATCGGCTTACGTCGAGCGGGTTATACTTCAAGAGTCATTCAACGGGGGAACAACTGTGCACAGTTCAGTGGCTGTTGGCTGGCACAGACGGAGTGCAGTAGATAACGGCAGCGTTTGGAGCCGCAGGGTATCAGTTGACCCGGACCAATTATTCATAAGGCCTTATTGTGATGGGTGCCGCTCCGATCAAGTCAGGCAGACGCAATTGGGAGAACAAGAACTGGCAGTGTTGGGTGTCGGGACATAAAATGTAATCCCAACTAAGTAAAAAAAAATAAATAAAAAAAAATATGTCCATAAGAGTAAACAACTTAGGATGGTTGGTGGATAGGAGTTGGAAAACTACAAGTTCCCAAGTGAAGGTTTTAGACAAATAAATTGTGATTGGTAAAATAATATTCCCAGGAAAGTTCAGACACAGTTTTTCCAAAGGACCCAAACATTTGCTGGGATGAGGGACCACAGCTGCCCGCCAATACTTGAGACCCCCTATAAAAAGCCGAACAACTTCCTTTTTTGATAGTTCAAACACCAAACATACCTCGATATGCATTGATACGCACATTGGAAACCATCTTAGTACTGATGTGGGAACAAATATCTAGTTTTCCTTATTTCCTCTCTTTGTCTTTGCAAAAGTCACCCAATCATGGCCGAAAGCATTTCAGCTTTCCAAGCTGGATATTTGTTTGGATACTTTAAAAAAAATCCAGAATGACCAATTCTTTTTGCATAATTTGGCGTTATGTAGTTGACAACTGAATCCGCAAAGAGTGAACTCCATATGGGCAAAGACCCACAATATCCCCACTGCAACCAAAGACATTCACCTTCCACCAGGAAACAACCCGAAACAAACCCAGGGCAACAACGAAATGATGCAGCGCATATCTATGTTTTAGAATACTACAGCTAAAGGCAAGCCCGAAATTCAATTGAATATCTTTGCAAAGACTTGAAAACTTCCACAGATTCCAAACTCTATTCCTCAAATCTAAGCAGTTTTGCTAATCAAAGTAGGTATTAGATGTGCAGAAGGTGAGGAGGTGTAGTCGCAAAAGGTTGTTCTGCAAACTATTGATTATTCCACTTTTTTTTTCCATTTAAGCATCACTTCTGTTGGCTCATCACAAAACATCCCAGGAAAAACACACCAAAAGTTGAAGCTGTGAGCTGACAAAATGTGGGAAAAGTTCAGGGCGTATGCAGCCTTTCCCAAAGCGCCGGATGACGAGTGTGATCTTCAGTGGCAGAACACAGGTAGCATCATTAAGCCACTCCTCGAGAAAGCCCATTATGCTCCAGGGCAGAAGACGCTCAACATTTCTGCAAAAACAATCAGAAAGGAGCTGCTGAGAGGAAGCTTTGAGGCACGAACCCAACGAGAGCTGACAGAGAAACCTGGCAGAAGCCGTTCACCTTTTAGCTCGGATGAGCAGCTCTGCTCACATCTATTTACAATCAAAATGAGCCGCAAAAAAAAAAACGTGTACCCCCAAGCAGACACAAAAGGCCCACTTATGTGGAAGCACAACAGTGTGGCAATTATCGGAGAGAGGAGCAATGCTGGATCGGTTACAGTTGTTGAATGTTAATTACAGCGTTTTACGGCGTCGAGGAGATAACGAGTTAGCGCCTGGTGACAGCAGCGACACGTCCTTTAACGAGAGCCGTGGAAATTTATGAAACTTGAGATCAGGGACAATGAGGCGTTGCTGGCTTGTCAGACACTCTGCTGCTCACCCTCCCTTAGTCCTAATGAAGGCGCACGCTCGTTCCTCTCCCTCGTTTCCCCACCTTCAGTCCAAAATGATTCCTATTCATTTAGAATGGGTAAAAAAAAGTCTGTAAATTGGAACGTTATCTTTAGATCTAAATGCTTTCTACCCATCTGCTGATGCCATTATGATTCCCTGTTCACCTCACCTCAAATTTATGCCATAGACTTTCACTGTGGTTATTTTTTTTTTTACCGATGAGGACATATTTCAGAAAATTGTAGCCGTCCCTATCTGTCTGAGGCGAGGGATCAAGAGCTGGGTAAAATCTGGGAAGCCGTAGCGGTCATTCCGTGAAGCCTGGTTTGGAATTTAGGTTAATGGAACCATTATTAGGGCTCAGCTTTAATGCCCGCCATGCTTAAGAGGATACATACCCTTCATATTTAGAATAATCCCTGGAAAAATCTTAAATTCCTCCCCCCCGCCTTCCTCACTCCAGCTACGCACTTTGAATCAGCAGAGGTCAGAACCTATAGAAAACAGGCCAGATGACTACTAAAAGTGAGGAGTTATCGATTTGATACATAGGAGAATAAGAAACGTTCTTATTCTTTTGTACCTAAATCTAACACATAGTTACTCCTAGGACATTTGTGGGAACCTATATTAGCATATATAGCACTTTATACACGGGAAGAAAAGATGGAGCACCGGGTTGGTGTTCAGATGTCAATAAAAACAGGTGTTAACCAGCTTAGCAAACATGTTAAGAGCTTGGATAATCCTAGCCTGGATCCAAGCGGGGCTCCTGCTCTGGAATACTAATGCCCACGATGCGCGCTGGAATCACACAAAGTTGATTACGGGCTCAGACTAGTCTAGCACAAGGGGAAGGAGGCATCAAAGCTTCATTTGGAATTAATTACAACCAATACATGTCCCATTGTCTGCCAGCCCAGCCATATGTGAATCTATATTTTCCTGTAAAAATGACTTTATCTGCGTTGGAGTTACGATCCGCCTCATGGAGGAATTATCCTGAAAATTACGTTAAATATACGGTTCAGTTTTCTCCCAACTGGTCTCCATCTGGGTAAAAGGTTTGCTCATTTTAGAAAAATAAAATAATAATGTCACACACATGACCTTGTGGTGTTTATCTTTTGACAAAAGCCCCTAAAACAGGCTCATCCACGCTTATCCTCGGCTAAGCCTTGGCAGAATATGCCGTGTCATTGAGCCCCAGCAATCAACACCACCATTGTGTCCATCCATCAAGTAAGCAGAGAAGATCCAGATGGTCTAAAGCAGAATGTCAACCTCATATTTCGAACCAGAGAGGATAGAATATCTAATAAGTCTTTTGGACTCCAAATTTTTATGGCTAAAATTGAATGCTTGCAGAGAAATGTGTGTAGAATTTATATTTGAACTGTTTGTATTAACATGGTGGTGGCAGAATCAACAGAGTGACAAACCTATGTTAAAAATACACATGCATTATGAGCACTTAAAGGGCCAAAGTTTTACATCATGCTATAATATTCCCTCATCAAAAATGTAGCTGGAGTGTTATCTTGTAACTTTCATGCATGTCTGAGAAATCCTTTAATCTCCTGTGGCAACCATTCAGCTGGACAAAATGCCGGGAAGCTCATCGTCGGAGGCGAGATTTCCAAGAGTTCGAGCTCCCGCCTCACAGAGCAGACGTCCCCACTCTGCTAACTTCTGCTGACTAGTCTGAAGGAGCAAACAACAGATAGAACTGTGCATCTGCTGAGCTCATCATACAAGCTATTTCTCAGAGCAAGGCTGGTAAAAACGTTGTTAAAGGGTTAATAGAGGCCTAATTTCAAGGTGATAAATTACAAATGACACTATGTGCCTGGAAAATACATAATGCTGCCCTTTTAAAAATGTATGTACTACTGTGAAATCGTCTGTTGCATAAAATCCCAAGAAAATATGTGACGAAAATCTGCCTGGGCTGCAGATTGTTTCACTGATTTGTTTTTTTTAAAACAACAAAACTTCTCAAAAAAATTCCATGACATATTTTGAGTTTTCAATAAAGTTCTGTTGGTTAAATTGACCTATTTGACTGAACCAGTAAACATGTGCCTATCTGAACACAACAGACAACACCTACAGCAAAGCGATCAAAGCTTAAACACACCACAAATCCATATTCAGAACGTGGCATATGCCCCCCTCCCCACACACACACACACACACACACACACAAAAAATGTCTGCAACTAAAAAGGGAAAAAAAAAAGAAAAAAGAAGTAAGCAAACCAACACCTCCGCCTGAAAGCACTTAAAACGGAATTAGAAGTCTTCATCGATCTCAAAACACGCCGCAAAAATAGGCTAAATAAATGCGTCAGTCATTTCTGTTTCACTTAATCAACTGTGAATGCATCACCTCGGCTGCTGCATGCATTCGTACAACTTTACATGCCACCGCATAATCAAATCAGCATCTGGTGTCAGGGCTGCTTGTGGTTCGGGGTGCTCTCATTTGTAAACACCACCTGCCAGTTCTCACTCCTCTTCACTTGCCGGGTGACATTAGCGCGAGCGTGAAATGCGATGTGTTTTTGCGCTGAGCAAAGCTTGCCGCCGCGTACATCTGGGTCTATGCCCCCTCTTTGCCCCCCCCCCCCTCCCGGCTCCACCTGGAAAGCAGGCGTGAATAATCTGTGGTCACCTAAGACAGGAGGGGTTGTCATGCGTGAGACAGCTGCCAGACAGCTGCAGTAACACATGAAGACCAGATCCTGAAATCCACCCTGAGTAACACAAAATTATCATTATTTTCTTGTGCGTTTGATTTTTTTTCAAACTTCCATGCCATAGATTCATTTTCTAAATAACCTGTACTGCCTTGCTACATTTTTTATTTTTTACATATTTTGTAATCACGCGACGATTTTTTGCTATTTTGCCAGCACACAAAAAAACAAAAAACATAGTTTCATTTTTAATAATAGAAATCAGAATAACATAACATGCATTTGTATATAGTCCCATGTACTGTGATATCCCTAAACAAAGTCCAGGGAATTCAATTACCTTCAAAAGTCATTAAACTGGTGAACAGATGCCATGTGTGGGTGTGGGTGTTTGTAATTTAGTCTGAGTATAAATACAGCTGTTCTCAAATGTGTGTCAGTGTGGCAAGGGGAAAATTATTGTTGAAAGAAAGCCATAAGAAGAAATGTTTAAGGTTTTCACAAGCTGTGCAGGACATGTGCAAGAATGTGCTCTGGTTTGATGAGACCAAAAGCAAACTTTCGCAAAAAACCTGTCGGACTTAAGACCTTCCAGCGGTACACCGACCCTAAACATGTGGCAAAAGTTTCTACGGATTGATTTATGGCAGTGGTTCCCAAAGTGTGCAGTGCCATTGCAGAGGGGGGCAGGGGGTGTAGCGGTGTAGATGAATAATAATAAAAAAAAACTGTTACACAAAAGTGTTTCACTGTAAAGATGGTTTGTAGTTTTGTTGCAAAGTGTGAAATACACTTCAGTGGAGTTTGAAAACAAAATGTGTGTATAGGTGTATGTCTGTTTGAACGATGTGTGTGCCCAGTTGATTATTTTGTTCTTTTATTGTAATTCATAGGGGGGCCCAGAAGAAAATCTTTGGGAGCCACTGATTTATGAAATTTATGGAAGCATATTTATGGCTCAGTCAAAGTCCAGACCAAAATCCAGATGAGAATCAATGTCTAAATTTGAGAACTGTTCTTCCTAGAAGGTCTCCATGTGCCAGGCCATGACTTTTTTCAACATGATTAAGCCGCAGTGTTCTTAAGTAATGATGCGGCCAGTATATGGGAAAGATTGTTTTTCAGTAAAAAGCTTTTTGTGCTGGGATGAAATGGTTTTTCATCTGTATCAAAATTAGTGTCTTCTGCAAAATCTACAATGGGATTTTTTTTTTTTGTCACACCATGAGTCATGTGATCAACAACCGGATGTGAAGAACAAAGAAGACGATATGAAATGACGGCGCGGCATGACTTTTAATTACTTATCGCGTGAATAAGCTTATTCACATGTGATTCTATTTGTGCTTTTCTTATTTTAAAAAAAAATCTGCTTAAATATGTTCAAGTGCAACGTGGACAACTGTGGTGCATAGACGAGTGGAGCTTATGGATTATTGTTTTTTTCCATTTTAACGTTAGTGGGTGCAGCTTATAGGGATGCTCAACAGATTGTAAGTAACAGTAATTTTAGTCACCTTGAGCTATTTGGTAAAGAAAAATTAATGTTTCCAAGTCTCCAAAACTATTAAAAACCTGCAAAAAAAAAAAAAGCATTTTTGTTGGTAAAAACTTACAAATCATTTGTCCCACATCACATTTACTACTGTGGCAAAAGGTGGGCAAGTTCAAGAGGTTTTGCGTACCACAATCAAGTCTATACCTGTAGTATGAGAAATATTGTTTCAAAGTGAAACACTAAACCTTAATCAGACAGAAGACATTTGAAATTAGAGTCCTTATTAAACTGACCACCTCATACTTAAATCAACAGCCAAGCGAATGCACATATGATCTGAGAAGCATCACACTGATATTTGCTGCTTAACATGCGACAGCATAAGCAGATCAGATTAGAATCTGTCACTTTTCCTTTTGATGAATGTCCACCAGGTGGTAAGCTTTGAGGAAATGAGCAAAAGATAGAGAGAACAAGTGTTGGGGGTGCAGGGGGGGCGGAGGGGAGAGAACACACAATTATAAAAGCTCCTTTTCTTCAGAGAACCATAAAGTCTCGTCCCAGAAGGGCAGCTGAGCACAAATCAATTTCTTTCAGTCGATTACAAGCACTGAGGTTCTAACCTTCATTTGTGAGTCTAATACTCTAACAGTTATGTAGAACACATACCAATTAACCAATTCTGCAAGAATAAGAGGGCCATGAACTGACGCGATTATGGAGGCTGGGCCCCCGGGGAGGTCGGGTTATCGGCTCAGGAGCATGGAAAACGAGGGGCACGGAAGCGCCAGCGATCAGGGAGCGGGAAATAAAACTAAAAAAAAAAAAAAAAAAAGACACAGGGAGAGGAGAGATGGAAGCCCAGGAAAAAGTCATTTATTAAGTCTAATACTCTGTGAAATGTTCCCATGGTAATAAGGCAGGAGATTGCGTTAATATCAGAGAGCCATGCAGAAAAGGTCACTCGATATCTGCGCCGCCCACCGGGGTCGCGCCAACGGGAGCTGCTCAAACACATCTGATAATGCTCTCAGCGTCGCCGCTCGGCGCCAGAGGTCGAGAGGATGGGAGCTCAGGGAAAGATGCCATTTGTGGAAATTGCACTGATACACCGCTGTGCTTTGACACTGTTCCCGCTGCAAAAGCTTTTGGATTTTTATTTTTTTTTTTCCCCCCCGCAGACAGCTGTACGACAAGCACGACGCGATCCACGAGCCACATGCGTACGCCTCCCGAAGCATATAACGCTTTCCACCAAGTCTTTGATTTTATAGTCGTTTATCTCTACAAAGACGTGAATATGAGAGGAAAAAAGAAGAAGAAGAAAAAAAACGCGTCTTGGTTTCGTTTGGATTATAAACTATCTGTGGGCACATGAGCTCATGAAAGGAAATGCATTAGACACACTCGCCATCTTTCAATAAATCAGATTTTTATTTTCCTTTCGGTTCCGAGAGGCTGAATAAGCCTCGGCAGATATGCGAGGATCAACACATTGTCATTCACTGCCGAGGTGCACCTTAACCACCGCCCTCGCAGCCACAAGATTTATGGTAATTCCTGATAGCATGTGATAGGATGCTGCCCATAAAACCCATGTGAGGCATGAGTTTCTATGGTAACCCTTCCCTCTATTTGCCAGCCCTGTGAGCATTGGCGTTTTGCTTTTTACCCTACATTGTAGGCGCCATCTATTGAAATGCGGGCTGCAGGAATGAGATGCAGATTTGTGGCAAAGCAGAGACACAGATGTTTCCTCATTGCCTTTTAATCTCCTATTCCCATCGCGACTGGCAAGAAACATTCCCCTTTAGAAAGGTAATTGGAGGGGATGAATAATAAACAAAACGAAAACAGGCCGGTGTTTATTGGGAACATTTTAACATTTGGAGTAATCACACTTTATGGCTATTTGTTAACACGCGGAGACTAAAGCAAGTGCAGCTTTCCTCTCTGGAAATAATCAACCAATGAGCTTTAACTTGTCTAATCAGGAGGGAACCCATCAGAGTCTGGCAGAGGCGGCCATTGCTTTTGTTTGTTAAGACAGAGCGTCAGGAGAAGGTGACAGCAACCTTTTTGCCTTTCGTTGTTCAAAAATATTTATTTCCTATTGATGATGCGGTTAATAAATATTTTGCAACACATAAGAAGGAAAAAACGTGAACACATTTACTTCTCTAAACGTAAAAGTTCGCTGAGTCAAAGTAAATACTGGGGAATTTTTACTCACCTGCTAAAGCTCACAACTTTTCTATGTTCAAAATCGTTCCTGCCTGAGGATTGTGAAATTACTCAAATCTTGGCTCCAAGAGACACAACAACTGAATGCCAGAATAACAATGACAGCTACAGGTGTTGTTTGTGAGCATAAAGGTTCTCAAGTAGGATATTGTTCTGTTTTACCACTTAAAAACTCTCTGGTGGCATTCATTTGTCGTTTTATGACATTATATTAATAACTGTTCTCTATGTTGCTTCTGTTTGTAATTACCTGCAGGACTGGTGTATTTTTTTTCCTATGTGCTCAGACTAACGTTTTGACACCTGCTTTGCTGCGCTGCAGGGAAGCCCAATAAGTAAAACGTGATCTGAAAATATGTGTAAGAAACCCCCACAAAAAAACAGTTTGCATGACTCAACAATTTGACCGAACCGAGTACGTTAGTAATTAGCAAACAGCTGGTGGAACTCGGCGTCTGCTGAGCTTTATGAAGTTGGCAAAAACATTGTTAAAGGATTAATAGAGGAGAAATGATGCAGTGATGACCTCCTGCAGGCAGAGTTTCAGAAAGAGCAAGAGATTTTAAAGAGACAAGAGGCCCAATCTCAAGGTGTTAAATTACAAGATAAATTTTAAAAAATTTAAGTCATACTTTATATATATATATATATATAGCATTTTTTTTTAACAACTTACTTAATTGCGCTATAAAATGGCACTACATGTCTGGAAAACATAATAATTGCCCCTTGAAAAAGCACATATGGACATAATAAATCCATGTGCAATGTTTAAAATAAAACACTTATCCTTTAATCATTTGACGCAACTGAGCTTAATCGTAATACCCTAATGTTCAAAAATGTGTTTTTTTGGGGGGAGGGGATTTTCCGACATATTGAACATTGCTCCTGTGTGTAGGAGTGGCCAGCTGGAGGTGTCCGTTTTATCCACCACATGCTAACAAGATGCGGAGATAAAGTAGACTGGGCTTCAGTAACACATGGTAGTAAAAATTGATTTGATGACTAAGAGCCTTTATAATGCAACACAGAGGAGATCTAAATCCAGTAGCACATGTCTGTAATTTAATATGTGTTCACCGAGATCCTTTACATCATCTCTGCTGTCTAACTGCCTGGCTTCCATATGTTTCGCACACAAGCAATTAAACCGCCGTGAACTCGACCTCCAGCTTGGCGAATGCAAGTTTGAGATAATGACTTCATTACACGTTGTCTGGCCCACAGTGTTAGAAGTGAATGCAACTCCTTCATCTCCCAGACATCAACCTCCGTTTTCAGGAGATCCTGTGTGTATTTGTTGACAACGGCGAGACAAATGTGGATATTTCAGCGCCGTGTGATATCAGACACCCTGCTATTTGCATGAAAAGCCTGTCCCCCCTCTCCCTCCCTGGAGAGCTGTATTATGGGAGGATATTTCAAACGCCATCAAATGCGCCAAACATTTACTTTGATAACTCCATCAGATGGCTCCCCGGGTTTTAATAGCGGCAATCTGAGAGTGCCGAGGCACACGCCTAAAGCGCAGACAATGGCGGTGGGGAGAAACACGAGGACGGCTCAAATAAAATCACTTAAAAAAAAAATAAAGTTTAGAAATAAGGTACCTTGAGGACCAGTGAGTGCCAGCCTATTTAACTATGTGCGCCTCGTTCTGGCTTCTGCGCTGGCGAGAGATTTGAAATGCGTCGAGTGTTGTTGGCCAACATGACAACGCGGGAGAAAGACAACCCGGGGCCTCCATCAATTCTCTCAGCCACAGCCTCCCACCCACACGCAGCAAACTGCTCCCCGCGGCAACTTTCAGGCTGGATTATGACAGCGCCGGCAACGCTCTCGCACCGCGCCGGAAAACATAATAAAACCGGGAAATCTATTAAATGACCAAGTGCTTGCCAGAACGAGGGAGAAGATTTGAGAAAATGGGGGAAAAACAAAGTGCAGGACTAATTAGCCAATTAATTTGTAATTAAGCCAATGCAGCCTAATGGCGTGTGCTGGAATTGGTAATAGCTCCACCAGACAGAGGAGCCCATTAAACTAACTGTAGGCTGCCGAATGTAACAGACGGACTCAAAACACAGCCTGGGAAAGGCCCAACGGTTGGATGTTACGATTACAGCTGCCATCTACAATTTCAGTCATACCAAACACACACACACACACACACGCACACGCACACACACACACACACGCACACACACGCTTAAGTATATTGTTCTTTGAGCTTTAGCATGTTGACTGCAAATGTGAGAGAAGTCTCCCCCTCCAGATACAAAATTCAACAAAGCATTTCATTAAGATTTTCATTATCAGCCGTGGCAGAGTTTGCTAATAAATGCTAATTATATTCAAACTAATATTTAATCACTGACATTTTTTTTTCCAGTCAGCTCAGTCTGAGGAAATACTAATTTCACTCAGTGCATGCACGCTGCCGTTCATGAACCTCAGCGCTGGAAACAACTAGAAATGAAAGAGGAAATGCAGAATGGTGTGCAGAGATGCTTTTTAAAAAAAAAAATGATGAGCAATATTAGCTTTGACTAACTTCCCACCCTAATGAGATCCTCTTGGAGGGCTATTTTGGTGTAATTAATAATGCAAACGGAATAAATAACAGCATAAATATTCATCAGTGCATTTAATCTGCGGTGAGCACAGAGGACTCTTTAAAGATGAAGAGGGAAACTGAGCCTTGCGGTAGTGCTGCTAAATATATTAGTTAAATGTATTGATTTGTATACCTTGAATAGGCTTCTGTTAATACGCTGCTCCGCCCTCCTCAGACAGAAATGATTTAAATCTGTCGAAAACTGCAGCTGAGTTTCTATTTCCTGTCTATTTGGGACTTCATAAATGGGAAATGTATAGTTTCTGCCTCATTCTGCAGAGCTGGTCTGTTCTATCATAATAAGAGTGACTTTCTATTTCAATCAAGTAATTTCCCCTCTGAAATGACAACGTGCTTGAAATGCTCACTCGTTCTCTCAGTACATATCACCTCACTCTATTGTTTGCGATTCATATCGTACCTTGGAACAATTTTTTTTCCCCCAACTAAGACAATAAAGAGAAGGAAAGCAGCTAAACTCTTCATAATGTCCTACGCACGTAAAGAAGAAACCATATCTGGGCATAAGGACCATCGACGCTCAGCAATTAAAGATTTTTTGCCATTTGACAATATTTGTAGGTATTCAGAACTGATTTCACCGACATACGAATGGGTGCGTTCTGGTGAAGAAGGGGTTGATCAAAAAGGCACAGGTCTCAATTTCCTGGTTCTTCCAACCCTGATCTTTTACTCCATTATCATTATATTGGGATCATAACAAAAAGAAAACAAATACAAAATCCTGGATGTTAGATATCCAATAACTGTGCACAAGGAGCAGCTGATTAGCATTTTTATGGCAAAAAAATCTTTGAGATATCTCTACTAGTAACTAGTAATGCTAGTAATATCTAGTAACACTACTACTACTACTACTACTTTCAACACTGGACATCTTTTGTATATCTAAATCAGATTGAACAATTCCTTATTTTTCAGCCCCAAAATGTAAAATAAAATTAAAACTTTTACTCTGTCCCAAAACTAGTTTGGAAGACAGAACTGAATATCCCATAAGATGAATCTTTCCATCATATATATTGATCTATAGATATCTTTATGTAAATATGTGTTCTCCTTTCATTTCATGTTGCTTCTTAAGGGCAATGGCGTCTTTTCTGTCTTTTACTAATAGTTTCCTTGGGAAGAAAGCTTAACTTTGAATCCGTGGAAGAATAGATGAAGGAACGCTCTTGAACTGATATATCTGCGGCACACCAAGGCTCAAATAAACACGTTAATAAAGAAGTGAAAAGAAACTAATATGTATCCTCGACGAGGCAATTTGCAACAAGTTGCCTCATTGAGTCGTAAGAATGTTGCAGGTTATGATTCCCAGTGCAATTCAGTGTTGCTGCATGGCGCACCCTGATACATATAATATGAAGGACGAGATTACCACCAAGGACAGACACGCTCGCCGCAGCCGAACCTTGACTGAAAAAACGAGGCACAACACTTTCACTCAATGTCAATGATAGTCGTTTACCTTCTACATGTAAAGGATATTTTCTTTATTTGCATTATTTATCACAACATCCATATAGGTTACCTATTAAAGCGGTTTGCACATGTGTCACTTTATGCACAAGTAGTGCGATGTTACAAAAAAATACAGTTTCATACATTTTTCAGCAGTGATTTCTACATCCAAACTATTTTCTCATTCATTCAAATATGCCGCAATGTTTTTTGCCCGTGAAAAAAATGAAAATAAAAAAAATAAAATATATATATATAATAATTTATGGGACATTTTTTAGTTCAATAAAATTCCATGTCTTCATAAGGTTACAGCTTTTAACAAACATCAATAATTTTGCTGACATTCTGACAACCGAACTGACTTTTCAACCCAATCCTGGAAACCACTGAGGGAAAACTCTGGCTGAACCCTCTTGACCTTAGAGCGACCAACACGAAGCTTTTAACGTTGACAGACCACAGTTCAACGTTTCAAAGCAAACACACGGTGGTATAATATGTAGCCAAACCTAGATAAGCCACTCGTATAAGCAAAGCATTACTCAACATCCCTGGGCTGATTACAAGGCTTCCCTATGTTTATCACCTTGCTAGGACAACCTTCTGGGCAAATGCACTTAACACAGCCAGCAATCGTGGTGTAATCATCTTCCCCTCTTGGTGTAATCATCTACCCCTCAGATCTCTTTTGGCTCTCCTGGGTTAATCTTCCAGGACCCGCCAAGTTGGGTCGTGCTGCTGAAGCTATCAGCCGGAGCTGCCTGCTCAACCTGGGGAGGCCATTGTCAACGCGGCGGAGCCGGGGTGGAAAGACAATCATCGATAGGATAGGATTTAATCCAGCTCCAGAACCGAGGGTAATGGAGTGTCTGTGTCTCGGTTAGAGATAAATTGTGAAGCGGCAGCGTCCCCTGAGCCCCCAGAGCACCTCTGACTGCAGCCATCTGGTGTTGATCTCTATCTTGTTCACCTCAAACCCAGACATAAAATGGCAGTCATTTCTCCTTTCCCCTCTGTTGCCCCTGTTCCAGGTATGTAAACAATCAGACACACTTTGTTGGGCCATGTTTCATTGATTTCTTGTCTCGCTGTCTCTAATCAGCCCTTCACTGGTTTAATTATCTGTAACTTGTGGTGGGTTTTCTTTTCTCTTTTTATTTTTTTTTCCCGCCCTGCTTGGATTACACTCCCACAGGTCACGTCAGCCTCTCACAGGGCCTCTTTATCTTTGAGTTGCATTTAATCACTTTAAACGTCGCACACAGATGCTGGACTTTTATCCAAAACGCATTGGTCACTACCGGTTTTAAAATTCTATTGAAATAATAACAAATTTCAGCGTCTAACAAGCAAAGAAAAAAAAATAAATAGTGTGAGAACGGAGGTTTGAGAGGGACGCTAAACGACCAGTGAGGTGTTCTGAATTATAGACTTTTTTTATAATAGTGTTCCTCAAGGTTAGAGACGGGGCGGTCTAACAGAAGTGTTTTGCTGAAGCACAGCGAGACGGATAAAGGTGTCTGGGTCACAAAAGCCAGGAGCTTGTGTTACTAATCAGGCTGTTTTAAATACCTCTCTCAATGTGAATCCAATTACTAGCCGCTTTTGTTTGTTCACACAAAGCAGCTATGTTCAAGGCCCGTCTCTCTCTGATTTTAATCAATCCTCTGGGGAAGTGTGTGTGGGAGATACAGATCAGGACTTGCCATACGTCAAACAAAAATATGCGTGCGCATGTGTGTGCGTGCCTGCGCGTGTGTTCGACACGGAGGACTGTTTGCGTGTCTGGCTGAACAGAAGCGATGGAAACTGTCACAGAATGTGAACGCATCAAAGTGTTTTCCAACATTATTTATCTCTGAAATGTGTTAGAAAAATTCAGCAAGCTCGCTAACTTTATGATTTTTTCAAAAGATAAAATTCCAGGTTCAAACAAAATATCGAATATTGTTGTGTTTTGGACTCAAACAGCAGAAGAAAACTTTACATGAGACAAATATGCTAATATCTGAAACTTGCCATACTATTAATTGCAGTTTCCCAAACGCAGAAGGATCAGCCTGTGCTGACTATGTGCAAAATGAGTCAATAAGGTGGATTTTTTTTTTGTAGGTATGCAAAGAGCAATCAGCTGTTGACTTAAAGTGCAAGACTTTCAGTTTGACCGGCCGTGACTGGTGATGAGCCAGCTGGAAACCCAAAACTATGATCTTTTTTCCGATAAAATGCAAGTGCTACCATGTGAGAGTGAGAACACACTATTAGCGCAAAACACTTGGGTCTTGGGTTTTATATGGAATCAGAGGAAGAACAAATATGTAGAAGAAGCGAATTAAAAGCAAACCAGGTATGAGGGTCTTAGAGTTCGGCTCCACAGAGCTCAGTAAAGTTGTTGTGTTTTGTCTTCTCTCTGTCACGGATTTGGAAAAGTTGGCAACCTTTCGGAAGTCTTGATATGAAGATAAGATCCATATTTTCCAGTAAAGACACTTGAGAAGACATCTGTTTTGATAATCATACCCAGGCTCATCCCTAAAGAGATGCTAAAAGCTAGGGCTAGTGACGCTAAGAATATATCATCTGGTAATAATTGTACTCCAACAAGTTGCTACCTCTGCTCAGAACATCAATAACTAATAACTGTTAACCACTGGAAGGCTAGATGAAAATATTTATAACGCTTTTAATTTTTTTTTTTTTCATATCAGAGTTCGTGCAGATAACCTTCACCAAAAAAAATCTCTTCTGAAAATGACTGTGTTAAACCATCGCTGCTCCTTTTGTCTTGGGGGCTGAGCGCCGAGTGATTGAGTCATCTCTGATGAGTCGAAGAAAATGTTCTGCTTTGCATTTATATTTGGTGACCGCCTTCTCCATAGGCAGCGAAGTCCCCGCCTGAACCTTCACATCAAATTAAGCACACGGCTATCCTTTATAAGACCGTCCAATAATGTCACTGCCGTTCTCCCTCTCCATCATTATGCCAGCTGCTTTTTGTCGGCCTGTTTATGAGCTTCATAAAAAGCAACACAAAACATCTGGAACCTCAAAAGAGACTTTAAGTGGAGCTCTTAAAAAAGAACCGCCGGAGCAGACTAAAGTCTGCTTTGTCTCTCATTGTTGTGTTTCAACTTTAAGCTCAAGAGAAAACTAAGTCATGAGTGTTTTCTTTTTTCCCCTCTTAAATTAATGAAAGACCTTCACAATTCACATTTAATAATAATTATATATATATATATTTGCCGGGGGGCTCTTTTAGTGTCCTCCCCCCCACTCCAGATAATGAGCTATCTTGTTACCTTGCGGAAGCCACAATAATAATAAAAAAATTGTTGTTTTCTTCTCAGATAATGAAATGATTTTATTACATGATAAAGTAGATTTATCAATGTTGTGGCTCTTGTAAAATTATATTGTTGTCACAAAATAACTTTCACAACATATTCATGATGAGGCTATGCTCTTGCTATCTGGAGAAAACCACTAAGTCATATTTATAGCGTCTGCGTCTTCCGGAGCCTCGACAGATAAATGTAGTGTATTTCTCTCACTCTTTGGAGTTTGTCCTCGCATAACCAATAAGCGTGATTTTTGGACAGCCTAAGAATGAGTATGAAGATTTATTTTCTTGGTACCAATCAGGTTTGAATTTGTGAGGTTGATTATCAATAAAAACGCAATCAATTATTAGCCACGGTCCGTTTGGCCGCTGAGCGAAGGACATCGATTCGGTGTGCGTTTCCACACAGCCGCCGGTTCTGACCGCTTACGATTTGAGCAGAGAAATCCAGCCTGAACGGCAGGAGTGAATTTAATGATTCATGGCCCATTCCGGGTCTTCATCTCTGAGGTCAAGTGCACTTTATGAGGTCACTGCCTGCAGATTTATTACCTAAATTTCCCTCGACTGCCAATACTTTGTGCATCCAAATAGGGTCACTTTAACAAAAAGTGTTTTTGAAGGTTTTTGAAAGTGCTACCTGGCAGATGAAAAAAAACCCAAAACTATTTATACAGATCAAGTCATGATTCTGTGTTTTTCTACCTGATTGGACGCTCTAAAACAGAACAAGTGCAATCTGCAGCCTTTTAAAAGCGCTGCTTTTAATGTTTGTCCCCTCTTTCCCTGCACAACATTAAGTGAGTGGGAAGCAGAAAACAAGTGCAGAAAAGTCAAACCACTCCACCAAAGCTTCCCTCTAATAAGCTGTTTGCGTAGGAGTGTGAGATGTCTTCGACCCTGACCCTCAGAGCTTTACTTTTACATTTCGCATGTAGCAAAGCGGATGCTGCTTCCAGTCAGCTCGGCTCAGCTTTTATGCTGTAAGCCTCGTGAAAAGAACCTTAACAGTGGAAGAAGGAAAAAGTAAAAGAAAAGACAAAAAAAAAAAAAAAAAAAAAAGCAACACTTACACAAGCCGTGAGGAAAATACTAAATTCTTCATCTTTAGACCTCACTGAGTCTCCTCGACGTCTTTTCCGATCATACAGGCGGAGAACTTAACAGAGTACTAATCGCACAGATTAAAAAACAAAGAGAGAGAGAGAGAGACAAAATGTCCCAGAATGAGCGGGAGACATCATTTTTCATGTCCAAAACAAAGGTCAAAGTCTCAGGCAGCCCACGTTCAGACCCAGCAGCTAATCGCCTCACTTCGTCATCCCATGTGGGAGAATTACAGCGGCTGTTAAGAGTGCATAATGAATGCCGTAAAGTTGCCCTATAAAGCGAAGGTTTTGGCCAAGATCTGGCAGTAAGTGGGAGCAGGTCTCACCACGGTTCTGACTGTGCTCAGCCTCACGTGGAGAACGATCGCCGATGGGGTGAGGGGCTGCTTCAACATCATTAATGAACGATAATATTTCAAAGAGGGGAACGGAGGGCCGGGGCAGTGACCGTTATATTAAAAAAAAAAAAAAAAAAGAAGAAAAATCAAACAGCGTGACCTTGGTAAGATGGATGTCTGGTAGCGACGTTCCCCTCGGCGCGGCTGCATTAAAGGCGGCGCTTCGCTTTTTAAAGAAGCGGGGCCACGGCTGCGGATGTACGGGGTGCACCAGGGAGCGTTACGAGTGGCATTTAATTAAGGCAAAGTAAGCTGTGGGATTTTATAGACTGGTCCAGGATAGCTTGATCTGGAAAGTAAGTGGAATTGAAGGATGCTTGAAAGGCAGCATAAATCTAACACAGTGCTAACTTAACCTTTCTATCATTGTAAAAGTCAGGGTGAGGACACTTAAAGCGCCGTCTGCGGCACACCGCATTATCTCACTCTGCCTCTTTTAGTTCTGGAGGAATCCACGGCGCAGTAACCTGAAGAAATACATAAAATGATGGAATACAGGCTGTAAATGTCGACAACGACAAACAGAAGAACCTGACCAATATATCGGCAGTAGATCTCTTTAGCTGCACCTGGTGGAGGTTAGAGCAAAGTTTTATGGGTGAGTAATAAGCTCCAGATGATAATGACCTAAAGGGTATGTTGAAGCTTTTGTAATCTCCCTTTTTCGTTCGCAATTCACAGAAATATCAGTTACAGTAATTAGATTACAGCTCAACTTTTTCGACGGTGCCTGAATCACAGGTGTTGGAAGAACAAGAGGGAGACTTTTTCTTTCCCCTCTCTCTCTCTCGCTCTCTCTTTCTCTGTCTCTCTCTCTCTCTCTCTCTCTCTCTCTGTCTCGTCGCTTTCTAAGAGTCAAAGGAGACATTTTTCTTTGGGATAACTCAAGCGGAGTCAGGTCAAGACGTGCACGACAGGAGAGAGTGAGAAAGTAACATTTCATTCGGAAATAAATGTTCCTCTGTCAAACAAGCAGAATGTCGGAGATAACTGCTCCCATGGCAACACAACACAGTTTTTTTTTGTCTTAGAAGTTCAGCTTTACTGTCTTTGAGGTCAGAAGCAGGATGTTGGATTTTATTTACAGCAGACGCTAAAGTAGTCCGGTTTTTGTAAAAACGTAACCAATGACATGGTTTACAAATTGCAAAATGAGTGATTAATAATTAGCATAACCCGAATAAGAGAACAGCACACATGATACCTTGCAAACTTCCTTGTTTTCCCTCAACGTTTTAGGTGATCCACCAACAAAACCTTTCTTTTTTTTTGAATCATAAATCAAAGTTTTGACGTCCACTTGTGTTTCTGGCATTTATCGACCGACTCTCAAGTTTTTAAGTTATCCAGAAAAACCAAAAAGGACAAAGAAGAACCAGAAGTGCTGCATGCTGGATTGCATCAAAGGCCATCTGGCGAATAGCACACTGGTAGTTGCGCTGCAGAGTGCTTGTATAAAGGAGACACTTCCTCCTGTGTGAGGCCCCAGGTCTCTGTTTGACATGTGGCATCCTGTGCAGCAGAGAGTCTAACTTTTAAAAAATAAAAATAAAAAATGAAAGAACACACTTCTGCAACGCTGCCTGCCGTTGTGCCATGGTGTGTCATCGAGGTTGACGACACGGCCGTCTCCGCGCTAATGGCTTCGCTTAAAGCTCCAAATTACAATTTCCATCCCGGAAAAAAAAAAAATAAAAAATCAGTCTGCCAGGCAACGTCCTCGTTGGTCTCATTCTTCAAATGTTTAGACAATTCTAATTTGCTTTTTTGTAGATGAATTGATTTCCTTCTGAGTTAAAAATCAAATAATGGTAGCCATCTGTCTGCGTGCTTGCAAAGGGGTTCTGCTTGTCTCGGTATGTTCGCGTATTTGAACCCCTGGGAGACCGGCGATTAGGAACGAGCCGAGCAAGGGGAGGGCAAATGATTCATATAATGTTATGTCAACAGCTGTTATAATCCTTATATTGCTCAGTTCATTTTATATTATTATTATTATTATTATTTTATTATTATTTACTGACTCAATGCCATAACACAATCCTCGTCTTTGGAAGTTAGTTTGTCAAAGTCAAAAGAATCATTAATAGACGAAACCGTGTCACGTTTTGCGTTGATGGCGTCTTAGCAATGATGCTACGTACCTTTAGAGAACTGATTTGTTCCTTTTACTCTTTCAGCCGTCAGGCTCCTTGAATGATCTTGATCCCGTAGGAGTGACATCAAAGATTTATGGCTCGAGTGCCTGAAATGTCCACGTCTGCTTTTGAGTAAAAGTCACTGAATTTCTGCGGTTCAGATTGCTACGAGTTTAAAATGGACGAGGTGGATGAAGAGAGAACGCCTTGTCTTTTATCAAACAACTTCTGATTTGGGGCAGTTTTATTTGAGAGTAAAAATATTGCCCTAAGTTGTAAAAAGCTTCCATCTGCATTAAACAGCAGGTCAAATATGTGACATTTCTTCGAGTGAATTTACATGGCAAACATTATTCTGAGCTCAGTCCACTGTGGACAGTCCAAGTGTTGCTGCTGATTTGACTGTGTTTTAGTTTTGCATATTTCTCTCTGGGCGCAGGGATTCATTTATATGTCTGGATCTGCGAAGTGTAAACTGAGTAGCCTGTAAGGGGAAAAATAAAATGTTATGATTCTTACTGAACTTGATATATTTATGCCTGTCTGAATGTCAGAACCATTTATGTCACGGGGAATATATTGTGAAAGTACGCACTTTTCAGCTCTTAATTAGCAGAACTGTTGTACTGCAATATGTCAAAGCAGTCAGAAACGCAGAAAATGCACTGATCCCTTTCTGCCAGGACATTATTTTTTCCCCCCTCTTAGAGACATTAAAAGTAATACTAATCACACATACAGGGTTTATTAAGAAGAACAAAAAAACAGTCCATATTATGTCTTTTTTTCATTTCGAAGGGATGTAAAGAACAGATTTTGTGTGCAAGGGTTCATTTTCACACACCAACTTGTTAGAGGCTGTCAAACGGCAGCAAGAATGATTCACTAATTATCTTTTTCACAAACATCTGCAGAGTCCCTTGAGAATGGCTGTAAATATGTCCAAGTAGGAAAACTAAATTATGTTGACTTTGAAACCTCATAAGGCTTAATCGCAGATTTACTAGATTCTAATGCTAAAAATGGAAAAGCCTTTTTGTAGCTTGCGGTCTTGTTGTCCTGGGGAATGAGCTGCTGCAGCTCTCAACTCTTTTCACGTCGGTCAGATGGCACATGTGAAGCGAAACATCTTTAGACTAGATCAGTGCGTCACTGCTTTAAATCAAAGTTGAAACCCGAACTTAAAAGTTTGAATGTTTCCAGTCAACCAGAAAGTTTACAAGATGTACATGACCTTTCTGTGTGGCGGTAAACGTCCTCATCGCCGACACAGAAAAACGATACGAAACGATCACGCTTACGATACGATCTGTTGAGTAGAAATTTAATTACAGAGTTTTACAAGAGAGGGTTGGTTCAACAGAACTGATTACAATTCAGTGTTAGAATTTAGCAGCTCCGAATTTTTTTTTTACCATTTCCTTCTACCTGAAGGCAACAGGAAAGTGGGACTGGAGAAAATCCTTTCTATTTGCACATTTCCACAGCGCGTAGTAAAATATAAGTAGTTCTCCATAGTACAATAAAAAAAAAAAAGAAATTTTTTTTTTTTTCATTTGTAGTTGCTTAGAAAAAATAAATGAATTGAAATAATTCCTGGCTCCTGTTCTTGTTTTGTTTTTCTACCCAAATGTGTCCAGAAAGTGAAATACTGCACAACACAATGTTCCACGTGAGCGAGCTGCACTTCTAAAACACTGAAAACTCTTAATCAGACACAAACCTCATATGTCGTATTCATCAATCAAGACTCAGAAGAAACAAAGACCTTGTCTATCAGAGAGGCCAGTGAACTGAATGCTTAGATGAAACTTTCATGTCTACTTTCCTAGGTTTACTACGATAACAAATTTTGCTGTATGATAAATCGTCCCAGAAGTTATTGCAATAAATGATGATATTGTTATATTGAGGTCATTCCAGTAACATAATGGCAATGGCACAGTAATACGAGAACACACTAGCAAAGAGCAATAAACTTTAATTCTAATGAACATTTAACACTGGAACTGGGAGACATTTTAAATAGCTCAAAAGTAAATAAGCAAAAAAGTTGTTTCTACTAGAACAGGAGTGAGTTGAGACCAAAGCAGCAACTTGAATACAAAGAGAGAGAAAAAAAGCAATAAATCATGCAAGTGTAAATTACTGAGCTCTTTTTTATTTATTTCGCGACAAATCGATTTATTGCTTCTTTGCAACAGGCCTACTTGTTGGCACTTCCTATGCGCTTTTCTTGTCATACTGACCAATCAAAGCACTTTATACCAGAGCCACATACATCCAGCCGCATCTCACAAACACACACATCCGCACGCCGCTACGCTAACCAGCAGACATGTGAGTCTTCAGTCAGTCATGCATAAAAATAACATCGAAAATGTCACGCGTTTTCAAAACACGACAACTTCCAGTGGACCAGGAACCCATCCACGATCGATGTGCTGCAGAAACTGGAGCAAGTGGCCGTCGTGACACTGAATATGTAGAGAGGACAGCAGAGCTGCCAGAGGTAATTGGGAGCGTTGCAGGAACGGAGCATTAAAGCCTTGGTGGGGGAGAGTTAAAGAACGAGCTGAGTGAGCTCATGCTTAGTCTCTAAATGAAAGGAAACAGCATGTTCACAGTTCATTACCACTTCCTTTTTTCTCATTAATCAAACCGCAAAGCACTAAAATGTGTCAAAAAGGAAGTTGTCTCATTTTACCTGAGAACACATATTTGTGTGTGAAAGTGTAAAGGAAGGAGCAGGTTTTGCTGTCTTATCAGGTGTTGCTGTTTGTGTAGGATGTAGACTGTACTCCAGTGTGCGATAACGAATCTTCGTCCTGACAACTCCTGCACTACAAATGACTTACCAAAGAAAAGACTGGATCACGGAGGCAGAACAATGAAATGCAACAAATAACCAAATAAAACTATAACTAAGTTTAAGACAGGGCGATAATACTTTCATTTAGAAGTCAGTGCTTACGATACTGGCAATAAAAACTTAATTTCACAAACTACAGCTTATAAAGCTTCCTCTGGAAGACACACAGTCCTTTGTGACAGAATGAGTCTCCGTTCAACGCCGACTGAAACCTTCCAGCCGTCTCCGACATCAGAGAGGCGGCGCGAAGAGCCGAGGGAAGCCACAACTCATTTATGCCTTTCCGTGGGCTGGTGCTGGTTATTAGCTGGAATCAAATGATCCAACATGCCTGTGCCACGGGGCAGGCCCCATCACAGAAAGCCACCGCTGTGTGTGTGTGTGTGTGTGTGTGTGTGTGTGTGTGTGTGTGTGTGGATGACATGATAGAGCAAGAGGGAGCGAAACAGACCTGCAAATTCCATTAGAGGCAGCTAAAGATGTAATAAAGAATTGATGGGTCACAATCCACACCTGAGAAACAGTGGCGCTCAAATTAAAAGTATTTTTCAACTCAAACCGCGGCCTCTGAGGAGCTTCCTGGGGCCCCAGCGACTTAAAAGTCACTTCCTTTTCAGATGTCACCTGACCCTTCCCCCTGATTAGATCTGATTATTGTTCCCTAAAGCCTCCCGTCTTCGCGTCTCTCAAATATTGAGCCATTACGTAAAACACAAGAAAGCTACTTCATATGTATTTGAAGTAATTTTACTGGAATGCGGTTTTCAAATAAAGTGTTTACTCCTAACCGGTGCTGAGAGGCTTACAAGAGGAATAAAGCTGTCACGCAGTTTAGCCTTAATTTGCCAAATACTCCTGGGGTAAAACAAATATGTGCATATTTACAGGAGTGCTTGGAGCAAAATGCTAACATGTTTGCAGCGGGAATGCAACCTGCTGATGCTTTGAAGGCACGTGAGTTCACAGTTTTAGTGAGGAGGTGGAACAGCAAGGATCAGAATGGGATGAAGCAGGGCATCAGGGAGCTACAGGCGCAGCTACAGGAGCAGCAGAGGGCAGCAGGGCGGGGAGATACGGACTCAAGGTTTTATCACAATGTTTTAAGGAAATGCTGCGCCGCTGAAAAAGGCGACGATAAGAATTATTATTTCGGCGATTGTATGGCGGTGACAGCATGACATGGCAATCATAGCCTCACAAGCACAGATGACGCTGTTGACAAACATAAAGAAGAGCGATTTGTACCACTAAACTGCAAACAGCAACTGCACTTAATCATATTATCAAATCTATTGTTACTTCCATTGATCAAACAGTACAAGAAACTAATGAAGCTAACAATCCCGACTATATGGACGGCATTAATTGGCATTTATCTCGACAATAATAAATCAAAATTCTTATGATAAAGACTGTGTCACGATAAATAATAAACGATATGATAAATGCCAACCCCGAGCAGCACAGCTTCTTCAGATCCCAGCTGATTGAAAATGAAGCTGACTAATTATGTGCTCCTTATCGTTCATTCCTATCCTTTCCAAATTCTCGTGAGCTACTACCACTTCGAGGCGGACATTTCTGCTTTCCAAGGCTGTTGTTGCTCTTCACCCGGTCCTGCTCTGGCAGCTGCCCCTGCAGCCTTGGTGAGAGCTGGCGCTCATTATTCTCGGCCCGGTCCTTTGGCCTTTAGGCTGCACTCTCTTGTCCTCCAGTCCTGCTCGCTCCAGCCTTATCTTCTTGTTCCACAAAGCTCATGTGTTGTGAGTGCTGGGATTCTCTCACAACACACTCCAAATGTGCACTTGCAGTGTCAGTGAATGTAGGACGTTGTGCCAGATTCTGCCTACAAATAAGACTCTGTTGGAGAGGACAACGTATGCTGACGTCAGGGTGTATGACAACGACACAGCAGACGCCAGCAAAGAAGATAAATATGTACTTAAAAAATTATTAATGTTCCTTGAGATTTTTTCAGATTTTGTTAAAACAACAAACTACAATCTGCTTTATTGGGATTTCATGAGATAGAATGACATGTTGCTTTGTTTTTATGTGTAAAGGAAATTATGCTTGTTTTCCAAAGAAAAGTAGGAAAAGCGAACATGTTTGTATTCAGTCAATACTTTTTCAGATATGTTCTACTAGCTTTTCCAATCTAGACACAGAAGTTCGCTCACAATTGATTGCATGCGAACATCAATTTTGATCCTTGCAAAAGATCTTCAGTTAGGTTTTAGGTGTGAACTTTAACTAGGACACTCAAAAACACAAACATTTCACTCTAGCTCTGGGTTAATATGGGTCATTGACCCATATTAAATGGGTTAATGACTGTCTGTGAACTTCTGGCCAGTCAAGTCATTTGCAACAATATCAAACATGCTTTCTTGAAGTCTGTCTGTTGCTAAAGAAAAATGCTACAACTAAAAGGCTTAAACTATTGCTTATTTAGATGGATTGATACTGATACCAAATCACACATCTGGGCTCCACTAATAAAATGTAGTCATTCGATTCAGTTGACTTCTGAAAGGTTTTACAGACATTAAAGTTAAGAGGTTGACTCCAATTCTCCACCACACTTTTGGGAATTTAGTTTCGTAAATAAAATTGAAAACTATGCTCTACTTTGCTTTCCATTTTATAATTAAGCACTATTTCTGTTGGTTTATGAATAAAATCCCAATAAAGTACATTAAATCTGTGAATGTAATGTGAAAAAATGTGAAAACAATCGAGGGGTTGGACCGTACTGTACAGGTTGATGGTTTGCAATAATTTAAACTTATGAAACAGAAGGCCTTGACGTGCTTTGAATAATACTAGCTAAAAGAAGAGAAAACGACCCAGTGAATGTGTACCTAGCCAAAGTACCTTACAGGTGATGTCTTTTCAGATAAAGAGTCGCCTCTCATTGTGTCACTGGATACAAACGAAGAGAAACGGAGAGAAAAATCAATTTCCGCCCGCATATGAAAACCCATTGTAAGTGTGAAAAGCTCGCAACTAAGGCATATTTGCAATAAACAGACACAAATTGGATGTGGTCGCACAGAGTAAATAGGCAAATCAATTTCATTCCCAGTTAATCTGCATTTCGCCGGGTCTTTGTTTTTTTTTTTGCGATCTGGCATTCAGCCCACTCCGTCCAATTCAGAGAATGTCTAGTGTCAGGCAGATGAGGAATTTATTTGGAGTTAATAAAAAACAGACTCTTAGTCACAATCACCATCGGCAAAGTCATTAAAAGTGGGGGAGCGGCAAGCCCGGCGTGGAAATGGCTGATCGGCTCCTCGGGCGCCAGGAGACCCAACAGGACGTGTCGGCTGTGGCTCTGATGAATTGAGCCATAAAGGTGATTGGCTCCAATGAAAGTCTCTGCCTATCAGTCAACCCCCCCCCAAAAAAATCAAAAACACGTCGGCCTGATCCGAATACGTCGCCGCGGTGGGAAAAAAAAGAACCAACGCGTCTTAAGCTGCAAGGAAACGACACGTGGGGAAATAAACGAGATTTTGCACAGTGGCTCTGTGTGAATTCCTACATCAAACCTGGCTGCAACTGAGACAAACGGAGCCTGTGGGACGCATAAGCCTTCATTACTGTGCAGAAACTGGTTGTCAGGTTACAAATGCAAGGCCTCGGGTGCAGCGTGTGATTTTTGTAGCAAGAGGCTGCCTGCTAATTACCAAGCTCGGCAACACGCCGCTATTAAAAAAAACACAACCGTGAGTGTCTGCTGAGCTAATTTGTCTAATTACATCTTTGTAACTTATAAAAAGACCTAACATTACCCCAAAGGCGGCGTGCTTTCAGATTGGGATCTTTGCAGAGGGGCAAATGAAGTCTTCTGCTGTCTTACTGGAGCTATCGTGTTCCTGAGCAGCTTTCTCTGAGAAGAGGGAGAGATTTTCTGGGTAGGTGGCGGGAGCCGTATTGGGTGATGCCGTTGCTATTTTTACATCCCTGAGGTTCCTTTCCCAGTGGGACAACCACCCCCATCCTGTCGACAAGCCTCCTGTTTACTTTTTTCGTCATTACTGTGAATTTTCTTTCTTTTCTTAACCCCTAAATTTATCTGCAAAACCAATATTTGTTTCCAGTTACAAGGCACACAGGCTTCCAGTCAGTGTAATAGGTTGTGACGGAGCTGTCACTGTAATGAGGGCCTATGGTAACTCTGCTAGCAAGAATGTCTAACTGAAAGAAGAGAGGTGGGTGGGTAGGAGGGGAGAGGGTGGACTCTGTCTGACATGTGTCTATTTACTGAACTTTGATGGATTCAATCAGGGGGAGAAAAAGGTGAAATTTTAGGTAGAAAATTTGTTTTTCAAAGAATTCTCGCTGCCACATGTTCGCACCTATGCTGATGAGCCCGGCGAATTCCTTTCTTTCTGATCTGGAACGGCAACAACAAAGGGCGCACAGAATCTGAGATGATCAGATAGAAAGAGAATAATCACGGTGGAGTTAGTCAGAAAAACAGCAAACAGGATGATGCCATCTCGAAGCCTTCCTTCCTTCTTCCGGTTCTCAACGGTAAAAAAAAACATAAAAGAAGAAAAAAAAAAAAAGCCAACTCCTGGCTGCGATGTTATCTCTCTTAGCAGTTCGTTTTCGGTCTAACAGCTCCCAGGAGCCGGGAAGGTTAGCTATTTTGGGGTCAGACCTCTGCCTACGTGGAGATAAGCTCATCTTTCGATTCCTTGGAGGAGTCCCACTTGTCAAGCCCAGTTTGGGCCGGAGAAAGTCGAAAGGAAGAAATTTCACTTGTCGGTAGAATTCAAGTGGAAACCATAATAAAAGAAAGCAGAAAAATGAAACACATCACAACAAAACACAGTAATCAGCAGGTGCTTATGTTGTTTTTTAAAAAAAATCCAGCTTCTGAAAGGAAAACCTGGTAACCGACCTTCACAACCCACTCTTTGCTAATTTGCAATCACAAGATAAAGCGATGTCTGTGTGGTTTTTCTTCTGTCTGTCTTGACTCAACCCGCTGCCTTGTGGAGATGGCGGTGCACGTTGGCCCAGCCAGAGATGTGTCAACTGAAACCGAGACGCGACCTCAGAGACCCGGCGAAGCCTGCCATCTCATCTCGTTTTTACTCACCGATGCCTCAACTCCTTTTCACTGCCTCTTTTTTTTCTCTCTCTCTCTCTCTCTCTAATCAGGTGAGATTTTATCAAGCCTTCCCTGTCAGTAACCACTATCGGTTGTGAAATTTCAGACGGCAAAGCGTGTGGGAACCACAGTATCAGTTGCGCTCATCTCGCCCAGCACCTTTACAGACGCGCGGGTGGTTTCTGAAAAGGCGAGAAAAGCTTCACAAAGAGCATATCTGAGACCGGTTTAACACAAACTGTCAGTGGAAACACTTTCATACCCTATTTAACCTTTTTTTTTTTTTTTCCTTTTCTCCATCTTTCTCGTCTTCTCTCTTTCTGTTCTTGTTTACTTTGCACACCAACACCGCCAGCTTGTAGTGGCTCATTGCAAGTTCAGGAAATGTAATTTGTGAAAAGTTTGATGTATTTATTTATTTATTTTGTGTGTGTGTGTGTGTGTGTGGAAATCTGCTGGGCACATATGTAGAAGAGATACAAGATGTGACAGCTTGGAATCCCAATCAATCAAACCATTCTTAGTCGTCATTAAACCTTTGTATAAAAGCTGGAGCTGAATGATGTCCTGTCCCTCTGGGCTGGCATTATACTACATCAGAGGTATTCACTGTGGGTATGTTCTTCCACGGGGCTAAACTGCTGCTTTTCATTCAACGTCGTGATTCTTTGCACTTACGACTGAGCTCAGAGATTAGATTTCATGGTTCCAATAAATAGCGCCCACTATGGATGCAAAGTAATGGCCTGACTGCTACTGAGACGCATTCTTTCAGGAGCAGAACGATAATCTCCCTGCTGAAGTGATCAAAAAGCTTGAGTCTTAAAATGGAGTCTGATATGGATGGTGAAACTTGAGCGAGACATTACAATGGGTTAGAGACGCAGTGAGAAAAATCCCTGGTGACAAGAATTAGAAGATTTTTCACAAAAATGACATCATTTCATACCAAGGAAAGGTAAACACACCTCACCTAAGTGCTATAAAGACACAGAACTACAAGTAAAGACTCAAATCTAGCTTGTTTGATTATCAGCAGATGCATTTCCATTGACTGATTTGTGCGTAATTTGACATTTTGAAAATAAATTTGCTTAAATTCATAAAATTTGCTTTGTTTTTTGATTTAAAAAAAAGTTTTGAAATTGGTGTACTTCCCAAAACTACAACTACAACGAAAACATTTTCTTGCATCACACAAGTCACACGGATGTTGCCACTGGAGCAAACCACAAAGAAGAAGACAACAGGAAGTAGTTGGAGAACAATGGCGCCACATGTTATTTATTGACTTATTGCATGACCAGGTTCACTCACTTGTGATTTTAATTAGCTTTATTATCTAATGGAAATGCCGCAATTGCGAACTTGTGTTTTCTTCTGACATTAGCGATACACTGTCAAAGTTTTGCAGACTTTTGTAATGGAAACGCAGATAGTGAGTTACTTAAAAAGGACCTCAGAGGAATCATGTAAGACATCATTAAGAAGTTGAAGATATTTTCTCCTTTCCTTCTTTTTTACACCTTTGCAGTTTTGGATGTTTCATACATGTCTTGAAAAGCAGCCATCAGCTTTCTTGTGTAGCCGTCTTGAGGACATATTACAAATTTGGCAAAGACGCAAAGCAATCCAGAGGTTATTTTAGTTGTCGCGAAGAAGGCTGAACGCCAGAGTTGCTCTGTTTTGTCCTTTAACCTCTTTGTGTTGGTAAGTGATAAATAAAGTGCACTTGTGTAGCGTCTTTTCAATCATATTGACCACTCAAAGTGCTCTACTCCAACACTGAGCCACAGTCGTCACCTCATTTTTGGAAGTTGCTGGTTTTAGAAAGGTTTGGATTGTATGTGCAAGCATCATTTTAAATAATTAATGTGTAAGATTAATCTATTATGCAGCACTAAGAACAGCAACAGTGACCCTAAAGACACTGTGAAGACCAGCAAGCTGAAGCTCTGCGTTTTTCTCCTCAAAATATCTTTCATATAGTCAGATTTTCTATCTTTGATGTTTTTTCCTTGAACTCACCTTACCAAATATGTTAGCATAGCTAACACGTGACGCCTTTGGTGGTGCTATCAGTTGTGTCACAGGCACTTTAATGTAATAAAGTGATGCTGTGGGCCCCCTGGCATGAATAATTTACATTACCAGGTGACCATAAAAGCGGGGGTGCGGTAGCGTGAGGAGGGGGCTGTCGGAATATTTATGTGATTTTTAAGGTGCATGGGGCTCTGCTTTGGGTGAGTGAGCAATTTTAATTCAATTTGAAATTTCTCTTTCAAATTGAGACAAGACCTTGAGCTCAGGCAGGGGAAATAAAGAAGGAGGTATCGGGGATCTCAGCCACGGTTATGGGGCGGGAGGAGAGAGGAGTGGAAGTTCTTCCTTGTCATCCATCACAGTGGCACTTCAATGATTGTCAAATAAGTAGCTCTGTCCAAACTCATCTTTTATCATTACGTTTGAACGAATCTATTTGGGGATGGCATCATCTAGCACACGGGAGGGCACCGTCTCATATACATGATGCGGAGATGATATGGAAATGGGATACATGGCAGCAGAACGGCTGAGACGGAGAGATGGATTCACATCGCTATCTGAAGAGAGAGAGCTCAGGATTGGACCCAATGCACAAGATACTGAACATTCTGCAAACTCAATGCACACATTCAGGATTTTTATTTATTAACCTAAAGTTAGTGGGTTTAACCTTGGAATTGCGTTTCCTTCATCATATTCCTTGTCGTTCAAATGCTTTTGAGTTACCACGGAAACTTTTCCGTGTGAAATTCTTCACACGCCACTGAGACTCAGTGGGAAGGGTACTTATCTTGAAATCTGAGCGTTGTGGGTTCAATTTCAGGTACTATGTAATTTGTCCTCCAATTTGTGTATTAGTGTGTGATTGGGTGATGGTGACCCTACTGCAAACTGCTTTATAAATGTACTCAATTTATTTCCCATGACTTTTGTTTCACATTTTCTCATACTGAAGCCTCAAACATGTCGTATTCATTTTTCTTTCCCTGGCTGCAAATTTTCTAGTGAGACTTAGACTGAGCTAAATTTGCATGGATTCAAACTTTGGCGGTCAAGTTCATTTGTTTCTTTTGTTCTTTTGCTGGAGTCATCCACGGCTCATGTTGGGGGGAATCTGTTAAAAGACCAAATGTTCGTCACACAAAACACTGAGACTGGAGTTGCAACAGAGAGAAATGATTAGAATTGAAGTATAATTATGTGTTGCAATGGTCCTACCAAAGTCCAGACCTAAATGCATTTGGCAATGTGTTGCAAGACTCAACACTGTTGTGAGATTTAACTGAGCCTGAGTTATTTTGCAGCAATAATTATGAACAAAATTCACATTTTAATTTGTTATTAACTGCAAAGTCAAAAAGAAAAATAATTCCAGAATATTTAATTGTGTTTCTCTACTACATGGTTGTGATGTTACAGGGTGGAAAAGTTCAAGTGGTGGGATTACTTTTAGCTTTACAACCACCGCCTTGCTTCGTGAGAGTAGAACTGCAATGTAAATAACAGCGTAAATCTGGGTGAAAACTCTGGCATGGCATTAAGAAGGCTGTGAAAGCGAAAGCTGTTCAATCCATTCCCAAATTGTCAAGGGACCGCCTCAAACACAAAACAAACCCACCTTAATCTCCTCTAATCATACTTAAGCATGAATGTTTTATGTGGAAATGTCTAGGTACGATTTAGAGGCCTTTCCCTCATTCCTGGGGTAAACCAGCTATAATCCAGAAATCCTTCTGGCCACAACAAAGATGAAATGTGATGTAGGGAGATCAGATCCGGAACAGCGCAAACACCGTGTAAGTAGGAGGAAAAACATTCCCACACTGCAGTTTACCATGTTTGTTTACAACATGCAATGCACATGATAATGAATTCAGGCAGCCACATTTTTATTCTTATTTTTTTTTTTTTTTAGAACGCACCCAAGAATAAAGCTGTTATGAAAAAAACAAACAAAAAAGTGACATCCATGATTGGTTATGATCAGCCCCGTCACTTGTGTCTCAGAAATTAAAATTACAAGCCTGATGCATGCGATACCAGGGACCGAACTAATACTATTATTATTCGAGACGGCGCATAACCAAGCGGTGGAATGATTACATTTGACTTGCAATGATTTCCCCTCCCGCGAAAGAAAACAACAGCTTGGAAAAACAAATAGACATATTCCCAAAGGTGGCTTTGTTAGTGCTGTAAATAAATCTCATCACTGTAGTGGAAAAAGTGTTTTGACTTCATTGGAGTGCAGAAAGTGAGAACAACAGTCCAACACATCTGTCCCCTAAACTTGTAAAAAAAAAAAAAAAAAAGTGCACCTGTATTAGTCACATCGTCAAGTTCTCTTCCTCCCAGCTAGCCGAGACCCGCTTTCGGAAAACACGGGCTGACACATCGGCAACAGGTAAACACATTTAAAAGGATCTGACGCAGCGTAATGGAAGAGAAAAACACTTCCGTATTGTTCTGGGCCCCTGGTGCTGTAGCTGGGCTTGTTTGAGGAGTCGGTCATTGTCTGGTGTCACCTAATTGGATCAAGTGTGTGTGGAGAACAGATGTGTACGGCTGGCTTGAGGTAAACACCGGACCAGGAGGTGCCAGAACCGAAATTGCTTTGAAAAATGTCTCTGGCTCCCAAGAACGGCTTAGAAATACAGCATAAAAGCATATTTGTTGCACAACCTGGAAGGTAATGAACATTTTACCTCCCGGTATGGATAAAAGACTCCTTAGATTACTTTGTTCATTAAAGAGTTGAGTAGCAGATGAATTCAAAGTGGATTTGTATGGCAAGTGGATTTGTATAGTGCCACTGACACCCAAGGTAATCCAAAGAAAATTAAATAAAAAGGGACAGATGCAAAAGAAATTACACCAGCAGCAGCAAATATATTCAAATGGCAAACGAAAAATGCAGTTATGAAATAGAAAATGTGTTAAACTAAAAAAAATTAAATAAGTAAATAGCTAAGATTTGATTAAAAAAATTCTAATAGAATATCAGAAAATATGCAGTAAACAGTAACGCATTCGGACTTGATTTGAAGAAGCAATCATTTTCTGAAAATCAAATGTTTTAGAGAGTTGGTTTCAAAACTTGTATGCATTTTGGGTATCAGTTTTATTGAGTGCTTCAGTAATCATGACACATTACATTAAATTCTTCGGGAACCAAAACCATTTACTTCTGTCATTCCTTCATTATGCTGCATAAAACTCTGCTTGTCCATTTAAAGTATGAAAACTTGTTGGTGGTGCTTTTGAGCAATAATAAATGAAACATTAATTAACAGTTTGATCTGTAACAATGGCACTTGACAAAATTTAATGCTTCATTGACTGTGTGTTCTATGACTTTATATTTTTGTGTTTTTTTTTTTTATGTGAAGCATTTCGAACTGTCTTCTTGCTGAAATATGCTATGTAAATAAACCTGATTGATTGATTGATTGATTGATTGATTGATTGATTGATTGATTGATTGAGACTTGTTTCCAGTGAATGGTACACCATGTTCCATTCACTAACAGATGGACTCTCACTGGAAAGATGCGTTTATAACCAAACAGCTAACGTGGCGTCAAGCTAGCACGACGACCAATGTTTTGCAATAGTATTTCTTGTGCTCATTGCAAGCTTTGCCATTTTTCTGAATAAAGTGTCTTGTGTGACACCAGTAGCTCCACAGGTAACCATATTGTATTGTCCTATGGTCCTACATCAGAAGGAATGGTGTGTTATGGGTCGTTATATGGACTGGATACAGAAAAAAGCAAAAAAGTAGGGTATCAAACTGCACTGACTACTGCCATGCAGCTCAGTAAAAAACAGTAGCTAATTATGTTATGTTGTGACATAGAAATATAAAGCTGTTTGTCATTAGTATATTTATGGTAAAGTAATACGTCATAGTCTGAGTTATAGGGGAGCGCATTATAGAAAAAAAACTATGGCCTGAGAATTGAACCTTGTGGAACATCAGATTTAATCTTTGACATAAAACTGGCAAACGGCACAAAGTTGTCCTTGATTGTCAAGTGAGATCTGAACCTGTTTAGCACAGTAACAAACATTCCCCAACAATTTGGTAAAGCTACGATAAACGCTTTTGATGCATGGCTTTTGAAACGTGTCTCATATTGGACTTAACCATAATCTCGTCAAGATGATTTGTCATCAAAGCAGAGTAAATTCTCTGGTTAATTCATTTACAATGATCTTTGCCTTTGCAGATGACTAACATCAAGAACAATACCGAAGCCCCGACAAGGCACTGAACAAGCAGTGATCTCCAGCAAAGAACGAATTACGCCTTCGAGCGTGAGGATTCCTGATCTAATTAAGAGATGGAAAAGGTGTCATTGGGGTCTGACAGATTTCGCACGGCCCTCTTTTCTGCGTGCACCGTCTTGCCACCGAAGTGAGAAACATTAACACGAACAAAGAGAAATGAAGAGAGACACGGAGACGTCGAAGCACTGCTTCCAATCAGGCATCTGCCTCCCCTACGCCACGGCTCGATTTAACCTTGAAGAGTAATGAGATCTGACTTGCTTAAATGTTAGCATTCTTAAATCACCAGGAAGTGCCTCCGAGGAGCTGATAATCACTATGCCAAATTGCTGTGCTCACTAATTTCATTTCTCCCCAGCATTTGCTTGCAGTTAGTGTCGATTATTCAAGAACAGGCATTTAATGCTGCCAGGTCCCAGGGGTGTGACATTAAAATGTAATAACTTGCAACATAAATGAAAACAAAAAAACATTACTTTCCTCCCCCTGCATCTCTCTCTCTCTCTCTCTCTCTCTCTAGCACTCCCCCTCCACCCCATACCTCCTTCTTTTTTCCTCCACCACCTCCTTCCCTCTTCAATCTCTCTCCACTCCCTCTCCATAGTGGGTGTTCGAATCTAATTCTCAGCCCATCTGGCAGGCGTAATGAAGGCGGGTCGGGCTTGTGATGCCCTGCTGCCTTGGCTCGACGGAGCAGGAGGTTAGCTGACAGATTGGGCCAGGATGAGTGGAGGGGAGTCGCGGAACCTGCTGAGTGAGTAAGCCAGCCCAGTTAATCTCTCATGTGCCCCAGCGTGAACGGGGGCCAAGGCCGAGCACACGCTGGGGTGGCGGAGCACGGGCTCTGAGCGCGGCTGGTCAGGGGTAAAAGACTTGAGGGCGGCTGTCATGTTAATGCACTCTTTCTGAACTGCGGCTATTGTGTTTAGCAAGGTGACGATGGGCAAATATAACTTTTAGGCTGAAGATTTGTCCTTTGCTAGGAAGAGGCAGTGCCTTGCAAAAGTATTCGCACCCCTTAGACATTGTGAAACCACAACATTCAAAGTATTTTGGGGCAGCAATTAACAATTATAACAGTAATGGACTGTAATTATTGTTATTATTCAATTAATCGGATAAAAAAAAAAAAATCCCACATTCTACGTATTTCTAGTTGACAACTAAAGACTTTTATTCCATAATTTAATTATGGAATAAAATAATAAATATAAATAATAAACATTTTACTGCCTAAAGTGCAACATCATTGCATTCCTCTAGTTAAATTTGAACCAGATAAAGCTAAAACTTTATCAGTTAGCTTGGTGAAACACAGAAGACAACATCGATAAAATGGAGCAAAAACAACAACATCAAAACAAACCAATAAGTTTATCTTTAGCATCTCTACCTTATAGGGGAACAACAACAACAGCAACAAAAAAGACAGCATAACCAACAGAATCAAACATTACGTGTTTAAAAATGAGCTTCATGTCTCCACGGAGTACTGTATATGGAAATCGTCTGTGTTGGACACTGGAAACCTACGGGGCAATTATGCGTCAGCTCCTTTATCTAAACATAAACCGCGCTCCAATCTTCACAATCTGTCTGCTGTGTGTGAAAGCTCGTAGGAGGAAAGTGGTAAAGCAGCCGAAGCCCTGCTGATGGATATCCAGTCGCTAACACCTGCATGTGTTTTTGTTGTTGTTTTTTTTGTTGCTGTTGTTGTTTTTCTAGGACAAATGTTTGCACAGAAAAACAACAACAACAAAAATGCTTTTCATCTCTAGAAAAGGTCACTCAGCTTAACAATGAGGTCTACTTGGTGTCAAGAACAGGCAGAGCTCGAGAGAGGAAAAAGAGGACAAAAATCAGAATGTCTGCCAGGGCTAACAGAACCAGCAGGCATGCTTAAGCTGTGTTCTGGACTCTAGAGAAACCACAACACTGTCATTAACAGTTACTCTCCTCATAAACACGCCAGCATCGGCTGGAGGTATAATTGCCCCTGCTTCTCCTGTAATCTTATACTTTGCCTGCTGTTGCTGTCAGACACCTTCTCCACAGAGAGAGACGGAGAGACGGCGTGAGCGAGAAAGAGGCGCAGGGGGGGGAAAGGAGAGAGAGGGGGGGGAAGGAGGAGGAAGAGGAGGAGTGGGAGGAGGGGAAGTGGTACGTTTGTGAGCTGGAGCAGGGAAGGTGTTGCTCGTGTATCGTCAGATACGAGGAAAGCGAAGTAACGAGGGTTGTGTGGGGAGAGAAGAAGGAGAAAACACATGCCAGGAAAATCAAATGAATGTGTGTTGCTCCTAAAAATCCCAAGAGCGAGGCTGAGGGGCTGCGATGGCGGGCGGAGGGAAAAAAAAAAAAAACATGTTCTTTTTCGTTGAGTGATTAGAAGGAGAGTGGCAGAACATGACCTACTTAGTAGAACTTCTTTTGCTGTACAGGTTTCACAAATGTTGCTCGCACAGGCAGAGTTAGGGAAGTGGGGGGTACCTAAACCACCCAAACTTGATTTATAGCAGCGCTAAAGGAGCAGCAGCAGTTGCTGTAATAACTGCGAGGAGGTGCAAATGCAGAAACACCTCAAAACATGCACATTAGCATACCTTTAAAATGAGCCTGTAGATTGCTGTAAGGGGTGTGAATAAAACTGGAGAACGAAACCAGAAAAAAATACAAACCTGGTCTTCCTTCATATTTGAGCAAAAACAACAAATCTTTTCTATATATGTATTTTTTTTTTTTTTTGTCCTGCTACAACCCCATGCTAGAAATTCATAGAGACAAAGAAAAAGCAACATGTTAACTCTGCTGTAGAAATGGGCCTGCCTCCGGCTATTCTTAATTTCAGGCTATATTTGCGCAGCGTTGCAGAGCTCTTGTGGGCTCGCAGGAAGCCCGCAGGCCTTTTGTCTCATCTGTAGAGGTGGGTTTTTGCCTGTTGCTAGCAGCGATCTGTTGGTGTGTGCCTTTTGTTCTACCTCTCCATGCGAGATTCGGTCACAGGTCGCAGATTACAGGCAACACAGTCATCACAGACACGCTGCTGCTCGTTTCATCTCCAGCTACAGTTTGCGCCTGGGAGAACGGTGGGTCTCTATTTTAAAAAAGGAGAGCGGTGTGTATAATCATAATTTAAAAAAAAGATTTACGCATTTTGGTAGGGGAGGGTTATTAATTACGATTGTCACTGGTTTACTCTGAGTTTCTTGGGAGATATCAAAAAGAATGCAGTGCCTCTTTAAATCAGGGAAATTTTGTAGCTGGGGGTGTTTTTACCTGAAGATTTGTTTGGGAACCAAAACTGCAACATTTGTTGCGTTTTCAGCCGGAGCGGTTTCCTTTCACACTGCTCTCTATCAAATGAATCAAACCCTTTGAAAAACCTGTGTCCCGTCACGCTGCACATAGAACTACTGAAGGAAAGGTACAAACCTCTGAAGAAGACACGGAGTACAATTTCCTTCTTCACAAAATGTAAACGAAGATGGAGTGATGTTGGATTTTAGCAGCCACTAGTGCTAGGTTTGCTCATCTGTTTTAGTTGTGTATACCCACAACTAAAACAGTTGTGGGTATACATGACCTACTTAGTAGAACTTCTTTTGCTGTACAGGTTTCACAAATGTGAAACTATAACATAGAATGCCCTATGTTATAGTCTGCTTCCTGCTTTTGGAGCAATCTCCAGTCCGCTTGTCATTTACATATGCATGTACAGTTCACTTCTACCAAGACCGAGGTTTTAAGGCGGACCAGAGTTCGCTTTTTTCGGTCAAAATTAGAGTTCGATTGCGGATTCACGCCCCCCCAAATAAACCAGACATTCTAGTCAAACTAACTGAAGCTTGATTAACTCTCCAGTGGTCTTAATGGGGTCATTTACCCTGTGCACAGTTCAGCGGGGTCACACTGACCCCCCATGCGCTTTTACAAGTTTTTTTCTCTGTGTGGTTTTTACAACTGACTGTCTGACAGGACAATCGCCGGCTTCCCCTCTGGCCGACCGTGACATTTGCCGCGCTCCTCCCGAGCCTTACGCCAAGATCACGAAAGGGTTGAAGGAGTTCAAACAGGGCTGGTGTGAATGTACAGAAAAATAAATCTGTACTATCCATTATTCATCCATTTGCATGACAAACAAGGCCTACACAAACTCCCTGTTTCTCCAGACTGTATACATGTGCAAGTCGTATGCATGGATGGACAGATACAAGATTATTTTCATAACTACTCAGTATTTAAATGACCTAAATTAAAAATCATCTTTGTAATTTTTTTTTTTTTTTTGATTAGGAAACCCAACATCAAGTTCAGATCAAAAGGGAGACACAATCAAGCAGAAGCGAAGTGGGAAGGATAGAGACCCAGCTCGTTACGAACAGAAGCACAATAGACAAGGCTTCCCCTCTCTTCACAGCTGAGTGGGCTGGTTTACATATGTTTGAAAGAGAAGTGTGAAACAGTCTGCCTCTGAAATCAGTGCAAACTGTTTGTTCGTGGACAGCAAGCCATTAAAGTCCCAAAAACTTTATTGACGTGAAACACGCCGTGCGGAACAGCAGAGACAAAAACAAAACAAAACAGCGACGACGACAACAAAAACAGCAGCATGGTCTGCTCCTTCCCTGTTTATGGTAATATCACACCTCGACGGAAATCTCATCCCACAGTCCACAGGAGGCTTTCAATCCCGTCTGTCTGCAAATGGTGGGCTGCCACTGCATTCATTCCTGCTTCTCAGATAGATGTTTGTAATTGGAGCTCTAATTTATGATCGGGCCTCAGTGCAGGATAATGATATGGAGCATTGTAATTTGCTGATGCAAATTGTACGTTATAATGGGAAGCCATAAAAGCCTCGGCATCATCTCAGAGACTTGCCAAACACCCTGAGCGTTCATTACAGCCCTCATTAAAACATCCATGTCAGCACTGGGAGCTCTTACAAATGGAAGGAGCATGTAATTGCCGCTTGATTGTGGTATATGTAACATATGATAAAGTGGAATTACCACTTTATTTGTCTACGGTGTCCGTGAAACTTAATGGTGAGAGGGGCCTGCGGTAAACAAATCCTTGGAGCACGCTTTGATTGTTACATTATAGGCCTATTTGTTTAAAGTGGGGCGAATGTGAGTTAGGGGAGAGCGCATCCAGGACAAACTAAGAATCACGATAATCAAGGCTGGGCTTGTGGGGATAAAAGTAATGCTTTTACCCATGAGAGCCCGCATTTCATTTCGACTAACTTTAACACGGGTGATAGCAGGGAGCTTCATGTGGGAATACATTAACCGGATTTAATATGAGGAAAGGTCATTATTGCTCTTCTTTCTTACCAGGAACACAAGCTATCATCGTGAATTAGATTTCCGGGCAGTAGAATTAGTATAATCCATAGAAGTCACCTTCAAGAAACCATTTGTATGAACAGATGCTTTGGCCAACAGGATGTAGTGCTCCACAGGAGCGCAAGAGAGGAGAGGTACATCCGGCACAACGTTAGCTACACGAGACAAAATAAGGTTTTGGGAAAACGTATAATCTTTTTTTGTTGTTGTTTTTTTGTCCAGGTTAAAGGGCAACACATCATTTGATAGCTTTTAAGTGAAAATCGAAGCATCAGAGCAGATCTGTTGATTTTGGCATAATCGAGTTATCATTTGGTACCAGCAGGCGGCGTGGTCTACCATGACAGACTTACTTACGGCAAAATGGATTTATTATATTCTAAAATGCTCACTATATGAATCTTTCTACATTAGCATTTCATTTTTCTATCTTTACTTGAACTAGATTTCTCACCATATAATGCAAAAATAAAAATGTTTATACATGTACATACAAACACACATTTTTGGGAGTGGTATCACTAATAACTTATGATTTTGTTCCAGCCATAAGGTCTTTCAAAAACTCTTGCACTAAGTAATTTCCAGGCACTGATTTTGAATTCCTTCATAACAACATAAAAGATTAAGCAAACGGATCCCCTGGCAGCTGAATGTCTCGGCCTTTGAGTATTTAAAGCAAAACCAACTGGTAAAAAGCAATAAGGAGTTCATTAAGAACGAGCAAAGTGTGTTGGAGTCGTTATTTTTGAGGATGGGTCATCACCGCTTTATGGAGTTGCCTTTTTATTCAAATGGCTTCTCCTGGAGACCCATTTGAATAATGCTTGGTGCTGTTTTAATGCATCCCCATTAGAACAAAACCTGAGCTGAGCAGCTTAAGATGAAGTTTCCTCTCACAGCTCTGAATGATAGCAGGCCTTTATCATCTGAGCTGTGTGCTCAGCCACTGGGAAAGGATTTTCAACCGCGCCATTCACCCAGGGCCCCAGAAGCCTGCAGCCTTTATCTGCAGACCCGTTGATTGATGTGTTATGGGACCTGCTGTGGTTAACAGCAATTTTTATCTGTTGCTAGCGGCAACAGCTCAGGTCCCTGGTGCGCGAAAAGCAGCGAGATCCAGGAACTGAAGTCCGACCGCACAGAGGGATAAACAAATAGGGTTTCTTTCTTCTTCTTCTTCTTCTTTTACAGCGGACAGGCCTCTTAAAGAGGCCCCTGACAAGGAGCGCCTCACCCAAAGGACAAGACAATGTCGGGGCCCCAGCCGACTCCTGCTGGGCTCCTGGTTTCCATCTCTAATTTTCACCCTGTGAAAAGTCAGTGGTATAGAGACACCTGCATGTCTCTGGACATTAGGCAGAGTGAGAAAAACTGGAAGAGGCATGTGGGAAAGACAGACACGCAGCAGCGATGCACCGATAAGAGTTTTGAGGCCGGCTGTCACTGTCCATTGGATTTTTCTTCGCCTTTCTGCTGCGAGCGATTCTTAAATATTTATGTTGGGAGCAGAGGCAACATCATGTCTGAGACAACGGTTATATAAAAACAGAGTTTTACAAAAATATGAAAAAATTATCACAGAGTTGACATTTTAATCTGCTTTCAGAAGGATTAGCATAGTTAGCAAAACTGATACAGAACAGTGGTCTATGTACTAATTCCTTAGAAAATGACAATCCTTGACTTGACTCTGAGGTTTCCAAATCTAATATGCTTCCTAACAAGGACAGGTTGAAAGCTCATAAGGATCAAATAAAGCAACTTTGCCAGGACGTTGAGCCTTCTCGTTATTTGTTGGAAGAACTACTCTCTCTCAGTCTCTTGCAAGTTAATTCCTTCTTATTTCTAGGTGCTTATAGAATTTGTCCTGCAGTGACAACTTCCATACACCTGTGCACATGAGAGTGACTGTGTTCACAGAGTTCTGAACAAGTTGATCAAGATGAAATTTATTGGATTCTGTTCACCAAACTTTTTCAGTAACTGCGTAGCCTTTACAAATGTGCGCAAAACAATTTCAGCAATGGAAAAACCATCTCAGTTTCAGCTAATTTTAAGTCAGCCAAAAAAACCACCTCATTCAACCGCAGTGGAAAAACTGAAATTTTTCAGAAACTGTTGAGTTTCCATGAAGCGAATTTCTTTTCGAAATGTCAAATCGCGCATTTATGTGGTCAATAGAAACACAGCTTCTGTCGCTCTATTTCTGACTCAAAGAAAAAATGAGAACATTAAACGCCAGTGACTGCTCAAAAAGAAACAAGCAACACAGCAAATTATGGCTACAAAAATTATATTGTGCAAAATGTAATTTGTATTCAATCGTCTTATATTCACTGGATGTAACACTTAATCCGATGAATCACTGTTGCTTTGTGTAATGCAGCGTGAAAGTTTTATTAGATAATTATAACTGACATAATCCAGTATTTGATTGAGATCTTTAGAAAAAGCCTCATCTGGCAGGGAGCTCTCTGTCTTCTTTTTCCACAACAAAGAGAGGTCGTAGAATCCAAATCCATCCAAACAAAACTGTTAAAGGATGCACACATGACTCCGAGATAGCTCCGTTTAGAGAGTAGACTCATTTAGCGTTAAACGTGATTATGTCAAGCTGAACGGGCGTCTGAGAGCCTGAGCTTCCGTGCGCAACCAAAAGCACTCCAGCTAAGGTTTTTACTCCCTGACACCGTGGAGATAAACCTTCCCAAAACAGACTAGTCAGATTATACTGTCACAGACAAAGCTCTGTGCTTTTATCGTGCGTGAAAACAAGAGCCGCTTCTTGGCCTTGGGTGGTTTCGAAAGATTGGGGGTTGGAGACTTGAGCTTAATCACGTCATCTGAAGGGAAGGAGTGGTGTGTTGTCTTTTAAGCTCAGCTGAAAAGCCGTCCCACCAAACCCATCTGCCCCACCCTCCCCTTTCCAAGCCACGAGGTACAATCTGCCCAGCCCACAGGAAGAAACTGGATGGCCAGATCACTGAAAAGAGATTCTGTGAGATTTTCTGCATCTGCTGCAGCACCTATCTCCCAGGTGCAGAGGGAGATGCTGGGGTTCTTCATATTGAAGCCCCAGAGGGTATGATAAATTGCCTGGAACCCCTGCACATCTCTTCTTGAACAACAAGCAGGTGGAAAGCAAAGGAAACAATGCCCACATAGCTCCCCACTGCTAAGGTTATAATGAAGCCACCCAAAGCGTTGAGAGAATTGGTTTGGGAAACAATTCCCTACCCAGTTGTCCGCAGTGATTGAGACAGTAAGGATAAGTCGAAGCGTAGCTTATCTGTTGTCACTCGGTGCTTCATAGATTAGTTCTAATTCTCGTCCATCTTCAGTCACTTAGCTAAATGTCACCGAAAGTCTAGTGACGACGCAGAAGCACAAATGCCACGTTGTAACAACTTGTACATATATCTCCCATTGCTATTGAGAAAAGTTGCTTTTACTGTGACAGAAAAGAACAAAAAGCTCCCATTGCATCTTAAATTATGAGATATCTATTACATCTGCCAATTGCCCACCTCTGCTTTTTGTTCGACTTGCCAATATTCGTTTTATTCAATTCCAACTTCTCTTGTAAAACCATAACGCAAGAAATAAAAATAAGGGTGGTCATTAATTATTCATGGTACAAGCAGGGAATAAAAATTATGCTTTGTCTGAGTGAGAGGAGTTGCTCGAAAACAGGGTTTTATTATCATTTTGAAAAGTAGACTAAATTAAAATAATGTTGATTTTAAACCTGTCTTCAGCGTCTTATGCTGCAGATTAGCACAAAGTGGTTAGCTTTACCAAAACAAACCCAACCTGACATGGCAGCCTCAGACTGACTGAAACATCGAAGCCCGGCAAGGGAGAATAACAGGGAAGCAAGAACAAACTGAAATTAGATTGTAGCTGCCAAGCAGAGAGACTGTACGGTGGCCTGCAAGAGACATTCAAAGTCTTGTTACTGCAACGCACCAGGTTCATTTTTCTCCATTCCCTTCAGCTAGCAAATACTTTTTTTTCCCCAAGTGCTAAGGATTAAACTAAAACTGATTTTAATAATTACCATGATGTATTTTAGTATTAGTATTTAGTTCATACGGAGGAACCACCGAATATAAAATTGATCTGTTCCAAAAGGCAATTTTTTTAATCTTGTAAATGTTTACATGGAAACGTATTTTCCTGTTGCCAGTTATGGAAATTAAGCTCATTTCGACCTACTAACAACATTGCTGCCAAAACATCTTCAACATGACAGAGCATCTAACTCTATATTACGGCGTTGCTTTAAATATTTTATTATCCTCTAACTTATTTGACAATAAATAACCACGGCAACAGACATAATGGAAACAGTTAAGAGGTAGATTTTCTTTTTTTGGGGGAAGGGGAGGTCGTTTTGAATGGTCCATTATGACATTATGGTGTGGTCTGAATCCTAGAACATTCTGCACTGGGCCCAAACCCAACAACAACAAATGTCAGCGATTTCAAACAACAGTTTGAATGCTGGGTGCACTGTGTGCCCGGACTGTAATTACTGCCTGACAAACCTAATGTAGCAGAAGCGTGGTGAGAGAGGACTAAAATAATAATAATAATAACAAAATAATAATAATACTGCTGCTATAACTACCCCTACTAGTATAGGGATTATAAAACAATTAACGTAGAAATTAAAAAGATCCTCAACTGTAAAACTGCAGCACATAAGTTTATGTTATGTGCTGCATAACATATTTTGCTGTTATGGTAAAATATGTTTTTACTATATCTGCTCAAACTATCACCATGTCATGACAGTATGATATGAGACAGATAACCTACAACCTCCTTCAGTGCTTCTCCTGGTCAAAAACAACCAATCAGAACCAGGAGGAAGGTTAATCAACCTTGTGTACGTGCTGCAACATGTGCTAATGGCAGAGAGACAACTCACTGTTCCAGGAAAACTGCTTATCCACCATCATCAATGACTATGCTAACTGCGCTATGCTAGCCTTGGCATTTGCAACAGGCTATGTTGTGGTGAACGCAGCAGAGAACAAGAGGGAGGGTGAGAGCAGCTTGTACATGAGGGAGACTGATAGCGCTAAGACCCTCCTCCTGCCTCTGATTGGTTGTTTCTGACTGAGTGGAGTATTTTTGCTGTTAGCACTGGGAAAACTGGGAGAAGGCAGAAGTGCTTAATTCTTTTTTCACTGATGATTTTTTTTTTCTCTTATAGTCATATTTTAATAAAGAGAAATTGTGCAAAAAAAATAAAAATAAAGAATTTGTTTTGCCAGATTGTCAAACTTGAACTGACATGTTCCGCCGTATTAGATATATTTAATCTTCTCTTACTGGTTCGGTTCAGTTAAACAGTCTCCACACACACAACTGATTAGTTTTTATCTGCAGGGAAGTAAATCATTAGATATCGATCAATTTAAATAGTCACTTATAACATTACTTATCATTGCTACTGCGGATCTGTCTTGCCGACGCTCCACTTAGACTCAGAGCATTCCTGATTCTTTTCTAACGCTCTGTTCTCTCTCCTACTCCTGTTTTTCTTCTTCACTCTCGTCCTCCTCCTCCTCCTACAGCCAGCCTCTGCCCTGCAGTTCCCTGTAGCTCCTCTGACCCAGCACCCTGAGCCCTCCTTCAAAACCATCGTACTGTAAAGCCCGGAGCACTTGCAGATAAGCAGCCCCCAGAAATCAAGCGGACCCTGCAGCCGAGCAGATTGAGTGTCAGAGCTCAGTACCCAGGAGGTGCCTGGAGGCTACAAACACTGCAGATAGCACCATCAGATAGCCGGCGAGGGGGAGCCAGACAACATGAAACTTCCTGGCCTCGTTACTAGACTTTGCTTTGCTTGCACAATCTCCCCCCCCCACCCCCCTCACCCCCCCTTCCTCCTGCCTCCTCCTCCCACACCACTACCTCCAAGCCAAACTGCACCTCTCTCGCTCCGAATCCCTCCCCTTCGCCTTTCAGATAAAGAGAAGGCCTCGTTCCCTTCCGACTTAAACTGACAGCTCGAGCCAAAGGGCTCTGCCAGCTTTTTTTTTGGAGGTCTTGTTTGTTTTCATCCTTCTGTGAGTGTGCTGATGCCGGGGAGCAGGAATGTGACATGTTCTATTAAAACAACATAAAAAAAAAAAAAACAGAAAAGAAAAGAAAGAAAAAAACCCTCCCTCCCCCCCGATTCCACAGAGATCAATGTTTTTTGAAGTTTGCTTTGTTCGGCGCTTTAACAGTAGCCCTTTGAGGCAGATTAAGGATGACAAACCATTTATAGTTGCTTTGTTTGTTTGGGTGATTGCTTCCGAGCTCCAATAACCCGCACCATATGCTGCTCATTTGCAAATAAGGAGCATGTTTTAAATAAAGTACCTCTTATGAGTTCCCTTTTTAGCAAAGGACATAAAGGACAAGCGCTGTCTTCATTATTCTGAGACTTGACACATCATGGCAACCAACAGTGGAGCGGAGGAAAGCGCTTTACTTCGTCAATGCAAACGGGGAGGAAAACAAAAGTTTAAATGGGATAAAAATAGGAAGGCGAAAAGATTTTTACAAACAATAAAAGCAAAGTAGCTCCTTTTTTTAGGTTAACTATAGAAATGAACTCTGAAACATTTACAAATTTGTTGTATTAAATTGTTCACATCGTCAAATCAACAGATATAGCCTGAGTAAATTCAAGACGTTTTCAAGTGACGATTTCCTCTTGTGAAGGAAAAATTAAATCCAAATTTTCTGCTATACCAACCAACCTGGTCCTGTCAAAATAGGATTAGCCAGAGGAGCAAATCCAGGTACCCGACTGGGCCTGATCGCTACCATGCCAGCAGAATAAAAACAATACTTTAACAGCATCTGTCCAGCAACATGAAGTTAAAAAACGAGTCATTCTTCTATTGAAAGAGATTCAGAATAGAATAGAATAGCTTTATTAGTCCCCCATCCATACAGCCCGTCAAAAAACAAAAAAATAAACATAAGATATGGGCAGACAGGTGCATGAGGCAGCAAAAATGGGAGGCACTGCCCTTTCATTAAATGACAAAATATCTGCAAACGGAGCTAAACGTAGAACAGTGACGATCCTTGAGAGTGGCTGCTCTACCACAGAGTGCATTTCCAACTTATCTAGCAGGCAAGAAAATGAAAACACTGCATGCCTCACTCATCTGAGTCAAAGTCACTGTTGATGATTCAACAATAAGTAAGATACTGGGAAAAAGGCATTCACGGGAGAGTGCCAGGGCCAAAGCCAATGCTGGGGCTGTGTTGCTGTTTCAGAACCAGGACAAGTTCAGCTGTCACCCAGAAAATCTTAAAGGGGAAGACAGAGCAATCGGTTCGTGACCTTCAGTTAAAGCTCACTTGGATAAATTCTTAGGTTAGAGGACCAGGTCAGGTTGGATAGATGTTGTTTAATTCTAAAAAAAAACAAACAAAAGAAACTTTTGAATTGAAAACTAATAATTTTTTATTTACTCAGGTTATGTTTGATGTTAAAACAGTTTCATTGATCTGACCAGTAAGACAGACCAAAACAAAGAGGAAATCCTTCAACACCGTGTTGTATATAATAAACCCCATCGCATGCACTCCTTTTTCACGAATCTTTAGAAACTTCGAATCCAATTTTTTTTTAGAATAAAGACTAGATGTAGCTGCCTTATTGAAGGAAAACTGGATTTATATCGTAATGAACATCAAGATGCCCCACTGACTGTTACCGCAGAAATATGTGAAACTCGGTGCCAAATTGCACTGCTGGCGAATAGCGCCGATCAATGCCAATAAAGCGGGGCCCTTTTCGTCAAGGTAGTGCAGGACACCTTCCCACAATTTAATCACTCAGTCAGCCAGAATTAATGTTCCTAATATCATGATTTCTCCATTACTCTATTTAACATAATTAAAATGTCGAGCGCCGGGGCCATAAAGCGAGTCGTTGGAGATTGTAATTCAGCCGTAAAGCTATGAAGCATGAAAATGTCACTTACCGAGTAGCCGCGGCCCGACAGAGAGTGAGTGGAGCTCTGTGGGGAGAGAGAGGAGAACAAGGATGACCTTTAAGGAGCGATTCACTCACTCACACAGACATGATGAAGCAACGTCGCTTTAATATCAATATTCACGTTAACCTTTTGCCCACCCTGTCATGTACCCGACACCTGCACACATCACTCCTTTCTCCTCCTGCCTGGACGGACGAGGAGATCCAGGAGAAACCTGCCACTCTGTCTCTCAGGGATTGTGGGGATGATGTCACACCTGACTGAGCAAGATTTACTTTCAAATCGGAAAACCAGCGAAAATTTGCTCATTTTTGGGGCTCAGCGACCAAGCTAAATCACATCTAGCACAATAAGCATTTTATGAATTCAAACATTGTGGCTTTTCCGGCACCGGAGGTTAAGCAGTAGTGATTTAATGAGACGCTAACCATTAGACCAGAAATGAATGCCAGTTGAAGGTCAATAATCCAGTCGGTCAGTGAATGCCCCATACCAAGAGCTAATGGGTCATGGTGACAACAACACTCTGGTCATTGAAGAGTGGATGGTGAAACCATCGAAGAGTGAAACCATCCACTCTTCAATGTGGATGGCTTTACTAAGGTAAGAGTCTAGTGTTTAAAAATGAAGCCAGAAGAAGCATTGAGGTGAAATAAACAATAAAAAAGAAAAAAATTTTTATTTTCTATTGCTTAAGTAACAAGTTTCATCAAAGGACAACATAATAGCTGTGTTTTCAACCTCTGTTGGCTAATTTTGAACAGCTGTTGGAAATTTCAGAGTCAAAGACAATGCTAATGGCTCAAACTGTGCTAATCACTAATAAAATATGCAAAGGTTACGACTGACTACCAGATCCATTTTGTTTTTGGTTTATATTGCAGCAAGGTGTTTTTACAAATAACCTGCTTTGGAGGAGCAGATTATTAGCATCTCCAAAACTCAAATAAACCCTGAACTATGACCCCAAACCGGAATGGAGTTAAAAAAAAAAAAAAAGAAGAAAAAAAGAGGTTTTATGAATTTACATCCATCCATCCATTTTCCATCACCCTTCTCCCTAACGGGGTCGGGAGTTGCTGGTGCCTATCTCCAGCTGCGTTCCGGGCGAGAGGCGGGGTTCACCCTGGACAGGTCGCCAGTCTGTCGCAGGGCAACACAGAGAGACAAACAGGACAAACAACCATGCACACACACACACCTAGGGAGAATTTGGGAAGGCCAATTAACCTGACAGTCATGTTTTTGGACTGTGGGAGGAAGCCGGAGAACCCGGAGAGAACCCACGCATGCACAGGGAGAACATGCAAACTCCGTGCAGAAAGACCCCGGGCCGGGAATCGAACCCAGGACCTTCTTGCTGCAAGGCAACAGCGCTACCCACTGCGCCACTGTGCAGCCCTTTATGAATTTACATCAGGACAAAAGAGCAGCGAGAGGAGGAAGTTCATATCTTCCATCGACCACAATGAGCAAAGATCACATCTTCAACTTCTGCTGCTCTTCTGACTTTCTAACCATAAAACCAGACGGAAACTTAAACGAGGCGTGGCAAAAGCAAATGATGTGGACTAGCAGCGATGCCAGCAACTTGTGGTCTCATCCAGGGGAAATTTTGCTGTGAATTGTCGTCTCTGCTGTTCGGATATTGAGCCTTTAGCGTGTCATGATGATCATTAGTCATACAGCGACAGCGTCTTCAGTCAGATGCTTCTTCAAATTCATCGCAAGACTGACTGCTACTGCATCACTTTCCACCACAACTCTGAAGATGCTTGTATGGCATGAGTTACAACAGTGTTTAATTTCACTTTTTGGGATTAATACAGTATGCTTTTGAGTTGAATTTGAACTGAATTAATGCACGCGTTTGCAAAGGAAAGCTAATCTTCTAAACTTGTAATATTTTTTGAGGACAGCTTTTTATAATGCTCATTAATGCACGACTTAAGGATCTGTAATACTTATGTAAATAGAACTTTAATGCAATTTACCTGATGTCATTATTTTATCTAATCTTTTTATTATTATTATTATTTCAATCTGTGCTGCCTCTACCCAAGCCAAATCATATTAGATGCGCTCATTGTATCGAGCATGACGAGCTCTTTATGAATTTGTGGAAGGGTTTTGGAACGCCGTCAAACTAACCCTGCAATTTTTTTTTTTTTTTAAAACGTAGTTCCCCCAAAATGCTAAGCAAAGCAGATGAGGTGGACTCACAGTACTGCCAGCTTTTGTTCTGTTCTCTGGCTCTCTGTGTGTCACAGCGCAGCACGAATACCAATCTCCAAATCCCTTCCTCCACTTCCACTTTTCACTGCTTTTATTCCTCCGTCTAGATTGGCAATTTCTCCCCCCCTGGTCTCTGGAGGGAACTTTTCTGCTAGAGCAATTTCATCCATAGGTCCACCTTCAATCCAAAATGACCTCCCCCACCACACACACACACACGCACACGCACACCCACACACATGCACCCGCACCTCCGCTGCCCCTACCTCCCTTGTTCTGCACTCTCCCAGTGCCCCTCAACTATTCACCTACACCTGCTCTAGGCATCAGCCCCTCATCAACGCCTGTGTGCCCCTCTGATTCGCAGGACAGCTCCTGTGGCGACGATTACCAAGGAGTCCTGCCGCGAACCGGAAAGCAGGCCCTGTGGGAATCAAAAGGCTATTCCCTCTCTCCTCAACCTCTCTGCACCCCTCGCTGCCACAGCCAGAGAGGAGAGAGCAGGCAACACTGTACAGAAGGCAAAAAAAATAATATCTGTAAATACACAAAAAAAAAAAAAAAAAAGACCAAAAAGGAAGGCGGAGTGTGCTCGTATTTCTAGCATGCTGTTTCGTCAGCTCGAGTCTATATGTGCACGTTTGTGCGAGAGCATATGGGCATAGGTGGCGGGAATCCGGAGCCGTTTTGGAATTAGTCCTACTATGTAGAGTTCATTCAACTTGGAGCATTCTGAGTAGAAAGAGAGGCTTATTTAAATGATAATGAGGGACAATCCATTGGATTTAGTGCTGGTGAAGGAGGGGGAAAAAAAATAAAATAGAGGAGGGCAGAAAAGGGGGGGAGGGATCCATTAAAACGCCAGCGGTTCATAAGCCATAGGGTCGGCATACAGCTAAACACTCTCTCTTTAAAAGCCATTATACATGGCTCTCAATGGATTTCTGCAGCGCTTAGGACTTCAAAAGGATTTAGAACCCGCCCAGGAGAGAGAGGGGGGTTGAGGGGGGGTAAGGGGATGGTGGCAGACGAAGAGTGTGTGTATGCGCGGTGGTTACGATGGCTAATGGCGAGAGGGGTGGGGCGGATGCTGGCAACATTTAAGGGTTAACTAAACAGCCTTGGAGAACAAAAGTGTTGCTAAATCCAGCCCCTAATCCTCTCCCTATTTTCTTGCCCCCCCCCCCAAACCCCCATCCCCCCTCTTCTCCTCCACTCTCTTGACAATAAAGAAAGAAAGAAAGAAAAACATGGCAATGGGAGGGGAGTGTCCAGTCCGTACATTTTTTTAAACCAGAGGGTGATTTCTGCCACCGCCGGGGGAAAGCCAATCAGAGCAAATCAATGTGTAGTCCGGCTGAACAGAAACAAAACTGAAGTGGTTGTCTTTGGACCTGAAGAGGAACGATCTAGAGTCATTGTTACAGCGAGCAACGAGAGATCAGGTCTGAAATCTGGGTGTAGTGATGGAATCAGACCTGAACTTTCCGAAACACAAAAAGACAGATGCAAAGTCGGCCTTCTATCTCCTGAAGGACGTTACCAGGCTTAAAGGACATACAGAAACTCATCCATCCGTTTATCTTTAGTTGCTCAGAAAATAGACTTAAATGCTTTAGTGTGTTTATAAATCACTGAGCAGCTTAGCATCAGAATACTTTAAAATCTGCTGCTGTTGTATCAACTTGTCCAAACACAGAGAAGCAGCGTTCAGATGATGTGGTCCTTTAATTTGAAACAAACTTCCACAAAACTGCAAAACAGTTGGAACCCTGAGTTCCTTTAAATCAAGGCTAAGACACCAACTTGCTTAGAGCTTCCTTTGATTAGCAGTAAATCAAACCCTGACCAACATATTTGACGTGTATTTGCTTGATGATTGGTGACAAAATGTGATGTTTATTGGTTGTTTCTTGCGTTATGTTGCTGTGATGTGAAGCACTTTGAAATGCCTCGTTGCTGTAAATGTGCTGTACGAATAAACTCGACTCGACTTCTAGAACCACGTCGGGGGGACTGTATGTCTGCCCTCAGTGGTGGAACGATGAGGTTGTGTGTGTGTGTGTGGGTAGGCGCATGTGAAGAAACCACCCTGTTCTCCGTGCGACACACATGCGGAGGAAGCCACCTCACATTTCCCTAATCCTTCTGCGGCTCAGTGGTGAAGCCCCGCTGCACTGCAGGCACAATTACCTAGTCAAAATAAGCAGATAAAGACCCCCACTATGGCAATGAACAAACAACATCCCCCTGCTTTTTTTATTTTTTTTTAAACTTTACTTCCCACCCCCTCTTCTACCAAATTGACGTATGATTGTTTTTTTGTTGTTGTTGTTTTGTTATTTTTTTACAGGCGAATAGGCGGGCGTGCCATTTGTCTCTCTTTCCTTTGGCGGCAAGACAAGAGAAATTCGTTGTACCAGTCGCCGACGCGGCATCATTAGTCGAGAGCTCTTAATGGCGGGGAGCCACTTTGATGTGGTGGAGCACGTTTTATGAAAATTAGCAGCGCTTTAAACGTGCTCGTCCAGATTTCACAGATCTGTAAAAAGATACTCAAAAAATTACACATATACATATATATATATATATATATATATATATATATATTTATGAGTGATGGGGACAATGTGGCGGTGAGGACTTAACTAAAGTACAGACAGGAAGAAGGCAGAGAAGCAGGACAGAGGGAGGAGAAACATTAATGATAGGCAAAGAGGGAGAGAAAGATGGAAGGATGGATGGATGGACGGATGGATGGATGGATGGATGGATGGATGGATGGATGGATGGATGGATGGATGGATGGATGGATGGATGGATGGATGGATGGATGGATATGCCATGGCTACAACGCTCAGCGTCTGGCCGCCGTTTATTTGGCAACAGATTAGAGAGACATGCCACATCTAACACCGTCTGCGATTATAGCATGCAATTTTCAACAGTGAAACCCCCAAACTCCTCCCCTCTGCTCCCCTCATCCCCCCCACCTCCTTTCCAGTCGCTCCCCCTCCCTCTCGGTGCTTGTCGTATATCCCTGTCAGAGCTGTCAACAAGCGCCGGTCTTTTATCTGACAAGCCCGCCTCTTCCTCCTGACTTTTTCATTAAGAGACACCCTTTTATACAAATTTGAGAGAAATAGCATAAGCGGAGGGAGTGGAGGGGAGAGCGTGTGTGTGTGTGTGTGTGTGTGTGTTTGGTTGGGGGGGGGCTTATTGTGCAGAAGGAGCTGAGAAGCATAGTAAAGAAAAGAAAAAGAATGAAAATTGAAAAAAAAAATTAGTCTGGTTGATTTAAAAAAAAAAATCTTTTTAAGGCACTTCTTTGTATCCTGGCTAAAATGCTGACTAGCTTCAAACAATGGACCTAATGAGTTTGTATTTTCTTTGTTGCTTCCATCATTTTCCTCCTCTCCAGGAAAAAGTAAATAAATAATCTCCATGTTTTTCCCGCCCTTCTCTGTAGGCTTTCTTTGGCTAAACGAACAATCAGGTTTCGTTAGGTTTGGGAGGCTCCTGCTTGACAGGCATTAGTTAAGAATCATATTTCTACATTCTTTAAAATGAGACGCTGGGGATTTTGCATAAATTCTCATTACTTTCCCTGTTTCTAAATTGCATTATTTTATTCCTTACGCCGCGGCGATGTCTGGCTTCCGCTCTGATTTGCCACCTACTCCTTCGACTAAATGGGCTTGCATATGGATGTCGGTGAGGCGATAATTGTAGCGTTTCTTTAACTCGTTCCATTCTGGGGGCTGGCGGGGGTCAGCTCACACCAGGCTGATTTATGTTAAGTCATCTCTACGTTTAACCATGAGGCCAACTTGCTGTTGCTGTGTAACCACCTTAATCATTTCCTGTATGTCGGTTTCCTTATTAATGCACAGGAGCCCTGCGAGCCGAGAGCACCACACCACCTGTCCTCTGATTTCAGCCTCGGTGCACATTCAGTGCTGCCAGCCTCTGTCCAAATTCTCATTTTACGGGTTTCTGGGTTTGGGCTGTGGGAATGAAAACTGCAGCTCTCAGTGGGAGGTCTGGGAGAAAAGGAAAGGTTCTTGTTCAGGGTACTCACCTCGCTGAGCTGCTCCTTGGAGTTGCTCCTGTGCGGCCGACTAAATTCTTGGAACGTCTCGTCCTCTCTGAGTTTGACCGGACGCGGCGCCAAAGGTTTGATCTGCCGAAGACACGCGAGGAAAGAAGTTTGAAAAAACTGTATCAATAATCACACATAAACAAACATGTACACAAGTGGAACATGCCATTTCCATGACCTTCCCAAAAAAAACATAAAAAAATCATCCACATTTATTAAATAATTTCAAATGTCATTTTAATGCCAAACTTTAGTGAGTGTTTGGGCAATATGGATTTTTACCACAATATTTTGTGGTACTATTGCCACAACAATAAAAGTGAAAGAAAGAACTACTTCATATCTATTTTTAGGTAATTCTATGGCTGTGACTGCATGATGCAGGAATCATACTGTCACAAAAACAAGTACAGCACTTGAGAAACATTCTCATTTACTATAAACTTTTCTTCCACTTTCTCTCTGACCTGTCTGTTGTGTTCCTTGGTCTTCACGCATTGCCATTTCTTCTTTCATGTTCACTAATAAACCCACTTCAAAGTGTGTGTTCCTTAAATTATTGACTGTAAAATGGAAAGTTCTCTTTTTTTTTCTATGTAAAAGGAGTAAAAAAAAATAAACAAAGAAAAATTTTACTTGTGGGTTATCAGCTCAACACCTGAAACACAGCGACCATTACAGATCCACAGACCAAAGGAACCCAGACTCCCACATGCTGTCATTTAATCACTAATTCACTATTATTAACTATCAACAATTAAATAGTTGATTAGCACGGTGATGGACTGGTGGCCTGCCCAGGCTGTTACCTGCCTTTCGCCATATGAGTGCAATCTTGCAAGGATAAACGGTTGTAGACGATGGATGAGTGGAAATAATTGTGCACCAATATAAGAGTTACTCAACCAGTCATTAACACACTGAAGTAACAAAAACAATAGTTCGTAAAGCTCTCTCTTTTATTTTGTTCTCACGCACTATTGATAGCCACAACAACTGAGCATATCAATGCAGCACAAGTACAATAGGCACGAGTTGTTTTTTGTTTTTTTTTTTCAAATGGAAATTTGAAAAATATCTACCAGCTACCACCAGACAGACAGGTTTGCTCATCCTACTTTGAAAATAGCTCACCATAAGTAAACTTTACACTTCAGTTTAAATATGACTGATCGATACCTTTAATTGTAGCTCTGGTTTCATGTTTAGGGTTTGTTATCCTTCATCTGTCTCTATTCTTCCGCCTTTTAAAGAAGGCTGTGCAAGTCATTACATGTTTTGATCTGTAATGACGGCACTTTGCAAAATGTAAACTGCTGATTTTTGTGCTTTTCTGATGAAACGCACTTTGAACTGCCTCGTTGCTGTAATGTGCTTTACATATAAATCTGATTTATTTAAATGTACATACGATTGGGTGCGTCTGTTTTGTTAAACATAACCATACAAGTGAGCGCATGTTCTCTGACCCGCATCAGTGTTACCCTGACAATAAACGCTTCGCTTTCTTGCAGCCTGTCAAGCCACACAGTTGGCGTGTCTCCAAATTCCCAGCCAGATGGGAGGTGGGCGAACTCGGCGAGGGGGACCCGGCGCTGATGTGGAGTGGCCAATGAAAATGCCTCTCTCTGCTTCTCCATCTTGGCGTACAACAGTGATGACTGTGGGGCGTAATCCATTTGACTAGCAGTGAGCGTGTAGTAGCTCCCCCGGTGGCAAGTGTGGTGTCTGGCCCCGGTCTCCTGATCTCCACTGTAATTTAAGCAGATCACTGCTACAATTAACCTTTCCTGGTAAATATCAATTATGGCCCCCGGCTGGGCTAGAATTAAAAGGGTCATCAGCTAATCTGACAGGTCCTGTACGCTACCACCTGGCTGGGAAAGAGGGGGAAGACAGGGCAGCCGAGAGAGGAAGTGTTTGCCTACCCTTGTGCCCACCAGCGTACATGCCAAGCAGACAATTCACTTTTAATTACCCTGCTGCTGCCAAGGCCTGCACGCTGATTGGCCAAGGGGCATTGGCAGTCCGCTGAGGTCAATAGTGATAGTGTAGGGGCTAAATAGGGGGAGATGAAGGAAGGAGGAGCTCCTACCGAGCAATCAGGAAGTAGTGATGGAAGGAAGATAGACCTGGCAGGTGGCCCTAATCAAGTTTGACTTCCACATCTAACCGCGTCTCCCTCAGCCTTTCTCAGTTTCTCTAGACTTGCTGTCAGCCTAATCACTTCTTGAATCTCAAAATAGAAGGTGGCCCTTTTGATTTCCTCCTCTCAAAGGGAGCACAAAGAGAGCAATCCTCCTTGGCAGGCAGGAAGGCAAGCAGGCACATCAGCAGAGACAGAGCTTCGAGGTACAGTCGGTGTCACATCGGTGTCAAGTGTTGTTGTTGATTACTTTGTTTACCCACCATCGGTATTGCTGACAAATTCCTGAAGGTACCCAAAGTGTTTTCATCTTCTCCAGGGCCCTGGGGGTACATTACCACGTCCGCAATCAATTTGGCAATTGATCAGAGCAAAGCTTCTAATTAGGCATCTAGGTTAATGATGCGGCATGCAAAGACCATTCCCCAAGCTGCAGTTCAATGGAACAGAATGGCAATTGATCTGGGAAGGAATTCGCAAACTCTGACAAAAGACTGGCAATCCTGACTGCCTGTGATTATGTAGGGACTGACTTCCTGTCTGGGGAGGTGCTTAATTGGCCTGGGTTCTTCTTTCTTCCTTTTAGTGTTGTTCTAACAATACAGTTACTCATCAGAGGAGACGTCTATGATGTAAAATAGGCCTTTAATTTGGAGCTGATCGCAGTGAAGCAGATTCTAACATCAGCATTGTTAGCGGCTAAGGCTTAGCCAAGGATGGAACTCCCCGAGGGCTTACAAATGGTTTGGATTTTGTCTGCGTTTTTTTTTTCTTTCTTTCTTTCTTTCTTTCTAGTGCCAAGCCAAAATGTTTTTACACAAATTATTTAAAAGAAGTGGAGGCTTATTAAGTGCTTCTATAAACTGAATATTGCCAGCCAGACAGACCACAAGTCTTTATTATCCAATTCAGTCAACAAAGCAACTCCTGTCCCACTTCAAATTAAGAGCAGGCACAAGGTTTTAAGATTTTAGTGGAAGCTCAAAGTTCATCACCAGACAAATTCACTCAATGGGATAGAATGATATAGATCTTGCTACATACTACAATTTAATTAAATGAAAGGATGTTTGTGTTTGAGAGAGGTGTGCTCATTCCCTATTTAAAAAAAGTAAATAGTAGAACATCTAAATACAAATTTAATTCATTCAAATGAGTTTTTTATGTCTTGAATTAACACTATAAGATACATTTATTTGGTCCAAAATCACTGTGATCTTTTAAACTATACATTTCTCCTAGCAGCAATAATATTGAATGGCAAAATGTGACCAAAAAAATTTTATAATAATAATAATGAACTTGTTTCTGTTTGAAACAATCCCAGTTGTCACAATTGAGGCAATCATTCAGTTTTTTTTACTTATCCTGCAGACGTTTGCAATTGGCCCATTAACCAACACAATGGCGAAAGATTTTGGCAGCACTGGCACCCCGTATGTCCCCATCTTTAAAAGTCCTGGCGAAACTCGTGTCAACGTCTAAAGGTTTGCAAGTAAAAATAGGCAAAGTAATAAGAGTTTTTTTTCTGGCCTATGGTTGAAATCCACCACAACATTGTTTTTGCACTGAATTACTCATCAGCAGACACCAGATTAGTTTCGTCAGCGCTGAGGGAAAAAAAAAGTTTAAACTTCTTTCCCAAATTGAAAAAAATCACAATGAGCTGTGCACCACGATACCAGCCAAGGTCATCTTCCACACTAATGTACAGAGTAAAATACATGTTTGGGGCATTCATGCTCATTCAGAGATTTCACTGTAACTCTGGAACCAGTGGAAAGGCTTTGGTCAGGCTTCATTCACTAATGAGCTGTTTAAGAAATTCGCAGTTAGGGATTTTTTGATTTTTATTTAACGTTCCTTTTAAACAGAGATATTCTTAAGAAGTAGTCGGGAAAGGTTAATCAGGGCAAAGCAATGAATGTGAGTAATTGTGTTTGTGTTGAGGAGGGTTGAACATGATGGGTACGACTTAAGTCTATAGATGTTAAATAGAAGGGAGAGAGAGAAAAAAATCACAGCTAAGTAAAGGCTTGGGTTTTACATGAATAATGTACTAGAAATTAGCTCCATTAGTCTCGGTATTGAACGTGTCTGCAGTCTGTCTCTGGAGGCCGCTGCTTTGTGCTCTTTAATTATCTTCAAAGGACCCTCCAGCATCTTAATTTCCCCCAAGTTGAGTAATGCTGGCTGAGGTCTGTACATTTATAATACTCTAACCCTGGGTTAAGTTACAGAGACCCCCTGTGAAGTACGGCCTACACCGGGCAGAGACGGCTCACATCAGAACGCGCTCGGCTTGGCTGGCCCTCCCTTCTCTGCCTTCGCTGCCCTTGCGGTGTCAATCAATCCGCAGCTTGTCAGCAGGGAGCTGGCTGAAGGCTACAGGGTGAAGCTTTGTTGTCCTGCTCCTTTGATCCTCTCTCCTCCTTCACTTTGCGGGGGGCGCAGGGAGTGAGGGGGCATCAGAAGGCCTGTGTGGTCTCCCCTCGTCCTCCTCCTTGGATCAGAGAGCCTGTTAGTTCTGACCTCACTCCTCTCCCTTTCTTCTCTCGCTCTGCCTCAACTCTCCTTGGCTGCCAAGACCTGTCATTAGCACTGAGGGGAAGCTGTGCCTCCTTCTTGTCCCGGTGTCAATCCTCATTACTTTAGGATCTTGGACCTCGCCCTCCCACCTGCTCCTTCCTTTCAAGCTCCCTCGATGCTCTTCTTTCTTTTTCAAGCCACGACGCTGCTCTTGGAGCTTCGCCGGTGCAGAACAAGGATGGGGAAGAGAAGGGGGAAAAAGGGATTCGGGAAGAAGCTGAAGATGACGGATACAGATCATTTCTCTAATTTGTTCTGAAAAGTGTCCTGCGCAAAGGACCCTCACCTCTATTAACCCGGCGACAAGCTGCTGCTGCTGCTCAGGGAGGCGTCAGCAGTGTGCGTGTGTGTGTGTGTGAGGGCGGCCCAGTGGTGTGGCAGGCGGAGACACCTCGGTGCTTAGTGCCGGGCTGCGGCACCAGCTCAATCTATTGGCTCATTATCCCCCACGCCCAAGCTGGGGCGCAGACAAGTGCACTTTAGGGCCACAGGCCAAATTGATTCATCTGCCTTCATTTTGTTCAGGCGCAGAAGAGGCAGCTGCTTGGAGAAAGAGGGGGTTAGGGGAGACAGGGCTCCAGACGAACAGAGCCGGCGAGTTGAGCGTTTCGAAGAACGGATGCATCTGGAGGGATCCGTGTTTGTGGGTGTGTTGCTCACCTGCGTGTCACGGCGAGATCCCTCACGGACGTTTCTTTTCTCTACGAATTAAGCATCTCCCGTTTCATCAAATTCGAAACGTACGCCTCCCCAATGCCGCGGATGGAAATTAGCCCAAGGACAGGTCGGTGGATTTACAGCAGGGAGAGCAAATGGATTTTTACTTTTATTTTGATGGGTCCCTGCGTATCCATTAAGTCTTTTAATCATACATTATTCATCGGGCTCGCCTTATAATAAATTACCACTGAGAAAGAGATGCACGTTTGGCAACAAGGCCTGAAATGTCCACCTGTGCGCCTCCCCAGCTCTACTGTGAACTAGGGATTTGCAGGTTAATTGTATTTAGATGTAAAAAGTAAATCAATCAAGTTTATTGGTGAATCACATTTCAGCAACAAGGCGGTTCAAAGTGCTTTACATCATAGAAACACAAGAATGAGAAGTCACAAAACCATCATGCAGTCAACAACCGAGAAACCAGTGACAAATATTACATTTTGACAGAATCCATCACCAAGACCAACAAAACACATCGAATATGTTGGTCCATATTTCATAAGTTGTGATTCAAAATCAGCTCTAAACAGATCAAGTCTAAGTTTTTAAAGAATCTGGATTTTAAAAACCCCCACAGGATAATATTAACTTTTATCTACGCCTGTCGCAGTGACAATTTTTTCTGGGCAATAAGTTGTTCCAGATGTTATAATGACAAACAATAACATCGCTGTTTCAAGACCATTTTCAAGTTATGTAATGGAAATTGTATCATAACGCAAGTTCACCCTTTCACAAATAAATACATTTTAATTGGATATTTAAACATTTTAAACATGAACAAAAACCTGAAGCCACAATTAACATGGATGCTGAGGTTCCTGTAAACCAAGTTGTCCTTCAAAAAAGAGCAAAATGGATGACTTTTGTCATCCATTTTTTCATTGAGAGACAAGAAAAACAAAAATTTTCAACTCATTTTAATTTATCGTCCCATTAATCGATTTATTGCTTATTGCAACAGGCTTGTTTTCATCGCAATTTATCCTACTACTAGAGTCCCATCCCTGCTCTGAACCGCATCGCATTTGCGAGATGAGCTTGTGAAAAATCGCAGCAAGATGGGACTCTACTCCGAGTAATGACAACAGAAGCTGGAGTCAGCAGATTAGAGGCAACAATATGTACAAAGAAGGTCTGGTGTAAACAAATCAGAGGGTGTGACCTACAAGCCATTTGGCATTTGTCCTCCCCCTCCACACTGCTGTACAGAACGCTGCGGCGTGTAAAGCTGACAGGGCAGCTAGCGCAGCTGCCCAGCGGCGCAACAAAGAAGTCAACCTGAAAGCGAGGGTCTGATTCGCAGCCAACGGAGACCCCAGGAGAGCTCAGAGTGTCCCACAGGGCCCCATCCAGAACAGATGAGCAGGGGAGGAGGAGCCATCCCCGCGGGCATCGGGTCTCTGCAATCACTCTCACCATATGCCTCCTAGGGGAATGAGGGAACAAGGGGGGAAAGGGAGGTGCACCTGCTTCCAAATACAAAACCATCCCTCAGCACCTGTCCTGGGGGTTCACCGACAAACGCAACTATCACACACACACACACACACACACACACACACACACCACACACACACACACGCACACCTGACAGCTTGAACCACAGGAACAATATCTGCCCTGCACTGATAAGCACAAGACCGCAGAGCAGAGCCCTCCCCCGCCCCTCGCCCCCAAAGCCGGTTCAGACGAACATCAGGGAAGACGCACGCTCAAAGCTACATGCAGCCATTAAGCTAGTGGTGTCAAAATGCTAATAACCTATTATTGTCATCCCTCTACACTCTTGGTTCTTGTCCAGTAATATAAGTTGTATGTTTGTGCATGTCATCAGCATTGTAGGTAGTTTCGAAAAGATTTAACTTACTAATAAAATCTAACTGCGTTAATTCAAGAATTTATACTTTTATGATATATACAGTATATTTCTATCTATTGCTTCAAGCAAATCCAGTTGTTCTTTGATTTGCACGCAATTAAAGAAAAAACAAAACAAAAACAAAAAAAAATCAAAGTATCCTTTGATCGTGAGAATCATTTGCATGTTTGGTGTGCATGTGGCTTTCATTCATGTAACTAGTTATGTAGATTTGTAACCAGGTGTGTTTACAAATGAATGTAATGTGAAGAAAATTGCTAACATTTTCAATTACAAACCGGCTGCTTCAGAAAATAGGTGTCACCTTCAAATGAAGAAACAGAAAATGCAATTCTACAACACGTTCTTTTGTCATGGAAAATATGTTTTTTCAACACATTTTATTATCAGCATTGTAAAATTTCACAAACGTGACCCAATTCAATGTCTGTGATTCAATGTCTGTGATTCCCATCAAAACAAATGTTACCAGAATTACCAGTAAAAAAAATGAAAACATTTAGTCCAACAGCAATAGCACAGAAATGTAAGTTGTTTCCTGAAAAAACATATAGGGTCTAAAAATATTATTTTATTTTGTTTATTTTTTATTAACGTAGCAGCTTAGTATTCTTCCCCTTTGCTGGAATTAAATTTTGCCATTTTCATATTGCTCCACCATCATTTGTGCTTGGTTTCTGTCACTGCTTTCACTGCAGTGTAGGCACGCTGCATCTCTCATCTCATTTCTGTAACAGGCTGCAACACTTAAACAGACAGAGATAAGGCAGACGTAAACACTCTTATCAGCTGATAGCAGTCTGCTGGTAGGACAGCTCAGCGAGCCAGACAGATGTTGAAACCACTATATGTGAATACGGACACAGATTTACACAACATGAACTCAAAAACTGTCATAACATTAAAGAAACCATTACATTTTGCACCTTAAGATTTATGATAATTGAGTAAAAGAAAATCAAATATTATTATTATTATTATTATTATTATTATTATTATTATAAATGGTATTGAGTCAGGATGTTCTGACTGATTTCTAATCTGTGTTTTTAGGGTTTTGATGCACTGATACAGATTTCAGCTGGTAGTAATTTACCTTTAAGAGATTTTTTAGCCTCCTTGTGGTGAGATATTCAGAGTGGATGATGGAGAGATGAGAAGATGTTGCACTGTTATCAATCAATGTGAAACATTGGTTTAGTAGTATTGATTAAAGAGGTGACATTTTAAACTGATTTAAACTTCTTATATTGTTCAAGTCCACTTAAGCAGTTAGCTAGTTCAGGGTCAGGGATGTTATCATTGGTAAACAGTGGTCTCTGTGGGTACTCTCACTTTTACTCAGATTTCCAAAAGCTAGCCAACATTTTGAATTCCAACAGCTTACACTTTTGCTGGTCATAAAACTCTCTGTTATCTCCTGAAAGTCTTGCTCTCTCTCACTTTCTTGCAGCCTGAATGAACTGAATGCACACAATTCATAGAAAATAGTTTCCTTTCAAATTTCTTTTAACTCCATTGTATGCATCCTGTCAGTAAGAAAATGTTCAAGTTGAAAATGGACAAATTCTAGTCATTGTTATCATTAAACTTCTTTGTAAAGCAGTATTTAGCATCCATGATCTAAAGAAATATTTTTAAATGTTTTATTTAAATGTCTTGAACTTCTATTTTTTACCTGAAGCTGTTCTAAAATAATTTCCATCAGTGTTGAACGTGGCACCAAACCGACCATTCTACTCAACCGATCTGCCGCCACTAATTATTTTTTAACACTTGAAAATGATCTTATTAGCAATCGAAAAAATTACAATTCTCAACGTGTAACATTCACACTCTCTCCACCGTCTGCACTCGATAACTTTGTCACCCTCACACGTACTTTAAGAAATGTTTAATTTCCTCTAATGTAATCTGAAATAATTATCAGCCGAAGCCAACATAAGTGCTGCAAAAAGGCTCCTTTTAACAAGTCCGCCAAACTCCAGCAGCACACACACACACACACACACCCCACAAACACACACAGGTTCAAACTGGCTGACGTTCAGCTTGCCATAATTTAAACACTGAAGATAGGACTGTGGGCTGAAGGAAATGAGCAACTGATTAAAAACTGTGGTAGATGAACAGACTAACCTTAGACTGTTTTTTTTTTTCACTTAGGTAAGCCAGATACTTTAATTAGCCTTCTGGTTAGGGCAGGGGCTCATAACCCTGGTCTTCAAGGCAAATTGCCCTGCATGTTTTTGAAAGCTGCTCGCTTTAAACATCTTCAGATGAAGCCCGTTACTCAGCCATCAATTCAAATCATCCAGCAGAATGAGAAGAGAAAATATTTGATCAATGTTTACAGAAAACTGGTGTTGATTTTACAATCTGAAATCTGAAATATGTGCTTTGAAGCAGATGTGACCTTTTAACAGATGCTACCATTTAGCAGACACTAGCTTTTAGCATTGCTAGCGTCACGTGATTAGCAGTAGCAGTATTTTCACAGTTTACAAGTCTTTATGTGACCAATCTTGTCAACTCAAAAGTGCAGCCCAAGAACTGCTATATTTTTTACTTAAAAGCAAGAACATAAAAAAACAGACAGAAGATGTCTGCTCTAAACGATTACATAGAAGAATTACTCTTCTCTGTTTCTTTATGAGAAAAAAAAAAGTTTAAGAAAAAAAACTCAGACTCTGTCCCAAAACTAAATGAGGTTTTTAATCAACACAGATGTGCCACGTTTGACGACAGAATTTTAATCAAAAATTTTTCTTTCCTCACCAAGACATTGTTTGTTTCAGTGCCTTAAAGTTTCTATTGTAGCAACGATTGCTTTTAATTTGGGTCTTTTACAGAACCGTGCTGTTCAGGACAACTTTCACTGCACCAATTTTAAAAACAGTCACAGGTTATGAAGCATTTTATACCAATACAAACAAATGCGGATTAGTTTAATATTAAAATGTTTTGGTTACTTAAAATATTCATGTTTTGCAGCTGAATATAAAATATAAAATTTTATTATTGATTTCCCCCTCACACTTTCCTTTATGTCTGAAGAATGTAGAGCCAATAAAAAAACGCATCCTGCTGAAACTCAAATGTTTAATGCACAAAGACATATGTAGGCAGTTTATGGATTACCATGATGAGAATTAATCATAAAAATGATTAATTGACCAGTAGATTTTATGCATTTGAGCAATTTGAAAAACTATAATGTGGAGCTAATGTCCCACATGCATGCTACAAAGCATCAAATTGTAACATAAGTGCAACTTATTATTAAAGCTCTTTTCACAGACGGTCAAACACCATTTCAGGATAATGAAGAAAAGCCCCACAAAAAAATGGAAATCAATGAACTTCAAGAACAACCCTGGTTGAACAAGAACGTTTTTAACTGCTTTTACAAAATAATTCATAGATTCTGTTAAAAAAAAGTTAGCCATTGTGAAAGTTGTGGCACCATGACAACGCTATGTGATGCCTTGTTGTTAATATAGTATGGGGTACAACATCTACCCCATACTAATCACACTTCTGCGAGTAGTGTGATTGGTCTAAAGTGATTGGTCCAAAGTGACAGGTCTAAAGTGATTGGTCCAAAGTGACAGGTCTAAAGTGATTGGTCAATATGAACACTTCAGCATGAACTCTAAATTATATTAGGAACCAGTGCAAATGGTTTCTCCTTGTACAGGAGACCATATGGTGCTGTTCAAAAATGTTCTTTCAATGTGAGAAACTCTGATTAGAAACAGATTTGATATTTAAATAAAAACTCAAGGCCAATTCAAATGTTAGACGGAGATGAAGAGCACTGCTGTAACTCAGGTTGAGCTGGCTTTCAAGACAAGAGAGTCAGTCACAAACCTGGGTTAACCAGTAGACTAAGGAGGACAGACTATTCATCTTTCAAACTTAATGCTGAATGTCATCGACATAAAACCTGAAAGGAAATGACCAACTGAGCCCTGTCGAACCAGACAGGTGAAGCAGTATTAGGAAACTGGTTTGTCCTAATAGTAAAAGTTCAAGAAGAAAAGCGGTCTAATACGGAGCCACATACAGCAAAAAACTTCTTACGTATTGAGTTGGATATCAAGGCCAATGGCATCAAAGCAAGTGAAATGATAAAGAGAGGCATGAAAAAAAGATTGTTGCAGACCCCTAACCGAGCTGCTTTTTGAAACCTCGACTGAATAAGTTGCAACGGCTCCATCCATAAACACATGTATGTGATGCCCTGCATAGATGTGACAAACCATATGGGAAATAATTAAGCTAACTTTTTCATAGCGGGAAAAGTTTTAGCCTTACCTAAGAAAATGTACCAATAATGTGACAATGACGCCGGAGTAATTTGGTGGTTGGTTTTTAGTGAGCTAAAAATTTAATTTGTTTTCTTTCATTTTTAGAAACTACTAAATTTAACATTAACAAAAACAACACAGTAAAATGAATGACAAAACTACATTAATCTCAGATATTCCAAATACTGAGGGGGGAGAAAACACAACACCCCTCTAATTTAAATTGTCACACTGTGTCAGAAGTTATCTACCAAAATTAGGAGATAAACCATGAGTTCAGAGAGAACCGCGAGTTTAAAGGAGAAAAAAAAAAGATGAAAAGGGAGAAGTTTTAAGAGAGAATCAGAAAGAAGAAGGAGAGGAGGTTGAAGCGAGTCAGAAAGGTAGTTTGCAGGCAGAGAGTGAGAGTGAGAGACCAGGAGAAGCAGCCAGAGTGCTCTTGGCTTTTTAATAGAAGGCAGATGCAACACATGTAGAGAATCAGCCTCGGCTCGGCGGTGCGGCTTCCCTCTGATGTCTGAGAGCTCAGAGCGCACTTTCTGCCCTTGGAAAACTTCTGGGACGTTATCTCATGCCTGCACAGCACACACTGCTAGTAAATTCTGGAGGAAGTGTTATGTGTTAGATGAAGAAAAGGAGCTGAGTGTGTGTGTGTGTGCGCGTGCATGCGTGTGTGTACTGTCGAACTCAAATGGATTTATTTGAATGCGTGTTCTTGCATGTGAGTTGAAATGCAAAAAAAAACACAAGACGGACCATAAATGTTTGAGTGGTTGCATTTTCATTTTTTTTTTGGCTTCAGCACATTCAAGTAAAGATGGAATCAAAGACAGAGGGTCCAAACTCTCCGCTGAATATTATATCTGAGAAATACTCTTTAATACACACTAACAGTGCATAATGTAAAGCACATAGTTGGGATTTCATGAGGAATTAAATGGATCCAAGGAATCTTTTTTTTTTTTTTTTTTTTGCAGAAACACAGATGTGGGTTTCATAAAATCATAAAAACACTATCAGTTCTCATTTCTGTTTTGCAAGGTTTGAAAATCTCCAGAAGGTAAAACATCATACGTTACTTCAGGACAGGGGGTCACTTAGCACATTATTATCACCAACATGTTCCTCGTGCAACTGAGCATGATGCAGGACTGAATACCGTCATCTCCTGTCACGCCCTAAAATAAAAAGACTATGAAACTATAACTTCAAAATGAGGGATATTTAAAATTCCTATGTTCATATGTTCAATGCTTTGCCAAAAAACAATCCTGCCCATTGATTAAAGCTCCATTGTAGTGTTTCTTGGTTTTCATGATGACGCTGTTGGCAAATATTACTAATTGAACTGGATTTTAATAAGCAGTATTAAAGAAATCGGGACTAAATCCAACTCTAAGCCACACTTTTCAGATTTCCACCTAACAAATATGCACCACTTTGCATTGATCTATCTCATTAAATACCCAAAAGATGCATAAAGGAAGTTATAAGTGGACAAAATGTGGAAAGTTCATTCAAAGCATTATGGAACAGATGTCAAACTAAGATAAAAAAAAAATATATCAAGATTGCTGAGGACAAGTGGAGTTCAAAGGGTGCAATGTGAGCAAACTCAGAAGAGTTAACTTGAAGTGAGAAGGAAGTGGCGGACTGAAGAACAGTTGGCTAAGCCTGGGGTGGAAGGGCAAGGTTGAGTGTAAAATCAATGGAGAATGCATCCAGAAAGGGTTGCTACATGTCAGATGAGAGAGAAGCGAGAGAAGGATAGATTCAGCCTTCAGGTGAGCAGATAGGCGGGAGTAAGTGGAAGGAGAACAGAGACGATGCAGGAAGCTTCCTCCGTGTCATTTCTGTGAGTTTGCCAGTGACATCTGCCTCCTTGCTGTCAGCCGCTTCACTCCTGACGAGGACTAGCAGAGGCAAGTTGCTGAGGAAGTTTTTGAAAAAGCAGACGGAGGAGGAAAGTGTGAAGAGTCGAGCAGATAAGATGAGAGGATTCTGAAGCTTTGGATTGGTATGGAAATCAGGTTTTTGGAGAGAGAGAGAGAAAGAGAGAGAGAGAGAGAAAAAAAAATGATGAAAGGCAGATGGAATCAGCCGTCGACATGACAGCATCCAGCCTGGAGAGAACAGATCTACTGCTTCTGCAATTACATGGCTGCATTAGCATCTATATGATCCCTCAAAATGCTGACATGTGCTGGGATTTGGGCCGTGCTGAATGGGTGTGCGTGGGTGTGCGTGAGTGTGTGTGCGGGTGTGTGTGAGTATGTTTGTGATGTTAGAGGATCTGACAGGCACTGCTTGTTGCATTGCATGCACACATTTGCAGTGGTATTCTGTTAATAGGGATAATAATTATTTAATATTTATTCATTCTACATTCACATCAGACTCTCTTGTGTCTCAAATGACCAAGAATAGAGAAAACTTTTGAAGAAAAACACACAAAAAAAACAGCGCAGCTTTCTCAAGATCTCAAAAGTCCTCCATCTTTCCTCCAAGGTCATTAAAGCTTAAACAGCAGAATGAAATCTGGTTAGAAGGTTTTTCATTTATTACGAAAAACATAAACAAATAAATAAATAAAATAAAATAAAATAAATGCTAAGACAGACATTGGTGTGGCTTCAAAATCATCCAAAGATCCAAAATGTTATACGCCAAAATGTTATTACTTTAATAGTGGCACTTATTAGTGAATTTTTGTCAGTATTATACTGCACATACTGTATTTCAGTCCCAGTCAAAGCTGGACAATAAATCAGTAATATATACTGCAATAGACATGTGATCAATACCAAAAAATAGAATATTCACTGAACTTCGATGCAGAACCGCACAGCATTTTGGGAGATGCAGGCAAGGGAAAAACTTTAACCGCTCAACCTCTGACGGTAACCAAAGTAACTCACTCACTCTTTGGTCACAACCTGTTGAGTAAAAATCACTGCAGCAGATTAAGGTTGTGCCACCATGACTTACAACTGCTTAACCATGAAAAGGACGCAGCGGAGGGAAAATTGTGGATAAAACAGGAAATATCACGGCACCAGTTTGGTGATATTTTAGGTTTTTGAAACAAACAAAAAAAATCATAAATTATCGATAGACAATTATTGATACTGACTTGTACCTTGGTAAGTTTTTCGCCCTGGTCCCAGTCAAAGTTTCCAAATCTAGGCTGTAATCTGGGTTCTACTGGAAGAAAGCAGCTACAATAGTCCAAGATAAATAAAAGCAGAATTTCAGCTACATGAAATATGGACAATATACACGAGAGCAACATATTTTTTTAAAACTCTCCACTAAACATTGTTTCTTCAAAACATGACGTAGCAGAGTTACCTAAGGTGATGATGTAGCCAAAGATGACCCACATTCAGAAATAACATCCCTGTTACAACGTGTCCCTGTGCTCGACATGACCCCCTTTCCAATCCGCAACTGATGACTCATACGTAGCGTTATACGCACAAACACACTTTGGCTTTGGTTAGTTTAACAAATACATTGTTTAGATTTGAATCCATGTTGGAGAGTTACTGGTTTGTAAGAGAAGAAAATGTACTGCGCAATGCAGAGTGAGGAGGTGGAGACGGGGGAGGGGGGAGGTGGGTGAGCGCTGAATGAGAAAACAGGAGGATTTGGGGAGGCTAATTGTCTAGGGGAGCGGCCTGGGCAACCTTGGCAGGGTGAAAAGTCAGGGGCTTTGGCTTTCCAGGGCAGAATACTGCCAGGGTAATTGTGCAGCAGTCGTGACCTTGCATTGCTTAAACTTGCCCTCCTCTCCTCATCTCTTTCTTTCTCCTCTCCCCTTTTCTCATGGAAGCTGAAGAGGAGGTGGGACCTGCTCTTAGCTCTAATGATGTCAGTTCCCCAGAGGATTGTCTCCATCTGCTGAATCCAAACAAGTAGCCTTCAAAGTCTTAGCCTGGACCAAGACAAACACACACACACGCACTCAAACACAACCCGGTAAACACAAAATTACTAAGAGGTGTCTGTCCATCCTTTTCTGCTGTCATGCAGCTTTGTGGTCCAATTACAGAACTTTAATGGTATTTTGACACAGACTTCTGACTCAATGTATCTTTTCCTAAAAAGGCTTAGGAATTATTTCTTCTACTGTTCAGATTATTTGCCTTGAGCACTTCCATTGGAGTTATTGTAGAGCTGTTTTAAATGGAGTTACAAATACAACTTTAGCATAATTTCTTTTACAGCGGTAATGATACTATTTCATGTATTTGGAAATATGAAATAAAATACATTTGCGTATGATTCCTTAAAGTGCAGAACTTGTTTTCTTGCCACCTTGAAAACTAACTAAACACATCATATCAGATTCCCTGGAATTTTAACCAAATTGCACCATAAAACCAAAGTCTGATCATGTATCAGTGGGTATATTCATTATGCATTTCTAGCTTTGGAGAGGATTTGTATCCCAGATATATGGCTTTTTTTTTCAATTTTATAGGTAGACCCTCACCAGTCACTTTATTGGGTGCATCTTGTAAGTCCTTGGTTGGACCATCTTTTACCTTCAGGACTGCCTTAAGTCTTCACTGCATGAACTTCACAACGTATGAGAAACTGTTTGGTCTGCATTGATATGACACAGTTCATGCAGCTTTGTCTCCTACACTTCCATGATACAAAGGTCCTGTTGCTGAGATCTGGGGACTGTGGAGGCTGCTGGAGTGGAGCTCATTGTCACACCACAACAGTCCTTTCAGCAACCTGAACTGTGACACAAAGCAGGACGGTCTCAAGGTTTCAGGGTTTCATGTTATTTCTTGAAAATTCTGAACCTGCCATATGAATGTTGCAGCTGACGCTCATCAGAACAGGCAGCATGTTTGTTTGTCCCTTTCTGAAAAGCTTGTGTGAAATGCAGCGTCAGTTTCTTGATCTTAGCTGAAAGGAGTTGTAGTCCTCTGCTGCTGTAGCCCATCTGCTCCAATGTGTGATGTCTCATGTGTTTACAAATGTTACATACTTTGGCCCTGACTAGAGGTTATTTGAGCTATTGTTTCTTTTCAAACCAGCATGGCCATTCTCCTCTAATGTCAAGAAGATGCTTTTGTCCACACAACTGTCAATCACAGGACATTTCCTCTATTTCTTGCCTCTGTCTACCCAGATATCAACTTTGATGGACCTAATTCAATTAAAAGGCAATGCCACAAAATGGTTGCCATGTTCCCGATACCCAAACTGCATATCTGTCTTGTGTTTCAATGGTAAGCATTGTTTTTTTTAAAAACTGTCTGCTACTGTAAAACATGCAATGTGATCTCCAGCTAAGAAAGGCTGGCATGGACTTTATCTGGCATGCAACAAATTCAAACTTAGAGACGCCATATATACATCTCAGATATGTGCCACTACAAAACAAAAATATGCAGCTGCTACTCAAGTGTCATAGTGATTGGCCAATGATAGCAGTACTTCATCTCATCTAATACAAATGCTTGAAATGGTTCCAGTGGAACAGTAGTCTGACCTATTTTTGTACTAATTCAGTAAAAAGCTACATGACAGCTTGGTGTCACTTCTAGACTGCGCATGAAGCATTGGAGTATCCTCTTTGCATGGTTTAAGAAACAAAAAACAAGATGATCATTTCAGCTTGAAATGATCAATAAAATATGAACAGAGGGAATGATATATGATCACTCCCTCTATATATATATAGATATGTATGGGGCTGAAGTGATCAAATATCCAGTAGAGCTGGATATTTGTTTTTAAAGGATTCATAAAAAGCCATTTATGCCACTGTGATCCCTGTGCTTTAAGCCTGGTGGGGTTAGTGACAGTAAGTAGACAGTAACTCAATAACACTAACAGCAGAATGACAGAGGCTCAGAGTGAGGGTACATCCCACATGAAGGCTGAGGAAGAGGGGATTGTCCAAGCTTACAGAGGCCTATAATGACTAAGACCTCCAAGCAAAGGGCTTGTGCTATTGGCCAAATCTTAAAAAAAAAAAAAGCATGAAGAGACTTGAACTGCTTCACCAGAAACAACTGAGTCTCTCCCAAATTAGATGCTTTCAGATGTCCCAGTAGATTCGCAGGAGTGATCTGTGGGTACCGACCTGTGATGTTTGGTATGTGGTATGCTTTGTGAATTCATGCCAAGCCTGCTTTGTCTCCTGCAACACAGTTTAGTTCTTGTCGCGGTCTATCTCTTCATCACCTGCCATGGGTTTTTGGCAGCAGGGAAGTTTTGTATTATCTCCACTGCTCTTTCAATTGCATTACCATCATAATTACCCCCATGAATCAGATAAGCACTGTAATCAGTTTTATCTGCTTGACAGCCTCTTTTTTTTCTTCTTCACACTCGCTTTTCTTGTTTAACATGTTGAACAAGAAAAGAAACTCCTACCACACATTGTGCCAAACAGTCTTAAGCTGCCAGTTACATCGACTAAGAGTTTTCGTGTGGCAAGAATAACGTTAAGCAAACACCCTGACAGGTGAAGCGAGGAACACCCATTGTCTCTTCATTATAGCGGCTGGATTATGCAGCAAGTGAGCTATTTGTCCTCCGAGTTGATGCAGTAGAAACAGGAAAAATAGGCATGAATAAGGACTGTATATGGCTACATAAGTGGGGGAGCATATCTCCAAACCTGGAGCTCTCATGGCGTCCATCAATGTTTTACTGGGATCAAATCAATGATTACTGACCAGGTCCTTGCAAAACTTGCTGACATTCCAAGGAGGTAATTCAGACATTTGATTTAAGTGTATTGGAGCAAGGATGCATCCAAAAGTTGTAGAACAGTGACACTCAAGGATTTGAGTTGTCCAACCTTAAAATACATAAAGAGAACCTGCCAGCGGAGGTTGTGTGATGGTTGGGCCAATGTTTTCTTAGGATGCCATGGGTTTCGCAATCTATATTGCCGTTACTTTGACATCAGTCTGGTAAAAAAAAAGAAAAAAGCTGTTGTTCAGCACTTTGCTTTGTAAAGATGATCTGGACCAATTCCTTGCTGAGATGTGGACTCTGATGAAGTTTAAAAAGACTGGATGTGATTTTACCCAACCAATGATGTTTGGCTATGACATACGTAATGCCCTAGCTTGGTCGTGAAGGAAGCTACAGTATGAAGTTCCCCAAATCTCAGCCCAATTTAATACCTGTCAGACGTGCTTAGACGATGGACAAACACTCCACCTTGCAAAGTGTAGGACTCAAAGCGTCTGCTGATTAAATCTTGGTGACATATCCCTTTTTACGTCAACACGGTTCTAAGGGAATCCATACCTTGATGGGTAACGATGTTTTTGACACTAATAGGCGAAACAATACACTACTAGGCTGTAGTCAAGAATAATAAAACTGTTCAATGGACAAGAGCCAAAATTCACACCCCATCAGACTGGCCATGGCACTTCAGACCTCAAAACCTTTTTGCCCTCCTGTTTCTGTGGTTTAACGTTCCTTTAACAAGATGACAGAGAAAGTGAGCGATCAGACTTCCACATGGCTGTACAGAGCATAGAGCAATGCAGAACTGAAGGCTACTACATTTATAAACAAATAAAAACACCTAATGAACATAATGTAATACAATGATTAATCAGCTTGAAATAGCTTGAAATGCACCCACTGTTATTCTATAAAAGGCAGAATGAGAATATAATGTTATTATAGTAATAGTAGTAAAAGTATAAAATAATATGTCCAAAAACATTTTGAGAGGGTTTAGTCAACAATTTCCCTTATGTCTCTGGATTAAAGATAAAGAATTATAAATGTCATTAATACTGTATAATAAAAGTTGAAGTTATGCAAATTTTAAACTACCTTAGTAGCAGTCTGGATAACTGTTGCGTTTACAAATTAAAATATTTAAATATTTAAATCATGTTTTGGAATGTTTGAAATGCTTTTTTTAAAATATGCAGATTCAGTGAGACTGGTATTTTTACTGAAGATTATCATACGCTCAGAATCGTATATCAACCTGTACCAACACCTGAAAAAAATGGCATGTATTTTCAGAAGAAGGCTACGTCTGCAGGCATGCTACACTGATAATCTCTTTCATCATACCGCACCCAACCACAAATATGATAAATGGCCGTGGAAGTGTTGCGGCACCTCAGATAGGCGCAGGCTCATTTGGCATACGTACAGTACATGAATCTGAAAATAAACTCTAAGCACAACTGTTGACGAACAGATTCTTGCAAACATCAAAAGCTGACACGCACATGCAAGCAACAACCTAAAACAGGCATCTGGAAAACATCTAAGCCAGCGACAGGCCCGCGTAAGAGCAGCTGCAGTCCTACTGTGAAGGCATGTCGGGGAGGCTGAAGAACAGCAGGGTGCCAAGAGGACAACAAGAGAAGTGTCGCAAACATGTTGAAAGAAGTCAGTACTACCTGGTGAGTGAGACTCTGAGTCCACCCACCAAGCTGTTATCCTGTTGTACTTGGAATTTTGTGCAAGCTGAAAAATCGTAAACGCTAAAGGCTCAAATTAATCACCAGATGATTGTGAATGATAAAGTTAAACGGTACGGACAGGATGTAAAACCAAAAATAACAAATTAGCATCGCCAGGAGAAGTAAGTACAGAGTTACAAAAAGCAGTCCAAAACAATGAGAATTTTATTAGAAAAATATAAACTAAATTTAAAGATCAACAGTAAAATTAGTACATAGAAGCACGAAAAGAAAAAAAATGAACATACGACTAACTACCAGGCATATCTCTCAAACTGCTTGAATCTCAGGTAGACCTCAGTCCCCAGCTGCTGTCGAGCTTAATCTGTTCTTATCTGTTCAGAATGAACAGATAAATCAATTCCTATATCAGCTTTACTATGCCTCTAATTTATGTCCATTTCCAATGTTCTCCACTATGTCTTAATAAGCTTGGTTCATGCTAGGTATTTTTTTTAGCGGCATAAACAGTTTCACTGTTAAAGGATGCATGTTTTAGTTCTCTCCCTTATGGCAGTAACAACCTTTTCAGCATGTCAGTGTAATTCTTAGACCTTCTAATGAGGCATCATAGGTTCCAGGTGTGTTAAGCCAGGAAGAGAACTAAAACATGCAGGATGCCGGCACCCCCTGATATAGACTATAACTAGCCTGTATAGTAATATCTTGGTTAATTTTTTTTCTTTTTTTTCTTTTTATTTTTATTTTACAGCAAGAGATGGGCACAGGTTAAGCTGTTCTCACAACTAACAAAAACATTAGTGGCAAAGGAAGAAGGCTGTACATTAGCCCTTTAATTGCAGAAAATGATTGGTGCACAGGGGCTACTGTATGTGTTGGTGGTATCGGTCTTTAGAAATGACAGATGCCTTAGGGATGCATGATGTCAAAGGGGGTGTTGGTAAATGGTGGTATATGTCAAGGTCGCCTCTTCATTTGTCTGCCAGTTGGATGGTGAAGGGCCGTTGCATAGAGTATATATAGGTCGGTGGCGACCTGACAACCTCCCATGGCCCTGCAAGCAATAGGAGCCTTCCATCTTGTGTCACAGTGGGGATGTCTAAGACTGGCATGATGCAGAGAAAAGTGGCCTCTCCTCCCTTTCAGTGTCTCTCTCCACATCCCGGAAGCATCCATCACAGTGTTCCCCAGCGGGGCGTGAGTAACAGATCGACTTTCCACCAGAGCGCTAATCAATCTGACTCTCGCTGCCTCTCCCTGGGAACATTTATGGCCTGCCATAAACCAGGCCTTTGGGGCATTACGGCACCCAGTAATCCTGCTAAGTGAGCAATATTTCCCATCTCTTGGGCAGCAGTTAGACGGGCTTGGCCATAAATAGCAGAGTTAATCTGTGGCCGTGACTCCTCGTCCAACCCTCGGCAGCCACAACCCCACTGGGGCCAAGTGGGAGCCACCCAGTGGCCAAGGTAAAACAAAAATAATGAGATGGCCTCTTGTAGAGAACACACTGGATCACCACCTCTGCCTTGTTTCCCCCACGGCCCTGCTTTGATAGAAAGAGCCACTAAGAGAAGAACAATCAATCAAAGAGCATACAGGGCTCAGTTTGCACCAAGTGCATCAGTGTTTTTCCCTCCATAAGCCACTAAGTTCATAAACTATCTGAAAAACACAGTTTGTCACGGAGCTCTTCAGCCTCAGTCATAACACAGCCTTTAGCCCACAAGCTGCTAATGTAATGGATTAAGACAAAGCAGAGATTGTCAAGCAGTAACAACTTACAGTACAGGCATGACGAGAGCAATAAGTCAATGACTTTAAAATCGAGTTTGTATGTTATGAAGCCCGAAGAAGAAAAACACAAAAGGCAAAAAGAACCTGGCCCTGTTCTTTAAAAGTTCCTCTGAAGGTCAGGGAGCTCGTCTCAGAGGGAAGTCTCTTTCCCTTTCTATGTTAAAATGCATATGATGATGTGTGAGTATATCTTCTTAACGTTTTCAAACAAGCTGTTTGCTCTTAGGGCACCAGTGGGAGTTCCATAAGTTAAAACACAGATGAGAGAAGGCAAAGCTGGCCTCAGGTTGTGTGTTGCCAGAGGCCCACAGCTACCGCCCTCCCCCCCCTCCGCCATAATCAACCGCGGCGGGGGCTGATCCCATTTTATTTTATTTTATTCCACCCATCATGCATCAAAACGTCTCCCTGAGGTACCCCGCTTTGAGCCGAGGCCCCTGTCTAGCTGGAAGGCCAAGTCTCTCTATCACACTCCGGGTGCCAGAGTCAAGGTTTTCACCCCGAGCCCACGGCAGCCCTGCTCAGCTCAGCCAAACCCCCAGGCTGCCTGCTTGTCAGTCAGGAAAGCTAGCTGACTCTTTTTTTTATTTTTTTTTATTTAGTAGTTGGTTCAGGTCAGAAACCCGACACTGTTTTCTCATACAGAGCAGGGCCAAAGCATGACAGGTGTCCATGGAAACCACATTTGTACACGTTTCCAGTTGTTTGAAAATTTTCGGAGGATTATTTTAACAAGTCAGGTCAGTTTTTCACTGAATTTGAGCAATATGTCGAGCAGAAAAGACAGAATTATTTGAACAGAAGAACAGCATCTGTAGATTTAGCTTTGACAATAGAGTATAGTTTGTATCAACTGTATTTACCCTCATGCTTCAGCTGCCTCATAAAAAATGTCCAATAAGATCAGGCAATTAACAGTGTAGTGAAAGTTTAACTTTATAGGAAAGATTGATCATAGAAATAAAAAAGTGATGAAAAATTTATCTCAGTGCTTTAATAATCCTTTTCTCTGTGATTTACTTGAGTGGAAAGCTAAGCTTTTAAATGTTCTCTTGTAATAGTTACTAGAGGTGGGAATCTTTAGACACTCCAACATGTGATTATGAGACAGAGTTGGAAGACTCCAGTGTTATGTCATAAAAACAATATCTCTCCTATACAAACACAATCGTAACTCAAACCACAATCTTACAGGTTATCAAAAAGGTAGAATTAAATTTAGTGTGTTCATTTTGATTACTTAATTCCATAGATTTTAAGGCAAAAGTCCCGAGCTTGAACCTTTGTATTTGCGCGTTTCTTATACGCCTGTGAATCTGATGCACAACAAGAGCGATAAATGACATTAGAATCTATAGACTTATTCGGTTTTCAAAGTTAACGCAATTTAATTCTCCTACTTGGACATATTTAGAACTTTTCTCAAGGGACTCTCCAGATGTTTGTGAAACACATAATTAGTGAATCATTCTTGTTGCTGTTTGACAGCAAGCATGTTGGTGTGTGACATGAAGCTTTACACACAAAACTGCTCTTCTGTAAGTTACTGACTTTAAACTTTAAATCCCTTTAAGTTTGAAAGGAAATGTGATGCATACCGTTTTTCTTGTTAATACATCATGTATGTGTGATTAATATTATTTTAATTTGGACCTGGACTTTAATTTAGGTTAAGTAATTACATAGATTTTAACACATATATTTTTTTTAACACAATTAATCATATTTTGTTTTACATACAACGGTTCTGGCCAGAAATTTCAGGTACGCCCATAACTCTGGCGCACAAGCGACATCCACAAGCAGCAACGATGGACAACAAAGCAGCATCTCTTGGCCCACTGGCGGTTCATCTTTTGCTTCAAAAAATGACCTGATGACACAATGAGAAAGACTGCTATCGAGTGTAAGTTGTGCAAAAAATTAGTTAGCCTATCAGCGATTCAAGCCTAAAACGCCATGTCAATGCTAAACATGTCAGAGTTCACGGTCCACATCTGCATCACACCAATACAGGCAACTAACATGGAGTGATTGAGTAACATATGAAACTTCATTATTTGAGGCAATTTTTTCAGTTCGTTTTTACTACATTTTTTAAAATAAAAAATAAAAAATCAATAACAGCTTTAAACAAGAACAATATGTCTGAGTGGTTGTTCGAATACAAGAATGGACTTTTCTCTAAAGAGATGTTAGCGCTGTAAGGTCTGGTAATCATAAACCTGTGATCAACTTCTACCCTTGAGTGCAGAGACTTTAACTCCCTTACAGCGAGAAGACAAACAAGAGCCACTGATTGTGTGCAGGGTATAATGCCACAGAAGGAGAGCCGGAGAGAGGAAGGAAGGCGGAGGAAAGATGACATTCTTAACAGTGACAGTGCTGCTGCACACAGAAAAAAAAAAAAAAAAAAAAAACCCCAAAAAAACCTTTGCTTTATCTTTCCCAACAATCAGTCTAATTATGTTCATTGGAGGAGACCAATTAATCCTCCATTGTCAGCCAGTGGCTAAGTGTTTCTGCGCCCCTCACACTACCACACACAGACACAGCGGAATCTGCAATTAACACTATCCAAATTTATTTAGCGCCACTTGCCTCAGCTTCTGACTCCCTCCAATTATGTCTAATCAATTCCACCAGGAGGTGGCGGGGAGGGGAGTGGAGCACCAGGGAGGTCAATGTCATTTGCTGAGACAAACCCCTCTGCGCCACCCAAAGGCCAGAGGTGTCACTGAGGTTGTCATGCAGAAGGACATGCAAGGGCCCTTTCTGAAAAGCAAGCTAATACCCCCATCTGCCCCTGCTCTATAATGCGTTATCGTATTCCTCCGTTGGTGGTAATTTAGAGGCTTTCGATTCAGACTGAAAGGTTAAGTCAAGCTTTAATGAGCAAACATGTCAGGTTCTGGCTGAGAGGCTTTCCTTAAGTATAGCAAAAATGATTAAATATGTTCAGAACTTGCTAGACAAAAAAAAATATATATACAATCAGCCACTGAGACTGACTGATGATGGCTGTCATGTAGCTGTCTGCTGCTTAATGAGTCCCCGCTGTTCCGGTCTTAACCTGGGATATAAACTATGAAGCCTTGTTCAGCAAAGCAGAGAGCAGACACTCGGTTCATCTGTTGACTCAGCCAGATCAGAGCAGCGCCATTTATAATATTTGATGAACTGTACGGTAAGTGATGCGTCGAGTACAGACATTCATCTGGCGGTAAATACAGATTCCTTCTTCAGACAGAGCAGATGTTCCCAGCAGCTGGACGAGCTCCAACAAGTTCCTGCCATCATGTAAACAAAGACTGCGACTCAAGTATGATTTAATAATGTTCGTTTAGTTTACGGATGACAACAAAAGGCATCCAGAGTTGGAGAGTCTTTGATTTATTTGCCTGTAACAGACTCTTGACGTCGTCCGATCCAAATGAAGCCTTCCCAGGACTGCAGCTGGTAAATGACACATTTTTAAGACAGTCGCTGGAGACAAAAGTTACTTTTTACTACCGTTACATCTCATTCGTAGAGCTGAAACATAGTATCACAAGGTCAAGACATTTCTTGTCAGAGAGAAGTTTGTCTACCAAAGCTCTAGTCAGCATGTGACTGTGTCTAGAGAGGTAACTGTGTTTTTAGGATGTAACATTAAGGTATTAGTATTGTATTAGTATTGTTCTACTAATACTTGAGATCGTTGTTTAAAAGTAAGAAAGGAAAATACTCTAGAGCTGCTCAGTGCAATTGATTGATAAGATGCAAAAACAGTCTGGACTACATTTAACCGTCCTGAGCTAAAATCCAAATAACTCAGAATATAGGAACATAAGCTGTAAATTGTGACACTGACGACACTAAAACAGGGTTCCAAGCCACCTGCAATAGAAAAAATGTCTTATTTTTTCCAGACTCAGCTTTCCGTAGTTCTTAGTCATAAGGTTCAGTGTGACATTATGGCAGATATTACTACAGCAGACTGGCTTTGCCTCTACAAGCTGGAAGAGGTAGAAATTTAAAAAAAGAAACAAAGAATGAAACAAAGAGCCAAAGGACGAAAGAAACAAAGAAGCAAGGAAGGAAACAAAAGAACAGATAAAAGGAAGGTCACAACACTTGAACAATGGTGGGAATGAAGTGTGGAAATTGTATTTCATCCAAGACGTGGGAAATACTGAGATCTATTTTCCAGATTCTCCCAAGCCAAGACAGAACAAAACGTAGCAATGTACAGACTATTCCAGCCTGGACTGGATTACGCTACACATTCTGTGACTTGTAAAAATGTGCAAATCTCATTTTGTCTTATTCCTGTGGATACAGTTATGTCTGCTTGACAGTTGAATGTGTTTGCTAAACCCCTAAAATTTAACAAATTGAGAAATTTGCCATTATTCAATTGTGTGTTTTTGAGTTGAAAATAACTAGTTTTTATTACAAATTTTATGACTGAAAGTCATAAAATGGTTTAAAATGTCAATTTCTCTCATCCAACACTAAAATATAAGAAGACAAGAACTCTGGCTAATTTGCTGGGAGGCTGGTGATTAATACTATGATTACATTTTCTCCATCAGCTGACATAAAATAAATTTGATGCTGAATTAAATAATTATGAATCTGAAAAAGCTCAATTGTCTTAACAGTAGTTCTTTCATATTATTGGTTAAGAGAGGTTGTGTTCGCAGACTTTTAATGGATTAATATTGACAGTTCCATTAGTGTCAGCTTGTCTCTTTACGGAACGTCTTTATGGACGTGTGTTGACATTTAAAGCAGGACCATGACAAGGATTTGGCGTCCACAATCTAACTACGATTTCTGTAATTTCAGTTTATGTTTTTTATATTCGCAAACCCAGGAGTCGCGAGGCGGCTTGCCCCAAGGCTAGACATTTGTCCTGGCTTTGTCAAACAAAAGCGATACAGTGGACTTGCACAGTGGAAAAGGCGAGCTCAGTGGCTGGAATAACCATGTTACAAGCCGTGCCATGAAACGGCACTAATGTTTAATGTCTTGCTGTCCGGACTGAGGGGCACAACCACATAGGGAAACTGTGCCATTGTGTGCGTTCCATTACAATCAGACACTGAAAGGAAAATCTGAAAGGGACTGTTTCTGGGATTTTGTGTGTTCAAGTGTCACGCAAACTTCAAATCAGGTTTTTTTAGCTCGGTGCATTTCTGAGAATGTCCGCCGACACATTATAGTTTTTGCTCGTAACACTTCCTTAGGCTAGAACAGTGGGCAGCAAACTTTGGCCTGACCCAAAGGGTCAATGAAGAATCAGATAAAGGAAATGTCTCTCAGCATGCCGACTCTTGTGGGATCAGGCTGAACAAAGCCAGGTTAACGGTAGGGGGACATCAGACCATGCACGCCTTGTCTCAGTGTGAACTTTGGGTTTGTGGAAGATGTTAATGCAAACTTGGACACTTTCTGATTTATAGCATATGTAAGCAATGACAGCCGCCTCTGAAACATAATGCCGTTTGTCGTTACAGAAAACAAAAACAGAAAATGAATGCAACAATGAACCATTCGGATGCAGGCTAGCACATGCTGCTGATGGCTCAGGGTCAATAACCCTCGAGGTCGATTCATACCCTCTAATCCAAAACTTTTTCTGCCATTTTGTCCCTTTCTACATTTGTTTCGTAAACTAACTGTTTACAACCATATCCTTAGGTCTGTGTTTTTTTCCTGTTTCTAGTTAATAAATTTTTATGAATGATCGACGTTACTCATTAGAAAACAGAGCATAAAATTTGATCAGAGGGTTTTATGTCACATTTTTGTTTATTGTACCACCGATTCTCCTCTTTGTCAGTCAGCTTTCATAAAATATGACAGATTATGACCTCAAGATTAGCTATGAGTGACCTTATGCTGATGCACATTATTTACACACTTTCTATTGTAGATATGAACAGATTATAAAAACATACTTTGAATCATTGGTTGTCAAAATGGCCACGAAAAGACCAAACCTGCAAAAGTAGAGAACGGGGAAGAAATTATTAGCACCTGTTTGCAACACAGGGAAAAAAAACCTTGACTGGCTGCTTTCATAACCAACCAGACATAGACATAACACACCATTGTAACCTCCTTTCCAGTTTTTCCCCCCCAAAATAAATCAAATAAAAATCAACATTTAAACATTATTTGATGTTTTCTGTGATGTTTTTTCATCTCATCATCTCAACATCAAGTCTTTTGTATTCACTTCCTTTTCTACTGTTTATATTTCCATCATCACAGGGATGATTTTAATCCAGGCCTAAAATATATAGAACTTCAAACAGACGCCTGATTGTGCATCGTGAGTACATTTACAAATACAGGGTATTGTTTCAAGTATGGAGGAAATTGCTTGGTATTTAATGTGCCCCAGTAGCAGTAGCACATACTCCTGTGTGACTGCGACAGCTGCAGAGGTCAGAGGCTAAGGGTTGAGAGGATCATTGGCAAACACAGCCCCTGTGGGGAGACAGAACCAGAAATCTACATTTCCATGCAAGTTGTTGCTGAATATCAGCATCAAATGAGACCCTACTTTAACAGGCAATTATGTGGCTACCACTGGGTCATTAATTAAACTAAAGGAGACCTGGCTAATTCAGCTTTGTGACCCTGCAAAACATTCTCACAGCTCACTGCGCCACTCAGATGTCATCCAATCAGCACCGCAATCACACACCGCTAATTGGTGATGTTATGTCTGCTTTTCACTGGTCTACTTTTAGTCTGGCCTTTGACTTCAAACGCATGACATATGTCCCAATTACTGGTACACGTTTCTCAGTGTATGGTGTCTAATCACGCGAGTGGTTTCGAAAGATGCTTCCGAGTCCAATCCTTTGGTTTCATTCCAGGATAAAAATAAGGCCACAGAAAGCCAGAAAAACTATCATCTTCACAAATCAAAATAAGAAGAGACCTTCAACACGGTGGGAGAATTTCCTTAGCTTCCTTAATTAAATCAATCGGTCTTATTTTCTTCTCAAATTAGGCTTTTCTTTCACGTTCGAGCAAGGGGACAGTGAGGAAAACTCCAATTACTGAAACTCTGCCATGGTAACTGTAGAGCTTGGCTTTCAGTCAACAGGAGAGAAAGTGTCTGTAAGGATAAATGTTACATATTAAAATTTTGAGAATAGTGCCTGGCAAAACTATTCAAACAATTTTTTTTTACATTTCTGTCATGGTATAACCACAATTTCCCATTTATTTTCTTAGGAATTTTGTGACAAATTTTGTGTATTTCTGAAGGCGATGCTGGGAAAATACAGAGGAGTTTGATTTTTTTGTTTTTTTAATCAAGGATCACCTGTTTCATTCTACATACATAGTCGTGACATAGTGACAGCTTTAACAAATATAAAAAACTCCCACATTTGTATATAACTTACATACTGCAGCTAATTACAAATGTGTGCCACACTTTCCAGATTTTAGTTTTTAAAAATGCCGTCAATCATTTCCTTTTCTGCTTCACAGCTATGCAATAACGCCTGACGGTCTATCAAATGCAAACTGAATACTCTACTTTAAAGTTTCTGTGAGGATCCAATTCATAGAAGACAAAACAACAGAACCGCCAAACCCACAGAAAACTCTGCCCTGTTTAACATTCAACTCTTAGTTCATCTAATATACTAATACAATTCAGATAAATCAGTTTAAATCCACCCCTCACCCCTTAAATAAACATTGTTTATTTCACATTACAGTAAGGTCATTATACCCTAAAATCTTCACACCTTCGGGTAACAGCAATGAACCCTGACCCCCCCCCTCACTCTGACGAGGTCAACCACATAAACCGCACTCCCATCTGGATTCAGATCCTCGTGGTCTGTTAAGGCTGTCTAACCCCCTCACCCTTCTCACCCCTCCATCTACCACTTTAACCCTCCTGCCTCAGGGTACACATGCACTGTTGTACCAAAGCAATCTTTCTCACCAGCCAACCGCCCCTCTCTTTGTTTTGCAAATGGCCTCTCCCACATCATTTTACAAACACACTCCAACCGCTGAGCTCTGGGGACCGTCCAGGAAGTAATTGTGGCTTTTGTGCGTGTGGTCCCCCACTCCTCCCCCTCCCCCCCCCTCTCTCTCTCTGCACCTCCCTCCAGCATCACCACCCTTCAGTTTCCTCCCCTTCTTCCTCAAAGGAGCCGCGCCCCCCTTGTCAGCTGTCATCATATAACTGCCTGCAGACCCGGGGGCCTAATGACAGGATCTATAGTACATGAAAACACAATTATAGCCCTCGGTTCAATTGCTACTGTGTGAATGGCCTTTAAAGGAGAAGGAAAATCGGGACAAAACACATGGTGTCTACTTGAAGGTGCATAATTCTGAACAATAGCCTTTAAATCACAGTCCATGAAAACATGATGTCATTCTCGCCGTCAACATTTTGCATCCATCATGTTTAAGCAAGCCTACTTACTAATTGAAGGGTGTCCTTGTCGTGGGATGATTTCTGAGTTATCTATTACGTCAGCTCTATTACCCTGACGTAATAGAGCTGCTTTAATGACTGACAGGGGGACATATCTGTTCAGCATGTCCTTAAAATTCAAACAGCCGTTCACTGCCTTTGATTATGCTCTCTTTGTGGTAACATTTTGAAGCTGCATTCATTTAATCTACAGCAGGAGTCGCCAGTGAAACCTGCTCAGCGTCTTCTGCTGGGGGTTTATTCTCGCGATTCCTGAAATATTTTCTACTAGGCAGTCAAAATGGCAGAATGAGAAGCCTTGCGGAGTCTCTCTGTTTTTTTTTTTCAAATGGGAACAGTGACCCCCAATGGACGAGACAATGAAGTCTTCCAAAGGGTTAACAACATCCCCACCTGCTTGCAGTGGCTGTCTCATACAGCAGGGGTCAGTGTTGTATCATGCAAAAAAATGGGCCGAGTGGGAGAAAAAGCAAGCGTTGCTTCTTTCTCAGTGACATCAGTATCGCTCACAGTTTTAAAGCCCTGCGTTGATGACCCCTTGACCTCCACTCCCACCCCTGTCATATTAAGTAAAAGGCTATAAAAACATGGACTGTCAATCCTGCTGACATAATGACCTTTATGAACTAAAGAGGCAACGACATTGAAACACTTAACATCCTACAAAACGCAGTAGGCAGACGCTTCATTTCTGTCAATCCAGGGTGGTCACAAGCAATAACACACAAGCAGATGAGCTAAAAGCCTGAAAATGAGAGGTATGTGTTGACCTTGTGCACAAGATACAATAAATACACCATGCAACACCCAAACCACAGTGAAAAACAACAAAAACTAAGGAATGCAAAGCAGTAAACTGCAGTGAAAACTCAAAAGCAAATGTCATTCTAAGTAATAAGATAAAATTTGATTGTCTTACACCCAAATCAATGAATTAAACAAATATAACTATATATGTATATATACATTTAGTCAATTTTTTTACTCTGTCTGGCAGTTCTACCCTGGTCAGCTATACGTCTGTTTAAGTTGCTGTTTTTTGTTGTAAAAAGTAAGTCACTGAAGTCTTTCCACCCTCTAAACTACACGTTTAGTCGTGTAGTTAACTTTGACTCTATATCCTAATTCTGATAAGGAGGACGGGTGGTGCCTCCATTTCATAAATCCTTATTGTTCTGCCCAAGGCTAAAGGTTAAAGATAGTTCATAATAGTTTAGTGAAAAAATGCAGTGATTCCTCTGTAATAGTTCATGTTAGCAGTGATAACAGCACACTTACATTCAGTCACCAGACACTACTCATGTATTTTTACACATGAACATGAATAAGTAAATGGGTCTTTAAGTCGTTTGTTAAGTTTTTACTGATGCAAGTATGTGAGTTAAGTACCTAAAATGAACAAACACATAACTGAGTACACTAATTAGCTGAGTCAGTAAATAAAGAAGTGAGGAAGTAATGAGGTCATTAATTAAACAAGGGGAAATTAAGTAAATAAGAAAGAAAAAAGTAGTTAAAATAAATCCATATGCATTTAAGTAAATAAACAAGAAAGCAAGTAAACAGGTATGATTTTGCTTTAGTTTGCAGAAATTAATTAAGTGTTTACTTAGGTAAGTAACTTGGGAAACAAGTATGAATGAAGACAAGTAGTAATTAGGTAGGCAAGTAAATATAGTACATAAGTAATAAATGAAGTTGGTAATTAGGATAGCGCCTAAGAAAAGACAGTAAGTCAGCAAGTTAATGTGTAAGTAGGTAAACTTACTTGCATATGAATAAGCACTTAAGTAACTTGGTAAGTAAATAACTATTGCAGTTAGTCAGTGGTTAATTAAATAAGTAAATAAGTGGGAGAACAAATAATTAGGTAAGTAATTTGGTAAATAAACAGGCAGATAAGTTGGTGTGCAAGTATCAAATACATGCATATACAACTAATTAATATATTACATAGCTAAGTACGTAACTAAGTCAGGAAGGGAAATAGTGAGTCAATATCTAAGTAAGCAAATAAATAATTTAAGAAGTATTGAGATAAGTCTTTTTAAGTAAAAAAAAAATAAGTGAGTAAACAATGTTGTGAATACAGGTGAGTTAACAAGTAGTGCAAGTAGATAGACAATTAGGTGAGCATAGGCTTACCTACACATGCATGAACACACAAGATAAGGTCATTTCTTAGGTAGGAAGTAAGCAGTTTCTTGGTACTTACCTCTGCATTCATGCACACACAAAAGTACTTAGGTAGACAAAGTCAATAACAAATTTGTGAACAGTTGGTAAATGGTAAATGGACTGAACTTATATTGCGCTTTTCCAGTCATTTTGACCACTCAAAGCACTTTACATTCACCCATTCGCACCGATATGCAGACCGGTAGGGTATTTGAGGCTGGAATCGAACCTACACCTTCCGATTGCAAGATGACTACTCTGCCATACAGCCACAGTCGCCCACCAACAAGTACTTAGTAAAGTAAACGGGTGCATATAAGTACAGATAAATTAAAAATATAAGTTTAGCTGAAACAAATTAGTATTTTGCTGTTATAGTGATTGTTGCTAATCAATTGTTCCTGAGGAGTGTAACAATGTTCTTAAGTATCTCTGACACGTTATAACTGTGAACAAAACTCCTAAACCTCTTGGAATAACCTCTTTCCACCTAAAACAAAAAGAAGAACAACAGCCAGCATTTTTAAAATAACATTTACCTCGTCAATATTAGTCATGAGGATCAGACTTTGATTGCTCCCTCTTCTTCAACAGGACTTTAAACTCAGAATCAAATTTATTGCAATCAGATTATAGCTTTTTAGAATTCACTCAAATGCAACGACAATAATATATTATATATATATACATGTGACAAAACAAGGCAAATGTTGTCCAGAGACCTAGGAAATCTGACGCGTTCATGTTAAATATTTAGGGAAAATTAAGTTCTAAAGCATTCTCCAGCAGGGCGCATTTTTCATTAAGAAGTAAACTGGGGTCATTCAGAAGCTATTATCAATTTTGCATGCGCCCAGTTCCATATTTTAGTCCAAGAAGAGTGAAAACGACAGAATTTAGTCATCTTCGCTGAGAGACCTCGTTTCTAACACTTTGTTCCCTGTTCCCCAGAGAGCTCAGCGGGTGTTAAAGGCTGTTGAGCTTCCAAGCAACACAGCACTTCAAATAAGCAGAATATGCAGAAAGAAAAATCTTTATTAAAGCGAAAGTGCGTGTACACCTAAACACACAGACGAACGCAATAACATACTGTCAGCCTCACATTTTAAATGGTTAAAATACTTTAATTCCACATAGACTTCTGTCAACATCAAATTTATTGAAATGATTTCTCAACAAATGTAAACTCGAGTGAAGTACAATTTGTAGTAAGCTTCTGAAGTAGATGTAGCACTGCCCCGCTCCAGAGACCGAAGCAAACACAAATTCCTGATACGCTCACTAAACAGTACTGTAAGATAAACCCCAAAGATACAGTAAGTCATAAAGCACAGGATGTAATAAAGCATCGGTCCCCATTGTCTGCTCTAGTTAAACATCTACCAGGAGCAATATAGGTGTTGCTATAGCTACACACTCCCCAGCAGATGCAGAACTGGAGTATGATGTCGCCTCAGAAGTCACACTTTAATAAATTACATGAAAGGAAAAAAGGCAATCACAAGGACAACGTTTGCAAAGTTGAGGGGAAATGAGGTCCTCCGAAATTTACGACAGCTAACCCCGACCTCTTTAGCTTAAAAGCTGGCGGCTGTTCTGAAATATAGAAATGCAACAGCATGTGAAATAAATCATAATCCCACACAAACCTCTTCTCCCATGCAGCACTTAGGAATTATGAAATACGACTGTTTCCAGGACTAATTGTCCCCAGAGTGGTTGCTCTGCGGTAACCCGGCTACATTTCAATGCCCGCGACTTGTTGAAAGTGATGGCATGTGTGTGTATAAACGTAGTCCAGCCAGCCACCTTACATGGCCTGATATTAATCACTAAGCACTGTCCCATGCAATATTCACCTGGCGAAGAGCAGCGGGTGAAGAGGTTGTCTGGGTTTGTTCAATCATGCTAGCTCTCCTTTCGTTCAGCCTCTGTTTCTATGGTCTTATAGTCCAAGAAAGCAGCAGGTGAATCTAAAGGCTTCAGTAAACAGGGGAATGGCTCGATTTCTTTTTCTCAGGGGAACCAGGCGGGGACACAAACTGTACAAGGGTGACGCACTGAAATTCCAATTTCATCTCAATGGACTACAGTGTTAGATCACATTGGACGGTGTGCCAAAACCGTCCATTGTTATTGCATCAAACAAGGTACATGGATCTGTTTAGCATGTGAACTAACTATGCGGTAGAAAATTGTAGCCAGCATTTTTGTAGCCAGCGTAATACAGTGTTTATACAGTTTATACAGTGGTATAACAATTCTGTAAACAAAACAAAACCTGTAAATGTAAGGATTAACAATTTAGTGAAATGCGCCACAGCAAGGGGCAAATAACGCACAGAAAAAAAAACTGTTGAAAAAGAACTCAAAACCTCTCGTATTCTTCTTTCTTCTTTCTTGTTGTTGGTTACGTTACGTGCGGACCCGTTGCCCTCGCAAGGGTAAACAACTCCTCTGCTGTATCAAGATGACTGTGACCCCCCCAAAAAAATATGCAAACATTTCCCACAGAAAGAACATAACATTCTTTCTTTATACAGTTTTATATTTTCAGGATTGACGTTTGTTTTGTGATTATTAATTAGAGGTCGTCTGAACACATTAGTGGCTCATTAGCTAATTTCAATCACCTGCTGGCGTAACTGACCAACTTCTCTCCCCCTCGCTATTTTTTTTTTTTTTTTTTTTTTTTTTTGAGTGAGTAAAACATTTTTCAGACCTGTGATATGTGACACCTTTTGACCTTGTTATCGACAATCAGAATCAAAGCCCTTGTTCATCCATACATTTTAGATTTGAACTGACAAGTTTACAGCTAAAACAGATGTAATCATTGCTGGCAAGCAATCTTGTTGTCTATGCAACTATTTTTTGCACCGTTATTTTTGATTCTATCCAACTTGCTTATTGACTTGAGTAGGCTGAAATTGATCAAATCGTCATAGACTACAAATTACAAACTGTTTTCATGTTGAAGAATTTATTTGTGCAGTAGTGAGAGGCTGCGTTTTCTCGTTATTATTATTATTATTAAACATCATATATATCAGCTCGCTTATTTCACTATGGATGGAAATTAGCCATGTGGCTATAATCTCATTTATTTGCATGTAGATGTTATTAATATGTAATATCCCATTAAAAATAAGAATTTGTTCATTATTAATGGCGGTTGTACGACAACAAAGTGAACATTTCTACTATCTACTGACATGGAGCGTGGTTCATTACGAAATAACACCGAACAAATATTCAAAAAGGCTGCTGCCAAAGGAAGTAACAAATTTCGATTTGCCTGAAAATACTTCATTCAGGTCAAAGTCGGAACAAAAATCCTGCCAACCTCAAAGTTTTACTGGCTTTCCAGATTCAGCCATCTGGGGCCGGCTCAGACCGGAGTACTGTTAACGTCCGAACCCTCCCCCGAGACCGGAGAGGCAGACGAGAAATTTGCCTCTGCCCTCTCACCACCTCTATTTGTACACCAGTGGAACTGTTCTCTCGCCTTTCCCAGCCTTTCCCCCCTCGAATCCCGAGGAAAGTCAACACGGGCAGCTCCAGTGGAAACCCACTGGGACGAGTTTGGCTCCTCTAACTAAATTCACAGCGGTCAGGCTGTCTGCTGAGCAGAAATAGATTGCATTTAGGAAAGTTGAAATTGCACATAAAGAAAAGGGATATATACTCCCAGACACGTTTTTCGCACAGGGATGCCCTTCCAGTAAAGACGCGCAGTGTTCATCGAATTTCACATGCAAAAATAATAGAATTTGATTTCATTGTTCATACACAGAAAAGAATATCTTGATCTTGCTAATGTATAAAACTTGCTATCGTATAAAGCAGGAGAACATTGTTTTTTTTTAAAGGAGTTTTTTTTTTAAAGGAATTTAAAGGATTTAGTTACTAAGTTTTTTTCCCCACCAACATTTCATCAGTTTCTCAAAAAAACTAATGTCGTTATTTTGAGTTACATTTGATATCTGACCCACTGGTTCCAATTTTGATCATCATGTTCTTTTCAACAAGTTTAAGCACGGAAAAGAGAAAAACGTAAAACAGATTATTTGATGAAGGTAAAAGTTTTAACTCCTACCAAAAGCCCTTGTAAGACAATCCCCATTTATGAGTTAAATGATGGACCTGAAGCTGCTGCTGCTGCTGCTGCTGCTGCTGAACTGCAGAGCTCCTCAGTGAACAAAGGAGCGCTATCATAAATCCTTCAGACTCTATTAACGCCACATCTTCCAACAAACTCAACGAGCGTTTACATACATGCTGGTATTTCCACAGTTTTGCTCAGTTTAAAAAAAACCTTCCTGCTGGTATCTGCACATCTTTGTTGTTGCACAGAGATGTGCACTTATTGTAGCTAGTCTGTTGTTTTTTTATGCTCAAATGCACATTGTGTTTTCTATTTTCATAATGTGAAAATAGAAAACTTAATGTGCAACCTTTCTGGTTGCACATTCCTTTGGATTGGAGTATTTTTAACAGTGTTTATGTTGAAATGTTGCCCTCATTCGACAGTATGTCATTCTTTTTTCTGTTTTTACATATATATTTGATATTCTTATCTTTGAGGATCATGCTTCACTTGCCTGTCACCTTGCTGCTGTTGCATCACAGTTTCAATGTGTGGAACAGTAAAGGGTTTTTTCTGTTCAACTCTGAAGTATATCTCAACAACTTTGATCTAACTTTTGAAGAATACGCCGTTACTTCGCGCAACAGACTGAAAAAAGGTGGAATTAATTCATTTGATGCATTCAGTGAACAAGGGAAATTTGGGATGCCGAGCAGTATTTAGGCTGGGTGGTGATTAGTGCATCTCTTCATGTCTTAGTTTTTCTGATTACAGAAAAACTAAGAAGGTAGATTCTTTTCGATCTAGCTTCGAAAAGAATAAACTTTTTCTCTCCCCGTTTGCTGCTGTGACTGAGGCATCCTTGAGCAACGCAACTGCAAAAGTTCAATAGAAATAGAAATCTATACAGGCTGTGGATGAAAAGTTTCAGAAGGTGTAAACACCTTTTTTTTATTTTATTTTTTTTTTAAGGAAGGTTATGTTGGTGAAAAGATAAAAACGTACAACCTCATTCAATGTAAACAGATTTCTCAAAAGGGAAATGAAAGCATTCTATTATCTGATAATTATAATTAGATGCAAACCAGATTTGGTTTCATTGAAAATCATTTTTTTGTAGTTTTGAATTAAACTAATTTTCTGGGTGTTTATGTTTCTTGCGCAGTGTTCACCTGTCGGCTGATGTGGTAAAGAGAGATATCCACTTTGTGATCCAGCAAGCCTCTGCATGTTTCAAGTGCTGCTAAGCTATTTTATCTGTCAAGGTCTGTTAAAAGTCACGTTTAACGTTTAAGAATGCGCGTGCATCCGTGGGCGCATGCGGACCCCCGGGGGCACGCACCGGCGCATGCGCCTGCATGCAACGTGCCTGCAGACACCTCTGCGCCGTGGCTCATTATCCACTCATCTCATAATGCTTCTTGTTAAATTGCGGAGTTAAGCTGACGAACAGAAGAAATTTCTATCAATCTGTCAATTTCCCACTTACAAGCTCTCGAGCATATAATTAGTTTTAAGGTGTGTTGTTTTTTGTTTTGGTTTTTTTTGTGGTATTTTTCACTGATCTCCTTTAAGGAGCCACAAGTGAAACATGTTCTTTTTAAGGAGACGGCAGTAAAGAGTCAATAATCAACAAAATATTTGGGGTTTTTGTGGCATGTATGGAAGATATTCCCACTGCAACAGAGTAAAGACGGAGTGAGAAATCAGCTGGTGGTCAAAAATTGGATGATTTGATGCCTCTTGATCAGATCTGTAAGATATTTTTATAAAGGTAATCATTTTCACAGTTCAGCTCAAAATTATTCATACCCCAGGCAGGCTGAGGTTTCTTCTGACTGGGAGTAATAATCAGGTTTTGGAGGAGCCAATCCAGAGTCCCAAGATGAAGCCCAATCAGAATCCGAAAGTCAAAGATTAAGGTAATATTTTAGTTGTGCTCTTCATTGGAATTGTGCCAGTGAAGTGTCTTCTTATAATTACATATAAATGTATAAATATGATTTGACAAAGTACTTCTACCGAAATGTAGAAGTAAAACAGATCAATAATGTTTTCTAAAACTGACACCCCTTTCACACAACTCTCTTATCTTCCAAGATGTCTGCAAACACTTTCTGACTGAATGAAACTCACTTTTAATTTGAATCTGCCAGAGCAATGGAAAACTGTAACAATATTCTCCTTGGGAATATAAGTAAATCATATTTGACTGCAGATATATGGAGCATAAATTTTGCTTTCCCCCCCCCCCACACGTTGTTCAAAAGTAAATTATGCTCAGTCATGACAATAAGCCTCTAAGCTTCTTTATTGTTAAAGTGAATAAAATGAATAAAATGACAAAATATGTAATCAGTTTTTTTTTTCTCTCTCAAATATTACATACAACACGGCTGTCATCCTGTAGAAATAGCTTTATAGATCTACCTTCGAAATGTGCAAAACAATAGAAAAAAATAGTGAGTTAATCTGTTTTATAAGAATAATATGCTATGTTAGGAATGTGAAAATACCTAAAAAAATAAACATCAGAAAGGAATAAAAAGCATATCTGCAGCTTTACGAACGTCTGGAGATCAAAAATCGGACACTAAATCTCTTATCAGCCCAGCTCGAGTAAAAATATATTTGACGTGAAAGTTGCTAAACACAACGTTGCAGGTCAGTGGTGTTTGTGTGCTCGGCAGCTCTCGGGTTAGCCCTGAAACATGCTCTGCTGCACAGCCAATGCCCCAGCTTATCTTATCAGCCTCCAGTTGGCTTACCCCTTATAAACACACCTAGATATGAGGCTCGGGGAAGTAATCTTGAGGCAGCTGTAGTAGGAAAAGGGCACCCGGAATGGTGCTCTGTGATAGCAGGCCGGCCTGAAAGTGAGAGGATGAAGAGCGTCGGGTCCGAGCTAATAACCGTGTCCACAGGTGCCTTTTTTATGCGCAAAAACACAGCAACTGTGCTGAAGGACGGACAAGCCAGCACTATGTTTTATTCATGATCCCCATTTAAAGCACGCTGAAGGTCAAATACATGCTGCTGGATATGATGTAACTTGATTCTCCTACAGATCACAATGAAAACAACAACAACAACAACAACGCAGGACTCGTGGATTCGCTTCTGGACACACAGACACAAGATGAAAGTTGGTTCCTTCATTCATATTACAGCTTCTTCATTCCTTTTTTCTCCCTCTATTTTGTTCTTAGTGGTTTTATTAGATTTACTTTCTTTTTCACTTCCTTTCTTCCTTCGTTCATTGCTTCCTTGTAACCACTTCCTTCTTACTTTAGTCTCTTTCCTCCTTCTTTAGTTCATTCCTTTCTTAATTTTCTCTTTAGTTCTTAAGTTTGTTTCTTATGTTGTTTGTTATTTCTTCATTTTAACTGCTCCTTCCTTATTTCATACAAGCTTCCTAATTTCTTCTGCTTCCTTCCTTCTTAATTATTTTCCTTGGTTTCTTCTTTCCTATATCATTCCTTCCTTCTTTCCTTCCTAGAGCCTACATTCTTTCCAACCTTTATTCTTCCTTCCTTAGATACAAGCAAAGCCCTTTTTCCTTTTTTTCATCCCTTCCTTGGTACCTTCTTAGTTTCCTTATTCATTCCTTCTTACTTTATTCGCATACAAGCCCAGTCCTGTTCAGGGCCTTGGGGGACTACAGTTAGTCATCAGCAGCGGGACAGAAAGAATGAGCATTTCAGTGTTCAGTTAATCCAACAAAACAAGTTTTTGAACCAAAGCGCTGGGAGAAAACCTGACACAGAAACACTCCAGCTGAGATTTGGATTAGCAGATGAATAATTCATGGTAGATTTGATTCATTAGGTATGCAACATGATTACTCATGAGAGGCGCTTTTTTTCCTGCAGTGGCATTTTGTTGCTTTCCACTTCACATGAGCATTGCAGAGCCGCTGGTGCGCCTCAACAATGGCGGTCTATGCAGAAGTGTGGTTGTGAGATTAACATCAACAGTTACCCTGAGTTAGCTGACGTATTGTAAACAAAGTACAGCGAAGCAGCTTGTTCCCAGCCTGTGAGTCAGAACAACAAGCTGGACTAGCAGGGACAGCTTGGACTGTTTTTAAGTGAAGTTATAATCAGTAATACTCACTGCTCTTATCTGTAATCAGTTGGCATTCAGAAGAAATCTTGGTGTCAGCTATTTCAATCACAATTGTGATAGAGATACTAAAGCACCGACAGCTATATAAACAAGTTGTTCAAGCACCCTAGCTATGTTTCCTTCTGTCTGTCATGGGACTTTTGAGCAACGTTTTAAAATTTTGCAAAAAAGAAAGTGTGTACGTTTATGTGTTTTTGTCATTTAGGCTTTACTTCCATGTGGATTCAGAGTCTTGGAAGACCAGAAATAATCATTTTTGAAACCGAATGTTGAAGTGGATACACTTAAGGATGCTAATTTCTTGTTTCAACTGTCAAGCCTTTGTTGTTTTGCACGATGATGTCATAGCGCCATCTCCCTCTCAATACATAATGAGCCTAAGTCACAAAAATAAACAGGGCGTCTTTCTGTGTGTTTTATTTCATTCTCTGTGGGTGTTACAGTGCCACCTGTTTGACCGGCATATCTACTACGTCATGTTCTGCGGCGCTGCATCTTGCTGTGTGCATGCACCTTGCTTCTTAATCGCTTGCAAAAGTGTACCAGAACTTATTCTGAAAATATGCTTCAATCTCCTTTTCTTTTCTTTTTTCAGGAAAGAACTATCTCAAGTGAGTGATTTATTTATTTATTTTTTTTTTTTTTTTGTGAAATCGAGGAAGTTATTTCAAATGTTTCCTGTTTTCTATCAAACTCTTCTAAAGCGATACTTCAAAATTTGCATAAAAAACTGTTACTGATCTTGGATTCCTCTGGGAACCGTTTAGCAAGTATTACTTTATTTGATCGTGTTTAAGTCTAAAACATACAATTCAGAATGGCAGAAGTTGCAGTGGACCATGGTTTTACAGTAATTTTATTACCCCTAGTGGAATGTCGATGTGATTGAGTAGCTGAAGCTTCGCTGCACGCTGGATAACAGCAGCAACTTAAACGCATACTTTCTCAGCAAACTAAGTATCACAGCCAAAACACGTTTTCAGCCATGTTAACTTCCTCAGGAAATCTTATCTGAGAGAGATATTTTGGTCTGTGGTGGAGGCCTCTGGGCTTCATTGCCTCATTATTTGCTTTGGCTTCCTGACTATGTTTCCCCTCTTATCCTCAACAGCCCTATAGTGGATGTTGGCTTCGGACAAGAGCATAAAAACATCCGCCATTTAAACAAACTCTTAACACATAAATGAGCTATCTCGGTGGGACAGACTCAGACTTGGTGGGCTCAGCAGTGTGCTTAAAGCTTAGGATATTGGCAGTCCTCTATCGGCGCATGCAGAAAGCCACATATGCAGGGAGGGAAAATAGGGATGGGATTGGAGAGGAAACCCACCTGAAGGCAGTAAACTATCAGTTTGTTCATGAAAGACAAACAGTTGTGGAAGCCAATGGCTCAGTGGTAAACAAATATTTTACAGGGATCTTCTTAATGACAGAACAAAACTGCTGTGTGCCAGATTTCCCCCCCCGTCAACACGACTGTCCAGTCGATCTCATCTGTTTCCTTCTTTTGTTTTATTAAGTAAAATGAGCAGAGGAGTAGACTCCCAAACCGCCCATTTTATCAGGACACATTTACAGGGCCTGTCAAAAATGTTCGTACCCTTTGAACTTCAGAGGAAGTTCATTGTTGAAAGAAAGTCAACAATGAACTCTGGTATTTGCAGGGGGTTGGGCACCACAGCTGCCCACGAATAGCTAAAATACACAAATATTAGAGGCATTGCTAAAAACAAACATAAGTGTTTATTTTTCAGAAATCAAACACCAAATATACCTTAATATAAATGAATGTGAACAGTAGAAACCGTCTTAGTACAAGACATTAATGTCTGCAGTCTTCCTTATCACTGCTCCAGGAGGTACAGCCAATCAGTGCCAAAGGAAGTGACTGGTGTGCAGGGATTGGCTGTTTAGCAAACACCAACCAATAGGTTAATTGGCATTGCACTTAGGTAATTCAGTTTCCCAAGCTGGATTTTTTCAGGTGCTCTACAAAAGACCAGCAAATTTTGCGTGAATAATTTGGAGTTAAACTCCACAGTATATATCTGCGAGTAGTTGAATCCGCAACTACTGACATGCAGTTAACTTGTATCTAAAGTTTCTACAAGCCATATAGGGAACACAACAAAAATATGGACTAAGGTGATGTGGTCACATGTGACTAGAATCTGTTTTAATCAACATAGAAAACACTAAGAGTGACTGAAAACCAGCATCCTGAACAAAGCAACACCACTGTGAAACATGGCAGTGGATGCATCATGCTGTGGTAATGTGCTTTCCACCAGTAGGAATAGGGCAGCTGATCAAAGTTGATAGCGACAAATATAACATATATGGCTATATTTGTTGGCGGCCTTTTAAAACTGCCAGTAACTGAATTCAAGTGTGAAAGTTCACCTGAAAGTAATTGTAATTTTAAATTTCAAACAAAGGTGGTTTATTCAACATACTGACCTTATTGACCACTCCAGAAAATGTAAACACAAGCACCCATCAAATAAAAAAAGACTGCAGATTGCAAAACACGAAAGTGATATAAAACCTTAAAAACATCCTACATCCTACTAAAACGTCACATAAGACAGCAAAAAGTGAAATGTCAGTAAATACACTCATGAATCTGAAAGGGGTAAAAAGGCAACACTCTCTCCCCATCAGACCTCTCCTCTATCTACAGCCAACCTGGCCTCCGTTCAAGTGGGCAAAACTGGAACCGTGCAACACAGAAGCAAACGCTTACCGTTTTGTTCTTCTTGGAGTACGTCTTCTTCAGCAGCCTCTCGTTCATCCTCTCCTGCTCCCGCTGAGCGTGATGCAGGAAGCCGTTCTCCAGAGGGTCCACCGCCGGCTGGACGTTCTCCTCCTCCTCCTCCTTGTCTTCGTCTTCCTGCTTTTGCTGCTTCGTCGTCTTCTTCTCCTTCCACCACTCCTTCGTCTCCTTCTTCATGACACCGGTCTTCTTCTACAGACAAAGAGGATGTGACGGTCAGACCTCGGCAGATGCTCGTGCTTTATATGTTCATGAATCCAGAAATTAAAACTATATAAACAACATGAGTAGGGTTTAAAAAAACATAACCTCACATATGTCACAGGATTTTATACAAGACGATGTTCATCGTCTTGGTGAAACACTCAATACCTTGAGTGGCATTTTGTCGTAAGAGGTTATATTTGAAGTTTGAACACAACAGACATATTGAAGAAGGTGATCTGGACAGAGGAGACAAAAATGTAAGTTTTTGGCTGATGTACATGTAGAGGAACCCTGTATGAAAAGCTTGTAAGAGGCTGCCACTTGAAACTTGAGACAGAAGTCATGAGCGTTGATATTCACAGATGTTCTCTGTTCAATCTGACTGAGTTTGAGTCATTATATGACGAAGTAAAGACAAAAGATTCTGTCTTTAAACGTGTTAAGCTGATAGATACATATCCCAAAACACTAGAAGCTAAGATTAGAGCAACAAAGCTATTCCAATTGCCCAAATAGACTAATAATAAGGTGACTACTGAAGGTAATTGATTGCATTGAATGTTACTGAAGGGTGTAAAGTAATTCAAATCAAACACACACACACACAAAATCACAAAACTGTACAGTGAGGTATGCGGACGAAACTTGACAACATTTGAACACTGAAAAACCACAAAAATGTTGCCACATATTTTTCGTCTAGTTTCTAGTGAAAACTTCTTAGAACACTAAAAATAAGACAAGATTAGCTTACTAGTACATTTTCAACAAGATACAGGAGCTTGTTTTAATGCTAATGCTGATGAGATGGTACTAGCTCCACTGGCAAATAATTTGACTTTTCTCAAGACATTTTTCCTGCATTATAAGTAAAACAATCTGCCAGAAGAATTCAAACTTTTTTTTAAATCAAAATTAAGAAATTATTGACTTAAAACAGGGTGATATATTGAGTTTTGCCTCCTTTCAAGTCCACTTAGATATCTGCATTAGAACCTAGACCAAAAATACATAGCATACGGTTCAAGGGGTAGGAATAATTCACAAAGCGCAATCAGAATCCTGCATCAAGTGACGGACGGATCAATGCAAAACTCGTGTCAGATTTACAGTCTCAAACATTTCAAGGATTTTCCTAAAAACCTTGAAAATGACGGCGCTGACGGCTCCGTGAAAAGCAGCGGCTCACGCTGCTTTTCCAACGAGAACAAAGGCGGGCATATGTAGATGGATAGCCAGACTGGCAGGAGATAAATGCGTTAAAAGAAAGGACTGTGGGTGTGCCGCAGCTGGCAAACAGTCAAGTGCACGGCCCCTTTCACTTCTGGCTTATAGAAAGCAAGCAAACACCAGAGCGCAGCGCGGCGATGCTAAACCTCCTCTTTTAAAGTCATCTTTAATCCTGTCAGCAGCAGAACAATGCTGTACTGGAGAATATAATCACTTTATGGCTCAGATATAATGAGCTTATGATATGAAGTGCTGCTTTATTGCACACTGCAGAAAATATAGCTGCTTCACAGTTCAACTATGACCAAGCAATTCCCCTCTTTAGCTAATCGTTCCTTTTATAATTTGGCTACATCCCTGCTTGAACCAGTGTTTGCTTGTAGGAATTCAGAAACAATTTAGAGCAGCCTGATATCCCACTCTGGGTTGTTGTTATTTTCTTTTTTTTTACCTCCTCTCCCAATAAATCCTCTGAAAATGCTACATATAGGGAGAAAAAATATTTTCACTTCAAAGTGCTGTTTTAGTTACTGTAAGGGCTCAAGCTTGTTCTCTTTCCTCAAACCTGACGTTACTGTGGAAGGCATAAAATCAAATTACGGTGGATGCATCATTTCCTGTGAGGCGGCAACAAGCCCGGTGGAGATTTCAGCCTTCGTCGTCACAATTAGCACAGTTTGAAGCACAGCAAATACCTGCAGCCAACTCAGAATTATTAGTTTGTTTTTATTCCTGAGACTGGAAATGAACGTTGGACTCTGCGCACGTTTGAAGTAGATAGAGAAAGTAGAAACATCTCTGATGAAATGTCAGCTTTATGCAATGTCAAAAGAACAACTCTAAGGGTCTTTCACTTCCCAAGGAAGATTTATCCAGTAGAGTTAAAGTGAGAAATGAATGCATCTGAAAAGAAAACATTTTTAACAGAACAAACAGGGGTACAATAACCTGCATAGTGAAGCATGCATATCCTTGGATTAAACTTTGTTAAGGCACATTCCATTTTAGCACTTGGTGTTCTTTTTTAAGAGTCTATCAACATGCCACATCTAGACTTGGCAACAGTTTTCTTCTCTACTTTTGCACATGTTCTCCAAATATAACTAAATTACGAGAGCTTCTCTTTTCCACAGCCCGGTCCAGATGACCCCCACAGATTTTCCAAGTCTTTGGTTCTGGACTCGTCTTAGATCATTTTAAGACTTTATTTTTCTTCAGGTGAAGTCATTACAAATAGACAAAGAGAGTGAGAGATTTTTTGTTTTTGTTTTTTTGGTCATTTAATGTTTGAACCTACTGTGACGGTTAGAAGTGACATCTTTTTTAATTTAAACATATTTGGTAACCTTCTACAACTCATTCCTTTCAACAATGAAATGTGTAGAACTTGAGGATCTATGCAAAAAAGAAAAAAAGCTAAAGTGGGTAACTGTGAGGGAAAGTCTAGTGGGACGTGTTGGTTTAATTACAATTCTGAAGGAGGGTGGATACCAGTTCAGTGGTTTAGAAACAACCAGTCGGGTCAGACCAGAAAGAACTTCACCAGATAAATGGTTGGTTTATCTGTCTCTGCCCTCAAACACCAGCAGGCTCAAGGAGAAGATGGCTGCCTCAGTGCATGTTGCTCTGAACAGACCCAAGACGACACATACTGATAATGAAGGAGTATCTATTGAGAACACCCATTCATCAAGTGATACTATGGACCATGCTATGCATCAGTGGTATATCTATTTAGCAGAAAATAACTGTGTAACTATCGCACCATTTTTATCTTGTTTGACATCATTCTAACTAGGGATGCACCGATCCACTTTCTTCTCTTCCGATACGATGCAGATGTCAGAGGTTTGGTATTGACTGATACCAATCCAATACAGAAAAACAGTGCTTAAGGTTTCTTTTTTAAAACACCGACGTAAATCTACTAAATTACAAGTTTATTTGATAACTGTGCATCAGAACAACACTTCAATACACCAACAGCTCACCAACGTCACTCAGAGCACAAAAGGGTAGCATTGGATTGAGTAGATGTGCCTTTATGAATCAGGTGCATTTTCATGATATCCGATCTGGAATGTTTTCCAATATCAGGACCGATATGGGTGTTAATATCAGATCGGTGCATCGCTAATTCTAAGATATTAGCGATACCTAATACCTTACATCCTAAAACCTGGTTTTACATCCTAAAACCTGGATGTAAAAATATTGGCCTTTTTCCGCCTGGAACAATTGGCCATTGTTTGAGCACACACCACCTGCCTTAAGTCGTCAAAATTAAAGTCTGAAATGTCTTATTTCTGAAGAATTAAATCAACATCTATTTTGGCAAATGTTGAGTATATTCAACATTTTTTAACTGAAGTGTTTTGTCAGCTGTTTTATAGGCTAGACCATTTTCCCCCTCTGTTCTCTGGCACAAACAAGTAAACGCAGACTTTTTATAGTCTTTTAAACCTTAAAATGGATGTGAGAGGAACTGTTTAAGCTATATGACAGAAATACTGGCAGAATTGAACTCAGTTCAGGCTGACTGGCGTGAGCTGAGGTAGACGGAGAACAGCGTGTTTTGAAACAGCCAGTCTTTACAGCCCAACGCTCTCAGTCGACACCACAGCCGCCTGCAGCTGGACACAGCTAACTGATGTATCAGCATCAGGCTAAAACCACAAAAACTTAGCCCAAATGAAGCAAAATGATCTGCCCAAGGTTGGAAAGTTAGCAGATGGTGTGACACCTTCTATCGCAACAGGTGTCCATGTGTCAGCAACAGAACACACACGCACAGACACACACACAGATTTAGGATTTTCTTCTTTGTAGAGTTGGGAGTTAAAAAATCCTTCAGACATTCTGGAGGCTGGGTGCGACACTTGCGGCATTTTTTTTTTTTTTTGCTGTGCAAGGGAAACACTTGATTACTCACATTCTGTGCTAATTAAAGCAGCGCCGAATAAAGGATTAAAACCACCAAGGCTTTTGTGTTTGGGGGGGTTGGGGGCGAGTAATTATTGTATCAGTCTTGTCATTTTGCTCTTGCGAAATACATTTTTAAACACTGACAAACGGTTTGTAAGCAAAGCCCCGCTCACAGTTTGACACCACTTTGACAGCACGGTTAAACATTATCTCGCTGACATCCCAGCAGCACAAAGCAGCTCTTCTCACCTCATCCAGAAACACAATCATTTCTCACGAGGGACCAGATGGTATTAACAGGCAACTTGTCATGCCATTCATCACCTGGAGGCCCATATTTGAAGAGCTGTTACGCCAGTGTGTGTAACAGAACCAGGATTTTTACTCCATTAAGTCAGAGCTAAATATCAACTGCGACTTTCTGTCAGCCATGATGGAGGGCAGGCTTCCTCCTCCGTGGTTATTAATAGAAGCGTGGACTTTGTGCAGCAAATCCCTGTGGTTATTATGTCTTTCAATAAGGTGTAAAAGTAATAGTGCCACTGCAGACAGCTTGACACGCATATGTAATTTTGCTAAAACTTCTATAAGGAGTTAATTAGCACAACCAGGCTGGTGCCTTTGTCATTTAACACATTGTCTTTATTCAAAGAGAACTAATTATTTGTCCTTAGAGATGCATAGAAAAATTGCCCAGTAATCAAAACTGGGCAATTTTCAGGTTGAAATGTTCCCCTTGCACTACACAGTAGTGGTCCTGTCATTTATAAGTGCTAAGAAATCACACCAATAGCAACACTTTGCAGATCAAAAGCGGTTACTACCAGCAAAAGACTGAAAAACAGTTAAATTTAGTGTTAGTAAGGAGAAGCAAAGAGATGAAGGAGCTACTTTAAGCGGTGTTTTCTAGAGCGGGGGTTCCCAAACTCTTCCTTGCTCTGCCCCTCAAAACAGCGTTAGCTTCTGAGGAGGAACCCCCTTCGCAAGACGATAATACAAAATATGTACAACTGATCAAATTTGAGATCTTTTACTTTCTTTTCAATAATTATTATGTTTGCCTAGCATAAATGCTGCCTCGTAACTTTCAATTTAAGCCACCCACGCCATGCTAGCTTGAGGAGCAAAGCAGTTTGATAAATTTGACCGGCAGCCAATCAGAAAGATGAGCATGTCTCATAGCATTTCCTGACCCTTTTTCTTCTTTTCCGACATCCCAATGTCCCAGTACTGTTTATGAGCTCAGCCTCTAAAAATATACATCAATCATTTTGGACGTGAAATGTATATCCAAAAATACTGGCATGAAAAGTCAGCTTGTATAACACTTACATATCACTGTACCAATTTCCAGAGCTGTATGTATAGTTAGATTTTATCTGTTATTGCTCTGCATGATGCGACTTCATTATAGCCGTCTCTCTGTCCACTTCTAAAAACACCTGTGTGTGTTAGTATAGTTATTTTACTGAAACCCAGCAGGCAAATCAAAGTTGACCTTTCTCACTCTGATCCTCTGTGGCAGACAGAAACCAAGCGGTGATGAAGAGGCAGATTAAGATGCGATGAGGCAGAGGAAACGAATGACAGAGAGGAGACAGAGAGGAGAGGATAAAGAGGATGGACAGAGAGAGTGCAGAGCAAAAGGTGGGTGAGTGAAGAGACGGTGAGAAGATGGTGGTGAAGGGGATGAGAGGGTGAGGGGGGGGAGTGTCCTCAGCTGGGAACAGGAGAGATCACTCAACCGCTTTGACCTGATCATGTTACCCTGGCAACAGAACTGGTACAAGCTGCATGGGGAGAGACGTGCGAGTGTGTATGTGGCCGCGGCTGCGTCCAGCCCAGCACCCGGGTTTCTGCGCCGGTAACAATTAAGCGAGGGGATGTTTGATTTATCCTGCGGCCTTGAGACCAATTATGGAAACAGATTCGCTTCCTAAAGGAGAATTCATGCATTCTGAACAGAGGAATGTCAGCGCTCCTGATGCTGCCTGCAAAAAGGCCGAGGGGCCAGATTGAGACATGCATAAACCAGAGGGTGAAGGAGTTCCTCACAAGCACAGCCTGGAGTGAAGAAAAAGTAGACGTTTTGAGCAAAGGGAGCTGCAGATAAAGACATGAGGGGCCGTCTAATGCTCACCAACCAGCTCTCTCCTCTGCACTCTCCTCTTTCTAAGGCCAGTAATTATTTAAGAGACACAAAGAGCTCTGCAGGATACACCTCCCTTGACAATAAGCAGTGCCACAAAGAGTTTACAGTCTAATCTTGAAAAGTGCCCTTTGTCGCACTGGAGCGGAAAACTAAACTGGCAATTAGGAGATTTCAAAACAGCTTTCCATTCTCCGTTTAAAAGCTAAATCAAATAGATCATGTGCTAAAAAAAAAAAGAAAAGAAAGAAAAATCAAGTGAAGAAGTGTACTGAGACACTGTTTATGAATGTAACAATACATATTTAAAACCAAACAACCCATACATTTCAGTTCCAGGTGTTAGCACAGCTGCTGTCTTGGAGTCCTAATCCTTTGACTACCAACTTGTGGGAAAAACTTTTGAAGTTTACAGTCGGAGCTAAAACACTGGGATTCCTCTGAGATCCACTTTGATGGGAGTTTCTGTGCTTTTCAGGTTTTAAAAAGGGTGTGGTGCAGATTTTCTAATGTCCACAGCAACTTTTCTACTGCTTCTCCATCTACAACTTTCCTTCTCTCTGCATTAACTTTAACAAAGATTTGTATTGTATATAGGAGAGAAAAGATTAATTATTATGAATAAAACAGTTGCTGGAATTTATTTCTTTTGCTAATGATTACTGAAATTCTTTTCAAACGCGGTAATATCCGTGGAAATGAAACAATAACAGGCTTAATAAAGCACAATAGATTTAACTGTCCTTCCTCCAAGTAATTTTAGTGAAATAAACCACTAGTCCTAATTCAATGCAAGACAAATATGTTCCCCATTTTTTCTCAAGTACAAGAAAAGCCTCTAATCACTGAAATGAATGTTCTTTCATTAAATAACTCTGTGTTTGTAAAAGTTATTCATTTCAATCATGCACTGTGTAAACACATGGACGTTTAATAATTGCTTTTTTTTCTTTTCATCTATTCATTAAGCACTGAAACAGACTGCTGAGAGAAGTTGTGAATTATTTCTAATGACGTGGCGCAATGTTAGCCATAAAAATACACTGATGTATGAAGACAAAACTGAAAATTGGTTAGCGTTGGTTAGTATCTCATTTCAGAGTAAGAAAATAAATCATTTTCTGTGCCGGTTTAACATTGAAGAAAATAAAACGATGAAAACAGGGCAAGTCTGTTTCATACGGAATAAACCTTAAGTCATTTAACTGAGAACTCGGCATGAGAACTGAATGTCCTTGATAAAATGCACATGAAGACCTGGACATGCCAGCCGCAGCTGCCATCTGGAGCTTCCTTATCAGCTTGTTTTGACCCCTGATTACCTGAGATAAACACTGCCTAAGACCCTTAATTCCCAAATCTTAAGTCTGTGTTTAGTCTCTAGCCTTTCTGTGAAAGCCTCTTGAGTCTCACTCATAGGCCCAGTCCACACAGGAGAGATTATAACTATAATTGGACCGTTCTTATCCATTACTAGATGTTTTTATTTTTATTTTTTCTCCGGGTTCTATAGCAAAAAATTCCCCAACGTGTTTTCAAGCGGATAGTGAGAATGCCCCTTTAGACAAAACACTGACATATTTACCCCCAACTCTAACCTGACCTACAACCCTGAACGCGTCATACAAAACAACAACGGTGGATTACGTGTTTTGTAGTTGTGCTGCAGAACCTCATCAATCAACTTCAAGAAATTCTGTGTACGCAATACTATGAACGACGACATGCTCTCGTTGCGATTTGCGTCGAGGCGTTATCTGCATGTCCCGTACTTTATGTTCAGCGCCACAGGTCAGAAGAGTAAAAGTAGTGGGAGTTTTTTTGTTTCCTTGTGGGTGAAAACACTGTGGATTTTAAAATCAACAACCCATTTGAGGGAGAAAAGAAAAACAAAACATTTCCATGTGGAGAGGACGTAAGAATGCAGTCCTCATCTCAGACACAAGACATCTGCTCAACATCTTTTAGGTTGCAAATTCAATTGAAGACATCTGAACAAACTGCAGCTGTTGCGTTAAAAAAACCCAAAAAACTACAGCGTTCATGCTCTTTGCTTATATTTGCCACTTTGTCATCAAATCAGTCTGTTGCATGGCAGGAACACAGAACACTTAGCCATTTAGTTCAAGTGAAGAGAAATTGCTGATCGAGGGACAAACAGCAGCATGAGAAAGACGGGGGACTCTTGCGACTTTGAATGTGGGATTGCTCTTGGTGCCAGATGAGTGGGTTCAAGTATTTCATAAACAATCAGCCATCTTTTAGCTTTCCAGAAACTAATCCAGACGCTTAAGAGATTTTGTGGATGTAGAGTGTCTTAAATCCACAAAATTCAAAAGGGTGAGGTCAAAACTTTGCGTCGTGATCTATTCTTTCTTCTATCAATGGGTCAGGGTGGTGGTGGCAGTGGTATGTGGGATATTTTCTTGACCCCTAAATACCAATTACCACTGATGAAATGCCTAAATCAATCCTAGTTCCTTGCCATGTCTGTCCGCTTATGACCGCGGTGTACCCATCTTCATATGAGTCGTGCTCTGCCATCTCAAACCGATTTGAGATGACTGGAGAGGTTGACATCATGGATGTACAGCCAGAAAAATCTGCAGTAACTGTGTGATGCCATCACGTCAATATGACCCAAAACATTAGGAACATTTCTGACATCTTGTTGAATCTATGCCATCAAGTATCCAGACCGTGCCAAAGGCAAAAGTGTGTCAAAACAAATACTAGCAGGTCAGACCTAATGAAGTGTCTGGTAAATGTAGAAAACTACAACCACAGCGAGACTAAAACACATCTCTTTGTATTCCGTCATAAAAGCTTTCAACCGTAAATGTGCTTGGAGTACATTGTGAACGTGAGTGAATAAAGCTCATTTGTGAGTCGACGACTGATCTAAAAACTTCTAATAGCAAAGAAGAAAAACCACCTTTTAGGAGAATCACTACTTACTCTAAAGGTTAATACAACTATCTGTTTGCACTTGCTGTATGACAGCTATATTCAGTCCAGAGCGTCTTTGATGTTTTCCCCTCCCATTAACCCACCCATCTGTCATCATGGTCTGACGTTCGGCTTCTGGGCTGCTATTGGAAAAAGATTTGCAGTCTCCGGTAAGAATGTTCCATAGCCGGACAGAGTTATATACTCTGGCCCACCTGTGTTTTTCCTGCCTTGCAGTGTGGAAGATATCGAAAAGCTTGGCTCTTTTGTCTTCCCATTTGTTATGTAAGCAGCGAATAAGTGCCATTTGTCACACCACTTCAACAGTGTTTAGCTCCCTTTAAGCTGGCTGCAGTCGGGTTGTTTAGATTTATTGCTCAGTTGTTGGACGGATTCTGCACGCATTACGCCGCTCCTGGCGTGCCTGATAAATCTCCCTTACTTGTCATGGTGTCGACGGGATTGATTTAATCATGAAGCACCAACTCGCTTTTGGTGTCGCCGTGCATGAAGCACGACATAAGAGAATGCGTACACCTTCTGTTTCGTTTTGCTGGAAGCTACATTAATTCCAATTCTGATTAATTTGGCTCTCCCCATCCCTCCCTTCGTTCTCTCAAAGCACATAGTTAGATGGTTCTTCACTTGAAAACAAAAATGAGAACAAGGTTTGTGCCAAGGAGATTATCAGGCTGTGAACACGAGAGAGACGACACATTTCTACAGTGTATCATTGTTGTTAATTGGCTAGAACTCGCATTAAATAAATCACATCCTTTTCCCCTTTCGTTCATGAACGCGGTGTGTTTTTGCTCCTAATTTCACTTCAGAGTATGAGGCCCAACTCTTAGCGAAAGTAAGCAGTGAAAAGTGTTATGGGAGAGCAGAGGAATGAACAGAAGGTGTGAGGTGTTGGCTTCCAGCAGCTCTTAATGCTTTTTCTATGCCGCTCATAAAAGCTAACTAATACGCGCTCCTCCCGCCTCACTTAGTCGTTATTATCTCACTCCGTAAATGAGAATTTTATGTGGTAATGCAAATCAAAGAAGTTCATGATTATGCAGTGGCTGAAAAGGAGATGGTTTTTTTTTGGTTTTTTTAAGTTCAACAAATCTGAAACAAAAAAAGAAATTCTACATTCATATGTAGATTTTAGAAACATTGGGTTTCATTTAGCTTTTCTTTAATGAAGTCAAGATTTGTGGATCCCCAACAAATAATTGTTCTGTAACAATATTAGCCTCTGAGCCTCTGAGTGGTGAATACCTGCGGGGTCTGCAGTTCCCACAGGTCTCTTGGATGTTTCTCTCATTATTTCTCTCCTTGGCAGGTCTTTTAGTTTAGGTGGATGGCTTACAGTTGCACCATACTCTTTCCTAATTCCCATGGCGGTTTGAACAATTTTCAATGATACCTTCAAAGTTTCATGACCTACTTTTTGCTGTGCACCTTCATAGAACAGCATGATTTATATCAAGACAAAATCGCACAGGTAAAATCTATTCATTGATCAGAAAACGTCTGAAGACAGTTGGTGGTACTAAATTTTACAAAGACAGCAGAGCACAAATATATGCCTTTTTTTTTATAATGGTCTATCACATAAGATCACATTAAAGCCCATTTTCTCATGTCTGTAATGCCGAAATATGGAAACACTTTGCTGCATCCTAATAGTTCAAGGCAATCCATAAGGAATGCATGGAAAGCATAAATGCTAATCCCTCCATTCATTGGCTACACCCACACATGCTAGATCCTTGCATGTTTGTGGAGTTGTGCGAGGGCGATATCTCCAGAGGTCAGTGACACAGAGTAAGTCTGCATGGAAGCACTCGCGCTCGACTTCCAGAGTTTTCAAGTCAGGCTAGTCGGGAAGGTTGGGGGGCGGAGTGGATTTAATTTGGTCACGGAAAGCTGGAAAATTTTGAAAGTGGACCAAACCACCTGGACAAGATCACAAGCTGGCCAGTATGAGCAGCAACAGGCCCTCTGGCATATTGTTCTGTAGAAATGAGATGAATGAAGTAGGCAGTCAGAAAGCAGAGGAGGAAATGACTATAATGTGCTGCTGCGGCTACACAGATGCGCAGCTTGGATTGATGCAATTTCCGTGCACGTAGCGCCATCAAGTTACCTTTAGTTGTTATGAAAATGTTATTCATAGCAAAAACTTTACAGAAATTTGACTTTATCACATAGCCACATCTGATGGCTACAAACTGGACCTCTATCTCTTTAAGAAGCTCCTACTCTTTCTAACACTCCCCTTTCAGCACGTCATCGCAACAATAGTTATAATTTGTGTGGTGAGCTCAGAAGATGGGCAGTTCTACAAAGTGTTTTCTTATTGCTGTTGCTGCCACAGGGAAGATTTGCTGCATGGGGCAGGAGCTTCAGTAAACAGGAGGTGCACTGTATGAGAAGACATTAAGGCACTGTGTAATGGTTGCCACGGACTGAAATATGAATCTATTTCAAGCAGGTGCCTACATCCGATGCCGCCACAATTTTTAATGACTTATCACTCGGAAAAGCATATTAATGTGTGATTTTAATTGCATTTCTTATATCAAACACACAGTAGCATTTGCATTTGTAATGGAAACGCAGCTTTCGAATGCTGAGTTAACCTAGCATGAAAATTCTTGGAGAGTGGGAGGAAAACTTTGTAGCTGTTGTGAAAAAAAAAAAGTATCTTAAAATCAAAAACAACATAAGTGCATAAGTTTGAGAATTGCAAGTATTAGTCACCGAGATAATTAGAGAATGAGCACAAAAGCACAATGTGTTCATTGTCATAATGCACATATATTTGGCATAGATCACATTTTATATCAAAAACATCTTCTGCGAATACATTTTTACTTAACTGAAATGGAAAGCTTGTTAAATGCCAGCCCGGCTGCAGAGTAAAAGAAAAAAAAAAAAAAAAACTGAAAATAAATTGAAATGTAAATGTTGTGTTTTACATCAGCTAATGTGTGGGCTGAACTGGCTAACACTAATTGAGCTGTTTGTTTCAGCCGTCTAACTCATTTGCTCAGCCTCAGCTGCTGAGCACTTTGCTGATGCTGCTGCAGCTGATGCATTTTTCCTCCGACTGCAAGCCCAGCATGCATTCATGGTCTCCATGTTTTATGGTTCTTTACAGCTGGGTGCACTGATCCCCCGCGAACGCATGATTTACAGCTCCCGAGCTGTCGAGCTAAAATATACACACTCAGTTTCAATGAAAACACTGACTCATTTTTAAATGTAAGCAGTTGTTAGGTAGTTTCTTGGAATAAGACAGATGTTGAAAATAAAAGTCTGATTCCTAAAGCAGAGTTCACCTGCTACTGGTATTATAAGTCTTATCCCCTCTGGATTTATCCAGGAACTACTTGATGGAACACTCAGTATAAGAAGTGCTTTCTAAAGAGGGTTATTTGTCCTGTAAAGCTAGATTTTTCTCAGGAAATCTGGGAGATTTCCACTGCTCAGCCCACATACTGCAGCCCAAAAATACGGCCTGGTGTCATTCCTCAGGTTTCTCCTTCCTTTATATCCTCCCGAGAGGAGAAGTGTTGCCTCGGCAACAGATATTCCCCCGTTGCTGAAAGTGAATAACACATAAACTCTTGTAAATACACTGTGTTGGTTTCACACTGTCAACAAATCAGCCGAACATATTTTCAGCACCAACTGTTGAGTATGATCCTCATGGGTGGAACTGCTAAAAACACACCCGGGACTTTAATGGCAAGCTTCTCCAACAAGAGAAAGGAATGAGCTTTGAATACTAACAAGCACTTTTTTTTTTCCCCTTCCATCTGGATTACTGACAGTTTTCTGACAGTGGTTCCAAACAGATTACAAAAATGAGTTTCCTCTCCACTGCTGACTAACCCAGAGGTGTTTTGACAGAAGTTGAATTTTTGATCATGTCCTGCTGTGAGCCGAATCTATGTGCAGAGTTGGCTTTGTTCTCACAGCAGGGTGTTGACAGTGCAAAGAAATTCCAGACCGAGACAACAGGATAGGAAAAAGCACAGATGTACCGGCAGCCTCATAACGTATCACTGCAGTCAGGGCAGCGCCTGTCTGAACTGTAATAACCATTTTTAAATTTAATAACCACACACTTGTCTTCATTTTTCTATAGACATAGTGGTGATGGATCCTCCCGGACATCAGTTTAAACAGAACATATTGCTCAATTAGGAGATAAATTCCTGTTGGTTCCTGCGTGAAAACTGCGTTGGCTAAAGGGATGGAGCTACATTCTGTTCTTTTACTTTTTTCTGATTTCCAGCTGAAATAGCATTGCTCAACAGTTTTCCTGTTTCAGTCAAGGCACATTTCAGTGTTTAGACTTATTGGTATGATGTGTTCTTAGTCTAACCCACTGTGTGTTGCACATTCATGAGCTAACCCTCAATTAATTAATGGGGGTCATGGAGACTACCGACCCAGCCACGTCTCATCTCATTGTGAGCTTTCATAAATTGAAACAAAAAGAGGCATACATTGGAACTCTATTAGGATATTGTTAAGAAAACGAATAAGTATACCTAAATGTTGCCTAGTTAAAGACTTGCTGAGCAATTTCAGACCAATAGCTTGAATAGAAAACTAGTTCATGCAAAAGCCAAAAAGATTTAGCAATACAAGAAACAAGAAGTTAGTTAACATTAGCTTCCCAAAGTGTAGCAAGCACTGTTTAACGTGACCAAGATATACTTATACAATGCTCAAAAAAATAAAGGGAACACTCAAATAACACATCCTGGATCTGAATGAATGAAATATTCTCATTGAATACTTCGTCCTGTACAAAGTTGAATGTGCTGACAACAAAATCATTGTTGATTGTCAATCAGTGTTGCTTCCTAAGTGGACAGTTTGATTTCACAGAAGTTTGATGTACTTTGAGTTATATTGTGTTGTTTGAGTGTTCCCTTTATTTTTTTGAGCAGTATATTTAATGTTACATATTCAAAACGGTTTGAATTTTCAGTTATACTGTTCTTATGGTTTAAATTCTTTATTGAGAGGCCAGAGAATAAGTGTCTGGGTGAAGTGGAGACGTGGTGCGCTGCTCTAACCATTTCCTCACCTGTTCCTTCAGGGTCCTAATAATCACTCCTACACACATTCATTTCTTACAAAGAAGAGAAAGTCATCTGTTTCTAAAGCCACAGAGTAAAAAGTAAAGAAATGGCACGCTTAAATGTTTAGCACCGTTTTAAAAGTATAGCTAACTAGCAAGCTAGGTAGCTACAAGGTGTTTTGTTTAGCAGCTGACTGCAAGCTAAGATCAGCTTCTTAGATTTTTGAGTGTTAGTCAAGAAAGAGCAGAAAGACAAAACAGTACAATATGCCTGCTTACCTAAAACCTGACTGACTTTATGCTAGCATTCATTCATGGTAGAAAAAGTCAGCCAGATAGTAGAAACTAAAGAAATGCTACTCATAATGGATTAGCACTGTTTTGAAAGTATAGCTAGCTAGTAAGCTAGGTAGCTACAGGGTGCCTGGTTCAGCAGCTGACGGCAAGCTAATATCAGATTCATAGGCTTTGTAGTTTTAGTCTACAAAGAGCACAACGATGAAATATAAATAACATTCAGCCTTAAAGCTGACTTAGGCTATCATTTAGTAGGAATCGCATACTGGCCCAAATATGCAAGTTTGGATTTTTCAAATTCAACAAACAAGCATCAGAAAAAAAACCCAAAGTTAAACTAAGTAATAAGAAAACACACTGCCTTACTCTTCCTGCACATAACTTAGCATAGCTACTAGGATACATTTTCAACCAAATGGCCTGAAAATGTTGGAAATATTTTAGTCACCAGTTGTCAGAAGGTTTTCATTCAAAGCAATGCATGTGTGCATAGTTAACAAATTATCAAATTTTTCCGTTTAAATCGTGGTTAACTTTCAACTTTATTGTTATTATTTTCTTTTCAAAGTACAACCTAAATGGGAAAAATTTGATTTTTGCTCCTGTGCAAACGACTGTACGTCAGCTGGTAGTAGTTTATGCACCAACGAGCTCCCTGTCTGAAAACAAACTGCCATTGATGAAAAACCCTTTTACCATTCTGTCTCTACTAAAACATTTTAAACAAATTGCCATGTATTTTGAAGTTTACAATTGTATTTGACAGTTAAGGTATGTCCAAAAGCCAACATATATTCTACAAGAACAAATTTATTCTGTCCCTTGGGGCTGTAAGAGAACAAAATTACATCACTGTTATTGCAGCCCCAGTTTGAGGGTTCTTGCGACTTGTTTCTGGGAAAACGCTGCAAATAGCAAAAAAAAGCTGCAAATGTGAAAAGCTGCAAACTTGCTCCAGAAAACAAAACTGCTCCAGACCACTAGGGGGAGTCTGGAGTAAGTAATATTACCTATGTAAATACCCAGTCGTTCAGCAATATTGTAAAAGACTTAAGTATTACACACACTCCCTCTCTTCCTTCCTTCTTTCCTGAGACAGTAGAGCTTTCTCCAGCTATCTGAAGGATTAAAGAGGGGGAAGAGCTGTCATCTTTCAATCAGGAGGTTGTGACTTCCTTCCAGCTTCCTTCAGCTCAGGTTGATATCCCCTTAGGCAAGGCACAGAAACCCTAAGCTGGCTATAGCTTAGGGTATAAAAGCATGAATAAATAAGTGTTGAGATTCTCTTTGGGGAAAATCCTTCAATTATTTTAGCAGCTGTAGAAACAATTGTCGCTTTTCTGTTTTTAAAAGAAGCAGAAATTACAACCATTGATATCTACTATGGCACCAGCTCCCCCAAGATCCTCCAAGGAGAAGTGGGTATAGACAATCAATGAATGGATGGATAATTAGGATAGTAGTATTACTGAAGGTTATCTTAATGTGTGAAACTCATCCTGGCCCATGCCTGGTCTATAACAGTGTGTGAAAAAGATATATTGTTTATTGACTGTCTGATTTTAAAGTGGACGGGTGGGACAGCCCATAAAGATACCTTACGAATAAAAAAAGGACACAAGTGAGGGAGTGACAGGACGGGCATTTATTTAATCTTTCTACCAACAACCAAAATTATATGAGCAGGAACTCATTAGGACAACACTCTCACTCTCATCCTTCATCTGCCCAGTGCAGATCCTTGACCAGGGCCCTTGTTTGAAAAACCAGAGGTCAAACCGTAAAGCAATTACAGTGGCAACTCATCAACCAAAGGCTGACAGCAATACAATTATCTCCAGGCAGCAGCAGCCTACAGCAGACAAGTGAGCAGGGAGTGAGGGTTGTGTTTAACCCCGGACGCAACGGCGCTCACTGTATAATTGCACCCTGCCGAGTGCACTTTAATCCTGCATTTAACAGGTCTAGAATCAGACTGAAGGGAAGGGAAAGTGAGAGACAGTGAGAACGGGGCTAATTAGGTCTTACCTTAAGCCCCGGGTTTACATCACTTTACTGCGAGAAGAGACACAGAGGGAGCTACATCAGGAGAAAAAGATTACACACCAATCCACCTGCTGCCAAGACGGGGAGACCTGACCGTGCTTCACAGCTGACGGGTGTTAATAATCAGTGGGAATATTAGGACAAGACAGAGAAGAAGAGTCGCTGCCCCGCTGATTATCAGATTTTCTCACACATCTTCCCACCTGATATGGCTAAAAATATTCTAACCCGTTATCACTTTGTACACACTGCGAGAAGACAATTGCAGAAAGTTTCAACATGTCAGGGAAGCCCGGTCGGGTTCAGAGGCGTAGGAATACATTCAGTTCACAAGATGAGATGAGGCATAGTGATGACTTTGAGAACACAAGTGTTTTGGGGAAAAATTCAGAATCCCAAAAATGTTTTGACACATACTGAGTAAAGGTTTCACAAAGCACAAACATTTTTTTAAGAAATCTGCAGTCAGTGCAGAACATTTCAGTCTGGGTTTTACTAGTCCATACATTGTGGTTTTTAAGCCTGTCGAATGTTGATGTGGTGTGTACGGCGAAGAATGTTGTACTATTACTCCCTGACTTTCTTGGCAAAGTATTGATTGTACTACGCACTAACTATTAAGGCTCACACTAATATTCCTTCATTTTCCACAACATAAATGGACATTAGCAAGTTTGATAAACGTCTTGCTCCATTTCTTCTCCACCAGGCTAGCCGTCGTACACCTGTCAGTGCGACACAGAGTGGCAGTCAAGCTCGCAGCCTGGCCTTTTTTTGTGATGAGTTGCTCCAACTCTCAACCTCACCAACTTGGAGTCACATACAAAAAGTTTGACGTGAATGATGTTTGCCGCCAGACGGTTTACTGTGCGACAGAGTATGCGTATGTAAAAATGTACTTTTGTAGAGACGTGAACTTTGGGACGTCCGCGACGTGACGCACCCTCTGGTATGTGGGAGCCTTTAAGCAGGGAAGTAAAAATCAGACGAAAATGGGTGTGGATTCTCAAGAAATATTATAAAACGCTTGACTTATAATTATTGTGATCAATGTGGCCGCTCTGAACAATGGAAGCATTGAGATTTATTTCCGCCCAGGTTTAATTCGTCTGAGCATAAAGTTTATTTAGATACCACATCTCTGCAAGAAGATGTGCTTCAAAGTAAATTAAAGCAATTATGAATCAAGCAATAAACTTTACATAACAATAAACATTACAGTTTGACATGTCTTTAACTCAAGATAATCAAAAGCATGGTGCACACTCATCCTGTGAGACAGCCTGGAAGCGACAAATCTATAGCAGCTAGCAGACTCTTGTACTCTCAGTGTTTGCAAGTCATTTGTTTTGTACAGTTGATTCTATTTTTTTCTTCAAGGTAAATGAAACGCTGACACATAAACAATATAAGAGTGGTTTAGGCTTTGATCCTTGTTGTCGTCAACTAGTTCGAGGAAAAGTTTTTATTGGTCTATAACCTCTGCACTAGAGAGCTACTTCAAAATAAGAGTCCAAGAAGTGAATATCCAGACCTCATGTTAATGGGTTCCACTTATTTCAGCTGATTAAGTCACACACACACACACACACACACACACACACACACACACACAAAAAAAAACATTTAAAAAATGTAATTTTAACAACAAAAATAGTGTTTTGACAATATGATAAACATATTTCATGGATTCCAAATATAATTTGTGGTGATTAAGCTTAAAATCTCCAATTGCACAAAGGCATATTCTTTCTAACACGTATTTACACTGGGTGTGGCATTAATGAGGAAGAAAAAAAATCAAAAATATAATTAAGCATACTTGGGAAAGACATAATAGTGCTCGACATGCTTATCAATGGGCATTTGTGGGGAGCTGTGCCCGTATGTATGAGACCAAATAAAACAGAAACAACTGTGTTTGAGTGTTTCATTTTAATGGGTGTGATAACGCATCGCAAAGCTGCTCACAGAATCTAGATAAGCTTAAAAATGTGTTACGCAAGTGCAACGCATTAACCATATTGGTCCTTTTGTCTACAGTTTTTACCTGCAGTGCTTAAACAAATCCTATGAGACTGAAAGTCAAACAAAGCCCAGAATAAACTGGTCAGAAAACCCCAGTTAAGTAAAAACGGCTGATTAACAGCAGCCACACAAGTGCACTTCAGGCAGCCTGTGATACACAGCTTGATGTATGAATTAAGTTTACTCTCTCTGTGAGAAACACAGTTCTTCTCAGGGGTCTGTATGGTCTGCTAATTACAAGCATAACTCCTGTTTCAGTGCTTTTCCATTCAGTCATTGCAAAGGTTATTAACCATGTTTAATTTAGATCCGTTTCTAAAAAGCTCTTCTGTGTGGCAAACTGCGGCTCGGTTATGATAAATGTTTTTCATTTGCCATCCTTTTCCTCATCTGTCTTCTTCGGCAAATATCACCAATGCTTTTATTGCCTCAATGGCCCAATTTCCCAATCGGGATCATTCATGTTTTATCTTTATGAAAGACCGTCTTCCCTCGGAGAAGAGTTCATTTCCAAGTATAAAACTCCAATTACGCTGAATTCAGGCAATTACTAATCGTAAGTTTCACTCTGAAGGGCTTTCACAGTGGCACATTTCAGATATCAACAACCCCTACTGTCACCATCGCATTCATGGTATTTAACAGTGTTTTTTATGCCACTCAAATTAGCCTGGAAAAAAGCAAAGCCGCACTTAAAAGGTTTCTTTATGTGAACAAAATGTAACACCTCAGCAAATTTGTTTAACAGTAAAAATTGCAGTAATCAAGAATGCGACGCCGTTTTTTGCCTGAACTTTACATCTCTAGCCATCTGCCTCTGTGAACCAGTTCTGTCTCTTTCAGCGCTTCTCCACATGCTGCCTTACTGGAACAGACTCTGACCTGTCAGTCACCCAGTGGGGCATGTAACAGTACAGCACTGCTGGCCCAGCCTGGAGAGTCCAGTGGGTCAGAATGATGACTCATCAGCCACTGCGGTGTCAGAGCAGCGGTGCGAGGCCGACTTGTTACCATGGCGCCGAATGCAGCTCCACCACGCTGTGCTTCGACGTGTGGTGAGGGACGGGCCTGCGATGGTAACCCCAGGTCAAACCGGTCGCAAATAGACTAGATTGGTGGCACCTGCCTGAAAAAGTTGTGGATTTTATTAATTTAGGATTAAATCTCAGAACTTTAATATGCTTCCATAAAACAGGGTAAGTTTGTTTAAGCATATTTAAAGGGGCAGTTTTATGCATTTTCCAGGCACAATGCCATTTTACAGCACAAGCAAGGAACAATGTTCCCTTCAGTTGTCATAAAAATGACAACTTAAGTCATGCTTGTGCGTATCAAGCATGACTTAAAATAAATTTGGGTTTGTGATTTAGCGCCTTGAAATTGGGCCTCTGTCACTTTGAAAACTTCTGCTCTTTCTGAAACTCTAGCTTTCAGGAAGTCATCACAACATCCTTTCAACAAAGTTGTTACTGGCGTTGCACTGAGAAGTAGTCCTTACATATTATATTGAATTAAGCTGTTTGCTAATTGCTACTGACTAGTCTGAAGGAGCTGAGTAGAGGAGTTGCAGGAAAGGGTGCTCTATGAGGCAGAAGCTTGCAAGCTTGGAAACTGCAGTTCCAAGGAGGAGCTGTGCCTCAAAGGCGCCTCGAGGTTCACCCAGGCGTTTTGCACAGCTGAATGGTTGCCAACGGAGATGAAAGTATTTTTTTCAAACGTGCATGAAAAAAATCCAGCCAACACTCGAGGTATGTTTTTAACGAGGGAATAACATTATAACATGGTGTAAAACTCAAAAATGTTGATCTTACAAATTACTGCTCCTTTAAGATTCCAATTAATAAGGCAGTACTTTTCTCCATTTATTTACAGGATAAAAAAAATGTCATATAGTGAGTCAACTCAACCTCTACAGCCCTATGATAAGAAGAGTGTGAACAATTTTGATAGTCACTACACTTATCTACACTGGTGTCACAATAATCGCATCATTAATAGTCTCAGATTCATTGAAACCTGTACAGTGGATCCCCGGTATAAGTGGGGGTAAGGTACCACAGCAAGTCACGAACAAGCTAAAATCTGTGAATACTTGAGAAGGCTTGTAACAGCCTTTATTACATGCACAGTGGAAACCATCTTAGCACTACTGGAGAAGCTAATATTTACACTCCCAGTTATTTCTGCTCTTGAGGTTACAGCCAGTCAGTGCCAAAGGAAATAAATTGTGTTGCTACATTGGGTTCTTTGCAGATGCTGGCCCTTACCATTGGCAGACACAGAAAGCTAGCTAGCTCAAAAAGTAGCAGCTAGTCACCGGTATTACAAATGGGATACACAAATCCTGAACAAGAGAATTCCCCACAACAGAGCAATCAGTGTATGGAGCGACAAACTCGGAGGCCAAAAACCTCAGTGGAGGATTTTATACAAGCCTCCACTCCAATGAAAACACCTCCAATGAAAAAACGGACTGGTGATCTCCAGTCGCTATGGCGACAAACTTGTTTTTATCGGTCTTCAGTCCTGGGGTTTTAAATGAGTGTCCTTTTTGCAAATTGTGTTTTATGTTTTTATGGATTGTGTACGGTGAACTAGTTTCTTAAATTTTTTAATGAGAATTTTCAGCCTTTTTGGTGTCGTTTTTACCAGTTCTGTTTTTATCAACGGTGTGCATTACAGTCGAGCCGCTAGTTTTAAATCCCGGATTTTAAATTATTTAATAGCCGAAGCAAAAATGGCGATTTATTTAACTCGAAGAGACAAAATGCAGGCTGGACCTCAACTTGATGCCGCGGCTCTGTGGAAGTGAAACATCAAGGCCAGGTTGAGGTCGGAGTTTTGTTTCCACGAAACCACCAGGGATTTGAAGGTTTTTTTTTTATAACCATGGGGTTTTAGGAGTGTTTTGTGCACCATTTCTGATCAGGGAGAACTAAAATAAAACAAGTTGTTCATGTAATTATTTATTATTTTTTTAGCTTCCTTGACCTGATTATGTAACGTTTTTATTATAAAATGATTGTGCAATAAACGTTTTGTTAAAAATAAAAAATAATCTCTTCTTCTTCTTCAGCAGACTCTGACAGCAGTAATGCTTGTGCTGTGCGCCTGTCTCCCTACTCCCTCACTTTAATGAGGAGTGATCCATTCGCCTCCCGCTGAGGAAGGACATGTTTATATAGCTCCAGCTCGCCGGCCGCGGGAGCAGAAAAACTGATTACAGAAGCACTCTGGTCAAATGTCAACAGAACCGCGGTACAAGTGGCAAAGAGACACACATCAAGCGCGGCCGCTAGAGTGCGAACAGACGGCTTGCGCTCAGCGAACAGGCCGAAAAACAAACAAACCTCTGAGTTAACAAATAGAGGAATTTCCCTCACCACCGACCCTCGTTCAGGTCCGGTGGAGGATCTAGTTTCTCTGTCCCGCAGCACCTTTTGGAAATGCGGCAAACCGAATCGAGCTTTGCATTCGACTCTGACGTTTATCGCTGGGCTTTGCAGAGGCTTTTTTTTATCCCGGCCTGCTTCAGCGAGGTCGCAATGGCCGAGCGGCTGCCCGAAATGAAGCCTAGCGTGACAGGTGAGAGAGTTTGTTGCTGTTGCAAGAATTTATTACAAAAGCAACCCTCACCCCACAACCGCCAACTACCCTCTGAGAAAATTAAGAGTCCAAATCACGGCGCAGAGGTAGCTGTGATTCATCTTGCTACCTGCATGATGAAATAATCACAGCCAAAAGGCGCTCAGGCGCAGCGGGGGGGATCTTCATGCTTACAGCGAGGAGTAGTAATTGGCAAACACGAGAGGGAAGCAAGATTTGCCCACCTGTTTTCCAATCCAGGCCAGATTGTTCTCCTTTCCGTGGACACAAGACTAAAGAATTATCTCTTTGAATCTGCTCTGGGGTCGGCCGCGCCTGGAGCTCCACCACAGAGGAGTAAAGGGCAGAGCAGGTGAAGAGGCACGAAAGGTGGAGTGTCTAGGCAGATGCCGGATCACAGACAAACCAGGCACAGTGACAGTTTGTGTTCCCCAGCTGCCTCCAGCCAGCTGTCACAGCACATAAACACAATGGGCTCTCCTCTTCAACAACAACATGCTGTAATCGGGAATTGACAGCTGACTCTGTCACCCAACTCTGAGGAGGCTGAGGGAGGAAAGGATGCTGCGAGACAATTAGCAGGAAGAAATCTCCCTTCGCCTCGGAAAGGAGAGAGACGAAAACGGCTCGCGTCACTCTGCTGTCGAGGGACAAACAAATAAAATGGTACAATTGTTGAATCCTTTGCGTGTTAGAAGGTTTAGAACGGATCAGACTTATTCGCGGCTCGGCCTGCTGACGATGTCCAGCAGTTCTCAACACCCTTCATAAAGGCAGGGTGAACCACATACCGCCATTACTAGAGAAGTTGGCTGTACACAGAGTGCTATTCCAGTTCAGATTAATGGGAAATTGACTAAAAATCAAATTGTGGCAGAAAAGTGCACATGAATGACTGCAGCCTTCAGAGCATTCAAAAAGTGTGGACTATTCCCTGGAGTAAGTACTTCAAGAGCCAACCTTTGGGCTGAGCAATATGGCTGTAAAACATATAACAATATAAACATTTCAAATCAGTTGATAATTATTCATTACTTTGAATTAAAGATCCAAAAAACTTCCAAACTAGTGATGTTACCGTTCCTCTTTTACATGCAATTTCCTCAAGCTGTTCTCATTTTCTCCTTTTGTTCCACCCTGACCTTTTTTTTAAGCAGTTATGGGTAACAGTGACATTAAGCAAGTGTGTATTCTGTTGAGATTTCACAGGAAAATGTACCGATTATCTACATTTCTTGTGAGAAATTCCTTTATTTCCCACAATCCTAATGGATGAACACTAGCAAACTCGAGCCAGTTGTTGCTAGAAGCGCCTGCCTGACATCAATTCCGTATTAAAAATCCTTTTTATAATCTGTCTTATGTGATATCCACATGGTCTGAGATTCAGAATTGTTAAACTAAACTAAATACTTTGTGGTTAAAGCTGCAGTACGAAACTTGTAAAAGAAAATAAAAATTAAAAATCAGTCGAAACTGTTACTATATCTTGACAGTATGAGTTAGACAACACCACATCCAAGTGCTAACTAGAAACAACCAATCAGAGTCGGGAGGAGGGCTTTAGTGCTGTCAATCATTTCTCCCTTTGCTCTCCACTGCGCTACTGTCATGAATGCTAAGGCTAGCCACCAATAGTTTTCCTGGAATAATAAGTTGTTTTTCCACCATTAGTCCATTTTGCAGCATGTACCCGGACTTGACAGACAGCACTAAGACCTTCCTCCTGACTCTGATTGGTTGTTTTTAAATGGGAGCGCTGCATTTCTTCAGACGGCAATAGTAGTCGTGGGAGGAAGTGGAGGAGCTCTATCTTTTCACACATTATCTGCCTCTATATATTCTATTGTCGCAATACAGTTTTAACAAATATGTAGGAAAACAAATCAGGTTACATACTGCAGCTACAATGCATCTATTTATAAATTTGCCTTTTCATTTGAATTAGTGGGAGGGAAAAAAGCTAATTTATGGAGATGTATTTGTTGAATTTGTGACTCTGAAGCCCTCCATCACGGCGTGGTGTGACACGCATCCTGTGACACGAAGTCCATCACTCTGGCTCCGACTGCCAGGGGTTTGATTTCTCAGCATGGAAATGCAGCCGGGGGACCGACTTTATGTGGAGAAAAATGCATCCTCAGCCTCCAAATCACTCAGGCTGCCAGGTTTTGCCTCAGTCTTTCCACGGGGCATTATGTGGATCAGCATGCTGTGTGCTCGCTGGGACTGTCTGTTTGGGTTTTCACCCAGAGAGCTGGCGGCAGCAGTGCGCCCGGGCCTGCCAGTAAAGGCCCCTGCCTCGGCTAACCCAGATTTTTGTGTCTTTGTACAACTAAACTTTTTACAGCCCCTATAAAAACTAATATCACACACACACACACACACACACATATATATATATATATATATACTTCAGTTCAAAGACCATTAAGTAAAGTGAAACACATATCTTCACTGGCTCTATTCATTCAGTCCCTTGCAGTCTCCCTTAGCCTCGTTAATGACATCGGGGCATTCGCTTTAAAGAGGTCTATTCCACTCATGTCCAGTGACTTAATATTCAAACGGCCTTATAAACGACTGCTGCCAATCCTGTTCTCATTTTTAGCTGAGTAGCACCTCATTTTATCCCTATTAAATTCTGATGGAGTGATGTAAATGTCCCTCCAACTCCCACAGTCCCTCTCAGAACAGGGGAAACCATCGGTTCGCAGCGGTCTGCGTGTCTCGCTCTCTCTCCACAGCTGACTCGCAATCCAGGTCATATACCTGATGTTGATGTATGGGGATTTTTTTGTTTGTTTTTGGTTTTTGCAAAGCTCAGACTATAACAGCCATGTGCTGCACTTTGCAACGTGACGTCACGCGCAAAAACTGCTCACCGAAGATTGGTCTTAACTTTCAAGTCGTCAACATAGGTCTTAAGTTTATGCATGATACATACAAAAAAAAGGATAAAGTGCTTTGCTACTAATTGCCAAGACTGTGACAACTAGATAACAAGGTTCAATGGTGTCACATTTCATTGTTCAGGAAACAAATACCAAGGGACAGGGAAGTAGGTCAGTTATGCTAGCTTGACTATGAGAACCTTCACATCAAGATGTGCTGTGGAATTTGGTGTGTTTCAGTTCAGTAAAAAGATAAACAAAAAGACGACCAACTCTCTGAGATCCTTTGGATCGAAATCTTGCTACTGCGACACAGTGATACTTTACGTTAAGCCTTTTACCACATCTTAGCCCAGTGAATAAATGAAGCCAATGCTGTGACAGGTGGAGAGCGAAAGTGAAGGCACACAACCACCTGGAGCTTTGTGAACCGGTGACCTCCCTACAACATAAAAGCAGCTAAAGCATTCTTTCCACAGCTTACACACTGCACTGCTCCCAGCTCCTAAGCTTTACTTTTGATTTTCCTACAGGTGAAATCCCTCTCACCAAGCCAAAATCTTCTTTTTTTAATTTTAACAGTTTGGACGTTGCTGAAGTCATTGGGACAATTGCGTCTCGTCAAAATATTCCATCATTTTGACAAAAATCTTCTTCATTCCTTCCTCTTTAAATTCTGCTTTTGTTTCTGGGCTTCGGACATGCGCGCACACACCCTATATGCGCCGCATTTAAGCTCTAAAACGGAAGCAAAGAGAGACTTCGTGCAGCTGGAAGTCTCTCTGAGTCTTGTTAAATCGGATTTTATCAGATATCCTGCGAGACTGGATTGCGTTTGGGCTGAGCAAAAACCATTAAAAGCATATAAAATCCAGTTGTAGACCCACTCAGCTTTTTACCACTATATAAAACAAAAAGGTCATGTGGATAACTCTGGCCACCGCTGATCCATCAAGCTGAAAATATTGAATAGCAAGTAAAAACATTTTTACTCAACTCAGCGTCCATCGAGTCAAGTTTTACAAGGCAAATGATTCGGGTCCCGTTTGAATTTCCTGGAGGGGAATCCGAACATCGTAGAGAATTTCCTGTGCATGCGCCAGGATTTTTCCACACTAACGAGCATCTGCTGGCTTTCACAGCCCCCATCCAGAGAATCCCCCGATGATGTGACAGCAGCGAGATTGAAGGTCGTCACAAACCTGACGCAGTCCTCAGATCTCCAAGGGCTCGCACCGGAGCACGTGGCCGTGTCGGCCCTTGCGTCGGCAATATTCTTGTCATTTGTCAGCCGTTCTAAAAGGCAATTGCTGTTTTGAAACACTCGCTCATTACAATATGGGGACAAATGGCTCGTCTGTTCTGCCTGAATCACAATAACAGAACATCAATCCCCCCCCCCCTCATGACTCTCCATCTCCCAGAAGCATAGAGTGGTATGTGCTGATCATACACACTGTATGAAAGTAATTCAACAAATGTGGCGACATGTTTTTGAACTAATAATCGACAAAATCCAGAAGAAAATACAACAACTTTTGAATCACCTCCATCTTTCATCCGATTCATTCTGACCAGCTTCCCAGTTTTAGTTTGAAAGCTAAAAAGTTCAACCTCTGCATGGCCTGTCATGTCAGACTGAGTCGGGCCCTTTGGAAGTGTTTATAAAGCTCAGCGTATTTTTTTTTTAAATAAAACTATTTCGTGGGACTCAATTATAATTTTCAATCAAGTTAATTGCAGGGTCTGTAATTAATTCATCAAAATGGATCGCATTCTAATCTAAAAAGCTTGACAAAATAAACATTTTCAACTCAAAAACCATCAAAGCTCAAAAACAAAGATGTCCATTGGTTTTACGTATTTCAACCATCAAATCATTGCAAAGTGCAATTATTCAGCTTTCAAGTGTTTGAAGAAGCCCTGATGATTCATGCAGATCCTTCAGAAATGTGTGCTCTAGTGTGCACATTACTTTTGTGCTGGCTGCATAATATTTAGCACCGAGATGCTGTTTTAGGTTTGAATGACCTCTGCACTACTTCCACACAACAGTAGTCATTTCCAGCTTCCGTAAGATCATTTTTGGAAGTAGAAATTAACCAGTAATGAGCCAAGAGAAGCAGGATTTTCGTCCATTGCCATTTGCGAATGTTGCGTCAGATTTACAAGCAGAGTTTGTGGTTCAAACACTGTTTGCTTGAGAACTGCTTGTACTCAAACTGCTTTGAGAAGTTTGAGAATTTTGTTTCTAAGAAAAAGATAATAATTGCACTCACTGTTTTACAATTCAAACTCTATTAGTTGATCAATATCAACGTGTTAAAAGTCCTGGCTCTTTTTAAGCCCTAACCCTGAATCTTCCTGATCCGTTTGTTTTCCTATTTCTTCACTGATGCACTCTAAAAAACCTTCTAAACCTACTGTGGTTTATTTTGGGTTATTCAAGTCAAAGGGGGCTGAGCAATAAAAATAAGCTACTGACTTCTTTTGTTTATCCACTGAAGAAAAAAAAAAGTCGAAACGATGCAGTGAGACAAAAATCGAAACATTTCACCAAGTCATGAGTCCCATACTGAACTCCTGAAACTCTGCAGTCGTTCCACCAGAGCAACACAATAGTCGAGTTAAAGATGAGCGTCAGTCTGGAGAGGTGAGACGGCCACTTGAGCTTGGTGTTGAATTCAATAAACATAATGCACAAAAATCCCATTTGTGGATCCTGCCATTCCAGCTTTCAGTAAAATATGGCTGGAATGCAGACACAGAGAGCTGCTGTGTGGGAGAGTGGAATGCATGTGTGTGTGTGTGTGTGTGTGTGTGTGTGTGTGTGTGTGTGTGTGTGGGTGTCCAGCACCATTGCATAAATGTATCCTCATGCGTGTTATATGCATATGTCAGCTTTCTGTCTGCCTTCATCTCCATCTTGCCTGCCAATCTGTCACTCGGCGATTGTGTAGAAGGAGACCACTACCTCTCTGTGTGTGGGTTGCAGGCTCTCCACCCGTCAATAGCTCTCGTTTTCTCCCTGTACTTTTGCATTTGTCTGTCTGCCAAGCTGCCACTCAGAAACGTCCGCAGATAGTGAGGAGCCATCTTTGTCGGCTGAAGGGCTCCCCGCGGAGAGCGTCGAGAAGCCCATCTATCTCGGTGGGTATTTGTGATTGTCGGCAAAGTGATAAGATGCCCCCGGGCGGCGCTCTGTACTCCGGCAGGCAGGGATCTCACGCCGCGCTGATGAGCGCTGTCGAGAAGGTTCATCCGGCACAAAAGCGGCCTTGTTAAAAGCTCGGCGAGCGGCGCTTAAACTAGCCGTGAAAAAAACGTCGAGAAACTGTGAGCTTAACAAGAAAAAGCTTTCTTAAAAATACAGAGAATAATTATATTCCCGAGCTGCATATGATTACTAAGTTCAAACGATGCTGGATGTGGTAAGCAGTGCTTATCTCTGCTGTGACCTTCCTGGCCCCGCGCACTCCGCTGTCAAGGAGACCCTGACAGGGAGAAAGCCGGGCGATTGCACGGCTCTCTGCGGCGGATTTATGTGTAACGTAAACCATTTTACGGGGTAAAGCGCAGGGCAAGCACGGTTACAAACACGGCAACATGTTTTTATAGACACCAGCAAGTTTAATGGTGAATGCGGTGAGACATCAGAGAAGGCCGGGTTCTGCTTGCCGCCAGCTGAGAGAGTTTAATCGGGACAATGGTTTGGTTCGCTCTGGGTTTGATGTCAATTAGCTCGCTGAGCTGGGTGCTGAAAAATCCACTTAAGACTACTGGGAATTTTACAGCATGCATATGAATCCGAGTGCAGTGTCTCTTTATGATGGTTAGTGGTTAGTAAACCCGCCATAAAAAAAAATTTGAAAAAAAGTTGGAATGCACAAGATGTTGAAAATGATGCGCCACATTAACAACCAACCAAAGTCTGGTTTTACGTTGCAGTTTGAGGTAGAGTTGAAAACCTGATCTCCGATCAGTGATTTTGCAAAGTTGATTCGATTCCAAGTTTGCTGTAAGAACAACAAAATGCTTAGATCGAAATTTAACTGTTTTAATTGTTATCACTGCGTTTTCCTGACTATAATTCACTCATTTTTTTCATAGTTTGGTAAGTCCTGCGACTTATAGTCCAGTGCAACTAATATCTCTTCATGATTCATTTTTTGACTGATGATACTTGTACTCCAGAAAATACGTTACATCTATTCACTTATGCTGTATTGTGTAAGTGTGTGACATTACACACTGTGAGAGAAGTTACAGAAAATAGTTAGTTGTGTCTTCCAGCAGCGGTAACAACTTCCACACTGAAGAGAGAAACCCGTTATGGTGCATTCAATGGTTACAAAAGTAGAGCCGATTTTTTGGGTTCCTGACTGTCCAATCATCACTCAGACCTTGTCTGGTGTAACGATGCCCATTTACCTTCATCAGCCTATTTCTCATAAACCATACTGCCCAGAACTGAGACAAGTGGAACTCATTCTGGACGATAAAGACACTTGAGCACCTACAACCATCTACTAGAGCAGGGGTGTCAAACTCCAGTCCTCAAGGGCCACTGTCCTGCAGTTTTTAAATGTGCCACAGGTACAAAACGCTGGAATGAAATGGCTTAATTACCTCCTCCTCGTGTAGATCAGTTCTCCAGAGTCTTGCCAATGACAATGGTATTCTATTCAGGTGTGGTGCAGCAGAGGCACATCTAAAAATTGCAGGACAGTGGCCCTTGAGGACTGGAGTTTGACACCTGTGTACTAGAGTATTCTGACAGCATGTCATTATAAAGACATTTTGTATAACTTGTGCGGCTTTATCATTGAGTGTTGCACAAAAAATATGTCTTAAAACAAGCATAAATGTGTTCCTCTGTGACGCTAACCTCGGTGCTAACGTTTTGCTCTCACTCTAAGGAGCAGCTCAGCGACTCATTAACACCTGATCCTGAGGGTTATAACGATCTTATCTGCTAATTTTGAACTGCCTCGTCTCATTTCCCCACAGCCATGAAAGTGTAAAACATGAAGCTCTTTCTTCACTCATGTTGTCTGACAAACCTCCCAGGCCTTCATAAAAGAGCGATATGTATTCAGAAATTAAACTGCATTCAGCTGGCATTGTTTTTTTTTTTTAAGGGTCTCAAACAGTCTTTCAACGCACAGTTTGCATATTTTTATTTAAAACAAATGAGCTTAATGAATCATTTTCCTTCCACTTCGTAGGTATGTACTGCTCGCTGGTTTATCACTTAAGATCACAATGAAATAAACCAAAGTCTGTCTTATTAACAAACTACTGCCGTTTGTGCTTCAGTCTGTCAGGTGATTAAAAATTTATCAGGTCAGTTTACATGAAACTTGGTAATAAAAATTTAAAAAAATAAAAAAGAGCTGCACTGATAAACAGAGCATCTTCAAGCAATCTCGAAGAACTGCGTTGAATATTAAGCAATAACTAACTTGATCGCATGATATTCTCTAGACTCATTTTGTGATCCATGTGGAATCTGGATCTCAAAGACGTTTTTCTGGCTCTTTCAACCATCGTATTCTCATTCAGAAATTATCAGCCAATCTTTTTTTTTTTTTTTTAAGTTAATCTTAAGTGATATGAAGTCACCCAATTTCACAGCAGGAGACCTCATGTGTTCTGAATTGTGATCAATATGTTGGGGCGAGATCTCTCATCGCTTTGCAAAAGTTATACCTCAGAGCTTAGTTCTTGGGCCACTTGTTTTTCAGACATATATACGCTATTCAGATGTGTACGCAAAACTCTGTCTGATAAGTATTTTATAGTGATATACTCTGATGCAACATGATTTCATAGGTAACGTCCAACGTAATGGTAAACAAAGCTGTCTCAATTTGTTTTCCCCCCCATCTCTGAACGGTAGTGGTTCAAATCTAAAGGCCGATTGTTAAGTTAACACATAAGACCCAGATGCAGAATTTCTTGGGGTCATCTTAGATTCTTACTTGAGGTTTGACAAGCATATCAACATGTTATGCAGAGTTGAAAACACTAGCTATCATACATCTCTTCGTCATAGGCAGCACTTACAGTCAAACCACAGAAGAGGACGATTCAAATCTTTGATAAGAAGCCTGTTGAATCACATCACTGTCACGATCTTGAACTGAACTTTTAAAATGTCATTCAATTCTTACATTTTAATCACATTTTTAAATGCATTGTGAGGTTACTTTGGGTGCTCAGTCACCTTTTGATTCATCTTAGACTGATTTGTTTTTTGTTTTTTTTTTGTAGAGCACATTTAAAATATTTTAAATATTATAAGAGGTGCCACATTACTTGACTGGCTTGGTTTTGGCTGGCATTTTCAAAGTAGCCAGTTCAGGAGCTACATTTATTGTTCTCTGCAGTGATTGGATGAACCCCCAAGAGTGGACTTTAGCTTCTACAAAAGTGCTAAGACGGTGTGTTTTAACGCATTTTAAAGAATATTTGATGCTTGAACTATGTAAACTTTTAGAGGATTTCTCAAGTATTAGTGGATTTTAGCCACTCACAGACGGTTGTGGTCTTTAAGCCCAGCAAATACCTGAGAACCACTGCAGAAGGTCATGCATGGTTGCAGTATGTTTATGGCTGCAGCTGGGTCTTAAAGACAGTTTTGAGCTTTTATTTCCCCATTTAAAACTTTGTAAATAATAGCTTATTTTTATGTAAACAAAGTTCAGGTAAGGGCAAACAAACTTGCAGGCCGGTGAAGTCTCTTCAAACGTATTTGTATGCTGGAGTAAAAATGTGTAACGCCTCCAAAAATAAACTGAAAACAACAAATGCAGTTACGCATGCTTTCCAAAAGCAAATGATCCTCACCAAGCCAACTCTTCCAGCTACGTTCGCCTGAAGAGACAGCTGTTGATTACGCGTACAGATAACAAAGATAAGCTGGATCATCTGTGGCCTCCAGTCGAACAGCATAACGCACGCCATGACTCATTACCCCGTTTCCAAGTGCAGATCAATAAACTAATCAGCATGCGAGTCGTAATCTGACCTTAAGTGGCCCCGCACGGCTGAGGACAATGGACATATTTCCTTCGTGCTGACAGCCCGCATAAAGAAAGCGCGGCGCTATCATCGCAACGAGCCTGTATTGCATCAGTGTCACAGCGGGCTCGTTCGGAGCGGACCGTCGGCAGTTTTTACCGCTGATTACATCATTGAAGTTAGGGAGATTACACCGTTGTTTATGCTCCCGTCGCGGCAATCCAAAATGAGAGGCTTTGCGGGGCCTCCAGCTGTGGACCTAATAATGTGGCGCGCTTAAAATGCTCATCTCCTCCATCAGCCAACCTCTTTACGTGCTCCGGCGGATAACGGCGCACGGCTGGCGGTTTACATCAGCCATGTAATGGGAGAAGTGGAGCCGATACATTAAGTGATGGCTTCAGACGTTGGCGGGGTGTGAAAACCTTGGCACAACCCTTAAGAGAAGGTGTTTTTTTGTTGTTGTTGCTCACATGCATTGTTTGTGTGTGGGCTTCCCCTCCCTTTTGTGTCGATATCAAGCAGAGAGGTTTGCCATGACAGCAGATCGCACAGACGAAAGCCGAAGCAGTTTAATCGGAGCAAAAAGGCTGTGTAACTAAAAAGATTGTCTGTGGGAAACACAATAGGCCTCCAGCACCCGAGAGTACATTAGCTGAAAATAGGCCACAGGCATTTTAGTCCATAAACGAGGAAGGGAAAATGAAAATCCTCCTGCAGAAAGGCAATAGCTCAGCTTTTAATGATGACAAAAGAAATCAACAAAGCACGCCGCGCTCTGCGAGTGTTCTGTAATCGGCGTCGCGTCAACGTTGTTTGGATCACACGCGACTAATAAACCGCCACGTTTGACACAACTGAAAAGCACACTATTCTTTTTTTTTTTTTCTCCCCCCCCTCTCCTTTAATATCATTTAATTAAAAGCGTTTCCAAAACAGAGCTGGCAAACAAACTCCCGGTCCTGGCAGCAGACAGTCCGCTTAATGAGATTAAAAGCATTTTTGAATTTGAATATAAGAAACGTTATTAAGCAATCTCGATGAGGGACTGAGTGGAGAGTCCAGTGGCAGTTCTCCAAGAGCTTTGTTACAGATGCAGCGGGAAGGGCTTCAGAAGTGGAATAAGCTGCAAAGAGCTAACATTGCTTTAAAAAAAAACATTCTCTAAGTGATTGCATTGATTTACAGTCAATACAAGGAGAAGTATTTAGTAGAATTACATTTAGCAGCTTTCTGCTACACTCTTAATTGTTTTGTGTTTCTGTTTTTGGTCGTTTCCTTGTTTTTCTTTTACTTAGAAAATTTTGCCTGCGTTCTTTCCCGAGAACAGCCGAAACACCCGTTTAGAGAAACCAGAACATTGGTCAACATGTTGGATTTGCGTTTGTTTGATGATTTCGATGATGGTATTTGACAAAATGTAACGTTATTGCTTGTTTTAGAGCTGGTGTCTGTATTGTGTTTCGTGCCGTAAAGCACTTTGAGCTGCCTTGTTGCTGAAATGCTGTGCCAATAAACGTGACTTCCCCTGTGTGTTTTCTTCTTGGTTTATTAATTAACGAGCATTTAGAATACGCTTCCTTTGATGAATGTTTCTTTCTGTTACTGTTTATGTCACTTTCAGGTTTTCCACTTTGCTTGGTCCCATTTCTCCCTGCTTCCTCACATCAAGCGGTCTCTCAGCTCAGCTGTTATCTATCTCCTCGTTTCTCCACTGCTTGCGCTCTCCCTCCAGCTGTTCCTCATTCCCTTGATTACACCTACTGCGTGCATGTGCCCTTCTGCTCCCCATTATCTGTGTCAGATTCTCCCTCATGTTTCCCCGGTGTTCCGCGTCACCCGCTCTCCTCCCTCGAGAAGCTTTGGCTGCAAGTGTTTTGCTAAACTCTTTCCTAGGTTGATTGTCTCGAGACTTCCACCTTCCTGTCTGCATATTCATCTGATCCCTGTGCCAAGCGTGACAGTTTTGGCTGCAATGCAAGCTATTAGAGCTGATCAACTTAGCAAATCGTACTTTTTTTCGTTGATGAGCATTAAAAAGCAACGAGTGTTTTGCACTTAAAGAAAATATTGGATTTTCAACCATTTTCAAATCCTGTGTTCATTATCAGTCTATTAATTCAGTTCAGTTGTGACAATTGTTTTTATACGTTTGCATCTTGAGATATAGACGATTATAAAAAACATACCAAAATTGCTCTTGTGTGCTAAGTTTGAAGTTTAAAGGGGCAGTATTAAGCATTTGACATGCACAAAGTGCCATTTTATAGCACAATCGAGTCAGTATGTTTCCTAGTTGTTTTAATTAAAAGGTAACAACTGAAAGTAACCAATTCAAACAAAAATTAAAGTTTGTCTCAATTTCTTTTAAACTCAATTTAAAAGAAATTTGACTTCGCAATTGGATGCCTTGAAATTGGCATCTGTCTCTTTAAGAGGCTCCTACTCTTTGCCTTTAGTGCATCAAAAACAAAATTTCTCCATTATGCAGTTTACTATCAACCTTAGTAGTGTTGGACAGAGAAGTAATTTGTGTATTGAGCTCAGCAGGCGTGCAATTCCACCAGATGTTTGCTAATTATTGCTGCCACTAGTCTGCGGGAGCGGTGTGGGCGAGAAGTGTTCTGAATTCTGGCCCATGTTTTTTTGATCACATCCACATATTACCAAGTTCCACAATGTTAGGAACTTGGTAATATGTGTTTACCAAGTTCCTAACATGGTAAACACATAATTATAGGAAATAACTACAATTTCCTATAATTGTAGCTATGCCTCAATAGAATCAATACAGTGGATTCTATTGAGGCATAGCTACAATTATAGGAAAGGAAAAGCAGCCATCTCATTCACTTTTTCTGATTACATTGTTTTTGTATTCTTTTGAAACAGAAATTGCAGTCGAAATGCCTACAAACTGCATATGAAGCCTGAAAAATGTGTGCATAATTCAATTGAAATGCAATATCTATAAAGAGAAAAAAAGGTTTTCTTTTGGTGCCACATCAAGGACCAGCGGTGAAATATATAAATATAATGCCAGTCCTTGCTTTGATGATGGGGGGGGTAAGACTGGCTGTTGAACATGGCCTTGTCTCTGGCAGCCTGGTGTATGTTTGCACGCGCTCAGTGTCAGTGCCAGATCTCAGACGTGCGAGGGGGAGGCACACGAATATCTTTGAGCTGCACCCTTGTCAGTCCTGTCAATGCATCTCAGAGAGACTGGGCTGCTACTGCTGCTGCTGGTGTGAGCGCCTTTCTGAACAACAATCCTGCAATTTCCCGGCGCTCGCTTTTATTCATAAGGCAGCGGCGGCTTGTTCTGACCTTTGTGCGTCAAAGTTTTCATCACTGATCTCAAACGTATCGGACTGTTTTCCTCTGTCCTCGGTGTTTAAAAAAGATATCCGAGGTATTTGACCTTGCTTCGAGGCAGTGTAAATGCCAAGGTAATTTCACAGGCTGCCGCTGCAGGGAGGTAACAAGGGAGTAATGAAAAATGGATGTACCATGCCGAAGGAAAAATAAGGCAAAAATTAGGTTAATGAAGAGCACCTGAATTCTCTGTTTAGGATCCAGGGCTATTAGTTTATGATAGTTCTTTAAAAAATGAAAGTAAAAAATTTAGCAACACATAAAGAGATATTTCTCTAACAGTTCCAAGTATGTAGAAAAAAATGTGATAACATCTATGCTCCAATAAGAACAACATACCTCTCTCATTAAGACTTAAAACACATGCAAGGGGTTATTCTGAAAAACCTTTTGGTTTTAAAGACAGTTTCATCGTATCGATAACCGATAAATACATTGTTTAAAGAACTGGAACTTAGAACTCTAAGAAAAAAAGAACAATGTTCATCTGCATCAAGCAATTGTGCTGGAATTTCTTCTTCTGTCATGTTTGGATATTCCCATCCTACATTTACATTTACAGCTAAAGATTCTAATTTGGCCGATTGCTACTACACAATAGCAATTGTTTATTGCAGTACTTAAAAAGAAAAATGCAATTGACTGAAATCCATATCAGCAGGTCAACTTTGCAAAAACCAGATGCTGCCATGCTCTCATTGGTCCTAAATAAAAAAAAATTTCTGTGCACATTAGAGCAGAAAAAGCTCCTGGCAATTTTGAAAAAAAATCTTAAAAGATGACATTATAGACTAGGATGTCTAAGAGGAACACTCTCACCCATAATTAACATACTAATAGAGGCCCTGCACCTGTCTGCCTGCAGTCCTTGACTGCTTCCAACAGAAACATAAAACAAGGAGTAAATATGAAAGTAGAAAATATCAAGGCTAAGCAGTGAAAAGAGATGTAAAGCTCTGTCACGCATTCGTATTGCAGGCCAAGTTCAGAGCCAATCTGAGGCACAAAGTGTGTTTTAAAAGACTTCATATAAATCAATGATGTTGATGTAAAGAGACAAGTTTTCAGTGACTTCTTTTAATAGACTCTATTTATGTGGAAAATCAAGTCTAATTAAAAATCCTAGCTGGAAGGCAGAGTGATTCATGACGCTGTGAAAAACAGACTAAGTGCCCCGCAAAACAGCTGTGGCCCATTTGATATATAGTTACTCCTTTGTTAGCTCGATTTATTTTTTTTCTCTTTGCTTAAAGAGGCCTGGTGGCCACAGAAGTTTGTTGCTTTTGTCACTGGTAGTTTTACATTTAGTCAGCATTATCGCGGAGAGACGCTTCGACCTAAATGTTCGGTTTCAGTCTGAAAAGCGTTTCCCTGTTTGGGAGGGGGAAAAAAAAAAAAAAAGTTGTGTTTTGCTGTCACGATCCTCGATACGCGCGAAGTGGCTGCCAAACTAGTAAACCGATGATTCACAGATGATAGGGATTAGTCAGACGGGGATGTTCACTTTCAGATACGTTTGATGTATTTCATTGGATTATCAAAGCCGGGCTGAATAGCATGAAACGGTACAGAGCCCCAGCACTACGGCGGACGAATAACAGATCAGTCAACCCTCAGATCTCAGAGAAAACAAACCATATGTGCGTGTTGTTTTTTTGGGTGTTTTTTTTTTTTTTTGTGCTACAGAAAAATGCTGCTGGGGGAATTTCAATTTGAAATCACTTTCTCGCAAGCCTCAAAACATTGCACATCTCCAAACAGGCGTTATTATGGGAAACAATGCAGTCCGCCCGTCGGTGCTGCAACCAGCAAATTCATAAGGCAACCTGCATGCGTCCGCCGCGGCCGACGGACCGTTTGATGTGGGTCGTGAGGCTTTCGTGAGACTCCTGCAGCACAGAGAACTGTCAGGCTTTCGATTGAACAAGAGAAGGCCAGGAAATTGAGCTGTGCCGGCTTTGAAGGGCCGAGATGTAAACTCGACGGAGCAAGCTCTGTCTGATGTTACGGCTGTGCAGGAAACAAGGGGTGGATGCTGACTTCAAAGAATCATCCCTCCTCAATCCTTTCTGTTTAACAATAAAACGATATCAAGGCAGGTTGAGGCGAATCGTTTCTGAGTAGAGATTGTCCAAATTTCCTAACAGGAGTCTGCATTGGGTGAATCATTATTGTACATGTCTCCCCCCCACCCCTCCCCCCGGCCATACCGACTGCCTCCTTGTGTACAAGAGGCTTCAATTAAGATGCAACGATTAAGGGTGAAAGTCATCCCCACCCCTACAATGCTACTCTTTCAGAGGAGACTGCCATTAATTGGTGCATGGGACATTCCACCCCGGCAATTACAGTCTTGCCTCTTGCCTCCTACGCTGCTCGCTTTTAAAGCGCGAGGAAGCAGAAGTCTTTATGCCGATGACAATATCTGGGCCCCAAACGGGAAAAGTCAGCAAAAGTTTTTTTGTTGAGGATGGAAGAGGAGTCTTCCAACGCCAGAGAACTTCCATGTGGAGGAGGGAATGTGGAGAACACTGGGCTGTGGTTTGTGGAAAAAAAAAAAAAATGAAAAGAAAAGAAAAAAAAAAAAAAAAATCGACTCCAGCTGCTAAAGCCACTCCTAGAAGGTCCGGAATGTTTATGCAGAGACGGACGAAGAAACGGGGGAAAGAAAAAGTAGAGCAAACGATGTAAAGGCACACAATGATGCCACAATGCCTGAAAACTGGTTAACTCTCTCCTCACACCGCCAGGCTGCTTGCCCGGAAGGCATGTGCCGTTTGCTCTTCCTCCATAAACGATATATTAAGAAATACCGAAGAATTTGTCCACACTGGTCGGATCTGGCCCCGAGGCAGCGACACCCTCTTCAGCAACAGGTCAGGGTGAGGTCAACGGCGCTCAATGACAGACAGCTGACACGATGATTAGGAGTAGAAATGCCTCTTTAGTCACACTCGGAGCGGAGCTCAATAACACCAACACAATGAGCGTATTTATCCCAGTCAGACACAAAGTTGATTGTGTCTGACTGGAGTCTTGTTGGGCTCGCGTCTTCGTACCGCAACACACCCAAGACGAACGGATTTTCAGCAGCTCAATTAAGATACACAACACGGGGTTCATGAGAACGAGAGGAGAAATATTAGAGGAAATTCCCATATTTCTTTGTTCTTACAAATCACACACTTCCTATTCCAGAGCCTCTCAACAATCATGGTTTTCATGAATTGGGTACTTGGAATAGAATGACAAGATTTGAGTTTATGTATCTTGTATTTTATAGATTTCCAAAGCTCACAGTCTGAAGTGAAACAAGAATGCCAACTAAAGAATGAATAAGTTCTAGAAAAGTCAGAGTTTGTGGCGCAGTCTTGTGTTAAGCATCCAATATGGCTGCCAGGCATCTAAAGCAGGGCAAAAGTTTCAGTTTTAAGCTCATTAACACCAAATCTTTGAGCCATGAATAACCGGAGTCACACACAGTCCAGAACAGTGCATAAAATTAAAGAATATGCCTAATATTTGCTTATGGCTGATAGCAGCTGGTGCTACAGCAAACAGCCAATAGCTACCAAAGGTTAACTAATTGAATCCAGAACATGCTGAACTCTGAAATCATTCCCAGATCTGAGCTCTACCTCTCTTAGCTGCTGTATTTTTTTATAATGTGGCTTACCTCCTACCTTTCAAGCAGAACATTTAGTCTGTTTTGCAAACCAGATCATGTCAAACTCTCATCATGTGGGAAACCTCAGGGTTCAGTCTCAGGAGCCATTCTCTTTCTTTTGCATATCATCGCAGTAGGACAAATTATGAGGTAGATTCTGATGTGTCTTATTTCTGTGCTGATGATTTTCAGCTCTATCAAACAGTGGCTCTGAGACGACTACTTGCAGGTGAACTGGAAACCTAATGACTGACCCAGAGAACTGTTTATGACTGCTAATTTTGCCATTGTAAATGAATGCACCTAGTCTAAGCAAACCCAAAGGCAAACCGCAATCGCTAAAGTTAGCTAATGAGCTAGCTAGGACTTGGCTGGAGAATTACTTCTGATTCATAAAGGGTCAGAAACATAACCCTTTGTCCCCAACATAAAACTCATAAAAATGGTTTTATTAGCTGCAAGTAGGAACAATAAGTCAAACCCAAAGGAATGTCTGTACCATGTTTCTGCTGTTGCGAAATTGGTAAGATATGTAGCTACATATATTTTTTCCCCCCTTTTTTCTGTCTGTTTGTATAAAGACAAACTATAAGCTAACATTTGGTTCGTCTTGAATTAATGCAAAGAGTCAAAGAAAGTTGTTGTCAGTCAGCTAACATCCTCCCATACAAGTCAATGCTTAAACAACAGCCTTTTAAATATAGGCGACAGTGTGCTAGCATAAAATACCAGACAACTTCTGATGTTTCCTGTCTTTGTTACAAGACAAAGAGATGATCATGGAGAAATGTGCTTCACAGGCCTCTCGGGGCTTTTCTATTCACTACGAACTCGCTTCCATTTCCTCAGCCTTTCAAATTTTGCAGCCGCCACCACATGTACTTTCATACCACACAAACCACTAAAGGCCTCTCTTATAGTTGTCCAGCCACAGCTAATTCAATCTGCTTCTAATCTGCACAGGGTGCAGCTCCTTTGCTCTAGCAGCATGCTAAGCGGAGGAACAAGCGTCTTGTTGATCTGCATAATGTCCACGTCCAGTGGTTTATTACTAATTCCTATCATTAGTGCATATTGATGGCGTGCAGCTCGGGGAGTGCCCTGTCCAAAACCAGCAGGCAGGGGCCCCCGAGAGCAGAGGAAATGAGGAGGGATTGATGGCCGCTTCCTGCATCGCTCACTCTGTTCCCAGGGCAGCTGACAGCAGCTTCCTGGGGCTCTCTGTCGGCCGTTGAGAGAGAGGGACAAATGCTTAGGTGAGACCGAGACAGTGGGAGACAACTGTTGCTGGATCGCTTAAAGTTGCAGCAGTAGCAGTCCAACTCTAATTCATCTTCAGTCCACGGAGGAGCAAAAAGTTTGAAAAGTGTTGCAGTGTGATTGCGTTTGCGCTTTGTACCTGTGGAAACATGGAGTTTAGGCAGCAATAGGCAATTATTAGACAGAAACTGCAGGAACAGAGAAGTGTTCATGCTTTCTACAGCTTTTACCAGACAGGCTGAGAGTGACAGAAACGTTGACAAGTCAAAATTAGACTTCTACTTGCGGTTCGAGTGCCAACCACAGCTTGCATATTCAGTCGACGCAACGGTATCTGTATTATCATTGTGTTAACTTTGAATTGAGTGCTTCTAGCAGACCAACAAAACTGAATGTGATGGATTTCCTCTGGTTAAATGAGAATCCCAGAAAGAAAAAAAAAACATCAATTTCCTTGATCTGAATCAGAATTTTATGTATCTTTAAGTCCAGTTGATCTGAACACAAATTCAATCAACATTTCACAAAGACTACATTTGCTCAAAACATAAGATCTTGGGAATATCCGATGTGAAACCCTAGCCGAGTCTCAAAGGTGAAAGTAGAATTGAAATTATATAGTGATGTCTGAAGTTACTGGAACAGCAAAACCTTGATCTCAGAAGGAAATGACTTGACATGGACTTGACACTCAACATGCAGCAGATCCTATCTTCAAAAAGCACCCTGAGTAGTAATTCAGAGAAAATGAACAGAAGACGTGGCAAGCCACAAGTAAGTAATTTGTATTCTGTGAGAACGTTAGGATGTTTGCGGCTTTAACCCAGAGGTGTCAAGCTCCAGTCCTCTGCCCTGCAACTTTTAGATGTGCCTCTGCTGCACCACACATGAATAGAATAATTAATTCATGAGCAAGGCTCTGGAGAACCGAACTACACAAGGAGGACGTAATTAATCCATTTCATTCCAGTGTTTTGTACCTGTGGCGCATCGAACAACTGCAGGACAGTTGTGAGATGTGCAAAGTAGGCTCTAAAAGCCGCTAAACCCTTTTAACCGAGTAAGGCCAATTCAAGTAGATGCCAGTAGAAAAGAACCACAGCAATCTTCAGTGTAGAAGTTGTTACTAAGAGTGGAAACTCAAAGTAAGCCATTTTCAGTGCACGGTTGCAAAATACAATTATTTGAACAAAATTTCTATGTGTAGCCAATTCATTTATGTAAAAACTGTCAAAATTCAAAGTTATTTTGACTCTGTCATAGCTGGCTGAATAATGACAGATGTCTTTAAAAATATATGTATATATATATTCTTATATTTCTTCATAATTCTGAGTGAATTGACCACCAAAAAAAAAAAAAAGAAATCTTCTCTGAAACTGAATTTTGTTGTAAATAGCTACCTTTGCAGAATAATCTCAAGCAAATAATAACTTAAAATATCCTAAGGAGTATAAATATGTTATTCCTAAAGTCTCTCTGTCAGTGAATTGTCACTGAAATAGCCCATCACATTGTCAAGCTTTCCTTTGTTTGTCTTCATCTCATGTTGATTGTCGATTTGGATTCCTGCAGTAAAAAGAACTAGTGATTCACCCATATCCACGTCCTGCACACTGATGTTCAGGAGTGGAGCCAGTATGCATCTCTATTCATTCATTCTCGTTTGCGATTTCAGAATGAGTCATGATATCGGTAACTAGCCCCTGCCTCATTTGAAAGCATACATCAGCTAATTAGAAATGCATGCTGGAGGACAGGGGCAGTTCATCTTTCCTAAAGAAGACGGATGCTCTGGTAACTCTAAGCAACGCAGTCGGGTGAAATTAGTTCCATATCAGTAGAAGGGTGGCGAATGCATGAGCAGGTAAGAGCATGTTCTCCTTCGTTTTTCACACATTACAGAGGATCAGGATCTGCTGGCAGCTTCCCACCTCTTGCAATAACCTGCTGTCTTTCTCGACATTTGAACAAGCCCGCTTTCTTATTGTGCAGCAAACCATAAATAATACAGAGACGGTAACAGCTGAAGAAAAAGATGAAAACAGTCTCTGGTTGAGCGACTGAGGTAAATCACTCCTTCCTGAAACAAATTATTGATGTCTTCACTTGCTACAATCCTCCCGTTCGCACTCGTGGGGAAACAAGACTCCTGTGTTGTGGTTGAAGAAAAGACACTGGCTCTCCCGACCAAAAGCCATGTTACGAGTTCCCGCAGCTATAAAGAGAGAGGGAGAGCGAGAGAGCAAACTGTCGGATCCAATAATCATCTGCTAAAATGAGAGTGATAAGAAGCCGAAGCAGATAGGATCTTATCAAAACCTACTGTGCAAGCATTTCTTAAGGCAACACGCCAGAGAGGGCAAAGTCACACCTCATTAATCTTCCTGTCAAAGTCACTTGTAGCTTCGAGATCATGTAAAAAACCCAGCACAAAATGTTAAGTGTTGATTCACTAAATCTGTCTCTCATGCTTAAGAGTTGTTTCAACAACTCAAATGACATTGTTTGCTTTATTAAAAGTTTTTTTAAAGCCCTGCTAGGATTTTTTTTTCCCTGTAAGGCACTACTATGAAGCATTACAGTGTTTTTTTCTTGCTTTAAGTAATGTTTTTTCTAGGACATGCACTCTCCTAGAAAGCAGACAATGTTTCAAACATTCGGACAAACAGCAGTTTTATTGGGAAATTAAAGAGAGAGAGAGAGAGAGAGAGACACAATGAAATGCTGACTGTGTCTGCCAAGTTCTTCTAATGATCATAAACCAAATATGGTTATGTGTAACTCAAACATCCTTACATTGTCTGAGTAATATCTCGAGAGGATGAAACTGACAACATCTTGAAGCTGGATTTGATTTGCCCCAAGTGGAAAAATCACGTCTGAGGTCGCGTTTGAGTCGGGCTCATTTTAGGTGATCAAATCGGATTTCATGTTTCTGAATTTCTGAATATACGCATATATTTCTTAATGTTTAAAAACACATTACAAGAAGACATACAACTATCATTCAAAAATATTTATGTAGCCTTCCTGCTGTGGATGGTCATTAATGATTTAGATTCGGAGAAGAGGTGACAGACCTCTGTGTTTTAGAGAAAGCAGTCTCAAACGTTGTTTTGCTATTATTTTTCATACCTGGACAGTTACGGAGTTCACATTTCACAGGCTTTGACATGTTTTATTTATTAGCCTTCTGCTATCTGCTCCAAGTGTTGCTCTCTCTCCCTCTGCAGCAGCCTGACCAATAAGGACACAAGCCTCAACATGTAGAAAATAATTTGAATTGCTTAAATCTTCTGCTCTCATCATTTAACATTAAACGGATACTGAAAATGGCTGCCTCTGAGCCGTCTTCCCACTGTCAGGACATCCTCCCCGAAGACTGTTGAAGTCACTGCAACATGCCGGGCAGTGAATTTATGGTTTACCTGATTGGTAAAAGATTCATTTTGATTCTTCTGGGCGTATGTGGTTCTGGTTGGTCTTCGCTAGGAATATGCTAATTGTTGTGATACTAGCAATAGCATTACCAAACAAAAAATACACTTTGAATATCCCAAAGTATTCAAAATATTGGATTTATTTGTCATTTTTCCATGGTGATTAAATCCGGAGTATTTATTGCAATATTATCCATTGTCCTAGTCAAATAAAATAATTTCAATTCAATATACAACATACATGGGTAACCCTAACCCTAACCATGTTCACCACCAGAGCACAACTCAAACATACCATGGAAATACTCGTGAGAATATTCAGGTCAGTTGTTTTTGTTAGCACTCGCCTATGGAGCGGCCATCCAGCTTGATGGAAACGTGAGCCGGCGCTGTCAAATAATGAGTAAATATCTGAAATGCTGCGGCCCCCTTCTGTGTTTCTGTATCACAAGTTCATAACTGAAAATATTATCTCCCTTCTCACTTGGAAATGCATCGATACCGCCAACCACATTGAAATGCCACAACCCCCAGGCACACACAAACACTCAATTTATATAAATTACAGCGAGATGTTGAACTTTTATTTATTTATTCATTTATTTTTCTTTCAGATTTGATCCAATCTGATGTACGCGTTTCTGTGTTTCTGACAGCTAAGCTATGAAGTCAAATAGTGTCTCTGCAAAGCCCTCCAGCCCTGAACAGCTTTCAAAAAGGCAAAGCCAGCACTCTGGCAAATACAACACACCAGTGTGGGTGGGGGTCAAGAGATCCCAGTCATTTCTATGAGTGACAGCTGCAGGGTCTCAGCTGGTACCCGGCCTGTGCGCTGCACACGGCTGGAAGTAATCTTTCCTCACACACACACACACACACACACGCACACACACACACGCCTGCACACGCACACACTTTCTGATTAGGTGAACCTCTGGTTTTCTAGCGTTGAACGATTGATTTATCACTACTGTCAGTCTGGCTCAGCGTTTGACCCAACGATGTATTATGACTCAAAATAAACATTTTCACAAATGATGTGTTATTACTTGGCGACGGAGGCCCAAGGAGGTAGGGGTGTTTCCTGTAATCAGAGGGTTGTCGGTTTAAACCCCAAATCTGTCCATCTCAGTCGTTGCGTCTTTGGGCGAAACACTTCACCTGCTTTGCCTGCTGGCGGTGTTTGTTCGGCAGTCTCACTTCTGCCAGCCTACCCCGAGCTCAGCTGTGGATACGGTGTCTCTCACCACCATCAGCGTGTAAATGCGAGTGTGAGAATGGGTGATAATGATAAAGCGGTATATAATTAAGAGCCATTTACCGTTTCAAAATGCCTCTTGAAGTCACCTTTAGTTCTGACTGACCCTTTTCTGATCCTCGCAAAAGTTTTGTTTGTACTCTCTGAAATTTTGTCGTACCATTGAGAAACTGAAAACAGCATCATGAAGACTAAACGGTCCCTGGATTGCTGAGATTTAATAATCAAGCGTACCAGTTTCCTACATTTCTCATGACAAACTCCTTCATTTCCTTCACGTAACTCGACACGGCGCCTCATTCTTACTCAGGGTCTGACCTACTTCCTCCCAAGTACTTTTGCATTCTTTGAAAGGGCCTCATCTTCTCTCATTGATGTATGAAACACATTTTGTATTTTCAAATCCTTCATGTCAGATGCTCTTCAATGTCTTCAAACAATTTGGTCCACAACATTGCGGCGACTCTCAACCTTTTCACCTTGGTGTCATGTTCAAAACACCCGGGTGTTTTGAACAAAACGTGCTCGACAGCAAACACCATCAACGTCTCCAGGTGGTAGAAACATGTCGCATATTCCACAAAGTGTTGATCCAGAGGGGTTGAATTCAAATGACTGGCCCTGCAAAACACTGAAAACAATATATCCTTTTTCTTCCATTTCCACAGTCATGTACTATTTTGTGTGGGCTTATGTAAAATCCCACGCGAATGCATTTAACCTGGTTGTAAACCGACAATGCATCATGGCATCTCTCTGCCTTTACAGCCGTCGTCTGTTGAGAGCCAACGCGTTGTCGAAGACGAGGCGCGCCGCAGCTTCATCTTCCTTTCTCATTAGCACAAAAGCATTAGACACTGCAAGCCATTACACGCCTAAATCGCGCTTTCCACGCATCAATGAGACGCGACCAAACTCTCTCTTGCTTCCGGCATCCATTTTGAACGTCTCACTGAAAAGTGAGCAGACAGCATAATAATTCCATTAAGCAAAAAGCATTCAGAAAAGAAAGAAAAAAAAAAAAAACTTTGCCTGTGTGACACAAAATACCAGCGATTCGCGGTTTAAACACCTTTAAGCAGCATGTTCAACCTTCTTTTTTTTTTCTTTTTTTTTTGGGTAGTAGTGGGTAGGACTTCAATGTACCAATTTTACCACATCAGGTTCAGATTTAGTTCAACAGCTGCACTCATTCACTCAATGTGTCTGGTGTTTGTATCTTCCAAAGGCAACAGGGAGAGTTTATCTCTCAGCGCAGACCTTCAATAATCTAATTTGGTTCTCTTAAAGGCTGGTTTAAAAAAAAAAAAAAAGCTGATGCTCTTTCAATGCAACCTGTCCTGAGGGAAAATATTATGAACCACATGTAAGGATGAATGAAATAAGGAAGTGAAGACACAGCATAAGGAAGGTGCAAGCAATGCAGTGACTTAAGGTGGTCAGAAAAATGTGAAACGATTGTTTTATTTTGATTTTCTTTAATCTTCAACAGCAAAGCGGGGGGGGGGAGAAAAGGCCCAGAACATCTTGTTGCAGAGCTCATTTATTAACCATCAGGAGACTGTCTATTCACTGGTGAATAAAATGAGCATGTTTTATTTATGGCAGAATTACTGGATTTCTGCCACAGCCGCATTCGAGCTGAGAGAAACAAAATGAACAGTGCATTTCATTTGGGTCTGCACACAGGAGCAGATGTTGATTTGAGTAATTTATGGACATAGTTATTTAAGACAAAATACATTTTACTCGCTTTATTTCTTCTCGAAAGGGCTGAGGAGGGTAAAGTTTTACTTTTTATGCACAGTTAAAGAATTTATAATTTAGTCAAATGCATTTTATTGGAATGTCAAGCCATAGATTACTTGAGTCAAATAGTTTGCAGAAACGCCTTTCAGCTGCAAGTCTTTTACAACATAACATATTTATGGACTGACATTTTTACCTAACTTTCAAGTCGTTGCTCAGATTTCCATATGAATTTTGGTATGAACTTGTACTAGGCCACATGAATGTGCTTCAATCAAAGTCTTTAGCAGCTCTAGCGGTTTGTTTATTAACCAAACTTGTCTTCGCAAGGTGAACCTCTGTCCCAGTCAGAAGTCTTTTACTCCCTCTGAAAAAAGATTATAAGAAGTTTTGATTTTCTCTCATTACTGTAAGCATCGACTTTACCTGTCAGGGTTGCAGATTAGGCAATTACCCTAACCCCCATACATACATTACAGGTTGTGGTAGAAATATAGACAGATGTGTAAAAGTTCAAGTTATAAAAAACATTTTTGTAAGACATAACGAATTTTGGTAAAATTGCCATAAAATATCTTAATGGGTCATAAGCTTGTCGCACTTTCCCACCAAACTGTATCCATGTCCTACTATGCACAAATTTCACAATGCCTTCATTGCATCGCTGAACCACAACAGTTTTGTGCAGCTCCATAAGGAGGAATTCTGTATCATTTAATTGTTGCGTAAAGCCAGCTGAAACATTGCAAATGAGGATCATTTTGAATTTTACAAAAGCACATAGAAATCTTTTTTAGAACTGTTTAGCTTGAGTCTGTTTTCAGGCCAAAAAACAAGAGAGTTCAAATTAATATTGCTCGGATGAAGCCCGAGCAAAGCTTTTTTCAAAGGCTTTTTTTTAAAAAAGGTCAACTCAGCAGGTACGGGGATTAGCTGAATCTGAGCCGGACCCGGGCTGTTATCGGGGCTAGCTAACCTGTTTACCATAAAGACATTAAATATGCATTTCACAAAGTCAGCAGGAAGCGAAATTCAAAAGGATTCCCAAAAAAAAAAAAAAAATCAGCTGCAGACGCTTCACAGACAGAGCAGTCTAAACGTGCTTAAGTAGCCGGGTAGAAAATCTCTGCTAAAGCGAACTGCAGTGAGTGATTCAATGGAAACACGTCCGCCTACACGTCAACTGAAACGCTGCCTTTCTCCAGAACGGTCTGCCTGCTGAAACAGGAATGCCTGCCAATAAAAGTCAGCAAGGAGCAAGAGAAAGTAACGTTAAGGGAGTTTATTGCCTTCCTTTAATTGCTTTCGAAAACATCCTTATTTCACGAGGAGTGTTGAGCTGGCAGCGGTGTAACTTCCCGACTCTTTCCATATTCAATCGGAAAAGCCTCGACGCTTGCTCGAATGCCGTCTGAAACTGTCAAACGTGAAGAGTGGCAACATGTGTCATCATCATCAGGCGGGATGATGACGCTTTAGAGGACTGAAAAGGGAGTCTTTTAAAAAAGAAAATCCATGACAGACACAGCAGAGAATATTGGGCCTCTTTCACAACTTCTTTTCATCCGTTGAGAAACTCTCAGATCCGTCTCACTGACTAACGCCCTGGTGTGTGGAATAAAAACAATAGTGGTTGTGGCTGTGATGGTGTCTGTACCTGAATGTGTGAGCAGCAGGCTCCACGCCCATTAACAGGACGAAGAGATCATTCAACCATTTGAATTAAGCGTACTGGAGTTGAAGGATGCTGGGGATTTTTGGACATCTTGGAACTGACTGCTCAGCCGTCACGCTACTTTTTGTCCATATTGTTTGTTACGTGTATTTTAAAGCGTCGCATTAGAAACAGTTGACGTAAACCATAAAATTCAAAATAAAATAAAAAATGTTTTTGACAGTTGACAAACTGATTGGGGCAAAGGCAGGTTACCTTACCATATGCTAACGTCCCCCTTCCCCACTTGTTGCTGCACACTAATATTCAGCCAACTAAAAACAGAAAACTCATGACACTCTTTTCTTGCTTTTGATATAAGTAAATATTTACAGTGTGGGAGTTACAGCTGATGCCCCAAATAAAAAGTCCATAAGATTCCCGACCTCATCTTCCACCTTCTCTTTCGATGCATTGCTTGTCCAAACAATGCGGCATGAAATCCTTTCAATAAAAGCTCCCTATATTTATTGAGTAAATTCTAAAGTAGTACCAGTCATATGGACACATCCTTTAAAACTACAGAGGGTGTCATGTTTGTGAAGCAGAGGAATACAGACGTGCTGTCTGAGCTCATATCAGCTTGTTCTGCCCTCTGTGTTACTTTCTAAAGACGAGGTGTGATATCGTGAGCAATAAGCACTTTAAGACTAACAATAAAACCAGTGGGCGTTTATTGTGGATGTTTGCTTTTTTTTCTCTCTGTTTCAGAAAACCAAGAAATAAGCTCAATATCAACTGTAACCATCAATATATTAATTCAGTTTAATTGAATTTAGTGTATTTATATAGAGTCAACACCACATGTCATCTAAAAGGCACTTTACACTTTAGTTTTTAATGAATCAAATCATGCATACATTCCAATACTGCATTTAATGGCAGCAGTAGCACTAATTGTCTTGTTTTTTCTATGCTAATTAAAAACAAGCAGATAATGAAATTCATCTGAGTGTTACATTTTTGTCTAAATACCGTGATAAGATGATTTCTTTCTGTTGTGTTTATCACATAGGGATCGTCTCGTGGGCATCATTTCAAGTTTGTTTGTTTTTTTTCATACTGACAAGATGATGAGTATTGAATAAAATGCTGCCATAGCAATATAAAATACAGAGAGTGTAAGAAGAGAGCACAGAAACATTTGAAAACCGCAGAAGTGAACAAGTTTTAATAAACTGATACACCTTGCCTCACAGGTTAGAGCTGAGAAGGAATCATAAAAAGCCCAAAGGCTTAATTTTATTTTAGAAGGTCAGCATGATAAAAAGAAAACTCCTTACTTGGACATTTTAGAAACGATCTATGAAGACATAAAAGATATAGCGTATATAAAAGATCAGAATGAGATATTAGCTGCTGAAACTCGATAAAATGAAAAAAAAATACACTGAGGATAAAAAAAAAAAAACAAAAACAAAATATCTCTCCAGCTGAGAAGTTGTCTGCGAAATGGTGTTTGTTCTTGGTCAGCAGATCGATTTTTCAAAAGGAGCATGCACTACAGAAATAAAAAAATAAATAAAAAATAAAAAAATGAAAAACCATGCTCTGCAATGGCAACAGTTTCCACTACATCCCTTCTCTCAATTACTACATTCCAGAGGCTTCCTCAGAGCCCATCATATTGAGCAGAGCCAAGTTTTATTGTACAAGGCAAGGCCTGGAATGGAGCCATTGTGGTCTGCTGAGCGTATTCTCATTTCATCCCACTTAGAGGAAATCTTTAGGGCCGAAGCGGAGCAGCACAATCCCAGCTATCTCTCTGGGGAATTTGGCGGGGAAGGGAGGTTGGTCCGGGTGTTAACTGAACCCCGTTACAAGGGTTATTAAGACAAGGAGAGTGGGAAAAGAGAAACACACTGAAGATTGCTGACATTTAGCAGGAAATGTTGGCGTTCGAGGTGGTCGTCGTGGTTTCATATAACCCGGCCGACCCCATGGGGGGGCGGGGGGGCAGAGGACACGCCTGGAGGAAGGGAGACAACCTTCAGCAAGAGGCTGACCCCGTTCACGCTCCTTAGGGCGTGCGGTGTCATCTGGCCAAAGGCATGCAGTGTGTGTGATCACAGTAATTATACACAAGCAATTGGTCACGGGTCAGTGAACGCTTCACATCCACGTGTGGATGCAGAGAGGGGCAGAGGCAACAGGCGGCAAACAGATGGGAAAGCCATTTATCAACCCTTCACCAGCTACACAAAGAGCAAAAAAATAGATATCAATGAATGCAAATAAACATGATTTATTAACACAGGTTCTTCCATGAAGACAAACCGAGAAATCATCCGTTGACTAGAATCGGCAGACTTTCAGCCTGACTGACTCTAATGAGTGGTTGGCCACACAGATACTCAAAAACTTTACCTTTTTCCAACTAGTGAATGCCACATACAAAAACACTGTGTTCAAGTTACGTTGTTGTGCTCAAGTGACCTTGAAGACGACGATGTTCCAGTTAATATAATCAGGATTTCAACACACCGATGCCTAAGTACCCATTGTACCAACCCCGAATTGACCAACAAATTTGTTCAGCGTAGAGTTACAGGCGCCACATGTAATATTCATTTCAGACCCGCTCTTCAGAGTGTGCCTTGTAAAATAAGCAGGTTCCCACTGAAACTTACTGCTGTCATTGTGAGGATCGTAACTGGGGGTAGTTTGAGTTGCTCCTGTTTTTCCACGTGGTAAGTCAGACTTTGGATGGCATTCCAGTTTATTTCTATTTTCATTTTCCGAGTTCTGACTACAAATGCAATGCATTATAACAGCTAATAGTAACTGCAATAGTTTTCAGTGAATGGAATAAAATAAGTGAAAAAGTTGGCTCGCTATTTAGGGAGTCTAAAGAGTCAGAGGAACCAAAACCAACAAAATCTGCAAGATGTGGTATTTAGTTGTTCTTTAAGGACTTTGGCTTATATTGGCTTGGGAAAGTTTCATTCAACTGGCAAAGATAAAGTTGCTCTATTTTATATATGGGATATTTTGAACTTGTGCATCTGTCAGAAAATTGGCCACCTCTAATGTCAGCAATTATCTTAATTGATGATTTAATTATCTGATAGGGGCAGAGAAAGGTTGCCATATGTTCCAACCAATCATTATAATTTTATGTACACATCATCGTGTGGTATAAAACTTTTTAACTGTGTAAACAGAGCCTTTAATTAACAGTTATTTTGCCAACCTAAAGTTTTAAAAACTTAAACCTCTGGCAGTCATAGTTTATGCTGGACTTATAAATGTCTTTCTTCTGGTTTAAGCTGAGGTAATAGTTTTTCCCACACACCTTGAGACGTCGCCTCTTCTGCCCAGACAAATAATTAATCTCAGCTCGCAGAAGGAAAAATAAAAATGTTTTGAATGTTCTTGGCAATAAAACGTTAAAAGAAACCGTGCAGTGGGGTCAAAGGTTCATAAAAACTGGAGATCAGAAATCTCTTGTTTTCTAATTTATTAGATGCTCGTTTTCAAAAACAGGTTAATGATACCAATGGCAAGGTTTACAACAGCTACTATAGTAATATTCTGTCATATGGGTTAAAATGATGAAAGGGCCCACAGATTCCTCCATTTGCATGGACAAGAGAGAAACATTGTACTGCCCCTCTCACACTAGTTCCTGCAGACCGCCAATCAACTAGCTAAAACAGAAATTCCACTACACTTCACTTGGATTGTGGAAAAACACAGCCGACCTTGTGGAAATCGCCGGCGAGCCAGCCATCAAGGATACGCCACTTTAAAGGCGTGCCATTTCCATTCAACATAATACCGTGAAGATCTCACGCTGGCCCAAACAGAACTTACCGCTTTTTTTAAGTGGGAATAATGCAAACATTGTGGAGAGGAGGGGAGATAGGTAAATGTCGCTACTTGATATACACCAGCCGCATAAAGCCCGAGACGGCCCCTGTAAGTTCCCAGACGCTATCTTCGGCCTATAAACAACGTTCTGGGGGGGGAAACAGAAAAGCCGCGCCGCACCCTGCCTCGCTCGCTGCCGCCAGGCGCAGCAGCGCCTGACTGACTCTCTCTTGACTTTGACAAAAGACTTTAGAGCCGGTGTGCAAATCACTGCGACCCCCTCCCGGTGTTTGCCAACAAAAGCCAATTGAGGCAGCCATAAATACTTGCATATACCAGTTTCAACAAAAGAGCTTTTGCTTTGGCTGTCGTGCCGAAAAAAAAAAATCTCAGCCCTGTGAGAACATGCTCGGTTAAAAGGCATGTGTCCTTCTCAAGTATCTCCACCCGGAAGATTGGGTGGTAAAAGCATCCTTTCAGATGATAAAAAAAACGTATCACGACTGTAAACTCAGAGAGCACTCAAACCCATCGTGGTTATAAAGACAATGAAATGAAGCTTTACTCTCTGCAGCGCCGGGGGTTTTGGACAACATATTTCTGTTTATTTCAATGAAACAAAAAAACAAAACACAAAAATCACAAACGCCACTGTTGACCTCTTGATTTCAAATCGTCGGGCAAAGAGAACAAAACAAGCCTTTCAGAGGCTAACTATGCAAAATTGATTATTGCTTTCTCTTTCAAGTGCTGCTACTGCTTTGGGACTTGCACATGACTTGGCAGGGAAAGAGGCGACTGGCTGTCCATTCTGGTCCCTATTCATATGACTGCTGTCTCACAAAAAGGGAGATTAAAGGGACAGTTATGATTTTTGAAGACAGGCAGTGTGAAGTGACTATCACAAATTGGGCCCCTACCTGTCGGAGACAGATGTCAAATCAGAGCGAGCGTGAAGACGAGCGGGAAAAGAGCAGAGAACAGCGCAGTGGGAGGCTAGCAGCTGGGATCGTTTTTGAGCTAATTAAAACAACACAATGAAAATGTTTGTATCTGAAGGATAAAATACTGTAAACTCGTGATTCTTTTTATTAGGTCTTGTTCAATTGCTTGTTACCACATGTAGCAAATTAAAGGGACACTGAAGGGAAGTTGAGCAATCGTTTAAGCGTAGCTCATATGGCGTTAACACTTAAGACAGTTCTGAAAACAACAATGGGCACAATCTGAGACAAGCAAGGTGTCTAATGAAGTGACCAGCGAGGGGAATAGAAAATCTTAAACTTTAGGAAGAGACAATCTGATACCTCCATGTGGTCTCATTTTCTCAATCAAACAACAAGCCTGTCTCAACGTAAAGTTACATTTGTGGAGGCTGCAGGTTTTATCCATCAGCCTGACCGCTGAACCCCGTCAAGCTCCGAGTCGTCAACAACCAATGAACGCCGTACTCTTGGATATTGGCACTAGCATGGCTTCAAACTGCAACACGGCCGTTCCTTCCTTCGTGGACACATAATGGACTCCTCGTTCAGCAGCTACAGGAAGCTAAACGAATCCTTCCTCGAAGCCTGTCGCTCAAAATGAAATCCGAGTTTTTCTGTTTTCTTTTGGCTGCTCGCGAGACAAAAAGCAGCCTTGAGCGTTTGGCGAAGCCGTTTTGATTAACATCTCCTCTGAGTGAGCCAGCACTTCAGAGTCACACTAACTCATTAGTGTCATCCAGGCAACTCGGCTCTCATTACAGGTGATGTGATATTTCACCTCGCTGCTATTTAACGGCGCACACTAACCCGTCCCTTAAAGTAAGGAGACGCTTTATTGAGGATCTTCTTGAAAAGGCTTAGTGAGGGGTGAAGAATGCGCACATTTGCTGCCTTTTGTGAGCTTCAGCTGGCTCCACAGAGCACCGAGGCGGCTCTTACAAATCCTCGGCCGCATGCTCAGAGTGCACTAAACAAGAGAGCAGTGTTCCTGTTGGCCGTGCAAAAGGACACAGCTCTGGGGTTGGCGACTAATCGGACCTTCCAGCGATTGAAAGCAAAGCAAAACGCGAAAGGAAAACGTTCAAAGCTAAAAGACATCTGCTTGTTGCTCACATTTGATACTTACTTGTTTCTCTTCGCAATTCACTGAATAATTGCAGTTCTTGTTGTTGAACAGCATGTTGCTGCTTAGCCATGGGAGGCGGGAAATGAGTTGGAAGCCGGTCCTTTTAATTATCCTTCAAATGCTTCCTGCGCTCAGCAGATGTTGGGCTGCGGGGCAGGCAGCCGAGCAGCAGGGCTCACACAAAGCTAGACGGAGACGCTGACAGCCACTGTAGCTGGGTGGCACGCTGTACCGTAGAAAACAATGACCGCCTTCTGAACCGTAACCATTACAAACCTGTTTATTTTGAGTTTTTCCAGCTTATTGGTTTTTGTTTGGGCTGCACTGCGGGTAGCGCTGCAGCCTCGCAGCAGGTTCAAATACCGTCATGGGGTTTGCATGGCGTTTGCATGTTCACCTGGTGACTGTTAATTAGTCTCTCTTGGTGTATATGTGTGTGTGTGTATGGTTGCTTGTCCTGTGTTGCCCTGTGATGGACGAGTGACCTGTCTATGGTGAGGCCCGAGCCTCAACCCAAACCAAATCGCGTATCTCAAGCAGATACATGATTTGTATCTGCTTGAGATACATGATTTGTATCTGCTTGTATCTGTATCTGGTCAACTTTACCACACTCTTAGCCAAATTTTTCTCACCTATGTTGGAAAGGCTGATGGGATAGGCTGTCATGCAGGTGAATTCATTGTGGGGGTAAAAGTTATGACTTGGTAAATTACAGTATAAGGCTGTTTCATATCTTGTATAGTTTGGTAGAATCTTTTAGATTGAGGACTAAAAATGCAACAGTTCGTTACATTTTCAGCTGGAGTGGTTCGCTCTCACGCTAAAAGCACAAGATTTTTTGTTTTTTTTTTACCCAGAATGCCCTGCGTTTACTGTCCGCTCGATCTCTGGTCCGCTTGGTGATCACGTACACGGTCAAATCACACCAGCGTTCATATAAACCGAAGGGAGACCAAAGGTTTTTTTGGGGGGGTTTCTTTTTCGTCCGCATCAGAGTTTGATTCCACATTCACACCTCTCCAAACTAACCAGACTTTGGAGACAAATGAGCTTAAAGTTTAAAGTTGAGTAAACAGCCATGGTGTGAAAGCGCCCCAAGTCTCTCTGCTGGCTGATCTGTTGCAGCAGGTGGTGCACCAGTTTCCAAGAAACTCGAAGATCATATTAATTGAATGACTCAACCTGACCACGTTTTGTTTTTTGTTCTTAACACCTTCACTTGTAATTGCTGATTAACTTTAATAAGAATATCAGGCCATTCATGTTTCACCAAGTTTAATCGTCACCTAATGTTAAGTTGGTGCCCAGTTTTGAATGGAAATGGCTCAGACATTGTTCCGTACAACTTAACGCTTTTTAAAGAAGGAATTTGATTTAAAAAAAAAAAAAAATTAAGAGGAAACGTTAAGAAAAATACCAACGAATGTACTGACCTCAGACCTGATGTCTTATGTGATGTCACATATCTTGTTTTGGGAAGAGTAGATTTTATCTCAATGAAAGTACAACGGAAAAAAATAGTAAAGCTACTAGACAGTTAATTTTAGCCTTTTTTGTGCTTCTTCTCAGGACATGGGTTTTAGATTTAAACAACATCCTTGTCATGATTTTGTTTTTTGGCCTTTCTGTGCTCTCTTCTTACTCATCACCTCCTACATATAGTTCTCACCTCATGGTTTTGTTGTTTTCACGGCCTCTCTGACTCACCCCTGGCCCCCTCACAACAAATCCACCTTATCACCCAATCTTGTCTTATGACTGTGACATCCACTGGCTCACTGTGGGAAAGGGCAGAAATTGATCAAGAATTCAGAGCCGGTCGTGTCTGCCGCGAACTGTTGCATTGAGCTGCAGTAGTTCCATCAGCAAAGTTAACGATACCATTAACACGCTCCAAGTTTCATTAATTTTCCATTTATCCGCGCTGCAACAGCCAACGTGACAAAACAGACTAAGTTTTGTGAGCTCCAAACTGCAGCTGCTCAGGTTTTTATGCTGCTGTTGTGACCTGAAACTTGGCACCAGAATCAACAGCGCAGGCGCGTGTAATAATCTTTCAGAGGAGCCAAGTGCTGGTACTCCTTCTAAAAAAGCTCACTTTAATTTCCATCCAAGCTGTTGAGAGCGATGCTTGTGTTGGCTGAACGGAGAGGCGATCTACCCGCGTGGCAGCCTCCCAGCGTTAGCAGCTAACCAGCTCCAGAGATGTGCACCCATTTTATCCGGAACGAGGTCAGCTGCCAAGGCTGGGTACCCACAACAGAGCTGACAAACGTAGCTGTCCTGACAGTCATAGCTGCAATTCAGCTCTGTGTGTCCACCTATAATATAGGCTTAAGAAGGTATTTAAGAGTAAAGTCTTAGAAGCTGTGTTGAATGTTCTTCTCGGCTGCCGTGTAGAGAGGGCAAGAATTTCAGTAGAGAACAGGAAGACCAGTCAATCTTTTGCATATAAAATAAAATAGTATTAGTATGTTAGCCTGTTGGAAATCCCAGTGAAGAATTTACTCACGCTACAAGGAATCACCACAAACACTGCCACTTATAGCAATTACCAATGCTAACTACTAACATAATTGCGTTAATCCCTAACACGAGAAGGCTGAAAATGTAAAATCCAGTGCATTATAAAAATACTCATACAACCATGTTTACAGTAGCCGTGTTTTCATCGCACGTGCACAAAACTTTGTTGATATTCAGCTAATGTCGAAAAAATACAATTTT